>JAQFVV010012394.1:13031293-14231293 GCA_028023455.1 Epiperipatus broadwayi | reverse complement strand
TAATTCTTTTGCAGGTAACTTTGCTGATTGAGAGGTTTGACATGTCTTTAGTTTTCTCAATATTATTATTCATGTCTAGCCACCAGATATACAAACAAGCTAGTTCTTTCATACAAAGTATTTCAGGATGTCCTTCATGTAGAAACTGTAGTATATATTTCTTCCTCTCAGTTGGAATTAAAACTTGATCAACATGATAATGCCCTCTTTACACATAGATAAGCATTCTAGATTTGGATCACTACATAATGTTTGTACTTTTGGCCAGCCTTATTTGATCCAATTTTTTTACTAATTGATATCCCATCATTTTTCGTCCATTCCACTACAACTTTATTACTTAGCCTTTTTACACTTGACTTAAATAGTGATGAAAATTTGTTCAGGATTTTTCAATTTCAGTTTGGCCCTCTTGATATATTTAATACTTCTTCCCACAGGTTGGAACCAGTTACAACCCAATATAGAACTGAGATTCTTAGCTACCACATATAACAGTAAATTGTTTATCTGTTTACCAGATAGACCCTCTTCCCACAGGTTGGAACCAGTTACAACCCAATATAGAACTGAGATTCTTAGCTACTACATATAACAGTAAATTGTTTATCTGTTTAGCAGATAGATCGCTATTCCTTTTATATCAATAGGATACCCATATACTTCTATAGCAACCAAGTTTGTCTTTTTGATTTGAATTATGTTATTCCATTTCCTATTAGTGGCTATCCAATCCTTTAAAGCAAAGAATGATATGCCTGCCCCCAATTTTGACACCTATTATATTACACATATTCTTACTTTCTATTATTTTTTGACAATTGCTTTACTTTGGAATATTCCACATCTTAATTTATTAAAGGCAGGTAAATCTAACTTAATCATTTTCTATCCCTTTTTATAAACTTTTGGCAAATGACCTGTTAGTCCACAATTATTACATTTTTCACTTCCAAATTTACATATTTTCTTTATGTGTCCGTCCCCCCCACAGCAATAGCAAGCAGACATGCTATTTAATATTCTTCTAGCTATCTGTATCTTCATCTTGTTTATATATGTGGTTGAATTTCATCTGCCATATTTTTTCTTTTGCACTATTCCTCTTTCAATGGCAGCAGTATAAATTAGTGTAGACTCACTAATACTTGTCTAAGTATTGCATACACCATAGCACTTCTTCTCAGTAGTCTTTAAAATTGCATTAAACCTTTAAACATCACATGATCACTATTTTCCATACTTGCTCATAATTGTTGTTAAAATAGGCAAAACTCTCTCCATACAGTAGTGCCAATCAAAGCAAGACAGAGTAATCAATGGATGCCAGAAGACTTGTGCATAAAATCCCTATCTAGTACCTACTCATCCAATATCCCCAAGCTAGTTTCTGGCTTGTGGCCTTCGTCAGTGAGGAGCCTTGGATCTGAAAGCACTGCACCTAGATCTTAGGATTTAATGTAACCCTCCAGCAGCCACTTTTTATCTCTACATAACTACAAAACTATGAGAAAATTGAAAACACAAAAATATTTTCAATCTAAGCTCAATAGGGTCTGAACTCAGTTCAGCACCCATACATTTTGGTGTGTTTGGTTCTTTTATAATCATATCCACCACCTTCCTATTAGGCAGGATTGGTATTAAACTTTTAAACATCACATGATCACTATTTCCAATACTTGCTCATAACTGTTGTTAAAATAGGCAAAACTCTCTCCATACAGTAGTGCCACTCAAAGCAAGATAGAGTAATCAATGGATACCAAAAGGCTTGTGTATAATCCCTATCTAGATCTAAGATCTAGGTGCAGTGCTCCTGACTGATGAAGGCCTAACCCTAACCTTCTGGCATCCATTGATTACTCTGTCTTGCTTTGAGTGGCACTACTGTATGGAGGGAGTTTTGCCTATTTTAAAATTGCATTACTATACTAACTCTCGTGGTATGATATCATACTCTCGTATGTTTTCATTTAGTGACCGGTTGCTATTTTGGAAATGAAGTAGTGCTATATATTTTAAAGTTGTTTTGGTTTAAAATATTAATTTAACTTTGGTAGCTTTTTCGTAGGAGGTATTTCAGGCTCTTTCAGATCACACAGATGATTATTTATGTGAACCCCATCCTTTCCTGCATATGTTTAAATCCTGTTGATCATGCCAGCTAATGTATATAGGGGTTAGATTTGACTTAAGCCCATTGTACACTCAGTAAATTATTTTAGAAATAATACACAAAGAAATTTTTAAACTTAACAAGTTTATTACTCAGAATATATAATATTAGTAGCTTGTTAGTATTTGAACTAGCAGCTTGTTGGTTGAATTCCATAGATTAACTCAGTCTTAATCATGCTAAAGTCAATACTGAATTACAATGTTGCATATTCTTATTATAGTATTTTATTTTACTCTGTAAACTCTTCTTCATTGACATTTCACTATAATGCTTTCTTCAGCATACATTGCACTGCTCATACACTGCTGTTTTGCAAGAATTGTTTGTGATGTGATGTATTTGGCTTCTCTTTAAACGAAGTCAAGAATATCTCAGCAATTATTCCCAGATAAACCTGCTAGCCATTTTCTTATCCATTCCCCACTCTTAAGTCTTCCCATATTCTTCCCCATCCCATTTCCACAACATAATCTTTGTCAACTCTATGGGCCTTATTAGTTTTTATGTTGGGTTTGCGAAGAGATAAGGGGGATTTAGATATAAACTCACTTTCTGTATAGTCACTTTGTTCATGTCTATTCTCCCATAACTTCATTATCTGTACCCTTCCTGCTTTCAAGCATTTACATTCAATCAACAGATTCCTAATATTTTCTATACCTTCCTTACACAATTTGCACACTAAATTATCCATAGTTTTCCATTTACATGTATATTCTCTTGTTGCTAAAGATCCCGTTCAAGCCTTAAATAATAAACTATTTTCCTTACTATTATCATAAATTAACTCGCATCCAATATTCTGTTTACTTCTATATATATTTAAACTCTTCTTACCCTCCATACTAGTTCTCCATCTCTCCAGCTCCCTATTTTTTATTAATGCTTCTATTCTTTTATCCCATTCCTTACCACTATAACACTCAACAATCCTCCTAACACAATCGTCCCACCTTTTATACAAGTATACTGATATAAATTCTTTATCCAAATCTTTCGCATACCACATTACCTTTCTCACCCATCTTGTTACCTGCCCTTTATTCATAACCCAATTGAACACTATTTTTGCTATTCTTTTACTATCCATAAACTGCAACCTACCAAACATTTTCATTTTACTTTTTGCATCTCTCATATAAAAACTTGACCATCCCATTTCTCCTTGAATTGCCTCCTTTGCCGTCCACATCTCTGTATCTAATTTGTACACACATTATATACTGTAGTGCTTTCACGTTTCTAGATAGTATTATTTTCCACCACAAAATTTGCATAAATAGTTTAATTATTACCTTCTTGCAAATTAGCATATCTAAGTTATTTTTATATTCCCATAATTTTAACATTATGTATATTATCTCTTTTCTATAAATGAATCTTTAATGTCTTTTATATTAACTAATTTTACACACACACTCATACAACTTTACTTTTCTTTTATAGTTTTTAGTTAATATATAACAATTTTTATTAATACTAAGACAAAAAATAACAAGCTAAATTTATATCATTAATCAAAAAATTAAGAAATGTTATTATAAATAAATTGATACTATACATTTTAGGTTATTATTTTAAAAAATACAGCTTCGAAACAACAAAAAAAAATCCAAAAGCAATTGTTTAATAAGCTTTCTGTGATTGATGAGTTAACAAATAATCAGATGATTTGAACCCTGAAAATGAGAGAGCTGAATGATAATCCATGAACCAGAACATATATAATCACAATTATACAAAAAAAAAAATTATTGGCTTTTTATTTTTAAAAAAAAATCTGACCAATGGTCATCATTATAAATGAGATAGAAATATAAACTAAAAAAACCACTTCTATGATTGTAAGTACCAAACAATTTATCATTATCTTATTTATCAACTAACACAAAATGTAAACTCTTTATATCAAGAAAAAATTTTATCTTCAAGTGGCTGGTATCTTCTTATCAGGGAGGGAGCACTTTTAGAAAAATAAATTGGCAAAAAGCAATTAAATAAAATCACTATTTAATCATAAAAGATAAAATAATAATTGAAATTTTAAATGATTGCATTATTATTTACATTCTTCTCATAAGAAGAGCCTCTTAGTATAGTAGCATATAAAATGGTTTCAGAATAATAATATAAAAAAAATTTTAAAAAAAAGTTTCAAATCAGGCAGATTTTTTCTTTCAGGTACTCACCCCATAGTCTGCTAGTAAATGAATATTTAATTATTCTTAGATGGTAAAACAACAATAGAAATTGTAAACAGTCTTAGCCCATATCTACAACTTTCACAATGTACATACATCCTCCTACTTCAAACATATACATTTAGACATGGAAATTTACTAGCAATATGAGATCATTAGCATATTAATAAAAAATAGAAATATTAAAAAGATGGAGAATATAAACCAGGAGAATAATTCAAAAAGAGAGCACAAACTTATCCAAATATGACACCATCTTTCAGATATCGGCATAGTTTCAAGTGGAATCCAAGGTAAATTCTTACCATATTTGTTAGATATGCCACTGATAAAAAACTAAGAATATAATATTTTTACTTTATTAAAATCAAAAGCCTATATTAAAAATTATTTGAAATGTAATAATTTCTAGAATAATGTTAGAAAATATTGAAAAATGATTGTATAGACCATATGTGTTAATGAATATACATCAATAAGGTAAAATTAAATATATATATAGATACATATCTTACTCAAAGAGATCCAAATAAATAATTAAATCTAATATCATGATTACCAATAAAGCTTCCAACTCTTTAATATCATGTGTGTAATATATACAATAATAAGATTTTCATAGATCTTAAAATATAAAATATTGAAAGTATAATGAATTTTTTTCTTTTTATTTACCTAGATAAATTCTACTACAAAAATTGGCAATTGTTACGGTCTACTAAATTAAAAGCAAAACTGTCTTTAGTTTAATATTCTAGATCTTATTTATAACAATCATAACTCGCTTTATTATGTGTGAAAACTGAAAAATCACAACTTTTATATTTTTTTAACAAATAGACAAGGCTCTCCTATAAAAAACCATATATATATATTAGAAGATTTTCGTGGATTTTATAGATATAAATATTGAAATTATAATGGGAATTTCAATGTATATACCAAGATAAATTTATATAGTTAAATAGTAAATAAAATCAATTCATACATCACATGACTTATTATTTTATTTTATATATTATTTTATTTTATATAGTTAAAATATAGCAATATAAATTTTCATAGCTTATAAACACAAAAATATTGGTATTTTACTATTTGTAATAAATGGTGCATCAACTGAAGTATATTACTTGCAAAATAAATGGTAACTTAGTTTAAATATCTAAGACTATTGAAAATGACAAAAGTGTTTAAAACAAATCATGATTGATTTCTTTAGTTCAATTTGAAATGGTCTGGTGTCATTCTGATCAAATGGCACCAAAGTCATTATCTCTATCATTGCCCAATATAGATTTTAGAGATAAGATTTAAAGAAACTACAAATAAAACAATGTAAAATATATGAAGATAAGAAAACAGAAGCATATTCTTCTTGGAAAAAACTATTAGAGGATAAAAGGTGTAAATTACTATCAATTTCAATACAAGAAATACACATCAAAGAATAAAAAAAGATTACATCTGGCTATGCCATTTAAAGTTAACCAAAGCCAAGTTCATTAATTTTAAGTTCATAGAGCAAAATCATTACATAGAATACTTCCATAAAATTACATATTTTAGCCCTCCCTCCGAATATACTTTCATATGAATTATACATGTATAAGATAAAAATTATAATTAAATTTATACAATATCACTACAATATTTTCTTTTCTTTTTTTAAATCATGTAACTCATTACTGTTTAACTCAAGTATTCCCAGATTAACAAATATCTTACAAAAAAAATGTGCATTCAAAAAATATTTATTATACATTGAGATATGTTATCATAACATTTAATAACATTAAGATTTTTGCCTTATAAAATGTTGGTCTAAAAACTAGATTCTTCCTAATGCTTCAATTAATTCTACTATAATAGTTTTGACTGTGTAGACCTTTTTACATAAATATGTTATAATTTCATTTTATATGTACCCAAATATATATGTTTTAAATATGCATTCTACAAATATATATATATATATTAATTTCATAAAATTAAAAAGCAATACATTTAATGTGTATGTGCAACCATTTAAATCAATATACATAAACATTATATATTATGTAAATACATAGGAAGCAAAGATCCTTTCCAAATGCTAAACATAAACATTACATTCCTGTGAGACGAAAGGGTTGTTTGTGCAACGGTTGGATGGATTTCCATTCTCAATATATTTATAAAATATGTAATGTTTATATATACTGCATATTGATTTCATGTTTACACATGCATATTAAATATTTTTACTTTTTTAATTTTATGAAAATCAATGTGTGTATAAAAATATATTTTTAAAATATTTTACTATAAATAATAGTAAATATAGACATATGAATATTATAATATAAAGTTAAAGGGTGTTCAAGTAAAAAAACAATGTAATAAAATTGTTTTCAGATCTGAAGAAACCTGCTGGATAGTTGGTAGTGTTCTAGAGGAGTTAAATAAAGTTTTATGAAAAATGTATTAAGTGCATTTTTTTAAAAAAAACATTCACCATAAGAAATGCAAGAACAATGGACGAGGTGTTGACCATCTGAAAAAGTCATATATATATTAATATACAATAAAATATATTCTATCAGAATATGTAAACAATTATCAACTATTATGGTGATAAACCTTTGTTGCAAAACAATATGATATAGCATATCTTTGTCAAAGCATGAATACAATAAACATTAGCAAATACATTAGTACATCTGCATGTGTATAAACATACACCAAACTAGTCACTGATTATCATAAACCATAGCATATTTGCATGTGTAAATTGACTTACTGGTTGACAATGACATTAAACGACCAATGGTTGTCTAGAGAGGAAGGCTAATAGCTCTTACATTTATAGAGTTCTTAGAATTAATTATGTGCCAAGCTTTTTTATTTTGTGGTTTTTATCATTACTTTATGAACAGATAATTTTAGCATTGGCAGGTTTAAATGAATTCTAAAATGTTTTTATTAAATTGTATAAATTTGCATTTTCATTTTCTTTTAACTATGAAAAAAAGATGTAAAATAATTTATTTTCTTTCTTTGGCTTAAAATATATATTAATATTAATTTCAAAATGTTATTTAGATTTTTTATATTGTATTTCTGTTATTTTAAAATAATTAAATTTTGAATGTTAATTACCATACAAATATAATAGATTTCATTACTATAAAAACTAGTACAATGTTATCTGAATTCCCTGAGTTAACCTGACTAAAAAATTTGATGTTATTTTTGTTTTGCAAGTTGTTTTTCTGATAACATATTAAGATTATAAAAGGACATGCAAATTTAAAAAGAGTAGTATCTGGAGAAACAGATGACAGCAGAGGAAAATTGCAGCCCATGGAAGGATGTCTGCATGAATAAAAACTAGCCAATGTTATTAATCATGATTCTCAATGACAATTGGGCTAAAAGACCTTTACTATCATTCAGTTATCTTCTCCATATAATCAAAGAACATCATTGAACATCCTATTTTAATACAGGCTTCCAGAAATCTCAAGCAAACTGCTTATTGAAAAATAAAAAGAATCAACTTAAAAAAATCAAAGTTGGACTTTGTGAAAACAAAAAATTATATATGTATCAAATCAGACTAAAATATAGATGAGTTTTGTATATATAAAAAATTGATAATACAGAGAAATGAATTCAATGAGGACGTCACTGTTTATATCATCAATATAAGATATTATGGACAAAACTTTGATTCAGAAAAAACTGTCAGTTAAATCACAAACATTTAAAACATTTGTAATACAAGTGAACATTTGACTTGATTTATTTGTAATTTTATTTTTTGCTATTAAGGCTTTGGAGATTTTATATTGTTAAAGCTATTAATATGTGGTGCATCTGAACTTAGTTCAGTCCCATATGGCTATTTAAGTTAAATAGCTGGATTGGAAGACATATGGATGTCTGAAAATTTCAGATTTTCTACTTAAAAGTTATCCATTAGATAAAGTTCTGGGCTTGTCCTAGTATTTTTAATCTAATGCTTGAATATCCTGACACCTCACTGACGAAGCCAGGATATTCTGCAAAGCTTGTTAAGAGCTTATTTGCGAGCTCTTTATAAAACATGTAAATAATATATATATAATCAATTGTTCTCCAAATAAACTCTAGGTATGAAAAAAAAAGCTCTTTTAAATGACATATCAATAATATTCAATAATTTTATGATTAATATTCATTTTTCAGATTTTTGCCTTATATTGTAATAATTTCTAGGCAAAATTTTTTATACATGTTAATATTCTTATTAGTCATATTTATTTAACAAATTTACACTTTATCCCAAACCATCATTTGCATATTAAAGTAACCTCATAATATAAATCTTCAGCATAGCAAATTTCTTTAGATGAGAGAAAGAGGGAGAAATAGAAGCATGGGGAAAACATAATAAATCCATATGTGAAATATGATTGTAAGATCATAGTATACCTTTGTCTTAATGCAAACTTCAGCTAAATTCTGAAAATGCATTAATAAGGATGTATTCTGAAACCAGTGAAATTCAAGGGATGTGAATTTAGGTCCAGCTAATAAATAATATTGTTTTTATGAGGAAACTTGCAACTAAAATTTATCATTTCATGAAATAGCTAATATGTAGACTAAGTATATACCATTATATAAAGTAATACTATTATTTAAAATAATGAAAGAGAAGAATCATTTTACCAAAACAAATGTCCTGCAAGATTTTGAACTGCTTATTTTATATTAAGAAAAAATAATCTTCAAAATATTTTTTAAATTTACAAGTGCAAACTGTAGAGTCTTACAAATATATGTTCAAACAAGAATTAAATCTTATAATTGTAAAAACAATGATTAATATATAATGCATTTTATATTCTTTAACATGTTATACCTTTATGTTTAATTCCAGATGTGTATATATATTTGTGTTAACTTTTATTTTAAAGAATAATTTTGTATGTTTAATAATATATAAAAAATAAAAATAGGGGATATAAATTGTCACCTACCATATACTTTTCTGAGAAAAGTTGCTTATTATTATTACAGAAACCTGGTTTATTAAATTATAAATATTTATATAAATTGTATTTAACTTTTGTTATTTTGCTTGTATGTTAAGTTTCTTACCGAAAAAATTGATTACATTAATTATGATAATGTAATACATTACAATCAAGTGATTATTCTTTTAATTGTCATTGGTAATAATTTACTATTGCTCAGCTATCCCTAATGCTGAATAAATGATTTTGTTTTTTAATGTCTCATGTAATTTGTCCTTTTTCGTATTCTTTATATGTATATTTTTAAAAAATTATTGAAGACATTTTAAACCTATCTTAATATTGAAAATTTACAAAACAACTGACATGTAAAAATATATGTATTATATATATATGCAGGATTAGAGATTAATTTTGGCACTTGCGGCAAGCCTTAAAATCTGCATTTTTTAAAATTATTGAAAAGGCTATTAGTATATATTTAAAATAATCTACTTAACCCAAGCAAATATATGTATTAGAATATATATTATTCTTTAGATTAAAAATATCCCTAAATTTTTTTTTAAATATTAATCTCATTTTGCCATCTATTCAAATTCAGCATCAGTTAGTTGCTTCTTCTACAGGGTCACATCTAGTTACTTGATGCTTTGTTGAGATTATCAATAAAATTATTACAAAAATGGTAGAAAAAAATACACAAAAACTAAAGAAGATATAAATATGCACAAAAGATTAATATTGAATTGAAATGTACAATATATGAATTTTACACAAATGTGGTTAAAAGATAAAGTAACAATATAGAATTATAAAATAAAATGTTAAATTTTTACTAAATAGTAAAATAAGCCAATTTACATGAAAACAAAAAAACAAAAAAGAATAGTTCCAGGAAGGAACCAATAATTAAAGCAAAGTAAGATAAGAATAAATGTGTTTAAAAAATAGAAAGGGTATGTGATTTCTAAAATGAAATAAGCAAGCAGTTATCTGAATCAATAAAATAATGTGTAATAAAGGAGATTACAATTGTAAAATTAATGGCTGCAGTGAATATAGATAAATTTTTGGTATTTGATAAAAATCTTAACTGAATGACTGAAGGGATAAAAAGTTTTTAAAAAAATTAGTGTTTTTATGCCTCAGAAAGTGACCAATAAATTTTCTTTACAATTTTTTCTTCACAAAAAATCTACTGTAGTGAAACCCATAAATTTTAAATAATAAATTTAACTTCACATGCTGCTAAAGGAATTAGTTGTTGAATAAATAATGCATTGATAACAGAAAATATTTCTATGTGAAGAGTAGTTTGGGCTTTGAAAAGGTAGAGAAACAAAAACACTATTACAGAAATAAATATATATATATATATATATTCATAGTACTACTTCCGGGAGCTTCCATGCAATAAAAATATAATAGCTAAATAGCTGATTTTCAGTACAATAACAAGTACTTTCCTCAGAGCTTTTTTCATTTATCAGTGAGAATATTATTATATATATCATTAAAAGCCAGACAACACTTAGACAATCCCAATATTAATAACAACCAACAATTTCAAACTGCTGTCAAGGTAACCTTCTTTTAACAATAAAGGTGGAATCCTTTATATATACAAATATAAAAAGGCTAATATTTGTTTTATTAATATTGAAAAGGCATATAATAAACAGAAATGAAAAAACTAAAATAAAGATGGGCTAAGCATGTATCAATAAAACATTAGTAAAATAAATATTAATCTCCTTTAATTGAAAACAAGAGGATAAGTATGAGTGTTTACAAAGTACTTTAAGAAAGGGCAGAAAGCTTTAATCTAAAGTATTATTGCACCATATATATAAATTTTAACAATTTAGGACACACACCTATCTCAATATTAAATTAAAGAGCTAAGATCCCTAACAATAATAGACACTAACTCAAAACCTTATTACATGATTAATGAGAAGCAGTTGTGATTACACAACTATCTAGTTAAAACATCTCAAATGGACACTTTTCCAAAACATCTATTATCTCATTAATCCTCTCATGATTTAATTCAAAGCTCTTTAATTTTACAAAATATATAAATAAATCTGTTTACAGTTAACAGTTTATAGGATCATTTACATGGCTTGGAAGTCCTTTAAAGTATTTATTACCTATTACAATGTTTTCTTATTTAACTTCAGCAATTTTTAGCCTTCTGAAAGACATTATAGCTCTCCATTGTAAATCCTAGCCTCTGCATGAAAGCAATCAACATCTCTTTAGAATGTTTTTCAGATAACTTTTATAAAGTAAACAAAGTTTGACTTTCTCATAAAGAGATATTCAATTTCATCATAAAATACTTTTTCAGAAAACCTGTTACCATTCATTTACTGCAGCTGCTCACTCCCAATGAAGATATGCTTTATAAAGACAAATATTGCCCTTACACATTTAGAATCATACAGAATATTCTTATATAAAACTTTTTCAATGTCTTTATATTATATCAATAAAGAATCCATGGCTCACTTCCAAGCAATAATTTTTTCAGAATATTACCTTTATACACAATTAATGTAATTTATATAATTATGTAACTATGATGAACTAAGCAGCAACACATTGACTTTTAACATTCAAATCCCTCTTTTCTACATAAAAATATATTAACACCTTTAAACAATTCATATTCTCAGAATAATAACTGAAATTGAAATCACTCAATATTTTTTCCCCATCATTGCTTAGAGCTTGAGTTTTATTTCAA
Organism: Epiperipatus broadwayi; assembly: GCA_028023455.1. Lineage (NCBI taxonomy): Eukaryota > Metazoa > Onychophora > Udeonychophora > Euonychophora > Peripatidae > Epiperipatus > Epiperipatus broadwayi. The sequence goes on along the minus strand of JAQFVV010012394.1, from coordinate 14,219,146 downwards.
CATTAACTAACAACTAACTCTAATTTTTTATTGATTCCAAACATTTTATACTATAGATCACATTTTGCATTGACAAGAATAGCATAGCTATCAGCATCTTGTAAATCTAAGAGCTAAATAGATGAATTTCTTTTTTTTTTTCTGTTTAATTGCTTCAAATTAAAAACATCAACATTAAATTTATATTACAACTTGATGCCTGCTTGTGAAGTCATTTATAAACTATCGCAAAGATAACTGTTGCTGCTAATGCTAAGCACTTCAAATGTCTTAGGTTTTCCACCCACCAGTAATAATGTTTTTATGATATAACATTTATATAATATGAATAAACTTTAATGGCCAATCAATTACTTTCAAATACTGTCATAAAATTACTGAATTAATCAACAAAAGCAATATTTATACATCAGACCTTTACTCATATGGCTTCTGTTATTTTGCTCAGCAACAAAGACAATATATATATACAAATAAAATGTCGATTAATTAAAAAACTTGTAATAACAATAATAATAATTTTTATTATCATGTACATATATTATGAAAATACTACAACAGAATAAATATGTTAAATGAAATATTAAATGAACTAAATATACTTTCACGCATCAAAAGTATGTTCAATCCATTTAATTTCATTTAACATATTTAATCTCTATTGTAATATTTTCATATTATTATTAATAATGACCGAGAACCTAGATAATATATATATATACTGTGCTTCTTGGATATTTAAAACCACGCTTAGTCTCTGGTAAGCAACCCTCTATGACTGAAAACAATATATTAAATAAAATGCTTTAAAAGTACCTTTGTTATAGTGGCAGTAATATCCATGAAAATTGTAGATTTTGTTATCCTTTTGTCTTTATATATCAGAATAATGAATATTCTTAAGATAAAAGACAAAACTTTTTTGGATCTATACATTTTTTAATAAACCAATAGTTTTCGAACTAAGTTATAACCATTACATTTTAAACACACCAAGAATCCCATAAGAACATGCAGTCTTTCTCCCCAAAGTTGTTTTTTTTTCATATGTCAAATGCTTTGACTGGGAAGCGAACTCAGGCCAGCTGCTTGGAAGGCAGCTATGCTAACCACTAGGCCACCAACACTTTTAACCACTTTGAGCTGAATATTTAAAATGTTTAAATCTCAGTGGACAACAATGAGATTAAAGAGAAAAAAACCTTTTTTTTTTTTTGTAATATAAATATTTATTTATAAAATAGTAGTTTGAAATTGGTTGATTTAAAAATCAAGCCAATCCTTTTTTATTTTACAAATGCTGTTATTTCTTCTATATATATGATTCCTTCTGATATTAAACTAATTGATTATTAAAAAATTTTCTATTGACATTAAAACTAATTTTGATAATTGCTTTTTCCATTAGCATTTTGGATGTGATTTTTAATTCTATTCAGCATTGAAAATAATTTTTCTATGATATACTTGCAAAATCTAAATGACATATCAAACAGCGCATCATAATTAAAACAAACGCTCAGTATCATTATAATCGTGGGTGTTGAAAGATAATAATCTTCTTTATGACTCAGATCACTACACATATTCATTTGAAATAGGTCAACATAATGAAAAATATCCAAGAAACCAACAAGAGAGGCAGATCCATACCTGGCCATATTAACCTGGGAATACACAACTGGCCTAGACAGTACCTGACCCCTAAATAATTTATATGAAAATAACTATTAAGATTAATAAACCCTCCCACCATAACTCACCAAAACAGGACTCACAAACAATGGTATCTCATTAAAGGCTAGATAAATGACATATTCACCTTCTATCCACTGATTAAGTTCTTTACGAACTATCATTTTATATTCTACTAACATTTGGATCATTCCTTTGTATATATCATCTTGTAATCTCACCAAGTTAAAGCTTATTTTCTTTGTATTTGCCTATAGGTCAAATAAAATTATTTTGAAAGAGAAATAGGTTACCAATTAAATAATCCAATATTTGTTGACTTTTTTTAATCTTTCTATTTTGAGCTGTTATATATTTATAACATAATCAAACCAAAACATTTAAAATGAAATCATTGCTTTCAGGTGACTTAATGATGTTCATGTTTCTTTTGACTTTGAAATAAATTATTTAAGTATATGAATTAAAACTAGCTAAATTGCATTTTCTTTTTTAAATTAGAAAAAGGGAAACTATGGCTAACAAAAGAATCTGTTTTTCTTACATATCCTGTTATGCATTATTGTTATAAGTTCTAGTATTGAAATGCTAAATAGATTTTAATTTTCATATTTAAATTTCTCATTTTGGTTTTACTATCTTTATTACTATTTCTTTATCAATAAAATTAAATGATCCAAATAATATCAATGAAGAATTAATCGTGCAATAGACTTATTCATTTTAAAATTATTATGGCTCTAAAAAAGGAATATAAAATATACAAAATATAAACCGAAGAAAAGAGTGAAATATTATTCTTATCTATTGATATATTTTAATACAAATATTTTTGATAATATCAAATTTACTGTGCACAATTCATTTGGAACATGAGCTAAAATATTGTATAGGCTATTATAAAAATCAATAAATTACTATCATCTTGATAATAAACAACAGCATATCACATTCCCATGTATATGGAATTCAACAATTGCTTTCATAAAATAAAATGCTACATAGATTATTATATATCTCTGAACTACCACCACAGATCATGACATAAACTTCATATTACAATGTATATTTAATTTAGAAAATGCTTTTATGAGATAAAATATTGAATACAATCAAGTCATACCAGTAAAATTGGAAAACTACTTTCATTAGTTTTATTAAACAAATAAGAATACTGGTGTTTAATTTTGTATTTTTTACGAAAAGAACAATTTAAAAATTTATTTAATAAATATGAAAACGTTATTTCTTTAACAAAAATAAAAATAACAAAATTGTAATTATATTAAGAGAATACAAGAAGCAATGCTTCCTTTGCGTGTAGATGGAATACTATTGCCAAATCTAAATGAACTAATAGGATGGTTTTATCACTTAATATAATCACCTCAATCTGTGAATCAGCATTCAACAAATAAACAAAATAGTGCATCCATTTATTCAAAATAACATCGTGTAAAAAGAGTAAACCCATTGGTTAAATAGAATAATAATTTTTTTTAAATCTAGTGTTACTTTCAATGCTTTAAAAAAAAAAAGATCTAAACCCATATTACAATATCTCCTTTTCAGTTTTAATCCACTTGTCATTCTTAATCATCTTACCAGTTACTGATCTGCTGCCTTTAAATCCCCATATTGCATATGTGCCTCCAAATTCATTTTATTATTCAGTTAAGCAGAGAATGCTACATTTTCTTTTAATCAAGTCATTAATATTACAATCATTATCAAAAAACCAATTAGGATTTTAATTTTTAGTAAATTAAACTTATAACTGCAATGCACTCCTATGATTCCATAACTCAGTAACTTAATATGCTTCAAATCAAAATTGGAAGTTTTGGTGTTTAAAAGGATTGAACTTTACCATTAATATCAGTTTTATTGCACTATAAATTCATCTATACTCCTTCAACACTTTAAGCAAATAACTTTATTTATATATTTTACAGTTTCGACTGTACTAGCAGTCTTCATCAGAACTACAACATAAAAAATTAGACAAATATTATATCAATACAACCAAAATTATTATTCTTCATATTTCCATATAAAAGTAAAATAAAACAAAATAATATAAAGCAAAAACAACTCAATCCAAACCCTTTCAACCAAAAACCTCCCAAATTTTTCAAAAACCCAACACATAAAAATTAAACTACAAAAAATATAATATTAAAATATATATATAATAATAATAACAAACTAATAATAAAAAATAACCATAAAAATAAAAAATAACAATAAAAAAAATAACAAAACATTTTAAAATCATTTTTAAATTATTCTTCAAATTGACAAACAAATAAATGTATTAAAACAATTCAAATTTTATCATCAAACCATTAAAAACAAAACCCTTAAAACCCATTAAACCAATAATCTAAAATTTAATATCAAAAATTATCATTTTTATCATAACTAATTACATATATAAGACCAAAAACCCAAATACCCAAAAAACAAAAATTAAAATTAAAATTAAAAAATAAACTTAAAAATAAAAAATTAAAAATTAAAAAATTAAAAAATAAAAAAATAAAAAATTAAAAATAAAAATATTAAAAATCAAAAAATTAAAAATCAAAAAATTAAAAATCAAAAAACAAAAAACAAAATATTAAAAATCAATAAACAAAATATTAATAACATCAAATTTCCAACCAAAATTTTTTTTGAAAAACCTATCTTTTTTTTTAATTAGCGTCATTTTAATAGGAACACAATAGACTGTGTTTTGTCTAATAATCTGCATCTACAGTTATATATATATAATAAGAATCTATTGCATTCTAACTCCTCTAACTATAACAAAATCTATAAAATGCTATTGCTTTGGGCATAGATGCATCCAAATTCCTTTATAGCAAGTTTTCTGACTAAACCAAAGTCTGGACACCATGCAAATATTCAGTAAAAAAGACAATTCACAAACTGCAGGTGCCACTAATTCCAATAACTTTAAACATCTTATTATACAATGAGTTCTTGATGCACTGTTTCTCAAAAGATCAAAGAAAGTAAGCAATAGATTTAAAAAAAGGGAATAACAGAATTATATATGAAGTCAATATAATGATCATATGTTTTATAATTCAAACCATTACTCACTTATTATTTGAAAAGATATATATATATAATTTTAAGAAAAACCAAGTCATATATCATGTGACTTAATTTTCCTTACTATTATAGTTTGGCTTTTAGCTTTAGCGATGTTATATTGCTAAGGCTATTAATATATGGTGTATATGAATTTAGTTCAGTCCCATATAGCTATTTAAATTAGATAGCTGGATTTGAAGACGTATAGATGTATGAAAATTTCAGATTTCCTATTTAATAGTTAAGTATTCAATAAATGGGCTTGAGTTTATATTTCGGATTTAGTGTCTGAATGTACTAGCACCTCACTGACGAGAGCTATTAACTCGAAACCGGTTTGGAATAGGGATAATTCTAGAGAAACTTTGAATGCTTTTCTCTTGCAGCATTTATTGAAAAAGCTTGTTTAGAGGTATTAGCATGCTCATTATATTACATTATATATCATTTTAATAAGAATTTGATGGATGCAGAAAAACAATACATGCATATGACTGACTGAATGCTCCTATATGTATATATGGTCAACTGTTATTATTTAGATAATTTTTTTAAAACTCTGTATAATTTAACAATTAGCCTTAACACTAAAGTAAATTTAAAGTGCAATAAATATTAATTTCATTAGTTTAAATTCAACAATTATATAATAAATTTCATCTATTTCAAACTTGATAATTTGTAATAAACTTTGTTAACAGTTTTAAACATTTTAAATCAGTATTTTTAATAAAATAATGCATAAAATAATAGTCAGTACCATACCGATTAATACAAACAAAATAAAGGGCGTACTATTAATAATTTTTATTAGTCATTCATTAGACTAGAAATTACCCATTCAATGAATATTTCTGTAATGTAATTTTCATTACTTCTGCCTGGCATGAGAGTGATGTAGTGAAAATTTGAAATATTATTCCTTAAAGTAAAGAGCTTAGTATGGGTAATAATAGCTTAAATGTTTTTTTTAGTTGATATGTTTAAAAAACTGAATACAAATGTTTTATTAAAAATGAATATGCCATATTTATAAAAGATATGCAAATGATTATTTTAAGATATTCAAAGGCAATGAAAAAAATTGGAAAAATTCTGATTACATAAATAATATAAAAAATTTAAATACACTATTGAAGGTAATAATAAATAATGATATTTATTGAAATATATTAACAAAGTAAGGATTAGATGCAGATAAAACAATTTTAAAAATATAATTAGAGCAATAAAAATTTGTTCAAGTGATGGGATATTGCAAAATGAAACTGAAATAATTAAAAAAGAGGAAGTGTTTATGATTATCCTATTGTTAAAATAAATAAGTTTGCGAACATTAACAGAATAAACAAAATAAAATTAACAATAAAAAGAAGTCAATAAAAATGAATTATACAACATTTCTGGTTAATAGAAATAACTGTAATAAAATTTGAAAAATAATAAGATATATAATATTAAAATAAAACTGAGAGCTTAAATAATACATATCAAATTATATGTTGATTGTAAAAATGATAACAAAAAAACTAATTCTACTGGCTCAATTAAAAGTAAGACAACACTTAATATGCATGACAGGAATTCTGTTATAGTTTTACACTCTAAAAATAATGGACATAGCAATTATGAGATTACGAAGCTTGATAATATAAAAAATATATAATGAAAGATTGATTAAAAAAGAACTTTATATTGATAAATTTTAACTTACACTTAATAAAAATTCTATTTAGTTTGAAATTTTTTTTATATTGGGATTTAATGATTATGTTCCTTATCATAATAAAATTTAATTACAAATTTGTTACAAATTAGGAAGTAATTACAGCAGGGTTTTTTAAACACAAATTATATGTTGATAAAGGAAACTATATATACATAGGGTTTTATAAAAATAAAAAAAAGTCAATTTTATATAATAATGTCTTTAAAGAGATAGATATTTGTAATATCAATATTTTTCTTTTTAAAAAATTATAATAATCATTTGTAAAATATTTATATTTGTCAATGTATTTTATATGCATATAATTTTTGATATTTTTTAATTTGTATACTTTAGTTCAATTTTATAATTCTGTTGCTTTATGCCTTGATAAAAATTATATAAATAAAACATCAGTAAAATTTTATATATTTTTTATGAAGTTCAGTTTAGTAAAAACAAGTTTTTTTTAAAAAAGTACCTGTATTGAAATTTTATATATTTGTAATCAATGCAAAACTTATCTTTAATTATTTGACTTTCTATCTTTTTTCACTTTTTTAGATTAAATTGGCCATACATTGAAACCACAAACTATGCTATATTTTGTTCCAATCCCCCACCCCAACATACAAACAAATACAGTGTATAATAGGTAGCTCACATTTTGTTAATAAACAGTAATTAGATAGAATATGTATAGTTTACTGAACTGTGAATTTACAATATAATACTTTTCAACATGCATATATATATATATAATAGACACTTTTTTATATGCATAATATGTATATATAAATTAAGATTATAGTATGAACAACATGAACCAATAAAAATGAAAAAATTAAAGGGTTTTGAACCCAGACTTTCAACCTTCCTTTAATCATTCACTCCATTTATACAACCGATACACATGACCACATACATACGAAAAAAGAAAAAAAATCTCCAATATACATATTTCGTGCTGAACCAACACTTATCAGTTGGTCCGGATCATTGTCTCCCACACATATATATAATCAGTGCTTGGTTTATATTAAGATAGCAAATCTTCAAACTTTAATGGACAAGTTTCAATCTTCTCCACTCTCCAACTCTTCAGTTATCCATATCATTGAAAATCTGATGATGGCATGTCCAAAGCCTTGTTTGCCAATTTTGTTGTGTCATAGCCCATTTAAATACACAAAGAGGTATAAGCAAAAATGAGAAAAGTAAATTAACTACCATATTTTTATTTGTAAAATACAATAAATAATGAAATGTTTGACTTTTGTCACTATTAAATATGTTCTGGATATTTTTTTTTTTTCAATAATTTTTTTCTCTTATAAAAAAAATAATTAGTGGCCTTGTTAACAAGAAATTACAATTTCTCTAATTCTAAAATTTTGTAAAATTTTTAGCATTACATTCAAAAAATATTTTATTTTATTACTCAAAATACTGCATATCAAATTAGGAAAGGATAATAAAGAAAGAATAAAAAATACTGAAGTATTCAGGAGCATCTACATTCCATTTTATATTTAATTATTTCTTTAAAACACTACATCAACATTATGAAATAATATTGGTATAACTAATCGATAAATTTAAGATTCAGCATACTTTACATACATAAAATATAGGCTTGTAAATAGTTTTAAAAATATAACCAAAAATAAAACATTTTTATGCATTATATAATTTAATAAATTTTGTGTCTTCATTTATATAGTTAAAATGTTTTTCCTCCATAACAAAATGTGAATATAAAACTTGAAGTATTAATTTAAATTGTTTGATTTTTTTGTGTGGGTTTTTTTATTTTAAAAAAGGTAAAAATAAACCTTTATTCTTCATTTAGACCTGGTGCTTTCAGAACAATATACATTTTTATTCTAAGAAAGTTGATGACTTGCAAGTTGTATATTGTTATTTAAAATAATTATGTTATTCGAAGATTTCTATGATAAAATAATTGTTAAAGAAGAAACTGTATTGGCATTTTTATGGTAGAAAGATCTACTTAATGATGCTGAATGAGAATCATCTTATATCAAAAGTAGATCATTTACTATTGTGGAAAAATAAAATAAAAATTCCAAGGAGAGTTTAGAGCAATTTTGTACTGCCTACATCATGGCTACTAAATTCTTCAGTCCATATAAAGTGGCAATACCTTTTTTGATTTATGTGAAGAAAACAATTATCAACATAGCAATAATCAAAAGAAATAATTTTCATTTTAACCATTTTTTAATTTGTTGTTGTTTCAAAGCAAGCTAGTTCATTTTCGTTTGGATTATTTTGTTTTTTGTAATTTGTATTAAATAACAAAAGAAAAAAACATTTCTTAGATGAAAAATTAAAATTGGTACCTGACAATTCTTTTGCCCTTTAGAATTCTTTTTGTGAAAGTCAACAATATTTAGAATTGACCATATTTTTTCCCACTCACTTTTTCAAAACCAAATAAGAAATTTAAAAATTTTAAATACAAATAATAATAATTCCAAACAAACGTGTCAATTACAAGTAATAAGCAGTTGTTAGAAATTATATATTTAATTTATAAATTAATTTGAAAGTCCACATTAGATATTACTACGAGAAATCAAAATAAATATTAAAAACTTACAGTTGAATGTATTTAATTCTTCTCTTTTCCAGTTTTTTTTCCTCAAAACCAAATAAGAAATTGAAAAGACAAATAATATTAAAAGTCTAAACAAACCTGTCAATAAAAAATAGTAAAAAGTTTTAGATGACACATTCAATTTATAAATTACATAGCATTACAATCAATCACTTTTTCAAATCAAAAGAATCTTAAATATATCAATTAATTATTCCATTACTGTTTCATGACTTCAAAGCAATGTTTAAAAGATTCAATTAAACATAAAATGGAATGTAGATGGCTGAGTACATCATTGCCAAATAAAATGTGTTCTTAACATAAACCAAAGAAATTTCATTAAATATATAATTGTGTACAACACTTTGAAACAGAAAAACAGCTATTAGCATATTGCAAAATTTATTAACAAATTTTATTTTTCAAAAAAAATTTGCTCACATATGGCACTCAGAGAAAAAAAATGATTGCTCGAATATGTAAAAATTGTGAATTTTAATGGGTTTTTTGTTTATTTATACATGTATGCATTTTTCTTTAGATAGCAGATAATTGAAATCATGTAATTAGATACATTATAGCTCAAGGCTTCACTGTACTCATTTGCAAATAGCTGCTAATGAATGAGTGAATATTTCCTGTGATACACTGATTATTCCACTTACAGTAGATAGCTCTAGAATAATGAAACCAGTTCTTGGAATTTAAACATTTGTGGATCAAATCTTAAATATTCTATTTATAATATTTGAACATTACATGATTTCTTGAGCAATTAACCATTTGATTAATTAATGAATGAATTGTTTAAATATTATATGACTGATCAAAAGTAAAGATTGTGTTTATTAATTGTATTTCAATTTTAATTTGTAATTTTCTGTACTTAACAATAATTCTTTATATTAATTTTTTTATTATTGTATATAATATTTTCAAGATTTACTACAAGTGATAAAAATGTACTTATGTTGTACAATATTTGATATATAAATATGGATACATGTGAACATATATGTATACCTATTTAGAGTGCTATATTTATTCTGTTACTGTGATATATAAAAGGGAGTCTAATAAAAAAATTCAAAACATATTAAGTACCATTATTAATTAATGAATTCTGGAACCTGAGTAAATCTGACCAGTGTTAGGATGTATCTTTAAATTTTTATATCAGTAATGCATTTTGAGATTAATTCTTTCTTATTGGACATTGAATTAAGAGCATAGGCTACAACTGACTACCATTTTAAAAGATGATTATAATAAACTACATGATGAAAATTACATTAATATTCCAGAAATAAAATATCGAGTTGACATATTGAAAATTAGTCTTCAAACAAAAGATCGAAATGTAATGCATATTTTTAAAATAACTTTTTGAACAACTAGGATATAGTAAATACTGTTTCATTACAATGATTTCAGCGATAAAATAAAAGAATGGAATTTAAAATATTCGGTTCACAATGATCATTTATTTGAACATGTCTTGTATTGGATTTCATTGAATTTATGCAACACAATAATTTGCTGAGCCATTATCAAGTAAAACATTCTAATGGCTGTGGAAAATGGAATTCTTTTCTAATATATTTTAATATGCAGGGCTACAACTAAAATAAACAATATATATATATACTGTATTATTTATCTAGCATGCTCAGATTTATATAAAAAATAAAAGATCTAGATGATCTGCATATAATTTCTAATCCTTCTTACTAATTGTTCTTGCTACTCTGCTCCTGTTCCACCCTTTATTTATAGCCACTTTTCAATTAGGTCATCTTAAGTTCATGCTCCAAAGATTAATAACCCTAATCCTAAATAATTTCCAAACTTTCTAATATCTAATTTCTTCTAATATGTTTTTAATAATCTTACTTAATTAGCTTATTTCTAATGTTTATTATTTTTACTTTTTATACTCTTATTTTATATATATACGTTCATGAAGAGATTTAATTTATTTCCTACATAAATGCATAGCACAATCAACCTTGAAAAATTGTAGACTAATTTGTCCTCATTTATCACTCACTAAATAAATGTTTAGGCTAAAGTATATATAGGCTTTAACTGCACTGTTGGAAAGTTATGTATAATGCCAGGCTAACGTTTGCATTACAGGTTTATACACACCATAACAAGTCATAACAAACAAGTTAAAAACTATTTTAACTCTCATTAACATTCCGCCAAAATATAATTAGAAAATTATAATCAGGTGCATACAGTACTAATGACAACACACAATTTTATAATATTAAATGTTGAACAAAATAGCTAAAATAAATGTATAATCCAAATTTGGAATATGCTTTTCACAATCACATCATGACAATTTTTATTACTATAGAGTAATTACATGTATATCCTCTGCCTAAAGTCAGGTATGGTAACAGTAATAAGGCCAAGCGAAAACATTTTGAGCATAAGAGGTATTATCTTGCTTTTGTTTGCGAATTTCTTAACATAATTTATTCAAGCATCCTAATTTTTGAGCTACATCTTAAACTTTAATGAGATCTAATACCATTAAAATTTCAGAATGAAAACAGAAAAATATATTAAAAACAAATGATAATTACAGCCTGCAACTATACTGATATTCGTTCATAACTTATGGGATTTTTTTAAATGCACTTAAATATAATGATAATAAATATCTAACTAAAATTCACATACCAATGAAACCATATTTGAATCCACAGATCTTGCAGACCGCCGGTGAAACTCATTTGTGGGAGCTTCACGAACTTTTCTAGTGATCTTTTCATTTGAAGTTCTTACATCCTTTGTTATTATAAAATCTTGATTTAAACTTGTAACACTTCTTTTTAACTGAATATGTAAGGTTTTGCGTTTTTCTGCAAGAATTAAGCTATTTAAAATTATAAAAAAAAATATCGGAATTAATTTACAGCATAGTAGTTTCAACGCCATTTTTCTTAAGTAGTATATAAGACGTATCACGCAATATTCAAATTATCACCGAAAATAGATCCAATATTTTTTTTTTTTTAAAGATATTTTAAAACTACTAGTTCTCAAAAGAGATCGTACAAATAAAAATAACGTTTAACAAATATATATGCAGTAAATAATAATTATGGTAACTATAACTTCTGAAAAAATATTTTATTTTAACTGCGTGCACATGCTACCTTCCCCTGTGTTTACCATATTTATATGACGTCATTTTTTAAAAAAATGTATATTTATACGACGTCATTTTTTTTTTAAATATATTTTTCCAAGTTTTGAAGAAATATTTATCTCTTATTTATCTATTTTGGAATGATAGTTTTAGTATATACTTCTCTATTATTGTTATTTTGTTTGTTTTTTAATTGATGGAGGAGGGAAAAGTTAGGTCATTAGGAAAATAATCGAGCGTTGTTTGTGCGTGCGTATAAAGATGTGCTTTATGCTACGTTAGTTTATATGCATACCCCCTCACAGAAGTATAAAGATCTGCTGTAAAACTTGTATTTGCAAAATTATTGCATAATGTTATTATTTAATTTAATAATGAAATGAAAGGCTGAAGTGTTCGCAAAGAATTAGATTGAAAGTAACTGAATGAGTCTCCTATTTCATAAAGTCAAAGCAATGAACTATAATAATGTTAAAGTAAATAAAAGCATTTATTAATTAAAATGTGGGTTAAATTGCTTACTGTTAATTACAAAAAAAAAAAAAAATCAGACCATTTATTATATATTAACTTTGCTTCCTGATATAAAAATAAAATAAGGATTTTTTCCCTAATACTTAATCTGGATACGGTTTTCTTCTTTCCTAGAAAATTGTCAAAGATAACTAATACAATTGCTGCACAGGAAAATGTTTTTCTTTCTTTTCATATACAAAATCTTTTTTGTTAGTTTTTACTTTTCTAAACATTGCTAATAGACCTTTGAAAATATCCAAGAATTGAATAAGTGATATTTGCATCATTTAATATTTGGGTTGGATTGGATTTCAAGGCATGGGTCCTGATATGTATGTGTATGTTTAAATGCACATATATATGTAGGTATAAACTTATAGAGAGAAAAAGTAATAAGTTTAATAAATTAAAGAATTTTAAAAGACTTTTTTTAAAAAAAAATTAGTAAGTAAAAGATTTATAACTTTAAGAGAAGAAGATAATTTTCTAAAATGAATAATAGTCTAATTAATGAGAGTTGAATATATCGTTAATGAAATAAAACAAAGGAATTCGAGTTACATTTCTTTTATAAGATGAATGACAAACTATAAAAATAACTCGTAAATTAACGTCAGAATGATAATGATGTAAATTCTTGTATGGAGATTAAAATGAAGAATCACCTGAGCAGATGGACATGAATACTAGCCAATCAGCTTCAGGGATTGAACAATGAATACCTCAGTATTAATTTGATGAACAAGCGGACACTTGATTTTTGGAGCTTCATCTGTGCACACGTATATATATATTGGAGCAGAATGTCTCCTTTGGCACAGTGACTTCGATTACAGAGATCTGGCCTCCAAACGTGAAAACATCCAGCTAGGACTCTTATAGGTCATATTGATCTAAATTATTATTTATGTATGCCTTCAGGCCTTATTATGTTAAATGATTGTATATATGTAAATAGTTAAGACACTATTAAGGATCATATGTTAAATTATCGAAAGATTAGCTGTTAGTAGGAATTTGTACTCTTGGGAAGTGCACTTTTAGATTAGCTAGACATAGCAGGTCCCATGCCATGCAGAGTGTCCCCAGGTTGCGGATAAGGGAATATCCACATATATATGAAGATTAGCTGAGAATAAGCAAAGTAAATGTAAATAAGAAAAAACTGTCAAGAGGGTAACATTCACTATCAGGAAGTGGCATATATATTTCTATAAAATGCCATAATTCTTAAGTCAGTGAATGTAATATGGCAAATGTTGACCACTATTAAATAAGTCAAAACCCCGCTAGATACTGGGTTAGCAACAGCATTTTCAAATTGGCAGAAGATCACTATAGATGACAGCAGTGAGAAGGAAAATGGTAGACGGATGATCATTTTATAAGATAGACCTGTCACATTAAACCACAGGTTTGGCTAAAGAAAGCAATGGAAAAACATTTTCCCTTATAAATTTCTTGTTGTTTTTTTTTTTGTTGTTGTTTTTTTATGTCCACAAAATTTATTCAGTTTAATGTTGCAATCTTAGCTAGACTGGGTTTTTATGTCTTGCCTGGCAGGAGAAAACATGAGGCTACTCAGGTTGTAAAACTGTGAAAACTTCATAAAGATCATTCCACAAGATAAGATACATTGAGAGTTGATAAATGGAATATAAGATGATTGTGAAGAGTTATAGAATTGGGAAATTTGAAAAGTGAAATGAAAATAAATAATATTGATATAGGATTAACTGAAATGAGGTGGGAAGAATGTTTATTTTATTCTAGTGATGATAGAACAGAAAGTGGAGTTGGCAATGGTATTAGGAAAAAAATTTGGAATAGTGTGATAAAAATAGATTGTATTGACAATAGACTTTTGATGATGAAAATAACTGCAAGTCTTAGGGATTTAGTTTTTATATAAATTTATAAGTCAATTTACTAGTCGTGATCTTATTGAAATTGATGAGCAATATGAAAAAAATAAAGGAAAATATACAATGTGAGGGTTAAAATGCATGTATTTCAAAATTGGATGATAGCTTTGCTATTGTGGATAAAAATAAAAAAGGAAAATTGTTGAAACTATGGTATTGGAAGAGGAAATATAGGAGATAGATGACTTATACAATTTTGTAAAAGCAACAACTTTATGATTGCCTATATTAAGAAGATTGTGTACATGGAAAGCTCCAAATAGTACAGAGCATTATCAAATTGACTATACATTGATTCAGGATGGATATAAAAATGTTATTAAGGGTTCACATGCTATGTTTGCTGCTGATATAAAATCTGATCATAATTTGGTTATGATTAAATTAAAATTGAGTTTAAAAAATAATAAAAAGGGGGGAGATGGGACTTAGACAAAGATTTGGTTTAACATGTGAAAATATAAAAATAAAATTGATAAAAATGAGGAATACATTAATAATTTTAATAAGCATTGGTGTATGATTAAAGAAAGAATATTAGAAACAGCAAAAAATGAAATAATCATTCGTTTAAAGAAAGATAAATGACTTCAGATAACAGAAGGTATGTTGGCAAAGGTGGAAGTATGGAGAAGATGGAAGAATGTCAATGCAGAGGAAAGGCAAAGAGCATAGAGAACAATTTATAATAAACTAAGAACATAAATAGATTTTGCAAAAGAAAAATGGTTAGAATAAGAAGGTAGAGTGTCATTTGGGGGAAAAAAAGAAATGATTAACAAGTGAAATAGCTGATAAGAAGGGGAAAAGATTAATTGATAGTGATAATATATTGAAAAGATTTAAAGAATATCTTCAATATCTATTTAGAAAAGAAAATAATTTAATTAATTATGGACTTTAGAATTTAAGAAAATGTTGAAGTAAATGATAAAGGCATGGATGTATTAACAGATGCAGTGATAAAATGGATTGAACAAATGAAAAATGGTAAAATGTCGGATTTGATACAATATCTATAGATATTTTGAAATACAAAATCTATATATAATAGTATAGAGTTTGGCCTAAAGATTTTTTGACGACTATATTGATTCTAATTGTTAAAATGAAAAAAGTTGTTAAATGTGAAGAGTACAAGATAATACGTTTGTTATCTCATGCTTCTAAAGTTTTATTGAGGATTTTAACTCAAAGAGAAGATAGAATATTATATTGGAAAAGAACAGTTTGGTTTTCAGGGAGAGAACATTACAAGAAATATTATTGGTGTTATTAGAACTATTGCAGAGAGAGATATTGAAAAAGATAAAGGAATTGGCATATGTTTTGTGGTTTAGAAAAAGCATTTGATAGAGTAATCTAGAGTAAGCTTATGATCATCTTAAACAATAAAGAAATATTTTGGAAAGAGAGAAAATTGATTTAGAATATGTATACTGCCACTAAACATCACATGATTACCATTTCTTATGCTTGCTCATAATTGTTATTAAAACAGGTAAAACTCTCCATACAGTAATGCCACTCATTGCAAGCCAGAGTAATAATTGGATTCCAGAAGACTTGTGCATAAAATCTCTATCTAGTGCCTACTCATCCAATATCTCCAAACTAGTTTCTAGCCTATGACTTAAGTCAGTGAGGAGCCTTGGATCTAAGATCTAGGTGCAATGCTCTCAGATCCAAAGCTCCTCTCTGACTTGAGCCACAAGTTAGAAACTAGTCTGGGGATATTGGACAAGTAGGCACTACATAGGTATTTTATGCACAAGTCTTCTCACATCCATTGATTACTCTGGCTTGCACTGAGTGACACTACTGTATGGAGAGTTTTTGCCTGTTTTAATATGTATACTGGACAAAGAATAAGAATTAGACTCCAGAAGAATGATACTGATGAAGTCAAGAAAGAAAGAGGAGTTAGACAAGAATGCAGTATGTCATCTGTGCTCTAATATTTATTTAGAAGACATGTTAAATAAATATTTAGACTATGAAGGAGCAAATTTTGGAGGTATAATAATAAAATTATAAGATTTTCAGATAATATAGATCTTATAACAGGATGAAAAGATTCTTCAGAATATATTGGAATAAATTGAAGGAGGAATTATGGAATATGAAATAAAGATTAATATTGAGAAGGCCAAGTGTTTATTGGTACGAAAGAGTACAAAAAGACTGCAATTTACAATCAATGATACAATAGTTCAACAGGTGAATGTATTTTGATATTTGGGTAGTTAATTGAGTGAGGACGGAAGAAGTGAAGATGAAGTTAAAAGAAGAATAGCATTGTAGAAAGAAAATATTTTGTGGACATTTGAAAAGCAAATTAAGGAAAAGATTAATTAAATTATATGTGTGAAGTGTACTAATATATGGTTGTGAAATGTAAACAATGAGTAAAAAAAATTAGGACTGGATTGAAATCCCATGAGATGGTTATGGAGAAGGATGGAAAAATTCAGTTAGTTGAATAAAATGACATCTAAAGAAGTTTTGAAAAGAATAAATGAAAAAAGAAGATTGAGAAAATTAGAGATAGAAAGAGAAATTGAATTATTCATATATTAAAGAAAGAATAGTTTAATTGAAAGATGTTTTGGAGAGAGTGGTGTATGGAGACAAGAAGAAAGAATTAAAAAAAGATTTTTCTGGATGATATAAAACATGGGAAAATGTATGTGGAACTGAAAAGCTTGACCATGAAGAGAGGAGAGTGAAGAAATGAATGAATTTGTGATGTGACTGACTGCTCTCTGGATCTATCCATAAGGCAGAAAATTATTGATTGATTGAATATTTGGATAATTCACATTTTTTTAACTTCTGAGAGTGCACTATAATGCTTGCTTATTCTTTAACATGTCTTTTTCACTTTTTGCATTATAGAATGTTCATCTTAGATGCAAGTAATAATACGTGATTATTCTAACATTTGTTTGTTTTTTTTACTTCCTATTCTTTTATGTATTGATTTATATATTTTAATGTCATTCATACATCATCATTAATCACTTTTTATAATGCATTCAAATAAAATTTTAAAAATGTATTTCTTGATATATTTTTATATATTTAAATATGATGAAAACTATTGGTAGCTCGAAACATTAAGAAAGTATCATGGAATAAATTATTTGATTGCATTATAAAATGTGATTAATGAATGTGTATTAATGATATATTTATTTTCATTATAAAACTACTGGTTACTTAAGCTGACAATAGATGGCATTAGAGTGAAGAAAAGGAACTACTTTTGCTTATAGTACCATATTACTCTGAAAGAATCAGAAAATGTTTCAAGCGTTGGTGGCTGAGTGGTTAGCACAGCAGCTGTCTTACAAGCAGTTGTCCCAGGGTTTGCTTCCCAACTGACGCTTTGACCACAAAAAAAGAATCAAGAAATGTGTTTAGCATCTTTACTTTTCTAAATATTTTTCATCTAAATTCTGTCTACATAATGTGAAATGGTGTAATGATTTTGATAGAATTTTAGATTACAATAATAAAAATGCTATTGAAAATATTGAGATTCACAGTTTAAAATAATTGTATTAAATATGCAAGCTGCATAGCAATTTGCTTTACTCTAGGTGTAAGCTTGTGGTTAAGACCAGTAGAGGTCCCTATCTTCGCATTTTCAAGCGCACATAATGTGATGTTTATTA
The DNA here is from genome assembly GCA_028023455.1 of Epiperipatus broadwayi. Lineage (NCBI taxonomy): Eukaryota > Metazoa > Onychophora > Udeonychophora > Euonychophora > Peripatidae > Epiperipatus > Epiperipatus broadwayi. The sequence continues at coordinate 14,200,719 of JAQFVV010012394.1, read as the reverse complement.
CCTTAGTAAATATTACTTATGTAATCAATGTGCGTTAAATAAATTTATATTTACTATACTACATGATTAATTTTATATTATTAAATAATATCCTTGGAAATAATTAATTTGAATGCAAGCTGATGACTACATATCATTTTCAGAAAACTTAATGATAATTTTGCAAACTAAAAACCAAAGATTTACAAAGAAGAGAAAACTGTTTGAAAAGCTATAAAGAATGCTATTCATTGCTGTAGATATAGACATATGAAACTAGAAAATAACTCTCATCATTAAACCTTTTTCAATTGAGCAATAAAATTCTGTTTTATATATCAGTAATAAGCATTTCTAAAGATATATGGTAATTTTTTATTATTTTTCTAGATTAATCAATTAACAAAAATATTTGGAAAAACATTTGGCATGTAATAAATATATAATTAGAAGGGATTTGAACTCAGACTTTCAAGTTTTTTACAACTATCCACTCATTTATACACTTGATACACATGACCACATATATGTAAAAAAGATAAACAATCTCTGGTATATGTATTTTATGTGAAACAGCACTCATCAGTTGGTCTAGATCATCATCTCACACATATATGATTCCATTTCAAGAAATAAAAATCCTACTCTTTCAACTCTCATCAATAGCATTTTTCATGGTACCTTCCCTGAGATCCACTCAACAACCTTCATCCATTTCTCATTATGGTTCACCTGATGTCGGCTCACTTTTAATCCAGCTCCAGAGAGCTCACTGGACATATTCATTAATAAACTAAAAAAAAAATTCATCACAGAGACCAAAACCTGCCCCCTCCCTACATATTAGAAGCCATGTGGCAAAAAATTCCTATACCTCCTTAAAGTTCCATTACCTTTACGCATTGTGGCTTTTCTTATATCCAAAAAAAACAATCTCTAATAGGTTTGCTTCTACCCAGAATTTACAGTGGCTTTCCATTCTTTCCTAAATTACTTGTAAAATCTGGCCTATCTCAATGAGGGAAATATCTCCTGCGGAATTGGTATTGCATAAGTAAACTCTGCTTCTCCGGAGACAAGGAATTTTAGATTTTTTCTCCTTGTAAATCATTAAAGTATAGCCTGAGGTTCTGTTATCAAAAAACGTTTCCCTTCTTTATAATACCTTGTTCAAATCTTGTTTGGTTTTTATCGATTGGCAGAGAGTGTAATTCCTGTTTTTCATTGTAAAGAATTGTAATCCAAATTTATTGATCTCACTTTCTGATTGTATAATCTGTTTACTTGTATTCACTGTTCCACAATAAAATTTCTATATTTAAGTAAAAAAAACACACACACATATATATATGATTAGGGTTTGGTTTATATTAAGATAGCAAATCTTCAACTTTAATGGATAGGTGTTCAGTATAAACAATATACTTATAATTAAATATTATAAATATATATTGTGACAGTACAGAAAAATTGGTGAACCTGGTATGATGAAAAATTGTCATCAACTCAATATAATTAAATATCAAATATAAAAGGAATGATAATAAATATAATGAGCATGTGATCAGCACAAAACTAACTATACATTCATCAGCATTATACAAAAGTAATAATCATTCATCATCATGAATAATCATCAATAAAAATAAATCAACAGTCAATCTTGTGACTGTATTTGAAAGTGGTCCAATATAGACCCAGCTAATTATTTAGCCACTGCCAAACCTAAGGCAAAAATACAAAATAATTATCTGGATTCACATCTTAGATGCTACTCCATCAAAATATAATCATAAGTCAAGTAATGTTGCAATACTAAAGACATCATGACCATCATCAATGCTCTGGCTATTTAGCACCATTAATGTACTGGCCAACTATAAACTAAATTAGTAAAAAAATCATAAAATGAAACACAGTGCATGGACTTCAAAGGATATCCCTTTTACACCAAGCAAAATCATCATCATCTGGCTGTCCATAACACTAAACATAAATTCCTACTTTATATAATTGTTATGTACAAATCTAGGTTAGGAAGCAAGAACTCTATAAACTATTACTGTGAGCAAGAGATAAATAAATAAATAAAGCAGCTTATTATAAATCACTTCAAATAATTCCTAGATTTACCCTATTATAAGTAAATAATTTTATTGGGATCATAAAAAAATTTAAAACATTAAGCTGTCATAAAATAACGTCATACACACTGCATTTTATAAAACAGAAATTGAATAGAATAAAAAAAATTAAGATTAAAAAATATTTTAAAACAATTATTTAATAACTAATTGATTAATAATAATAATAAAAAAATACATGATAGTATGAAATTTTAAACATTCATTTTATCAAAAATATATTTTTATAAAAATTATAATCAGTTGATTTCTATTCAAAAATTAACTTTTAATTAATTAAATTATTTCTTTAAAATAACTAAGAGTTGGAAAAACAATATTTTTAAAATCAAAGATTGTTCTTTGATTTAACTTAAATAACCTTTTGTTAAGTTTTTAGGAGGGAAAATGAATGAAAAGAAAAACATGTTTAAAAAAAATTACAAAAAATTAAATTTTCTAAAAAAACTCCGAATTTTGAAGAGAAAATTGATTGCATTTTTAAAAAAATGTTTCACAATTTAAAAATAATAACTTAATGAAAATATTTATAATTATCAATTCTTACAACAACAAAAAAAATGTCTTTATAAATGAAAATTTAGTGTGCATACACAAAAAATATCCTTAATCATGGTTTTATTTTATGTGGAGTTCTTTCTAGTTATAACTTCCAGTTTTTCCAATTGAATTTCTCCTTGAAGGCTTCTAGACATGTACATGGTTAATTTGTCCTTTTCTTGGTATGCAGAAATTTCAGGTTAAAAGCTAGCAAATTTCATTCTTTTCTTTCCACTAAAATTTCCAGGTGAGACTAACTCAGACAGAAACTCATGCTCTTGGTTAAAGATATGGTTGCATATTACTTTAGGGAATAACTTCTCTACATCTTTATTTTGGTAAAAGCATGTTACATGGAGGAAGATGATGTCTAGCTTTTAGCTTAATTTAATACATGGTTTTCATTGTAGAAATCATTTTTATGACTAAATGCATAGTATGGTAATATCCTGATTAAAACCTGTTATTCTATGCAATAGTTTGTTTAATATTCCTGCTGTGCTCTACAACAGCTTGGTAAAGTCTTCTAGTTCTTTCTTCTTTATTAGCTGGATTGACTTGATTACCCTCTGTTCAAGTGCTAAGTAAGGAATCTTCTTACCAGACATTTGGATCTTCTGACTTATTCACATCCCTATTATTTTTTCTAGAAAAATCTTGTCTGTAATCCAATTACAATCTGTCTCCAACATCATAGTTGTTATAAAAACCAATTAGATAATTTTTTTATAAATACAACTAATCAGCTATTTCCCTTTTTAAATTTTGACACTGAAAAGCTAGTCAAGAACTTAAATTAACATCATAAAACTCTTGACATTACTTTCCAATTCCAAAAATTTTTTGTAAAAGGAAAACAAGATAATCACTTAATTGCACTGATTTGAAGAGAGATAAAGAGAAAAAAACTGTCTAAGTAAAAATAAAATTTACCAAAATTATTAAAATCTTATTTTTTCTTTTTAAAAATACTATTTAAAATAAAAATTTGTTTCTCTTTTAAGGTTAAAATTAATATCTATTAAATAATTTACAAAAAAGTAAAAAAATATTTTTCTCTTAGTACATTGTCATAGTTTAAATTAAAACTACTAATTAGTTATAATTACTTTATAAAGAAAGAGAGTTAAAAAAAACTTGTTTACATTCTTTTATAGTTTTCTCTCCTTTCTACAATCATTTATAACTTATTAAAATAATTACATATTAAAATCATTATATAACAAATTTAATGTTTGAGAACTCTCATACTATCATTTTGGAACATTAAAAATTTAGTTAATTGAAGACCTATTATTATTATAAAAAATATGCATGGGAAAATTAAATATTTCCCTCATTAATTAAATAACTTTAAACTAAACCTGAGGAACATGCTGCCAAATATCTAATTATTTTTAATGCAACAATGTAGCCAACTGATTACTATATATATATATATATATATATATATCAAATAAAGTAGATGAAAATTAATCAAATTAATTCATACAACAGAAAGGAAATAACATCTTTTTAGTTTGATAAAAAAGGTTTTCAAAGAGAAACTAGTAGCTAAGTTAAAAAATTATTACATAAATTTAAAGATTTGATACTAACACAGTTTTCTACTATAAGCAATTAAAATAATTAAGGTTTATATGACCAAAGTATGGATTCCTTTTGCTTATATTCTATTAAAATCTTAAATATACTATTGTTTTGATAAGTTCTTTTCTAATAATTCTATATTTAGAAAATAAGTGAAAAAAATGTATTTTTATTAGTAAGACTTTCCCCTATTTTAAATCATTGTCATTACTGATATTACAACTGTTGGTTTTTAATCATTTAAATAACCTAATTATAATTAGTGAGATCATCCTTTCTAGTGGAAAGGGAATTCTAAATATGGCTCTCCAAGTATACAATCCTTTGAAGTGAAATTTGTGTCTCTTACCTAGTTCCAAGTAATTTTCTGATTGTATTGCCACACATAAAATAATTAAAAATTCTCAATATATTAAATGGCCCCTTTTTATTCTTTTATAGTACTTTTTATAATTACTTACAAAAAGAAAAACATTGACATGTGTATCCAGTTAGTGAGTTGTGTGTTTTCATAATTTCCTGTTTTTAACTAGGTATTCATCAACATGATATTTGGTGTGGAGACACTTTTTTCACATACTAATGAATGCTACTTGCAAGAAAGTCATGAAAAGACTACTTATCATGAAGAAAATAATACATTTTGCAATAAAAATTTATATGTGGAATATAAATAAGAAATATTTAATATAAATATTTGCTGTAAATTCAGCAGTAAATGTGGACATTGTAATTTCAAAAATAAATGTTGATATTTGTTAAGGATTTGTCATATATTTGATTTATCATCAGTGGATTTTTTGTTAAATTATTGATATTGTTTGGCAAATAAATGATTTTTATTGCAATATATAATTTTAAACACTTGTAATGTGGTTATTTTATTTTTTATCCTTTCATCTTTCTTTCACTGGGTAATAAGTACTACATAGATCAATAGAAGTGATGGACCATTCTTTATTTTAGCATCACTTAATTTACGAATTGAAATTATTATTTAAAAAGTATTGTTTTATGAATGTATATGTATAAGTAATAATATTATAAATCAATCTGTATTTCTTCAAAGCAATGTATGGAATCTTATAATTAAATATTAATAAATATAGTAATCAAACATTTTGAAAAGAACAAAAAATATAATTGTCACTTAGGAGCGCGTTCGACTATCCTCATAGTCTTTGTCAACTAATACTTTGAAAGGTTACCCTTCCCATAATTTTGTGATCTTAACATTTGCTGCTTGCCTATTGAATACAAGCAGGATGTAATCAATAGGCAGGCAGCAAACATTAAAATCATGGAATTATGGGAAGGCTAACCTTTTAAAGTATTAGTTGACAAAGACTACGAGGATAGTTGAAAGCGCTCCTAAGTGATGATTATATTTTTTGTTCTTTTCAAAATTTTTGATTGCTGTATTTATTAATATTTAATTATAAGATTATATATATATATACAGAAAGCTTTTGCTGCATCTGATATGCATGTATCATTTCCAAAATTCAAGATCTTTCTTCTTTGGTCCTGAATTCAAAACCATAGAAATATATGTTATGAAATATATACCCATTTCATTATCATCAACAAATCATAATCTTAACACAATATTTATATGTGTGGATATAGTTCTTGTTATTTTATTTGAATTGACATTTTTATTTTATTAAATATAATAATAATAAAAATCATATTGTTTCTTTCTAAATTAATTCTTTACAATTCAGAGCTACACTATTTTTTAATTTTTTTTTAATTTATAAAGGCTAATCTCAGCTTTTAATCTCAGCCTTCTAGCCTTTGCCATTTTACTACAAGTTTAATTTTTTTTTGCTTATAATTTTCTATTAAATGGTTTGTTAACAATTTAAAATGGGAGGTTTTTTGTTTGTTTGTACCTTTCCATTAAAAGACTTAATATTTTCTAAGAGAATTGAAGCAAGAAAATTTTCCATAAGCAAATATATATGAATTTATTTATTTACATTTTGTGATAAATTAATGATTTGATAAGGTTAAAAAAAATATATAATGATTATACGTAACTAATAATAATTGTTATGCATAATATGGTACAGTAGTAGCATGTCAAACTCTGGCACTTAAAGTCTATAGATCGTACCTAATTTTGTTATTTATATTGATTGAACTTCTTATGAATACCTAAGCAATAAAACATTCAATAATTATTATTAATAATACTTTTTTGGTTTTTTTAAAGATATATAATTATTGAAATTATATATATATTGTAACCTAGTGTTATTGACATTTGCTTTACTTGGCATTATTTCTACAGGAAAACAATGCTATTCTTTAAAGAAATAAAAAGATAAAATAACAATAGTAATAATTGATTAATAAAGTATGCTATTCACTCACTTTGGCATGTTTTGGGTGAATAACTAATAGATTTAATAACTCAATGTCATTTTTAAAGAGAGAACATGAATAATTTAATTGAGATATTAATAATTAGAGCAAATTAATATGGTATAAAAGCTAAACAGTAATTGATTTTGGATGGGTAGAGGGGGGAGTGGATGAGTGTCTTATCATAAAGCACAATAACTTCTGGTAATTTCTTTTTGTAAAAAAAAAAAAAAAATTAAAAAAAAAAAAAAAAAAAAAATAATGTTTAAAGAATTATACATCACTGATTGTTAATTTAATGTATTTATTATTATTTTTTTATATTGTCAAATTACTTTGTAATCCAGGTAAATAATACTAAAACTATATGATTGTAATAAGTTTTTCCTTTCTTTTGTTTATGTTATAATCAAATGATTATTTTTCGGGAAGAGGTCGCTAAAGTAAAAAAAAAAAAAAAAACAACAAAACGAAACAACCAATTTCATAATCAAGATCTTTTTTTTTAAAAAAAAATAGATAGTCTGCTTTTAGTTTTCAAGGAAGGAACAGTGCTGAAATTTGGTAACTGAATTTTTTTCATTTTATTTTGCAGAAATAAATGTAATCAAAGTAAAATTTTAATAATATAATGTGTGGCTAAATTTTTTTGATAAGATATCCTGATTTTCTTTGCCATCTACCTATTTAAAGACCTTTTATACTTAAAAATTTATTGTCTCACGCTAAAGTTAAAAAAATGACAGAATTAACTAAGGGAATCACGAAAAGTGTTATTATGTCTAAATTAATGAAGATAAATGATTTCCAAGTGAGAAATAATTATTTATTAACTTTATGTCATTTATTGATATTTTCTTGGTATGGAAAGAAAAAAAAAAATAATAATAATTGAAAGAAACATTTTGAAACCAAGGAAAATCAACTAGAAACATTTTTGCGCTCTTTCTCAATATTGTCTGCCTTTACAAGTAATGTAGTTACATACGTTAAAATATGTTTTATTCACCAAGAATTGTCTGGAAATAATAATAATGATAAATAAGATTAAATTATGCACCTGTATATTTTTTTTTTTTTAAAAAAATATATATATAAAAAAAAATATAAACTTTCTCAGAGTAAATATAGGAAAAGTTATATAGGGGCATTCTTACGGAGAAGTTACCGTTAAAAAAAAATTTATAATTCCTAAAGTATGAACAAAATGAAATATCTTAGTGACTTAATGATAAAAATAAATGATATATTATATTACACATCAGTTGGAGTTATTAAAACTTCCTATACATGTAAATCAGCTGCAGTTATTATTAGAATAATCTCGGAAAAATTGCACATTTTCGTCCATAAGTAAGCTAGCTAATATGAATTGTACGTATCGTCAGTAATAAAGTAAAAAAAAAGAATTGTGTATGTTTATCGTCTATCGTCAACTGTTTGTTATGTTAGAATATGTATATTTTATTTTCTTTGGATCCCAAAATTGTAGCAGTTTAATTCAAGTAAGAATTAATCTTCAATTCTGCTACATTTTGCTTTACCTAATTTATTAAACGCACAAAATAAGAGAAAACTTTTATTTAAAGGAAATAATACCATGCGTTTATTGTTTTTAAACTTGCTTCGTGAAATATGACTGGATAAAGCTCTTCACCTAGACCAATTGCTCAACAGAAAAACATTTTCTAATGAGAGAGTATGCACTTGTTAATTAATGATTGTTTAAAACTAAGTTATAAATGATATGTATTTTTTTTGTTATATCACATAGGTTAAAGTCTGTATGGTCAAGTGATATTTAATAGCCTTGTAATGACAAAGGTATGTTTTAATATAATTATTATAGGTTAAGTTGATATTTAACACGAAAGAAAAAATCTATAAAATATGTTTTAATTATTACATACAATTGTAGGTAGAAATTTTGTATGTTAGATACGTAAAAGAAAAATATTTAGATATTTAAGGGGTAAAATAAATATTGAAAATTATCAGAAGTAACTAAAAAAAAAAAAAAAAATGCTATAACAAAATATTTCTTGTTAAAGTTTTGAAACGAATTTATACTGTATTAATTGAGGAATTTATTCCTAATTATTCTTAAATAACACATCCACTTTATTTAGTTTAAGATAGTATGCTACCAACTATTTTGAATGTTCCTTTATTAAAATTAAAATTATTATACTTTTATTCTATGATGTCCATTGATTTCAGATGTTGATCAAAGTATACCCGGTAACATCAGTTTATTATAATCAGTGTATTTACTTATCCTGCCCAGATATAGCATTGGTATATGCTTAATATTCGCATAGGTAATAATTATAATGTATTTATTTTGTGGAATGAAAAATGATCTCCCCAAAAGCTTTGTTTTTCCATGAGAGGAAGATTTTAAATATAATGTTTGGGTATGTTTATAGCCCAAGTGATCGATTCTCATAGATAGGACGATCAAGAATTTATCTAGCATTTAGTATGCTTCATTCATTTAAATCCCAGGAGAGGATTGTATTTGGTGTGTGTTCGTTGTATGCCCAAGTAAGAGGCAAGAAACCACCAAAATATTTTAATGTAGTAGATTACTTTACAGACCTTCGTGGTTATTCCATATTCCTCATGTGAAAATAAAGATAGCTCCTCCATGGAAGGTGTTGATTATTGTGCTTAATTTTGAAAGTTCGGGCAAGATAAAGGTTATATTGGAGGTGTTAGTTCCTCAAGATCCACTTTAGTATAAATAGCGCGTTAGTAACTAGGGTCAATATCTGTATTGTGCTGCTAAATATTGCTAGTATTTGACAAGTAAATCAATGGAGAAAGTAATTAAAATTGCGTCATTTAAAACGCTTATTTACTGAAGGAATATTCAAATGCAATATTTAATTCTGGTTAGTAATTAAATAATACTCATATTTAAAATTATACGTATGAATAAAATTTGTATCATAACTTAAGTTAGCATTAAGTTAAATGTAAGATGGTAAGTGTAACTTCTGATAACTGGCCTATAATTAGAATAGGTTATCCCATTAAAGACCATAAATAAAGTAAATGTATTAGAAATAAATTTAATATTTTGCATATTGCATATGATTGGATTAATCATTTTTTAAAAAAAAAAAAAGAAATGTACTTTTAGTTAATCAATCCATATGATTGCATACAGGAGAAGTAGTAATCTCTAGTCCATAACCAAAAGAGTATACAGATTAATGTCAGTTATATTTTATATTTTTGTATTACTATGGGATTATTGAATAAATGTTCATATATTTTTTTTTTGTGATAGTAATAAATTATAGTCTTGTTAAAATTTGTTGTAGATTCATTTTTTTTGTTTTTATATGCTAAATATAAGTGTTTGCACAATATTTGCAAAACCTTTTCTTGAGTCCGAAATCATTCCAAATTCTTAAAAACTTAATATACCAGATAAATAAAGTTAAGCAGATCGGAATATGTCATTATATTTTAGTTTAATGATAATTATTTATGGAATTGAAAACTTAAGACTAAACATTCACCTTTGTGTAAAAAAAAAAAAAAAAAAAAATGAATTTATTCCCAAACCATTAACTTTGGTTGCACATTATTCAATTCCCATTTAGTTAAATTGTCTAAGTAATAAATCTTAGTTATATTATTGTGTTGTCATGGATGATGGAAGGACACAAAAAGCACCCTTGTCTTTTTATTATTCTGACTGAGATTCTGAAAAAAAAAAAAGGCTGTGTTATTCAAAATTATACATCATTATTGAATAGAATTATCATCTCTTTAAATAATATAGCAGTGGATATGAGAGATGAAGACACATTGAATTTAAGTAAAATAAATGTTTCCTATAGCCGACCAGAATGTCAGTCATATGCGACAACACAATACTGCCGAGCATTTCCTTACATGAAACAAAGAACCCTGAGATTAATATTATTATAATTATTCTTTAAATTAATAAGTGATCAATTATTGTTGTTATTACAATCGTGGCATGGCTTAAGAGAATTGAATGTACAATTGTATTATATGAAAGGTATTTTAGATCATATTGGAAAATTAATGGATATGTTGCTTTATTTTGGTTGCCTTAACGACAACCGGAAAAATTAGTGTCCAAAGTGCAAATAAGATAATAATAAATAAACTAAACTAATAAAAATATTGAGTTAGAAATGGCGAAAAGTGCAGATAAATAAAATAAACTAATAATTTAAATGAAAAATTAGTGTCACGGGTGCAAATAAAATAAACTAATTAAACTTATTGGGTTAGAAATGGCCGCCCAACTACAGGGGCCATCGATGGCTATAGCTGGCCACGAGGAATTTAGTAAACTTTTCTTGAAGTCAATATTAATATTGTTTGCACTTGAAGGGATTAGTTATTCATTGATTAAAAATATTTGCCAATAATGAATTGTTTTAGCCATAAGATATTATGTGAATATCTATTATATGATCTAATCTTTTGCCATTGAAAAATAAATAATTAAGTTGTCCATTTAGGATGTTGTGGTCTATAGGCAATTCCATAAAACACTGTAATGATTTTACCATTTATGATGATCTGTTTGTCTGGTCTTGTGATTGGCACTTATGCTATATTACATAATATCTAATGAGATTTATATGGACCAAAAAGCATGTGAAAAAAAAGAGAGCATATTTAGTAGTTAATGTTGGAGCTTTAGGGATATTAAATGTCAGAGCATAGTTTTTGGTGTAGATTGTTTTTGGTAAGAGAGGCATGGAGGCAGGATGTCTTGTCAATAATTTCTTATCGATAAATTTATTAATAGTTCATTGCTAATATTTCAGTACTGTTAAATACTAAAAGAGTTAGAATTTTAATATGAGTGAAAACAAAGATAATCATAGTATTTCTGAGGATTTGGGAGGATCCCAAGAGTTACAATTCCCTGATACACAGACTCCATATTTTAGTGTACAATTAAAAGAGGAAGGGGAAGATTTGGATATAGCTAACCCAGAAGAAGCCACAATAATAAAGGGAAAACATGAAAATGAGCCAGATCAATTAATGAGAAATACATTGGAGGAATTCTTGAAAAAATTAAAAAAGTCAAATAGTGAATTAAAAAGTGAATTAAAAAGTCAGATCCAAAACTCAAATAGTAAATTAGAACAATCAAATAGTGAATTAAAAAGTCAGATCCAAAACTCAAATAGTAAATTAGAACAATCAAATAGTGAATTAAAAAGTCAGATCCAAAACTCAAATAGTGAATTAAATAGTGAATTAAAAAGTCAGATACAAAACTCAAATAGTGAATTAAAAAGTGAATTAAAAAGTCAGATACAAAATTTAAATATTAAATTAGAGAATCAAATGCAGGAGATCAAAGAGACATCTCAAAATCAAGTACAGGAGATAAAGGACTTAAGGGAAGATTTGAGAAATCATGTAGAAGAATCAAAATTGGCCTCTGAAAAGCTGGAAATAAGAATAAGGAAAGAGATCGAAACAAATTCTGAAAGGGCAGAAAATATGATTGAGGCTATCCAGCAGGACTTTAAAAGTCAATATATTGTATTAAACAATGAAGTACAGGAAATAAGAAATTATCAAAAGGAAACAGTAGTATTTCAAAGAGAAGTTCAGGATAGAGTTGAATCTATTAAGGGAGAATTAGACAGTGCTAGAAGTGAAGTCAGTAATTTGAAAGAGGAAGTTAAAAATATAACTCTAGCACCTGACAATGTAGTGAAAGGATGTCAGAGCCAGATTACCAGATTAATAGCTAAACTAGAAACTCAAGAGTTGACCCAAGGTGAGATTAATCAAAATCTAGAAAGTGAGCTAAGTCAAGTTATGGGAAGAGTAGAAAATTTTAATGATATAATAAAGAGTAATGCACAGCTATTACATAATAATCTCCAAGATGAAATAGGGGAATTAATGACTCAGTGTGAGAGTAAAGTCTATCAAAGGTTAGAAGATAAATTCGGGATAGATAAAGATGAAACTATTAACCAATTGGAACAACAGATTAAACACTTAAATGTAGGCCTAAAAGATAGTTCAAAGAGAATAGACTGTGAATGGCAGAACTATAAGTTAGAATTAGAGAGTCGAATGCAAGCTATAGACTATAATAGGGATAATTTTACAAAAAGTAAAAAAGTTGTTCAAAGTAAAGGTTTATCTGAAACTCAAGTAAAGGAAACAAATAATTGTCATAATAACCAAGTAATATCTGAGTTACATACGGTAATTAGTCCAGTAGAATCAATATACAATCCATTAAATGAGGCTAGAAGTAAAGTCATGCTAGAGCCAGAAAGTAATAGCTCCATGGCCTTAAAATTCTTAAAAATAAAATTTTTTAGAGGTGAATATCTGGAGAATCCACATGAGTATCTCCAGAATCTGGAGGAGTTATTCACCTTATGTCATTTATCTGAGGTAGAAAAGATTGCTATTGCCACTAACCATTTGTGTGCAGCATCTAAAGACTGGTGGCAATCATTATTTATTAAACCAGAAACATATGGAGACTTCAAATATCTTATGTTAGCCAGTTTTTGGGGGGAAGACCGCCAAGATAACCTGAGATATCAGATATCTCAGGAAAGATATCATGTAAATAAGGGTAGTTATACTCAGTTTTTCAGGAGTCAGGCTGTCAAATTGAAAACCTTGACAGCTTATCCTTTATCTGAGACACAAATTGTGCGAATAATTCACCATAATCTGCCGAGGCATATAGAGCAGATCTTGATTGCTGCTGACAGACATACCATAGAAGAGGTAGTAGAAATTTTAGATTCATTAGAGACCAGTGATAGGAATATTGATAATAGAATTAGGGTAAATAGAGACACCCATCCGATGGTGAGTAATATCAATTTCGCAGATAGGTCACATATGGGAAGGAGGAAGTTAGTTAGAGAAAAAGGATATTATAGGACGAATCCCTATGGTAGACAGAATAGCCACCTCAGTAGGCCAACAGTTAAGAGTAGAATTCTGAATGAGAATCAGCCTTCTACTAGTGGTATCCCAACAATACCAAGGAAAAATATAAAAGGTAGTAAAAGTAGCGGGGCATTAAATTAAAAAGGACCTCGCAGGAATGTTCCTCACTTCGGGGCCCTATTTTTAAACATATGGGGAACAGCATAATTTAGAACATGACCAAGCACTGGCCAGAATTAACCTTAAAAAGATGGGTGATAAACGCACTCGTTATTCCAAAACCAGTCCACATCCTTTTAAAGTCCATGATTTTGTTTTAATTAGAACTCCCCATGTGAGTAATCTCCGGAAACATATGTTTAGAAAATTCATGTATCTTTATGAAGGCCCCTATGAAATTGTGAAACAAGTGGGTGAGAATGCCTTTTTAGTCTCAACCCCTGATAGAACAAGAGGTACCTACAATGCCCGAAGCTTACTACCATATCCCAAGCAAAATTAAATCCTTTAAACTGTATTTATTAACATAAGAAAGAAGTAGGATATAAACTTAGTAATACCATAAGAAGTGTTAAAATATGCATATATTATTTTATTTTTTATTTATTATAACGGTGGGAGAATTGTAACCTAGTGTTATTGACACTTGGTTTACTTGGCATTATTTCTACAGGAAAACAATGCTATTCTTTAAAGAAATAAAAAGATAAAATAACAATAGTAATAATTGATTAATAAAGTATGCTATTCACTCACTTTGGCATGTTTTGGGTGAATAACTAATAGATTTAATAACTCAATGTCATTTTTAAAGAGAGAACATGAATAATTTAATTGAGATATTAATAATTAGAGCAAATTAATATGGTATAAAAGCTAAACAGTAATTGATTTTGGATGGGTAGAGGGGGGAGTGGATGAGTGTCTTATCATAAAGCACAATAACTTCTGGTAATTTCTTTTTGTAAAAAAAAAAAAAAAAAAATTAAAAAAAAAAAAAAGAAATGTTTAAAGAATTATACATCACTGATTGTTAATTTAATGTATTTATTATTATTTTTTTATATTGTCAAATTACTTTGTAATCCAGGTAAATAATACTAAAACTATATGATTGTAATAAGTTTTTCCTTTCTTTTGTTTATGTTATAATCAAATGATTATTTTTCGGGAAGAGGTCGCTAAAGTAAAAAAAAAAAAAAAACAACAACAACAAAACGAAACAACCAATTTCATAATCAAGATCATTTTTTTTTAAAAAAAATAGATAGTCTGCTTTTAGTTTTCAAGGAAGGAACAGTGCTGAAATTTGGTAACTCAATTTTTTTCATTTTATTTTGCAGAAATAAATGTAATCAAAGTAAAATTTTAATAATATAATGTGTGGCTAAATTTTTTTGATAAGGTATCCTGATTTTCTTTGCCATCTACCTATTTAAAGACCTTTTATACTTAAAAATTTATTGTCTCACGCTAAAGTTAAAAAAATGACAGAATTAACTAAGGGAATCACGAAAAGTGTTATTATGTCTAAATTAATGAAGATAAATGATTTCCAAGTGAGAAATAATTATTTATTAACTTTATGTCATTTATTGATATTTTCTTGGTATGGAAAGAAAAAAAAATAATAATAATTGAAAGAAACATTTTGAAACCAAGGAAAATCAACTAGAAACATTTTCGCACTCTTTCTCAATATTGTCTGCCTTTACAAGTAATGTAGTTACATACGTTAAAATATGTTTTATTCACCAAGAATTGTCTGGAAATAATAATAATGATAAATAAGATTAAATTATGCACCTGTATATTTTTTTTAAAAAAAAAAAATAAAAAAAAAATATAAACTTTCTCAGAGTAAATATAGGAAAAGTTATATAGGGGCATTCTTACGGAGAAGTTACCGTTAAAAAAAAAATTATAATTCTTAAAGTATGAACAAAACGAAATATCTTAGTGACATAATGATAAAAATAAATGACATATTATATTACACATCAGTTGGAGTTATTAAAACTTCCTATACATGTAAATCAGCTGCAGTTATTATCAGAATAATCTTGGAAAAATTGCACATTTTCGTCCATAAGTAAGCTAGCTAATAAGTATACGTATCGTCAATAAAAAAAAAAATATTGTGTATGTTTATCGTCTATAGTCAAATATTCGTCTATATTAGAAGTCTATTTTTTTTTCTTGGATCCCAAAATTGTAGTAGTTTAATTCAAGTAAGAATTAATCTTCAATTCTGCTATATTTTTCTTTACCTAATTTATTAAACGCACAAAATAAGAGAAAACTTTTATTTAAAGGAAATAATACCATGCGTTTATTGTTTTTAAACTTGCTTCGTGAAATACGACTGGATAAAGCTCTTCACCTGGACCAATTGCTCAACAGAAAAACATTTTCTAATGAGAGAGTATGCACTTGTTAATTAATGATTGTTTAAAACTAAGTTATAAATGATATGTATTTTTTTTGTTATATCACATAGGTTAAAGTCTGTATGGTCAAGTGATATTTAATAGCCTTGTAATGACAAAGGTATGTTTTAATATAATTATTATAGGTTAAGTTGATATTTAACACGAAAGAAAAAATCTATAAAATATGTTTTAATTATTACATACAATTGTAGGTAGAAATTTTGTATGTTAGATACATAAAAGAAAAATATTTAGATATTTAAGGGGTAAAATAAATATTGAAAATTATCAGAAGTAACTAAAAAAAAAATGCTATAACAAAATATTTCTTGTTAAAGTTTTGAAACGAATTTATACTGTATTAATTGAGGAATTTATTCCTAATTATTCTTAAATAACACATCCACTTTATTTAGTTTAAGATAGTATGCTACCAACTATTTTGAATGTTCCTTTATTAAAATTACAATTATTATACTTTTATTCTATGATGTCCATTGATTTCAGATGTTGATCAAAGTATACCCGGTAACATAAGTTTATTATAATCAGTGTATTTACTTATCCTGCCCAGATATAGCATTGGTATATGCTTAATATTCGCATAGGTAATAATTATAATGTATTTATTTTGTGGGATGAAAAATGATCTCCCCAAAAGCTTTGTTTTTTCAGGAGAGGAAGATTTTAAATATAATGTTCGGGTATGTTTATAGCCCAAGTGATCGATTCTCATAGATAGGACGATCAAGAATTTATCTAGCATTTAGTATGCTTCATTCGTTTAAATCCCAGGAGAGGATTGTATTTGGCGTGTGTTCGTTGTATGCCCAAGTAAGAGGCAAGAAACCACCAAAATATTTTAATGTAGTAGATTACTTTACAGACCTTCGTGGTTATTCCATATTCCTCATGTGAAAATAAAGATAGCTCCACCATGGAAGGTGTTGCTAGTATTTGACAAGTAAATCAATGGAGAAAGTAATTAAAATTGCGTCATTTAAAACGCTTATTTACTGAAGGAATATTCAAATGCAATATTTAATTCTGGTTAGTAATTAAATAATACTCATATTTAAAATTATACATATGAATAAAATTTGTATCATAACTTAAGTTAGCATTAAGTTAAATGTAAGATTGTAAGTGTAACTTCTGATAACTGGCCTATAATTAGAATAGGTTATCCCATTAAAGACCATAAATAAAGTAAATGTATTAGAAATAAATTTAATATTTTGCGTATTGCATATGATTGGATTAATCATTTAAAAAAAAAAAAAATGAAATGTACTTTTAGTTAATCAATCCATATGATTGCATACAGGAGAAGTAGTAACCTCTAGTCCATAACCAAAAGAGTATACAGATTAATGTCAGTTATATTTTATATTTTTGTATTACTATGGGATTATTGAATAAATGTTCATATATTTTTTTTTGTGATAATAATAAATTATAGTCTTGTTAAAATTTGTTGTAGATTCATTTTTTTTGTTTTTATATGCTAAATATAAGTGTTTGCACAATATTTGCAAAACCTTTTCTTGAGTCCGAAATCATTCCAAATTCTTAAAAACTTAATATACCAGATAAATAAAGTTAAGCAGATCGGAATATGTCATTATATTTTAGTTTAATGATAATTATTTATGGAATTGAAAACTTAAGACTAAACATTCACCTTTGTGTAAAAAAAAAAAAAAAAAAAATGAATTTATTCCCAAACCATTAACTTTGGTTGCACATTATTCCATTCCCATTTAGTTAAATTGTCTAAGTAATAAATCTTAGTTATATTATTGTGTTGTCATGGATGATGGAAGGACACAAAAAGCACCCTTGTCTTTTTATTATTCTGACTGAGATTCTGAAAAAAAAAAAGGCTGTGTTATTCAAAATTATACGTCATTATTGAATAGAATTATCATCTCTTTAAATAATATAGCAGTGGATATGAGAGATGAAGACACATTGAATTTAAGTAAAATAAATGTTTCCTATAGCCGACCAGAATGCCAGTCATATGCGACAACACAATACTGCCGAGCATTTCCTTACATGAAACAAAGAACCCTGAGATTAATATTATTATAATTATTCTTTAAATTAATAAGTGATCAATTATTGTTGTTATTACAATCGTGGCATGGCTTAAGAGAATTGAATGTACAATTGTATTATATGAAAGGTATTTTAGATCATATTGGAAAATTAATGGATATGTTGCTTTATTTTGGTTGCCTTAACGACAACCGAAAAAATTAGTGTCCAAAGTGCAAATAAGATAATAATAAATAAACTAAACTAATAAAAATATTGAGTTAGAAATGGCGAAAAGTGCAGATAAATAAAATAAACTAATAATTTAAATAGTGGGTTAGAATATATATATATATCTGCACACATATTTTGTAAGTAATAATATGGAATGATTTTACTTATTATTTCAATGAATAATTTTAAAACTGCTTCTAATTTTTACTTTTTAATAGACTTATGTTGTATTATTTTTATATATTTATTATTTACTTTTCTGGTCCCTTAAAAAATGATAAATCATGAGGTCACTATTGAATATTAGTAAATACACTAATCAAAAATTTTGAAAAGCACAAAAAAATATAATCATCACTTAGGGCACTTTCGACTATCCTCATAGTTTTGTCAACTAATACTTTAAAAAGGTACCTTTCCATAATTCTGTGATCTTAACATTTGCTGCCTGCCTATTGACTAAGTCCTGCTTGTATTTATATATTAGCATAGCTTCCTTTATTTGCCATTTATTGTTATCTCTTTCAATTTGCAATATTTTTACATTTTATTTTATTTTTATATTTTAATGTAAAAATATTGCAAATTGAAAGAGCTAACAGTAAACAGAAAATAAAGAAAGCTAGCAGGACTTAATCAATAGGTAGGCAGAAAATGTTATGGACACAGAATTATGGGCAGTTTAACCTTTCAAAGTATTATTTGACAAAGACGATGAGGATAGTTGAAAGTGCTCCTAAGTGATGATTATATTTTTTGTACTTTTCAAAATTTTTGATTTATTGTATTTACTAATATTCAATTGAAAGATTCTGTATATTGCTTTGAAGAAATACAGATATCAATTTATATTATATATATATATATATTGAAACAGATATATTGTTCCATGTATATATTCAGAAGATTCCCCCCCCCCCCATTTAAAAAGATTAGCATGATTTGTTGTTTAAAAAAAAATGAAAAGACTTAATAGTGTTTAAGGAAAACTAAAAATTTTAAGAAACAAAGAAATAGTGAAAATTGACTGCAATGAAAAAAAAGATAATTTGGTCAAATTAAAAAGAAAAAGAAAACAAATACATTTAAATATGCAATTAAAGAAAGTATAAATCTTTCTTTATTAAAATTCATGAATCCAAAAAAGAAAATCAATAAAGTAAAAAAGAAAAAATATACATTTAAACATTTAAAAAAAGGCTTATTTTATATTTCAGAAAAATAATTTGTATGGCAAAGTAACTTAGGTGTTAAGTCAATGCTCCAGGCAAAGAAATTTCAAATTAATTAAAAATTCGAAAACACATGGCCAGATAATTGAAAACGGTCTTCTACTGCCAAAAAGAATAGCCAATGAGCTGGAGGAAATGGCAAGAACATGATGAAAACACACACCAACACCAATTGAAGCAAGGCTCATATAAAATGAATCCATTCTGATGAGCAGAGAGAGTATAAATAGGCTGGAAAATTTGAATTTATGAGAGAGAGAGAATTTTTTTTTATCAGTTGTATTGGATAAAACGAGAGAAAACCAAGCAGAGAAAGTATAAATAGGCTGGAAAATTCGGATTATCAGAGAGTGTTTGTTTTTTATCAGTTTTATTAAGTAAAGCAAGAGAGAAAAATCAAACATATCCATGAAGAAACAATTTAACATGGGCAGTTAGCCCGCTTTTTCTCTCTATCCACGATCATGAAATAATCTCCACTCTCAGTCTACAGTGCCATTCATCAAGCCCCATTGTTATTGAAAGAAAACAACCAGTCAAAAGTTAAGCATTAAAAATAATAATAATTCAATTATTAATTCTATAATAAAGTTTATAATAAAAAAATTAATGGAGTAATATGAAAACATTAATTGTGTTCTATATTCAAAATTATAAATGCTCTACCAACACGGAAATGCTGATAACAAACTTATATGTTTATGTTAACTGAAAAATAAATATCTGAGCTATATATCAGAATAATTAAATTAAGATTATAAATAAAACTGCTGATAAACTTATGTGTAAAAACATACATCTGTGGCTGACCAAATAACAAATATTCATGCTATATACTAGAATAATTAAAGTAAGATTATAAATGAAACTGCTGATAAACTTATATGTAAAAATAGGTGTCTATGGCAGACCAAATAACAAATATTCACGCTAGAATAATTAAATGAAGATTACAAATGCTTACATGCATATTGATTGTGTCTAAGTAAAATAATGAAACTTAGGTGTATAAATGCATATCTATATTTGACTGAATTATAAATAGTCCACAAATCTGGAATTGCTCATATTACCTGTTTACCGACATGTAATAAATTTAAAAATAATGAAATGCGATATGAATTACGAATGCTTACATGCATATTGGTTGGGTCTGAATAATATAATGAAACTTACGCAAATAAATGAACATCTATACTTGACTAGATTATCAATAGTCCACAAATCTGGAATTGCTCATTTTACCTGTTTACCTACATAAAAAGGATATACAGATATGAAACAAATAGTTAAAAATATTCATGCAGTAATGGTAGACATCTACTTGATAAAAGACCTTTTGACTTCGTCACACAAGATAAATTAAAATGAGCCTTCATTTGAAATAAATGATGAACTTTATTGGAAGGACTTATCAATATCATTGTTAATAAAACTGTTGTTACTTAAAATTAATTTTACTTGTTCAGTTCCATTTTTGCATCACTAGTTAGTTATTCATTGCTTTTGTACATGAGAATTTCATGCCTCCTGAGCTATGTCTGGCATAACTAAACCTAGGTAAGTCAGGTTGTAGTGAGATGGAACTCTAGTGGGGCCGTTTAGGAAACCAAACACAGAAATTTCTAGGTTTTACCAATCTCTATGGTGTTACATCCTCTGATGAGTAGGAAATATTGTTGGTAGAGGGGGGTGACATTGGGGAAAGCCAATCGATGAGGTAATAAAGGGGTTGTATGGTGGTCAGGTTACATTTGTTGCCCACTGTGAGGCCTGATCTAGCTAGCCTATCCATAGGCATAGAACAGCTAGAAATAAAGTAATAAATAAAAAGAAGAAATGGAAAAGGCATAAGCGAATCATGATTCTGTGATGTGAGCAAAGCATATGATGCAATGATGATTCTGTGGTGTGAGCAAAGCATATGATGCAATGATGTGAAATGGACAAAAATGGGGAAAAATTGAAATTTTGAAAGAGTACATAAAAATGAATGGCATAAATGATGAATAGGCATAACAAAGACTTGGAGCCAAATCATGGTTTGGATAGAGAGTGAAGCTTACTAAACTAGAAAACAAAGGAAAAATGGTGAACATAGAAGCTCAGAAAACAGAAAAGATAGCCATGTTAGCTCAGATAATAGAAATAATAAAAGAAAATAACAAAGAACAAAAAGAAAATAACAAAGAACAGAAAGAACAGAGAGAAGAAAACAACAAGAAAAGAGGGGAAGATAAAAAAGAACATACAGAACAGAGAGAAGAAGACAAAAGAGAATTGAAAGAACAAGTCAGAGAAATAATCAAAAGCCAAAATGAAAAGTTCAATCAGTTAATAAAAGAAATAACTGTCTAAAAAATTGGATGAGGGGAAGAAAAAATTCAAAAAAATAAGGCAGCTGAAGAATTTCCTGAAACTATTCCAACCCAATCGACACTAATAATCAAAACTGATAAAAATAAAGCTAGTAAAGCAAAATTAAAATCTTCTGATCTTCAAGAGGAGGTAAAAAATGAACATAATCAAAAACTTAATTCTCATATAACTAAGAAACTGTCCAATATAGAAGAAAATATTTCATAAAAATTGTCTGATATATGCTGTGAAACAGCAACAGAGGTAGAGAGAGAAACCATAAATCTGAAAGAAAAGTATGTTAGTCCTCAGCCATATATAGAAATTATAAACAAAAGCTCAATAAACTCAAATCAGAAAGTGAGTACAGAAAAAAAGTTATAAAGACAGTTATTGAAAATATACATGCTGATGCAGGAAAAGAAATGAAAAAGAAATCTGAAAACTCAGGATTTATAAGTGTGAAAAAAATAATTGCTATGGCAGAAGAATCATTTAAAAATAAACCTTTCTGTATTTCTAAAAATGAAGTACCACCATGGAAGAGGAACAGAAGAAAATCCACAGATGGTGTTCATGGTCCATACTGGACCCATGTAATTAGAAGATCAAACAGTAACAAGGATCTCCAAAGACAATATAAAAGTCAAGAAACAAGCCGCCACAGTGATGTCTGGCATGAGAAACTCCCAAAGAGAAGATGATCCAGAAGTATGCCATCTCACAATACAGAAGAGTATTACAGGAGAACTGATCATAATCCTCAGTCTCCCAAGCCAGATTGTAGTTACAATACAGAACAATAAAATAAAGCTAGCTGATGGGCGAAGTTTGTGAATGGGATGTAGTAATGCATGAATTTGTGTTTTTCATGTTGAGATGGGTGGATGATTGAGTGGAGCTGCTTGGATGCATTGTGTTCATGATGCTCCAAAGTATATGCTCAGCACTATTTAGACCTGGATGTTGAGCTCCTAGAGTAGTCCAGAGGTGAATATATATAGACCTCATGAATAGGCCTTGATCTCATGAATAGACCAAAAGAATAAGCTCCTAAGATTCACAGAATCTGAGCAGGGTTGGCTCAGTGCCAAATATTTTTTTCTGGCTCCTACTCTTATTTGGATGATCCCTCTAGGTATAAGAGAGGTAGTGCTTAAAAATGAGATATTTCCTATGACTTCATGGAGCAGTCTGTACTGGTAGTTTGTGCTTGGCCATCTGCTTACTCTAGCATTGGAGGCTACAGTTCATGTATTCACTTTTCCCAGCTCATCTTATCCATTTCATCAGCAAATCTAAAACCAGTAGAGCCACAATAACGAGAAATGACATGTATATTGTGTGGAATAAAATCATACTTCCAGGTGATTTCATCCCAAAATTTGGTAGAGGGTAATGAAACAGATATACTGTTCCACATATATATTCAGAAGATTCCCCCCCCCCTCACTTAAAAAGACTAGCATGATTTGTTGTTAAAAAAGAAAAGAAAAGACTTAATAATGTTTAAGGAAAACTAAAAATTTAAAAAAAACAAAGAAATAGTGAAAATTGACTGCAATGAAAAAAAAAGATAATTTGGTCAAATTAAAAAGAAAAAAGAAAACAAATATGTTTAAATGTGCAATTAAAGAAAGTATAAATCTTTCTTTATTAAAATTCATCAATCCAAAAAAGAAAGTAAAAAAGAAAAAATATATATTTAAACATTAAAAAAAGATAAGCTTATTTTGTATTTCAGAAAAATAATTCATAAGGCAAAATAACTTAGGTGTTAAGTCAATGCTCCAGGCAAAGAAATTTCAAATTAATTAGAAATTTGAAAACACATAGCCAGATAATTGAAAATGATCTTCTACCACCAAAAAGAATAGCCAATGAGCTGGAGGAAATGGCATGAATGTGGATAAAAACACACACCAACACCAATTGAAGCAAGGATTATATAAAGTGAATCCATTCTGATGGGCAGAGAGAGTATAAATAGGCTGGAAAATTTGGATTATTATGAGAGAGAGAATAGTTGTTTTCTTTTATCAGTTGTATTGGATAAAACAAGAGAGAAAATCAAGCAGAGAAAGTATAAATAGGCTGGAAAATTCAGATTATCAGAGAGAGATTGTTTTTTTATAATTTTTATAAAAAAAAAAAAAAAAAAAAAAAAAAAAAATCCATGAAGAAACAATTTAACATGGGCGGTTAGCCTGCTTTTTTTTCTCTATCCACGATCATGAAGTAAGCTCGAGCCTCAGTCTACAGTGCCATTCATCAAGCCCCATTGTTATTGAAAGAAAACAACAAGTCAAAAGTTAAGCATTAAAAATAATAATAATTCAATTATTAATTCTATAATAAAGTTTATAATAAAAAATTAATGGAGTAATATGAAAACATTAATTGTGTTCTATATTCAAAATTATAAATGATCTACCAATACTGAAATGCTGATAACAAACTTATATGTCTATGTTAACTGAAAAATAAATATCTGAGCTATATATCAGAATAATTAAATTAAGATTATAAATGAAACTGTTGGTAAACTTATGTGTAAAAACATACATCTGTGGCTGACCAAATAACAAATATTCATGCTACAATAATTAAATGAAGATTATAAATGCTTACATGCACATTGGTTATATCTAAGTAAAATAATGAAACGTATGTGTATAAATGCACATCTATACTTGACTGGATTATAAATAGTCCACAAAATAATAAATATTCATGCTATAATAATTAAATGAAGATTACAAATGCTAACATGCATATTGGTTATGTCTAAGTAAAATAATGAAACTTATGTATGTAAATGCAGATCTATACTTGACTGAATTATAAATAGTCCACAAATCCAGAATTGTTTATATTACCTGTTTAACTACCTGTGATAAATTTAAAAATAATTAAATGCAATATGAATTACAAATGCTTACATGCATATTGGTTGTGTCTAAATAAAATAATAAAACTTACACATATAAATGCACATCTATACTTGACTGGATTATAAATAGTCCATAAATCCGGAATTGCTTATATTACCTGTTTACCTACCTGTGATAAATTTAAAAATAATGACATGCTATATGAATTACAAATGCTTACATGCATAGTGGTTGTGTCTGAATAAAATAATGAAACTTATATATATAAATGCACATCTATGCTTGACTGGATTATCAATAGTCCACAAATCTGAATTGCTCATCTTACCTGTTTACCTATATAAAAAGGATAAACAGATATGGAACAAATAGTTAAAAATATTCATGCAGTAATGGTAGACGTCTACTTGATAAAAGACCTTTTGACTTCTTCACACAAGATAAATTAAAATGAGCCTTCATTTGAAATAAATGACAAACTTTATTGGAAGGACTTATCAATATCATTGTTAATAAAACTGTTGTTACTTAAAATTAATTTTAGTTGTTCAGTTCCATTTTTGCATCACTAGTTATTCATTGCTTTTGTACATGAGAATTTCATGCCTCCTGAGCTATGTCTGGCATAACTAGACCTAGGTAAGTCAGGTTGTAGTGAGATGGAACTCTAGTGGCACCATTTGGGAAACCAAACACAGAAATTTTTAGGTGTTACCAGTCTCTATGGTGCTACATCCTCTGATGAGCAGGAAATATTGTTGTAGGGAGGGTGACATCTGTATTGGGGAAAGCCAATCGATGGTTCCTTACTACAATATGCTCATCAGGAAATTGTTACAACCGAGGTAATAAAGAGGTTGTATGGTGGTTTGGTTTACAATATATATATATATATATATTGTAATGAGCAGTCAGATTATCACTTAATTAAAGCTAAGATGAATGGTATTTTCTTCATTATTAATTATTTTATGGCACAACCACTAATGAAAATGTGCCCAGATATACTGACCAAAGATTTATCAATAATATACTATTCAAATAATACTCTTGATATGAACATTACTGGCAAAGGAATCTATGATTAAATTGTTCTCATAGGCAATATACCTAACAAATTTCATTAGTGGCCTATAGGACAAATAAATGATAATATATTCATCATTGGGTTTGAATAATAATATTAATAAAAGAGTGAGGAGGAAATTGTCCCTTTGGTTGGCTAATCATAAAAACATAATGAAAACTTGCCCAGATCATACATATCCCCCTTGAATGAAGTTTATCATTCCCAAACACATAATAATGTGAATGTTTAAATACATTTTTCAATATTGTACCATTAAATCCCATTTGCAAAATTATTTAATTCTAAAGTACATAATTAGTATCATGTCATTTTTACAACTTCCTTAAACACTTTAGCAATACTATTTTTTATATAAAAACTTTATTCTAACCATTTTAATTGTCCTGCAGTCATCATCAGAGCTACAATATCCAAATATATAATTATACAATTAATACATTTTATACACATTCATGTAAACAGAGCAAAACTCTCCATACAGTATTGCCACCTGTGCTAAACAGAGTAATCAATGGATGCCAGAAGGCTTGTGCATAAAATCCCTATCCAATGCCTACTCATCCAAGCCTTCTGGCATCCATTAATTACTCTGTTTAGCACAGGTGGCAATACTGTATGGAGAGTTTTGCTATGTTTATCAACAATTAATGTGCTAGTATAGAAAATGTGATCATGTGACACATTCATGTACATAATTAAATAGCCAAATAAAACACACATTTTAACCTGACCATTATAAATAATCATTTTCCATTTTATTACTTTACTCTTAATTAATTCTATTTATATTTACTTTATATTATTTTATTTTATTTTTAAAATTATTTATTATATTTTTAATTTTAACACTTTAACTTTTTATTCTACTATTTAATACATATTATTGTCTTTTTACTTATATTTTTAATCAACTTCTAATCTTTTCTTATTTTTATTAAATATTTTATAATTAACTGTTTCCACATTACAAATTACCTTTTTATATTTCAAAATTACTCACTTCTTTACAATCCTATTTCTAAGAACCCAACTGACAAAATTTTCAAAATGTGATGTGATGCACTGTAACTTCTTATATGAAGTCAGGAAACTCTCAGCAACTATTCCCACAAAAACCTATTAGACAATTTAACTTCTCTTTCCATTTTCTGCCCCAAGTTCTTTCATATTACTCTCTATCCTGCTCCATCCCATTTCCACATCATAATCTTTGTCAACTCCATGGCCTTTATATCTAAATCCCCTTTTCCCCAAAGCCAGCATAAAAACCAAAAACCCACTTTCTGTATAATCACTTTGTTTATATTTCTTCTCCCACAACTTCATTATTTGTATCCTTTCTGCTTTCAGGCATTTACATTCAATTAACAGATGTCTAATATTTTCTATGCTTCCTTACACAACCTGCAGACTAAATCACCCACATTTTCCCATTTATGTGTATATTACTTTGTTGCTAACACCTCTCTCTATCATCATTTTCCTCAAATTTATTCTTTTAACCTTATTCATATTCAAATTATTATTAATAATAATTGTTTATAAAACTAATGTCTTTACCCCAAAATTCCTATTAAGATTTGATTTTATATTTTTAATCAATATTGCCTATTTAATTTTAGGGATAATGACTATTTAGAAAAAGTTATAGAAAAAAGTATAAGAAAATCAAAATAAAAATTTAATAATAATGAAATAGTATGTAGAAAAAATAAAATAGATAAGAATAAATATATAGGTATTAAAACTTATAATAATAGTATTGTAAAAAATATGAGGTGCCTTATCTTATAGATAAAGATGCCATTCGATGGCGCCGCTTTCATGCTAAAACTGTAAAATATGACCAATCCCGGGCCATTGATTTTAATCATTTTGATGTGTTTTTTGTAATGCGAAAATAAAAACTAAACAAAATCATCTTTTTTAAATATTATTTTTTATTAATGTATACAAATTAAATGATAATAATAAATGTAAAATAAAATAAACAAATTACAATTTGATTCATGTTTTTTATTTTGCTTTATTAGAAAAATCAATTTTCTATCGGATATTTTTTTACTGGGGTTATGGCTTTACCACTATTTTTACTTCAAATAGAATGACAACAAAAAGTAAAAGTTGTTAGGGTTAGGTTTAGGATTAGTTTTAGGCTTAGGTTTAGGGCTAGTTTTAGGATTAGTTTTAGGGTTAGTTTTAGGGTTAGTGTTCTGTTGTTTGTAATGCTAAAATAAAAAATATCAAAATCGTATTTTTGTAAATATTTTTTTTTAGTAACATCTATAAAATAAATGATAACAATAAACGTAAACTCTATACAACAAAGTATAACCATAGTCAGAGAAAAGAAAGAAAGTAAAACTTTTTTAGACTACAACAAACACACACATATATATATATGTAAAATGTGTTCTTTACTTATTAACCATGTTTATAATATATGCTTTTTATGAAATTTACAAAAAAGCGTGCATAATTGTGCTTTTCTTACTAAATATTTTTGTGTTACTACTCTTTTTTACTTCAAAAATATACACATGGTAGAATCTTGTTTATCTCGTGGAAAGTTACTAATAGTACGTTACTTGACGCATTACCTAATTCCAACTATATCTTGTCAACATTTTCCCAATTAAAACTTCAATATTGTACGGTGTAAAAAGTCTGATAATTATTACTTTACAAAATCTGAACATTTCAATACTTTAAAATAAAAAAAATCCAATGAAAACAACATTTCCATCCAATTCAAATACACACACCCTCTCACCAAACCGTAACCATTTTATAAACTGTGCAAATTCGGAAAATGTATTTGCTGCAATGCAACATACATTCTGTACTGCAATGTGACATAGTGACCTGCAATCTGTAGCTCAACAAAAAAGTTGTATTATAGAAAACGCGGCTTCAAACGTGTCGGCCGCGGAAGTGGCATTTTTATGTGTTTTAGCGTGAAAACGGCACCATCGAGCAGCATCTTTAGCTATAAGATGAGAACCTAATATGATAAAATAATTATTAGAATTAATAAAAAGTTTAATATGTAATAAAATTTAAGAAAATAAAAGAAGGAAAAATATATTTAATATATTAGATAATAAATATGTGAGAAAAGTAAAAAAATGCATAAATGGCGTATATAAAAATGAATGCAAGTCATGTAAAGGTAAAAATATGAAAACTAATAATGTAGGAGAAACAAAGAATTCAATTTATACAAGATTAATTCAACATAAATGTAATAAGAGATTATCTATTTATTTGCATCATTAGAAACAGGTCACATGTTTGAGAAAGTTAGTATAAAATGATTTATTATACAGATAATAGAAGGATAAGAAAATTAAAAAGGCAATATTGATTAAAAATATAAAACCAAATCTTAATAGGAATTTTGGGGTAAAGACAATAATTTTATAAATTATTAATAATAGTTTGGATATAAATAAGGTTAAAATAGTAAAGTTGAAGAAAATGACAATAGAGGGAGGTGTTAAGTATAAACATCTTGAAAATTTTGTCAGTTGGGTTCTTGGAAATAGGATTGTAAAGATGTGAGTAATTTTGTAATGAAACAGGTAATTTGTAATGTAGAAAAAGTTAATAAATATAAAATATTTAATAAAAATAAAAAAAAAGATTAAAAGTTGATTTAAAATATAAATTAGTCTACATGAATAATAAAGCGTGATAATTTTCATTATCTGACAGAGGTTTTATATTATTTATTTAAAATATAAGTAAAAAAAATAATAATATGTATTAAATAGTAGAATAAAAAGTTAAAGTTTTAAAATTAAAATTATAATAAATAATTTTAAAAATAAAATAATATAAAATAAATGTGGATAGAATTAATTAAGAGTAAAGTAATAAAATGGGAAATGATTATTTATAATGGTCAGGTTAAAATGTATGTTTTATTTGTGCATTTAATTATGTACATGAATGTGTATAAAATGTATTAATTGTATAATTATATATTTGGATATTATAGCTCTGATGATGACTGCAGGACACTCAAAACAGTTAAAATAATGTTTTCATATAAAAAATAGTATTGCTAAAGTGTTTAAGGAAGTTGTAAATGGTATGATATGTAAAAGTAGAAATCAATACATAAGGAAAGAAATAAGAAAATTATATTACTTACATAAATAGTAATAATTATGCTACTTCTTTTCAGATGCCAGCAAGAAAAATTTCATAGATGATGATGATCATAATCCACCTAATTAGTGAACAATATAATATTATGAAAAAGGTATAATTTAGATATAACAAATGCTGGGTCAGAAATTTCAGAAAGCGTTTTTATAGCACAAACATACAATAAAAAGGAAATTCCCACTATAATCTATTTTTAAAGACAAAATATTTAAATGAATAATTTGATTGAAAAAAATAATCAATAATATGCAATTAATGAAAATGATTTTAGTACTGTAATTTCCATTAAAGCAACTTAGATAACATTATTTAAACTATAGTTATTAATGTGAATAATAATTATAATCTGATAAAAATTGTTTTAGTATTATCTACTATATATATATATAATTATGTGATGGAAAGATAACAGAAGTATGTGATAGAAGTAGGTAATGGAAATGATGATTTTATGAATAGATTAAATAAAGGTTATTTTAAATTCTTATTTTATAGGTAATTTTATAGTTTTTGTTAAAATAAATAAATGTAACTTAGATTTTTTTTTTAGTTTGTTTAAAATTTGAAATACAGGCATTCTTATACCTGGAACTTAATTGTAAATATAGGGGATTTGAACTCAGACTTTTAAGAAACCTTCAATTATCCACACTATCTCATACTATTGATACACATGATCACACACATGTAGAAAAGAAAAATAATCACCAATATACATATTTTGTGCTGAACCAGCATCATCAGTTAGGTCCAGATTATCATCTCCCACATATATATATATAGTTAGTGCTACGTTTATATTAAGATAGCAAATTTTTATACTTTAATGGACAGACTTCAATCTACTCCAACTCTTCATCCATCCATACCATTGAAAATTTGATAGGGAATGCCCAAACCCCATGCTGATACCAATATTGTTGTTAAGTTGACCTCAACATATTTACAACTTATTTCCAATTAAGTTCC
Source organism: Epiperipatus broadwayi (assembly GCA_028023455.1). NCBI lineage: Eukaryota > Metazoa > Onychophora > Udeonychophora > Euonychophora > Peripatidae > Epiperipatus > Epiperipatus broadwayi. The sequence goes on along the minus strand of JAQFVV010012394.1, from coordinate 14,169,717 downwards.
AGGTATAAGAATGCCTGTATTTCAAATCTTACACATTAGACCTGCATTCTGTCCATCCCTCTTCTATGTATTTAAATGGATATTGTCCTATACATAAGGGGTCAGAGTGATTTGAGGTCAACATGGGCATAACAACAATATTGGCATCAACATGGGATTTGGGCATTATATCATCAGATTTTCAATGGTATGGATGGCTGAAGAGTTGGAGTAGATTGAAGCCTGTCCATTAAAATATAAAAATTTGCTATCTTAATATAAACTGAGCACTGAATTATATACATGGGTGGGAGATGCTGCTGAGTGCTGGTTCAGGACGATATATGTATATTGGTGATTATTTATCTTTTCTACATGTGTGTGGTCATGTGTATCAATAGTGTGAGATAGAGTGGATAGTTGAAGGTTGCTTGAAAATCTGAGTTTCTTTAAACTAAATAATCATCTAAAGTTTTTATTACTGAGATTGACAGTAGAGAAAATTTTAAGATATTTGAATCTTTCAGAACTTAAAAATACACATTTACTCTAAAAAGTTTTTTAGCATTATCGCTATGAATATGAGGCAAACGGCCTGGAAAGCGCTTAGCGTTTAATATTTTTTTCACTCTCTATAGCTTCTCTTTCAAGCGCTTCACACGCTTTTAATTTTATATATTATAATATCGAGAGAGAAGTTTTTTTTAGTCTAAAAAGTTTTGTAAAAAAATCATAATTGGCAATTTTATGAAATGCATTAAATTGGACATCCTACATATAAGTGTTTGGTGTCATTCTTTTCTAATTTTATCCAACTTTAATGTAATATATTGCAATTTTAAAACACCAATATATATAATGTATGGGGGAAAAATTAGAAATAAATATTTTTCCATAAGTTCCACCAAAAGGGTGGGTTTGAGGGAAGTGAGCCCACGGGGATTGGGTTTTGAAAGTAACAGGGAATTATGACCTTCTAGTAAGGCTTTAAAGTGAATAACTTACATTTTGCAGACATTTATAAATTATTACTTTAAATGTTATAATGTTAGATTCTCATATTTACATATGTATATTAAAATGCCTTTTGTATTTAATCTTCTACTTTAAAAAAAAAAAAAATTTCAAATAATAATAAAAAAATATCAACGATAAGACTTTCCCTCAGTGCATTATTTTCTATAAAAATGCACACATGAATATAATTATATTTTAGATCACATGATAATACAAAAATGATACACAAAACTTTTCATTTTAAAAATAATATTAACATTTTAGGAATCTTTTTTTAATTAGATATTATCCGTCAAGCGTTGGTGGCCGAGAGGTTAACGCAGCTGCTTTCCAAGCAATTGTCCCGGGTTCGCGCCCGGTCGACGGCTTGACATATGAGAAAAAAAAAATTAGCTATTATCTTCTTCAAGTGTTCATTATATATTCTATATATAAACAATACAATTAAATAAGATTATTTAAATAAATTACTTTCATAGTTTTTATTATTGTATTTTTAGACTCAAGTAAAGTGTTTCCATTGAAAATTCTTTTATTTACTCTAATTTTATTGATTCCCAATGTAATTCAATGTTTGTTTTCTTGAAGTTACTATTTTTACTTAAACATCAAAGCTACCAAAAATAGGTGAATTCGTTCTATTATTGATTCTTCTCTCTTTCAAGATAATTTTATTTGACCTATAAGTGATTACAAAAAAAAAAATAAAAATAAAAAAATGGGGGGAGGGTGATTTATTCCCTTTATTTACATATACATTGATCTGTATTTAATTCAAAGTTTAATAAAGAAGTATATAGTTGGTATAAACATTTTATATACGAGAGACTGACATATTGTTCTTTTAAATAAATACAACAACAAATGAATTAATTTATATTAGTCTTTCTTCTCTTCTTAAGAAGGATTGTAGTGGAATTCATTATCCAATTTATGTTAATCTGCTGTTTCTGTAACTTTCCCTTTAATGAATTTTCTTTTAAGACATATTCATTCTATATATCTTTTGAGAACAAAAATAATAATGGTAGATTTCTTTTTCTGTGAAAGTAAAATTCTTTTCAAGATCCTTGTCTAATCAAATAATAGAATCAACTTAATAGTTGTGCCTATGAAACAAAAAAACAAAAACATAAGCTATGATCAATATATTTGAATTATTTCTAATACTATGTTGGCAAATAACAGCATAACTTCTTAATATTATATGAATTTGATTCGGTTGTTTTTATGAGACAAAACTGTAACAATGTTTTCAGAGAACAGAATTTTGGCAGCAATAATTGTGCAATGTTCAAAGACAAGATAAAATAAATAAATGCTTGATTTTAGTAATTTTTATGAGGAGAAAATGTATAAAACATTATAAATATTATCTACACAAAAGCAGTCAACACTTAAACAATAACAATCTCAATCTGCTGTCAAGGCAATCTCCTGTTAACAATAAAGGTAGAAATCCACATTTATCTATAGTTCTAATATGTTTATATAGATACTAAAGATTGCAACGTGACTATTAATTCAAAGAAGTTTTTAAAAACCTCATTAAACAGGTAAATATAATTTCTTAAAGCAGACTAATAAATAATCAATTATACAATTACTAAATAAACATGGATCATGTACTTCTATTCAATTTTTTTTTTATTGCATGTATTAATTACCCTTGTTTAAACAAAATTTATGAAGAAAATTTCTTCCATATATGTGTTGGGAATTTTCGACTTTATAGCATTTAATTGATAATTAATTATATATATGTATATGTGTGGAAGATAATGATCTGGACCAACTGATGAGTGCTAATTCAGAATAAAATACATATATTGGTGATCATTTACCTTTTCTACATGTATGTGGTCATGTGTATGGTGGCTTAAGATGGTGTGTATGACTGAAGGGAGCTTGAAAGTCTGGGTTCAAATTCCCTCTCATTATATTTAATTAATCCTAAACAAAATTCTTAACATAATCTTTAGTAGCTACTTATATGGCTCTTCTAATTTTACACATCACACAATGTTCTCTTCTCTACCCTAAAAAGTTTGAAATATTTATAGATCCTCTCCTAAGATAAATTGTTGTTCAAGTACTTGATACTTCTATTTTCACATTCGTTTATTATGAATGATATAGTTATTAGTATCCGAACTATCAATGATGAATACAACAATATTTAAAAGTAATATTTTAAAATAAGAATAATATTTATTTTTAAAAGATTATATATAGCATGTAAAGTATTTAAACTTAAATTATTTTAAAATTAATTACAATTATTTAGAAACATTTGATTTGTTATAAATATGTAAAAAAAAAAAAATCAGATGGAAATTAAACTAAAAATGTATGAGTTTTAGTATGTATAAAAAAAGTTTGTTTGTATATTTAATTTATTTTAACAGAGTATTTATATGTACGAATATATTATAGATCCCAGAAAAATTTCTAAATAGTCAAGACTGTCCACCATTTTGGAAGTATGTAATATAAAATGTTGGATTATTTAAAAGTGTTGCATTATTATATAAAATACATAAAAGAAATGTTTCATTATTTATATTAGTACTAAAAATAACTGAATGGCTTCATTAGTCAAAAGTTCATATGAAGTTCGAGTGTCAGAAGTAGCATACCTAGTTACAATTCATGGACCTTGGGTACCAGTATCTGTCATTAGTTAAGTGACCAAACGTCTCACTTTTGGTGGGACAGTCCTGATTTTTAACAATTTGTCCCATGTCCTACAGCATTTTAAAAAAGTCCCAAATTTTGGAAAGAATGCACGACAAGCTAAGGAATGGCAGGAGAATGGGAAGGGAATATACAGTTTTTGGCGGCCATGTGGCTATTTCGCCAGGATATAAGTTTTATATTATTTTTGTTAATTTTATAATTTCAAGACCTTTTAAACAATGACAGCAATCTACCAGAAAAAATTCACTCAAATGAGAAATATGCCAAAAAATAAAATAATATTATACATAATTTTTTTTAATGTATTATATTTGTAAATTGTACTTATGTTGAAATTAAAAAATATATATTACAATACTATTTTTACATTCTATGAAAATTTTGTTGCTCCATATAGATCAAATTTCTAATCAAGACACCCCCCCCCAGTCAATGGTGTCCCGCTTTACCAATGTTAAAATCTGGTCACTTAAGTCATTAGACAACTATACCAAACCACAGTGCTTTAAAATCTGAGTATAAATGAAGTATTGATTTATGACTTTGTTAGTCTAATTCTGTTTGACAATTGTTCATATGTAAGTATCATGCATCCATATTTTTCAGGGATTTTAATTTAAATTCATAGGAATTCTTTTTGCAACTTCTCTAAAATTAGTAAAAATGTTAAGAAGATAATTAGTCTAAAAATCTTTGAAGTAATTGATGGGATAAACTATACTTATCATTACATATGTGCAAAGGTAAGAATTTTAAATGCAGCCATAAAAAACATTTTGTAAATTTTTAATCTTTGTAGACAATATTTTTCATCAAATAGTTAACAGTAATTGATAATTCCATGAAAGTACATAAGTCTCACTACAGTATAGTAGAAGAGTTTACCAAGATTCTAGTTTCAATATTAATATCCCAACAATAAAAAATGGAGATAGTTGGTATGCATCAAAAAAATTATTTATTAAATTGGGATGGGGGAGTATTTAAAACTTTCGTGCTTAGATGGAGAAATATATGTAACAATAAAAATTTCTCTATATAAGGCAATAAATAGAATGAATTGTGGAAAGTTTTCATTTTTTCTAATATGTATTAAATTCATACATAGTTATTTTCCAGCAATGACTTTCTTAAATGACCAAAGAGCCTAATCATTTAGAAGGATCTTATATTTGTGTAACATCAATAATGAGATTAATCAATCATTGAGAATTCCTACTAAGAATAATTCCCAGATTACAATCATTTTTAATATCCATCAAAAACCCAAGTCCAATTAAGCTGACCTATTTCTTTTGAGATTCATTTAATGGACTAGCCACAATCTCTATAAAAAATATAGTAATTTTGTTGTATTTCTACAGCCAATATTGTTTGTTTTAACTTGTAATCAGTTCTCCCAATGATAACTTTTTGTCTTGCGATAATCTTTTTAATTTATCCAACCAGCTTAATCCTTGCCTTCGTGATAATTACATTCTTCCTTTCACCTTATATCATATATGCATTGGTAAAATTATAAATAATTAAACAAATCCATTTTTCTTTATCACTATAAATAGTGTTTTATGGAACTTAATCAGAAGAACAGTTTTGACTAATCAGCAGTCTTCTTCCAAGCCTTTTTATCACTTCTTCTGGTTAATTGAAACTGCCAGACTGAATAAGTTAAATAAAACAAGCATTGTTTACAGTGATAAAGAAAAATGGATTTGTTTAATCATTTAACTACATGATAATTTGTTAAAGTGCTAGTGTACTCGAGAAAAAAAAAACATTTGTCTCTCAAATGAGGATAAGATGGATGAATTATACTGGGTCATCCTTATCAGATAGTGCAGAGTTATAGTGAATTAAAATAAGCAAATTAAAAATAAGTAACTGAAGATTGGGTTCGCGTCCCAGCCAATGCTTTGACATATGAGGAAAAAAAAGATTAATCAGTCTTCAAATTGAAGTATAAATGAATGAATGATTGTCGATCCAATAAAGCTCATTACCTGCCAATTATCAAATTGATATTTAATTCATTAAAAGAATAATGAAAATATATGTTTGTATAAGTAAACAAAAAATAATGTGATGTTGTATTTTATGAAAATTATTAGACAGTCGAAATAGGTAAATGCTTAAATAAAACATCGTAAAAAGTGTAAAGAAGTGAAATTTTAAAAAAATTTATGAATGCCTCAATGAACTATTGAAATTAGGTTCTATGTATTCAAAGAATAAACTATTTAGAAGAAAACAAAAAATATCTAGAATAAAATCATTATTTAAAATCCAATTATTCTTTCAATGGTGAAGTGAATTCTCCGAAAGGGTATTAATTATTTATTATTAGAACTTCCAAAGTTCTTATGCAATATAATGATTGTGGATTATTTATAAGTTCAGGTATAATATATGCTATCTAACATTATGTAAATATTTATCCTAGAGCTGTTGCATATTCGATCTATATTTACAAAACTTACATTTATAATAAAAATAATTTGAAAATAATTTTATTTATTGATCCCCTTTATAGAATGAAAAAAATTTGTAGGAAGAAAATATTTACATGTTTTATATATAAGGGATTCGAACTCAGACTTTCACACGACCCTCAGCTCTCCATGCCATCTCATATTGCTGACTCACCTGATCATACACACGTTGAAAAGATAAATAATTTCCAGTACATGAGGGGTCAGAATGACTAAATGGTCAACATGGGTAGGATGACAACCTTGGCATTAACGAGGGCTTTGTACGTTCCATCATCAGATTTTCAATGAAATGGATGGCTAAAGAGTTGTAGGTTAGAGTAGTTTGGAGCCTGTCCATTAAAGTATAAAAATTGGCTATCTTAATATAAAGCTGAGCACTGATTGGATATATGTGTGGAGATAGTAATCTGGACCACTGATGATTGCTGGTTGAGCATGAAATACGTATATTGGTGATTATTTATCTTTTCAACTTGTGTATGATCAAGTGAGTCAGCAATATGAGATGGCATGGAGAGCTGAGGGTTCTGTGAAAGTCTTAGTTCAAATCCCTTATATGTTACATTATATATGTGCCGGTGTGTGTAAGCCTGTACAGTGTATTAATTTATATGTTTTATATTGTTAAATTATTACTGATTATCACGGTATTAGCGCACATATTCTGTAAATTAACAATATTTTTAAAAACATTGTATTTACAAGGTCATAAAAATATTTCATTTGAAAATTATTTTGTTAAATATATATTGTACAAGCTTTGTTTATTGAGCACAGGAAGTGACATCACTGCTTTACCAAAGAATGCAGGGTGAATATTATATTTATCTGATGGAATATTCATAACTATAAGTATGTTCCAATAGACTAAACTTTAATCGTGTTTTCTTTTGTTTAAACGGATTAAAATTTGCCATTGTATTTATTCAGATGATGTAAACTTGAAGATAAGCTGTATGTTGTATGCACTAGTGAACATAATTCTTCTAATCATTAGCCTAGAGCAATTATAAAGATAAATGTTCGTTTTAAAAATAATAAACAGGTTTGTAAATGAGTATGGCCATTCTAACTAAAAAAAAGATAGAAAATTGCTTTAGAAATGAAATTTTCTGATGATTATACACTTAAATCTGTGAACCAAAATATGGCCCACATATAAAATATGCTGGCCTATTTTTCTCTTTACTAGATATTTTACAATGCTTTATTTTAATTCTTCAGCAGAAAACTTTTCTCCAATGTATTCTCTTCTCGACATATCTTCTCAATGGAGATGATAGATATTGCACTTTCTTAAAATGTCTTTGAGGTAATCCTTATATTATAGACAGTGTTTCTCTCTCCTAGAAAAACCATACTTAAGTTCACTATATAACCCTCTTTTAGATAATGTTGCACTATTCATTCATTTTAAATGTCTAATCCAATAAAGGTGTAAAAATAGTGGACTCTACAGATTATCTTTAAATGAAACCTTTCTAATGCCTTTATATTGTGCCAATATAGTGTTCAAGTTTCATTTCTAAACAATAAATTAAGTAAAATAATAGATCTATATACACTAATTTACACAGAGGCAAAACTCTTCATACAGTAGTGCCACTCAGAGTAATCAATGGATGTAGGGAGGTTTGTGCATAAAATCCCTATCTAGTGCCTATTCATTCAATATCCCCAGATTAATTTCTAACTTGTGGTTTTCATCAGTGAGGAGCCTTAGATCTGAGAGCACTGCACCTAGATCTTAGGATCTAATGCAACCCTCCAGCAGCCACCTTTTACTTTAGTAGCTAATTATAAAGCTTTGAGTCCAAAATGAAAACCCAATAATGTTTTCAATTGAAGCTCATCAGCTTCCTAAATCTATTGATTACTCTGGCTTGCACCGAGTGGTGCTACTGTATGGAAAGTTTTGCCTCTGTATAAGCAGTTTGTGTAAGCATAAAGAATAATGATCATGTGATGTTTAGTGGTTTAATACAACTAATTTAATTGCAGTCGTTATTTCCCTGTAATGAAATACTCTATCTTTTAACTTGTTAAGAGTAGCAGCAGCTATTGGATTCTGTGTTGAACCTCAACATTTCTACTTATAATACTACCATGGATGTCATGTTCAAAACATTAAGAACATTCTTTAAATTGTCTTTTGAACTAGTAAAAATAGCACAACCATCAGCAAATTGTAAATCCAGATTTCAAAAAAAAATTCCTGTTTTCACTTTTAATCTGTTCAAATTAAAAATTCCACCAGCAAACTCGCATCATATCTTGATCCATGTAAGATAATCACCTATAAACAATTCCAAAGACTGCTATCATAAAATTGAAAACAATGTTGGACCATGTATACATCTTTATTTAATACCACTTTTCATTTCAAATGCTTCAGATTTTCCATTTGTATAATACAATAAATTTTGGTGGGCAATTAACTTTCAAACCTTGCCATAGATCCATGCTATTAACTGAATCACACGCTTTGTTATATCAGTAAAAGCAATATGTAAATTACTCCTTATCCACACTTTCTTGCATTTCTTTAATTCTCTAAATCAACACTGAGTCTCTATTTACCATTAGTCTATGACCGAAAGTAGTCTATTCAACAAAATTCATGAAAGTACCTTTGCTGCAGGGAATAATGATATTCCATAATAATTGGAATAAAAGTATCCTTGAGATTTTATAGCACAATTTCATAGACAATATATTCCTAAGAAATTCCAAAATTGTTGAAATTAACATATTATCACTACATTTTAAAACTTCTCCAAATATTTTATCAGAACCTGCAGTCTTTTCCACTTTTACGATTACAAAGTTATTTTGACTTCACTAAGATGAATAATTTTGTCCAAATCTAAATGAGTAAATAAAATGGATATATCATTAAAAGTCATGATCTCAGTTCTTGTATCATTGTCCAAATAATAATCAAAATATTCCTTCCACTTGTTTATAATATCATCATCATATAAGAGTGCCATTTCTAGATTTAATAGGAGTGTGATACCAGTTTCCCAGGTCATATACTTTCACTGCATCAAAAAAGATCTAGATTGGCCACAATCAGCAAATGTTTGTATCTTGAGTTTTAATTCACCAATCATTTTTTGTCTTCTTGTCAGTCATTGAACTTCAGCTTTCAGACCTTTTATATTTATTATGAAATTTCATATTTAATCTATTATTCTACCAAACAGAAATGCTACTTTAAAAAAAGATGAAATCATTAATATTATCATTGTCAGATAACCTAATCATGATTCTTCATTTTAGTGAACTTAAGAAACGATTAACTTGTATCCATAACACATTCCTTAAAAGAAATTCATGTTTCAATAATAAAATAATCTTGGAGATCTAAATTAGAAATGTTAGTGTTTAATAATTACAGAAATTTAGCACATATAGTAGATTCTTCTAAAAAATTAACATCAATTTGGAAATTTTTAATGCAACTATCATTGAGTTCAATTGACAATATTAAAATCTTACTTCAATTATTAAGTTGGTCTAATATTTTCTCTCTGAAAAAAATTCCCCACTAAGGTGTTGAAAGTTTAAGTTAATTTTATAGGAAAGATAACTAACTTTACCATATAATCTGTGAGTAAACCATTGAACAGAAATATATATATTTTAAGTACTATTGTGTTTTTATGCTGACCCAGGAACTTCAACAACTCAATCTTACATTTTTGGCAGCCCAATTAAGGGATATAAGTGAATGACTTGCTTCATGAGCTTACCTCATAGCCTTTTTCCAAAAAAAAAAAAATAACAAATTAAAGTATCAGCAATGTGATATTATATATGGGAAAATTTGTGTTTAGATCTCATGATAACAACACCCATCTCTACTGTATTACCCCTCCCTCCCGAAATTGGAATGGCATACTTATTTGCAAGCACAGGCTGCTGCTGCCAATTTCATCATCCTTATATCCATTTTTTTTTGTCTTATACATTACTAATGTATTCTTTCCATCTTTTCGGCACAACTACTTTATTAATATCTTTTCATTTCTATCTTCAGTCACTTCTACGTTTTTATTTTTTCTATCCAAACGGTTTAATTCCACTGTAAATTAAATCAAATCTTTTCTTCATAGTTTTTCTACTTAACATCTTTCTGTGAGCTTTATCTGTTTAACAACTCATATATATATATTTCTATCTTCTATAACATTCCTATTTTCTCATCTCTATAATTTATTCATAATGTCATTACTCCAGGATGATTGTTTACTTTTTTCTTCTATAACTTATTGCTTCTAATGCACTTTTTACCTTCTTCATGAATAACTTCTTTTATTTATTGTTACTTATATTTAATTTTTTTAGTCAACAACTGTGAAAAAATTTTTTTTTCAATTGCACATTTCTCTATTGTCTTAGTTTTTTTAAAAAAAGAATTAAAGTCTCAATAATGTGACTATTAAATTATGATCGTAACACATATTTCACTTCAGTAGATGCACATGAATTCTTTAATATTATTTTTAAATCTATTTTGAATCAAATTATGACATAATAGAAATATAATCTCGTTATCCCGAGCTTCCATGGATCTTTGCGTGTTTTAAATCGTTATACAATTAGATGTAAATAAATTTAAAAATATATCAGTTCCATTACATACAGTAATAATGTCAGTTACATGTAAGTATCAACAGTGCTACAAGGCCATTGATAAAGAAAGTATTCTTGAATTGCTGAGCAATTTTTTCATATACTATGGCAACTTTAGTCTAAAAAAAATTGTATTGCATATGATAATTGAAGCATTGTTTTACTATTACTGTTTATTATTTTCTCTCTAAGAACTAATCACACTCTCAGCTTTCATTTCTTTCCCAATCCAAAATTTTGAACAATCCTTTCCCTGTCCTACTACAGTATTCCAATTCTACACTATCATCAGAAAATCAGGTTTTTATATTTCTTTTCAATATCAAAATATTATTAACAGAAACTAATAAAACAATAATGGAGTCAAAGCAATGTTATTTTCAACATTCATTTTTAATTTAAAAAGTAATTCTTGAGATAAATAATAAGTTGTATTTTTACAAATATTACTATATATATAGTTACCGTATTCAATTATTTGTTTGTAAAGGTAATACACCAAATACAAATTAAGTCTACCTTGTAAAGTTAAATTATTAGCCATATAAAATGAGTCTTTATTGACATCTGCTTTAAAAGTTTTCATCTAATATCAATTGCTGGATCTGCCAGAGTTAATGAAAATGAATTATCATCTGAGTAGATTTGGGAATAGAAAGCTGTGTATCTATATAAGCAGTCTTGAAAAGTTTATCATTCCAATGATTGCTACATATATATATATAATACAGTTTCATGGCCCAAATCTGTGACCAATTAAATTCTTTTCAAAAGGCTTAGGATTTTTCTCTCAAGAAGATAATTACCAATTTGACTAACCATCCAGTATCGATCAACGAATGGTCATCTAGTTTTTACTAGCTGCAAGATAAAACAAGAATGAAAACCTATTCAAAACCATATCACCTAGCAATTGACACTGTGTTTTTCATAAAGGGACTGTAGAATAAACCTTTGATCTGTAATGGACTAAAATACTTATATATCTTTAATAATGTTTTATATTGTATATTGTAACACATTAAAATGAAAAATAAAATTAAAGAATTTAAATGGAGATATAATAATCAATTACTTGAACAATTATTGGCTGAACCACAAGTGAGCTCCTTTATGACATAATATAAAAGATCTTGCTGAATTATTATAGAAAGAATGGCTAATGATGATCACACTAACATTACTGTAGATTTATGAATTGCAAAGTCTCTGTGCTTAGGCTACTGATGGCACTGTATGTGATAGATAATGGAATGAATTTTAGAACTGAAGGCAACTATGAATCAGTGTCTGACCAGGAACTTTTACTGTCTTGTAGCATATTCATTAAAGCTAGATTGTTTTACTACAACTTTTTCTGTCTCCCTCTTTTACTTCTTCAGTAACTTTAAATGACTAAAGATTTGGTTTGAAACTTGATTTCTATGAGAGATTCAGCTGGTAAAGATTGTATGTTTAGGCTGCTAACTGCTGCCTTAGTCTATGATTTTAAGCCTCCTGAGAGAAGGCTATAATTTAGTTTTGTCTGGCATGCTTATAAATATCTTTAGAAAAAAAAATTATTCAGACACATTCATGCAGCTTCCAAAAAAACCTGATATTTCAATTACAAACTATTAGGCAAGTAAAAAAAGAACAAATGTTTGAAGGCAAAAGCAACTCATCTATGTTCCTTTACTATATCAAACATATCAAGGTTGCACAAGCTCCCAGGATTCAAAGCTATACCTCTACAGAAGTAGCTCCTCTGCAAATATGAATCAAATAGGAAACAAAATGTCAAAAAATAAGTGAAAGACCTATACAGCCTAAGCCATAACTGAGAAACATTGAAGAAATAAATCAAAAGATTTAATATAAAAATGTGACATAAGACTATAAAATGATAAAGAGACCATGGATTAGCTTGCCTTATATACCAAAACAAGCTGATAAAAATTTAAAAAAATCAGCAAGTAAAAATATAAGGTGCACTTGCGGATCCTAGACAGCCTCAATAGACTAATTAACAACAACAATGACAGATTACCAAAGCATGATATCCCACAAAGTCTGAAGTGCAGTGCAATGGATCTGGATACACAGTAGTATATTCTGGAGAATCCATGATTAACATCACCATCAGAATTTTATAGCATAAATATTTATACAAATGCACCAAAAGAAAGCTCAGATTAGTTTTCTGGTATTACGAAAGAGAGGATAATCAAAGTTTCAATCAACACAATGTAACCTAGTATGCTTAGAACATTATGACCAAAGAGAAAGGTAAAGAAGACATGGTTCACAGCTAACCATAAGAATGACATAAACAGGAAGGATAGCAGTATCCAATTATCTCATAGGTGAAAAAAGCAGCAACACAAAAAGAATGCTATGGTGTGCTTGGCATCTAAAGTGAACTCAAGTCACATAGTAAAGCAGATAGAGAAATAAAATATCCCACTTCATCAAGTATACACACATATGTATCCAAAATATTACATATAAATAATCGCGTAATAATACCAGCTGCAATAATAAGAATGTATGATTGGGCTTTAAGAATTTGCTCTACTTATTCGTTTAAGATATCAAAAAGGAATCAGTCCTTTCATCACAATCTTTCTATAGCTAAGTAAATGCATTCCATTTAAAATAAATTATTCTAATAATCAGTTATAAAATCTTCCAGTATTGTCAAGCATTGGTGGCCTTGTGGTTAGCATAGCTGCCTTCCAAGCAGCTGGCCGAGGTTCGCATCCCAGTCAACGCTTTGACATATGAAAAAAAAAAACTTCCAGTATTTTTTATATTTAGATATTTACATCAAATTGTATAATTATTGTATATATTTGATAATCTCATTAAGATATTATTTGATATAAATGGAATAGAAATACGTGCATGCAATCACTATATATAAATATGCATATAGATAAAAATTTGTTTCACAATGTATCAATTTTTTTAAAATATAAATGAATATTGTCTGATAATATATATATATGCAAAAAAATTTATGCATGTAATCAAATTATTATAAGGAAAGAGGATGTGTTAATGAAGAGTAGTAAAAAGAGAAAGTTTATACAAAAAAATATCTTATATTTAATTAGCATCATATTATTTCATGTATTTAATTTGTTGTCAATTGATATTTAACTATTAACTATCATTAAAATGTACATGTTTAAATATTTTAGCCTTTTGTCCTTCCTGAATTAAGAACTAATTTATGTGGTAATATGATAAATAGAAAATACTTGATTACATGGATTCAAATTTCAAAATTGAATGTATTATTTTAGCTTGAATGATATATGAATCATACTGTGACACCAATATGTTACCCTAGAGCAGATTAAATTAATGAGCACATCACTCATTCTATATATATATATATTAATTATAATAAAGGCAGAGATTCAGTCTATTATATATATAAATTAGTTGTAACTTTATTTTAACAAAAGTAAAAAAGTTTTATGATCTAATATTGCATTACATTAAATATTACTATAAACATTTAATTGAAAGTATGTTTCTGCAAAAACATAAATCTGTACACATATAATATTGGAAACTAAAATTTATTTTAAGTTCCATTCCTAAATTAAAAGTTTAAGCACAATATGCAAAACCAAGTATGATTTTAAAATAATATGTTCTTTTCCAAGGAGACAATTGAACATAATTAATTTTTGTATTTCTGGAAGAATTTAAATGCTATAAGTTAGCAGAAAGACAATTTTTGTATATGTAAAATATCTTTTTGCAAGCTCTAATCAGCATCTCAAGTTAGCATTAATATAATATACATGAATTTGTGTTTTACATAAATATTATATCATCAATTAATTAATTGAAAAGAAAAATCGGCAGTAAACAGTATTCAGGTTTTTACCCTAATCTATTTATTTACATGTTATATATTTAAATAGTACATTCTTATTAATAATATGATAATCATTTAGGTAGTTGTAACTTACACCCCATGTGGCTGCAAGAGGCGCTGTTCATATTGTCATCCACTCGAGTGCGATTATAGCGTTATATTAAGAGGATCCGGATGTGTGCAGTTTCGGACGTTGTTCATCTTCCTACAGGAACCTCATGTTATAGTAGCCAGGTGCCAGTTATAGAGAATGGACATTCAACTCATGGGAGGTGCTCATGAAGTGAGGCACAGTAGTGGCTCATTTTTCATGATAAAAGCATGTGGTCCTCAGCCTAATGAAAGGAAGTATACATCCTGTTTCAATATTCAGGCAACACAAATGAACAGGGATGTGGGGTGATCAGGTGGCCTTCCACCTTAAGGGTGGTAAGGTAAAACCATTTGTAACAAATATTGTATGTTACTCTTATGACCATTGCTACTAATGTAATAATAATAAAAATCTCTTAATAAAAAATAAAAAAATTAACCGGAAATATGTGTGGAAAGATTAGATACAGGGTAGATGTATGTAAAAACATAAAAAAAACGTAACTGCATATAATTACATTTATAATTATCAACAACAACAAACAAAACAACTAGCTAATGAAAATACATTAATAAAAGATATATGTATTTTATGTCCTGTAAAATATAAAAATCTAATATTAAATTACATTTTTATTATAAAATATAAATAAAACATTTAATCATTGCTTTACGCAATCTAAATTACTTACTACTCAAAGGTGAAGTAGAAAACTAGTATTTTATTTTAATCATTGCTTGTATATTATTCAAATATAGAATAATAGCATTTCAATATTTTTATAAAAAAAGAAAAAAAAATCAGGGGAAATATGTGACACATAAAAAATGAATAACGCACACAATTATAGAACATGTATATAAAACAAGTCTATGTAGTACAAATATTAGTGTTTGTATTTGTTTAAGAAATGTCTGCTTTCCTTAGCAATGAAGTTTTCTTCCTGAATGATGTTTAGATCCAAGAAATAAAATTGTCTCTTCTATAACATAAATTTAGCCTGCTAGGAGAATCAAAAAATTTGTATTAATAAATTCAATGGTTAGTCAAAAAAAAATTGCTTCACAAATGAAAAAAACATAGAAATATTTATTGGAATTCATCAAAAATACCAGCAAGTGAAGAAAGAAAGTGAACTATGGTAAAAAATTCATCAAAACAAATATTTTAAGAGAAATAATGGCAGCAATTTTTGTCTACATTATTATTAGAAAATATTATAAGCATGTAAATTCTTTCTTTTATTAATTGTTGTTTTCATATGATTAACATTAGCACATTAAAACAGCACTTAATTTTGAAATTTGAATTAAAACACTTTTTAGAAATAGAAATATATTTATAATGATATATACCAATGGGCTTCCAACCAGAGGTATTCATATCACCAGAGGATATAGTGAATAGCAGATAAATATACTTCTGGGCTGTTCCATGTTAGTACTATCAGCCATACCACTAACATTTCAGGTCTTTTCAGACATGAGCATACTGAGGTTACATAGACTTTTTTCTTACAGTAGAGTCCGATAATTCAAAATGCTCTGTTAAAATTTATTTATCAAATAAAGCTTTTATCAGAACTTAATTAGTTTATTTATTATAACGAATAGGGAATACTGGATAATGTACTAAAAGTCAAAGGGAAATGAGGATTAAAAAGGCCGAATAAAACATGAAAACTTAATTACTGTTTATTTCTTATTAGAATGAATAGAGCACACTGGACAATTCACTAAAAGCTAAGAGGTTTGGGAATCCCTGGTATACACTATTTATGCACACTTTAAATTAAACAAAGGGAGTAAATCATCCACCCCCAGGCTACAAATTAAAAGCATTCTAAATTAATTACACTAACAATGCCAACAAAAATATACTTATAAGTATGTTTCAAAGAATAGGTTCATTCTATTCTTAATCTTTTGTTCAAATTTAGAATGTTTTTAATTCATAATGTCTATATCAATTAATATGCCAAATCTCTAGCTCTTTTGTAGTCTGCTAGATCATGCGGAACTTTATAGCCAAAGCTATAGTATATAACTAACTATCATAACGCTCCTATGGCGTCGATTTAATATAAAGTTAATTCAAGCATGTAATTAGGCTGAGATACGCAGGTTAGCGTGTTAACCTAGATTAGTATGTATACTAATGCTAGATAAGCGTTAAATATAAAAGGGATAGAAAACTGATTTATTATAGATTTACCTATATCCTCTATGGCACATATTAAAATATTAATTAAGCAAAAAGGTGCGAATGAGTCATTATTCATGGGCTTCAGTCTCCAAAGACTCGGTTTGCCCTAAGACCGCTCAACCTACCGCGAATAAGAACATTAGTAGTTCAGGTAGTCGGATAAGCGTTATGAATCATCTAGGTCCTTGTGCCCTAGTTCTAAAAGTGTGCTTGAACCCGAACTAAAGTGGATGAGAGTGATCTCCGCCAGCACGTCATCGAAAATCATGCAGCAAGCTGATAAGTGTACATTGCGTACTTTGTAAAGACACATCCGCAACTTATACATATATATAAAGCAATCGCGTACCATTACATTATCGTGCCTTAATATTAGATAGCGTATATTTGCATATCTATATAATCCAGTTCTCAAATTTAGTATTTTAAATATACTATTAAGGGACTAAATTAATTAGTAACCTAGTTTAATATTATCACCTGCGTCTCAACATAAATAAAACTAAGAAGGATAAAGCATATTTGCGGGGTAATTACGGATAAAATATTAAAATATGCTTTGAAAATATTTCTGTAGCTAGTTCCAGTGATATATGAGTTATATATATAAGTAGTTATAATTCATAACTACATAAAATAACTAGATAACTGATTATTATAATATTGATACCCAAAACTTAATCAGTAACATAATATGATCTCGAAACAGCGAGTGAGAATGAAGAATTGATTAATATTAAATTATAGTGAAGATTTGAAATTATCTTCACAAATCGATAAGTTAAAATGATATTTAGAAATACTTGCGTTTTCGAGTCATTTGGCATATTAAATACACATATATTAAAATGATAAAATCATAAAATAAATTGAATAGATTTAGAAATAGGCATAAAAAGACCGCAGAAAATTGTACATTTAAAATAGATTATTAGGAGTTTTACAATTTAAAAGAGAATTCGAGTTTTATATTATAAAAGAGAATTCAAGTTTTATAATCACAGGTTTTAGCATTCTACAATCAGGCAAGACTTAGCATTTAACAATTTTCTTTGTAGATTTTAGTAAAGGTGTTTGGGAAAGCGGATTTAGTGAATAACTAGCCTTTTAAAATAGAGAAACGAAAGTCACAGTTTATAGATAGGAGCTCTGAGAAAATTTACCGTTTAGTTGTTTCCATTGCAGCTGGTTTTGAAGCACTTGGGACCATAATAAATAAGTTGACACTTGATGATGATGCACAGTTAACAGAGATTTTTCCATGAGCTACTTTTGCTGGTGATTGCATTAGGTTTCATTGGACCGAAGCTCTCCATTCTCCGCGAGAGGCGGTGAATTACGGCCTCTACTCTAACATTTTAAGGTGAAACCGGCGTAGATTCGGCCTACAGTTCACTTAATATATATATGATTGATCTCCTTGTTAAAAAAACTTCAAGTATTTATACCTTTTGAAATCTGCACACCTGTTATTTTTTTGCGTAGCAGAACAATCCATTTTATTTTAGCCAAACATTTAATTATTCCCACTGGCAGAAAAACTCATTTCTTTATTTAGACAAACAATTTTAGTGATAACAAAGTAATTTAGATTCTGTTTTCTTGCTTATCTGTTGTTAACATTTTATATTTCAAACAATATCCACGCTATTTTGGGACTGTTTTAGGACTAGATGCGTAACCTACATTAAATCTGTTTTACAAAATCGAATGTTATTTTTGACAAAATTACCCTGTAATTAGCAGAAAATACTTTACAACCAGAGGCGGTAGAATAAATGCAGAATAACAGAAGATATGTATATGCGATTTCGCTAATACAATAATAAAGTTGCTAAATAATTTAACTAAAATATTTCTTAAAATAGAAATGTCTATAAAATGAATTTACCTATCTGTAAAATATATACCATTAACATAAATAATTTAGACTAAAATATTTCCTAAATGAGAAATATTTATAAAATTGATACATATCTGTAATCTATACATATTCAACTAAATTACAGACATACTGCTCGCATATATATGTGATTCTGCATCTATAATAATTTAATGTTATTCAGATGGGTACTCTGGGAGGGTTTAAACCTGGCATATAGATAGACGTATGGGTAACATAAGTGAAACGGGTAGATGGACGAAACTGACCGTTTCAATAATTAATCAAGTTTAGTTTGAAACTATTAATTGGAAAAAAAGATATCCCCTCTATTTTCCTTTCTATTCATAATATTGAATTATTACTCAACTTTAAATGGTATGTTAGAGATAAAAAAATATTTTTATTGATTAAGAAATGCATAAATTATTTATAATTTTAAAAAATAAAATTTATAAAAATTTTAAGAATTTAATAAAAATTTATTTTATTACATTCAAGATTTTGTTTACTTTTAAAATGCTATTCTTGTAAAGTATATAAAACGTCTATCAGCATTTTTAAAAATAATGATGAATTAGTTCATTTCAAATATTATTCCAGAAAATATGATACTAAATCCATATTCTTTTAACACCTCTGAATTTTCATTCAAAAAAGTTCTTTATGTAATATATAGGATATATATATTACATATATTGATACAGATATATAAGCCTGTATTTCAGTTATTACATAGTAGAGATGTCTGCCCATCCCTTGTATATATATTAAATGGATTATGTCCTGTATGTGAGGGGTCAGATTAACTTTAGGTCAATATGGATGTGACAAAGAATCTCAGCCTCAGGGTGGCCTTTGAGCGTTCCATCATCAGATTTTTCAATTGGATGGACAGTTGAAGAGTTGGAGTGGACTGAAGCCTGTCCATTAAAGTATGAAGATTGGCTATCTTAATACATATCTGAGCACTTATTGCATATATGTGTGGAGATGATAATCTGGACCAACTGATGATTACCGGTTTAGCATGAAATAAGCATATTGGTGATTATTTATCTTTTTGACATATATGTGTTCAAGTGTATCAGTGATATGAGTGGCGAGTCGCGTGAAAGTCTGTGCTCATATACTCTATATATTGATACAGGTATATAATAAGCCTGTATTTCAGTTATTCTTTAATTGTATAAACTTGAAATTGTGTAACTTCAAACTGCTTTAAGTCAAAACTGCCTCAATATAATTACGCATACCCTCAGACAGCTAGGAATGATTGTACTCATGTGTCAACAAATGTTTAGAAAAAAAGTATGGACTGTCCTTAACTTCACTTTTGATATTATTGAAGCAAACATTTGTTGATTTTGCCGGAAATGAAATGTTCAATTTATATAAAAGCCATATTTTAAATACAGCTCATATCATTCTGAAATCACAATTGAGTATTACAAAATAAAAAGATACTCTCAATAATATCAACACTTGAGAACAGTTCATTCTTTTTTTCTAAACTTTTGTTGATGCATGAGCATGATCATTCTTAATTCTTGTTTAATTTACATGTATATTTTGGGCGAAATATATTTAGTACTTAATATATGCACACACACATAAAAAATGAATGAACCCCACATAATTCATAATGTAAATTTTTTTATTTCCGTCACCAGGCTCATTCATACTTGCTCAGAAACTTTTGATGATGCATGAGCATGATCATTCTTAATTCTTGTTTAACTTACATGTATATTTTGGGCGAAATATATTTAGTACTTAATATATGCACACACACATAAAAAATGAATGAACCCCACATAATTCATAATGTAAATTTTTTTATTTCCGTCACCAGGCTCATTCATACTTGCTCAGAAACTTTTGAATTGAAAACAAAAAACATAGTAGTTAGTAAAAACATCACTATGCTCATCATTTGGGCTTAGAATCCAGGCTGAGTAAAAAAATGGGAAATTTTTTCAGATTCTAACAAGCTTGTTCAAGATGGTCAATCTAATTGTTGACCAGTAAATAAGCACCTGATTACTCTTAGAGAATAAAGAAGTGATAAAATACAAACCATCCACTATTTGATAATTAACAAAACAGGAAATATCTCTAGGGGGCTATTATGGAAACGTGTATTATACAACAGGTTATGTGCCTATTTTACCTATTCTGTATACAAACTATTGGCTTAAAAAAATAAACTATAGTGATATTACAGGAAAAGATCAGCACATATATTCATTAATTAAAATATGTATCCGATTCACATTTTTTAGTCTTTAAAAAATTTAATATCTCATTTCTTAATGTAATTCCAAAACATATCTTTTCTATGTGAATGTAATATATGGTTACATTTTCTGTATAAATGCCTGAATATTTATATTACTAATATCTCATTTCTTGTATATAAATATTGAACCCATCCATTATTTTAATGTAAAAAAAAAATCTTTACACAAAAGATAAAGCATATATATGTATATATACTGAAGATTTGTGATATTTTTTTTTAGTTACATATTGGACTATTTCCATCATCTAACTGAATTGTTAAATAGTATATTGGTATAAACAATTTTGTTATACAAATCAGAAATATTTGGCAATACAATCATTTTCGATTATATTTTTTATATATATTTATTTTACAAATCTATCCTGCCATTATTAGGATAGCCTTTAATCCAATTGGTTATAATTTCATCAATCAAAGACAATAATAGTAGAAAATTGGAAAAGTATTAAAAAGGTCTGAATTTTTCTAAAAACATTAAACAATTAAAACTAAATGTTGAAAATGGTTCAACATAAAACTGCAAATATATGTATAATACGTATAAATGTTTCTCACAATTTGACCAACTATAATATTTTTAGTCGTTCACAAATACCAGTTTCAAATATTGCTTCTAGATAATGATGTTACATATCTCCTATAGCAGTCTCAAGTTAAGTTTTTATAGACTATTTTTGAAAATAAAAATGTCAATATTCTCAAATGACATTTCTTCAGAGCTTAAAGATTTTCACTGTGAAGAATAGTTTAATACTCCTTTTGACACTAGACAGATATTATTGAATTTTGATTTTCCAAGAATGTAAGCAGTTTTTGATGGAAATGTAGTCCTATATTATATCAATAAATTGTGTCATAAATAATTATTTTGTTCAGCCACTATATTTTCATTAATATTTGTCGTAAATTGGGTTTAGATTTTTATTATTATTATTCTAAATTAAGAACAGAAAATATATAACTTAATATATTTTAATTCAGAAATCAAATTATAATATTTACCAATGAAAAAAGACTTATACAATTTTCACAATACATTAAATTTATATAATGCAAAACAAAACTGAGATATATCATTTTAAAAAAAACAACACATTTTTAAGTATTTTTACATTTATTTATAAATTCCAAATTTAAATTTGATGATTTACAAACAACTTATTACATTCCTTATAAAATTATAATTTGACATAAAAAGTCTTACTTTATTCATGCTACCAGTAATCAAAAAATGAAATACTTGTTTTTTTTATGCTAAATTCATTCACATTTCCATATGGTACATGAGAAATATCATTTCTTTCATATCCAAGCAAATAAAATAAGTATTGAATGTTGCAATTTATTCTCACATGTTTATTAAAAATAGTACTGAAAAATTATAATTTGAGATTGCAAATATATATCATTTACCACATTTGTCTGCGATTTATTTGTACATAAATACATGTATATAGTATATTATTTGCATAGATTACTAATTAATTTCTTTCTTGGGGGGGGGGGGGGATAACAATTTAATTTTTCGAAAAATAATCTTGAAATATAAATTTTCATAATTTTCTACAGAAAAATTAGCTTAAAAAAAGATCACACTTCATTTAATAATGCAATACAGTCTGTAACTCAAGCCAATTGTGAAATACTATTATAATAAACCTACAATTAGCTTTTAATGTGTTTTCTCTCTTTTTTTTTTTTTGTATTAGATATCTTACTGAATGAAACAGAAAAGTATCACTTATGGATTTTTGAAAATATTTATGTAGTCTTCCTTTGTTTCTATCTGATAGAAACATTAACAGGAGTTTTTCTCTGCAAATAACTTACTGCATGATTCTCAATATCAGTTAGTGTGTTAATCATGATTCTTTCATTTATTGCCCATTTAATTAAATTGTCTACAAAAAGAACATCTTTTAATGGTAGGTGATAATGATCAATACTCAATAAAAGTGAAAATAACCCATTGCCTTCCATGTTTATATATAATTAAAAGCAATCTTAAATTATTTTTTTCTTTACAAAAATTGATAGTTTTTACAGGTTGTATTTCATAATCTGATTAAGTTCAAATTTTTTATCAAATGCTTTTATTTAAGTTAGAAACTCTATTTGTTTTAATTAAAAGCATATACTTAAGTATGAATCTGTTTGTTTCAAGGTGTCTCTAAGGTTCATGAGATATCTTTTAGTGAGCATATGACAATATATTATTTATATTTGATTATAATTCCTTTAAAATTGAGGTTTAATATATTTATATACATTTATTCAAATTTTGTATATTTGTTATAAATCACTGGCAATGAAATGATTGGTAGATGAAATTTTAAATATTTTGATATCAAATTTAAAATATGTTGATATCACTTCAAAAATTTTTTAATATGTATGGGATGGCAGTATATATACATTTTTTTTAAAAAAAGTTTTATAATAAAAAGTATCTTAACCATTTTTTAAAATTGAAATAAAAATAAATCTTGATTATAAAACTATATTTTATTTAATGATTTTACTTTCAATATTAATGCTAAAAACTAAAAAATAATTAGTCTCTTCAATCACAGTTGAGATTTTTATATTTAATTTGAAACAAAATTGTGTGTGGATGTATGTGGGAGGATCCAGAAATTAATTAATCCCTATTTTTTATAACAAGGGACTGACTTAATTAATTTCGGATACCCCCCCCCCCCAACCCACTTTTATTTTAAATATAAAAATCCCATTGTAATTGAAAAAACAATTACTTGGTGAGTTTTTAGACCTAAGTAAATAAAAACTTTTCAAATATTTTTTTTTTATATTTATTATTTTTAATATTAGAATATGTTTAACAATAAATGTATTTTGCATTAAAATAATGAAGTTTTGTATTATGTACACATCAATAATAAAACTTTAAAAGCAGAAGTTGAGTGATATTTGAGCTGCAATCCAAAGATGTGAATCCACCACTCTAGTATTGCAACTAAATTATGCAGTGCAATGACAGAAATAATCAAATATAATATTTTGTAAATTTAAGTCAGTAAAATCATAAGAACTTATTATTACTGTAATATTCATATTTTAATAAACACATTGTAAATACATCACAATAATAAAATAAAACAAATATTTTAATTATCAAAACAAAACAAATATTTAAACATCAAAACAATTTATTGCCAGGAGTAAATTTAAAATTATAGCAACCAATGTGAATTTTTACTAGAGCTTTGTTTCACAATTTGATTTCAATCAGTATGTGGATGCATTCTAGTTATTTATTAAAATACAAAGTTCAAAATTTTATTATATTTTAATTTTAAATATTTTCTGGCCAATAATATAGATAGGTATTAAGGTTTTTTTTTCACTTTAAGATTAATTATTTCAATATTTTTTTCTTTCAATAAATAATTTAATTTTATGACTGTAGCTTAAAACTCCACTTATTGGTCAAACAGAAGATATTTTCATATTTTAAAGTAGGGTAGTTGAGGAGGGACCGTACTGCCGCCATCAGATGGCGCTGCGACACCATCAACAACTGGCCTGAAACCTGCAACTGATTTAATTATTTATTTCTCTATATTAAAATGTCAATTTTAAATAATTTATTTTGTATATTTGTTTTAGGTTCAGTTGGCCAGAGGGTAAAATAGCATTTGAGTAACAAATTAAGAAACTGAGTACAAGGATTCCATTTAAATGATCGAATTAAGATTACTTTCCTAAGTTGGAGTTGATTCAGGAATCTTTACCTCTACAATCTTCTACTTACCACTAGCAAAACTGCAACTCTCAGACCATGTGTAAAACACAACAGAAAAAAATAAAGACAAAAATATTCAGGCACTTAGTATTAATTGAAATAAAGAACAATTCCAAAAACTTCTAAATTATAAAGATTAAAAAAAAAAATTGTTTATTGCTCATAATTCAAAGACGTCAGAGCACCAGAAATGAGAGAGTTGTGATCCACAGACTTTGAAGTCCAGATTCTGCCACTCTGTCATCCTATAAAATCACGCTGAGCATTAAAAAATTTCATCTTAACATTTAAAAATGAATTAAACTTGATTTCAATTTATATAAAATTAAAATATGAAATACAAAATCATACTGCTTATATTATATATTCAATATTTTGAGCTTGTGTAAATAATTATCATTAAATGACTTTAAATGATGAATAATAATAATTATTAATTAATAATTAACAATTATTTCAATTTTTTGCATCATTATTTCTTTTTCCTGCTTGTTTTATCAGAAGACTCCAACACCTGCTTAGAAATATCTACTTCTCCTAATTCCATTTTCACAGTTGCTCTGTGATGGTATAATCGCGGTGGCAAGAGAGTCATTTCAGATTCAGTTTTTACAACAATATCACAACTGGCCAATGCTTCAGAAGGTTCTTCAAAATGCCCTGCAGATAAACTTTGCCTATTGTGTTCAAGTCTATGGCTTTGTAATTCAAAATACTTCTTAGTTTGAAAATCACATTGGTCACATTTATGTAAAACTCCTTTATGCACATCCCATATGTGTTTTTTCAAAATAAATGATTTACGACAGTTATAATCACACTGATCACAATGAAACTGATTTTCTTCTGAATGCTTAGCTTTATGTCTTTTCAATTTAAAATTACTTACAGTTCGAAAAGGACACTGATCACATTTAAAAGGTTTGATTCTAATATGTGTCATTTTATGTCGCTTTAAACAACTCGTAGTTGCTGTTACATAAGAACATTTATCACAGTGAAATGGCTTTTCACCAGTATGTTTTAATTTATGTTCCTTTAAATATAAAGAATGTCGTGTAGCAAAGTCACACTGATCACATTTGTGAGGTTTTTCACCTGTATGCCTTTCTTTATGCTTTTTCAGTTTAAATCTACTTGTCGTTTTAAAATGACATTTATCACACTTAAATGGTTTTTTCCCAGTATGTATTAAATTATGACGGTTTAAGTTACCCAGTCCATTCGTTGCATAATCACATATTTCACAAAAATACAATTTACTTCCAGAATGATTAAATATATGTTTCTTCAAATAAGAAGGATACTTAGTAGAAAAATTACACTTATCACAATAATGCCTTACTTCAGGATTTTTCCGCTTCTTTTCTTTAGCCTGTTTTGATAATTTAGAATCATCTGCAGAATTTGTTGTTTGATTTGCAGTCTCATTGACTGAATCATCATCATCATCATCATTCGATGGTATTGTGATATCATCTCTGTCAGAACAACTGAAATCATATAATGGTTCATCAGTTGTTTCTTCTCTTGTCCCAGCATGAACAGACAAAAAATGGGCCATCAAAGAATTTAATGATGGTGTACTGTAATCACAAACAAGGCATATGTGCTTGACACTCATACTTTTGTTAAGACTCTGATTTAAAGCCATTTTGACAAAGCCTTGTTCAAATACAATAATTGGTTGAGTATCTTATTCCAAAATTATTATTATACTGCAGACAATCAGATGCTTATCAACAACCAAGTCTGAAAAATAAAATTAGATTTAAGTAAATTTTACAAACATAAAAAAAATTATGACTATATATCATTTTATTTGTTTGTTATTTATTTAGTTATTTTTAATCATAAAATTTAATATTAATTTGTTACTAATTACTTTTAACATTTTTATATCAAACTTTAGATTTAATTTAGCATTAATTATATAAAAATTGATTAGTTTATCGATTGAGAGTTCATGTGATATTTAAATACTCAAAGTAGCAAAATCGAGCTGATATCTGAGGAACTTTAACTCCCAAGTGCATCTCTATACTCCCCCCAAGTAACTCAATGATTATTATAAATACAACATGAAAACTTTTAGCAAAATATTAGTCTTAAAAATGTATTAATGTAGTTTCAATTTTTACCAAGAATCATTTTAATACAAATTCAAAAGTTTTACTCTTAAAATACACAAATATTTACATATTAATATAATTGTACGCAATATATAAATAAACATTAAACAATTTATTCATTTAAATAAATAATTATTAAACTTCTTATATTCCGACATATATTTTAATTTTAAAAATACTATTTAATCACAATCAAATGTGAATTTCACTCTTTTTACTCATGCACAATATTAAATGTTTTTAATTATGATTTAAATCACTCAATTTTAATTTAATATTTAAAGATTGTTTAATATATAGTAATACAATTATATTAATAAAGATCAGAGTAATTTTAGAGTGAAGTTTTTGATTTAAATTGCTATCAATTTGTTTAGATATTTAAGAACAATAGCATCGAGTCATTGGAATTAATATAATCAAGCCTATGCCCCTAGAATAAAAGTGTTGGAATGGAAATGCATCATGGAGGCTATTATTTCGTTCATTATTTAGAATTAGCAGTGTATAAAATAAAACAATTAGTAACAATATATATTTTGGTTGTAAAGTTGATTCAAAATTTCAACAATGACTTTAAGTGAAATTCAGCTAGATACAAATAACATATATATATAACAAAATATTCTTCTCATAATTCATTTCAAAAAACAACCACCTTTAATATCAAAAGGTATCTTCATGAGATTGATGGTCTCAGATCGGTTATGAGAGAATTTTAGTAAAATTTTGTTTTTTGACTAATATTTTAATGTTAAATGATTTTCTACTTTATTTATTTATTATTGGTATAGCAATAGGAGTATTTCATATAATTAATGTATACATTATACTGTAGCAACAACAGTGTTGCTCTGAAAAACAATGTTAATGCATCAAATTAGTAGATTAAACACAAAAGCACCAATTCTATTGACTAGAGTGTTTCAATATATATATTTTAATCAATTGGGAATCAATATAGGAAGAATCTTAATCAGTCTATCACTAAGCTAAAGTGCTCAGGTTGTCAATGATATTGATACCCTTAATAGTTATAAAAGTTTATGGACTGCTATTTTAGATGCCAGTTGATTTTTTTTTTTCCTTCGAAAAGTTTTTTCACTTTTACAGAAATCTTCACAGTTAAAAGGAAAAAAGTATAATGCAGTATTTTTTTTTTCTCTGGAGGTTGTGTGATATTCAAGCACTCAGAATTATCATTTACGTTACTTTTAGCTGACATTTAATCCTGAAACTTTTAGCTTTCTTTCTGCATTCTATCACTGTGCTACAATGTACCTTATTATAAGAAGGAATGATATTAATTAATACAATAGAAAGAAATCATATAAAGATTATACATAAATAAAACATCAAATGAAATTAAGTAATATTAAAAGAAAAAAAAATAAAATATGAATTTTTATAATTAAATACTGTATTGTAGCATTATTAAAATTATAAATATTTCTATCAAAAGCATCAAGTTTTATCTTTATGTGCAGACAACATGATGAATCATCAACATAAAAATAGTTTGGATGGTGTTTAAGAACCAAAAGGTTAAAAAAAGAAAAAAATGTATTACATATTAACATGAGAAAATAAATCGAGAATCAAGTTAATACTTTAGAAAAAATATTTTGGTGCAAGATTAAATATAAAAGGCAAATCCTTGTTCATATGCTAAAAACCTCCATAAGCTTACATTTTTCCATTCATAATTTTATATACATATAGATAGATAGAAAAAAAGCAATCCTTTTTTTCTACTCTACTAGTACTATCTATTGTAAGCTTGTTTAGTAGATGGTAATGAAATTCAAATCTGAAATAATATGATGGAACTATCACGTTAATCTGGCAGCTATCTTTCTTACTTTCAAACGTGCAGCATAAAATTAAAAAAAAGTTTTGAAGCGAAAATAATCTGCAAATATAGTTATTTAGACCTGATGTCAGGTCTCTAACTACTGTAATGGAAAAAAAAAGAAGATGAATTTATATTGGCTTTCTTGATTTTTCCACAAGTTGTAAGACTTGGAGCTCTTGTATTTTTTTCCATGATATTTTATTATGAATAAAGATGCAACAAATTGTATAAATATAACTGCAATTATATGAATATCTGCATCAGTCAGAATTTTCTCAAATATCAGTGAAATTATTTTTCTTCATATGTAAGCTTTCAATTTTTGTAATTATGCGGCCTATCTCTGATTTGAACAATTTATTTGTATTCTTTATCTTTTTTGAAAGCAGTAGATAAGGATAAAGATGGAAACATCAGTATTATTTTTGGTTCTACAGAAAATTATCATAAACTAATACAGAAGTGCATTCCTAATGGTACATCTCTTTCAAAATATCCACTAACAAAACTGATTTTACTTGGGCTTTTTTTTACGATTATAAACTAAAGTGATCACAGTAACTTACTTTTTCTGAAGCACTTTGGTTTGTTAAGAAAAACCAACTATTATGGAGCTCTTAATCAGAAATAATTTTTCTAATTTTGATAAGTTAATATGACTATTAGGAGATTTAATGCCGACTCAATAAAATTGCTAGTAACCAGATGCAAATCTTTTCAGTATTCTATTTCACAGAAAATAAAATGATGTGCAGTCTACTTTATAATGTATTGGCTATTGATATGACCGAGATATAAAAATAACAGACATTACCACATAAAGTCAAAAACTTTTTTTTCCAAAAATTGATAAAACCAAGACTATTTTGGCTTTGCAGTTACAATAAATAGTATCTTAAGACATTCAGACAACTTGAAAATGAATGTTGATAAATTGTCCTAGAAAGCTGGTAGATAACAACTTGTAGATCTTTGTCATAAAGGAAAACAGTTGATAAATCATAATCTTGAAATATATCGAAAATATCTCAACAGACTAACAAACAAAGACAGTTGCTAATTTTGACAATTAGACTGCTTTTGATGGTGGGCTTTGATTTAGTCATTTTATTTTAATGTTAAACTTATTATTTTCTAAATATTATCTTTTGAGCTTAAGACTTAAATTATTTGAATCCAATAGACTTCATAAAAATTAGTTTGATTTCAAATAATTGCCGGTTTTTTGTCTGCTGCAAACTCTTTATAAGTTGTTGACATCCTTTTTAATGTACCTTGTTTATCAATATCTTCCAGTCTTGGCTGACCCGAGATGTTTGACTGTACATTATATCAATAGACTTTCAAACAATGAGGAAGATAAGATCTCTAACCAATCAATTTTGAGCTTTTTTTTTGCTTCCATTGTATTATTGACTTATAGTTAAGTGCAGTAATTGTGAATAGATGAATTGTAGAAAGATGGGAGTATGGCAAAAAATACAGAAAAATAAGTTGTTGTTTTTTTTGGCTATACAGTTGATGATTTAATTAGATAGTAACTGTTGTATTCGTTTATTGAGAAATAAATAGCGAAGTTATAAGAGACAGTTTACTCCAGAAGTTTTCTCCTATTTATTTGAAAATAAAAATAACTAATGTAAAGTCAAAAAATTATAATGGAAATAATTATAATTTCAAACCAAACTGCAGAGATTTATTTTTATTAAAGATAAAAATAATTATAATTCCAAAGCCGCAGAGATTAAAAGTTAAGAACAATCAAAAACGGAGTTTTGAAAACATGTGATAAACAAAAGAACACAGAGGGATATCGCAGACTTGTTACAGTTTTGTTTATCAGAAGAAATTGGATACGTGTATCAAGCTGTTAGAGCTATTTGCCTCACAACTGTTTAATAATTGGTGTTTGTCCATGTAGCCAAATTCCATATATTTATCTAAATTTCTTGTCCTTGTTTTGTGTTTATATATTGGATTGTATGTTCTTTTCTACCCCTCTGAAAAACTTAGGGGCGAAAATATTACAGTAACAATACATATTATTTAATATTTCCAATAAATTGTTTTTTACAATTATTTCTCAATCACTGACTGTAGCAATTGATAGATCAAAATAATAATAATAAAAGTAACAAAATAAAATTGACAGGATGTAAAAATTCTAAAGTTATATGATTTTAAAAAAAAATATCAGTAAATATTTAAAGTATAAAGGTTGAAACCATATTCAACACATTTTTTGAATTTTAATGCAAAATAAATCTTGAAGTTTTATTCCACTTATGATACTAATATAGATATATAAGAAAATACATTTTTTTAATAATTTTAATATTACTTTGTCCTTTTTCTTTCTAAATTTAATCCAGCTTCAAATTTATTAATACTGTATATAATTTTTTCCCAACCTTTTTAAAACTTGTTTTATTACTGAATAAAAATGACATAAAAAAATTACTTATTTTTATTCCTTCCAAAATTCAGCATCTCAAATACTTAATCACAATCATTATCAAGTTAACAAAATATTAAGAAAAATATCAGTTTGAAAAAATAAAAAATATATCACTTCAATTTGGAAAAAGCTAATAAGTGTTCTTTGGAAATGGCCAGGCAAAGTATTGAAGTGCAGACTGAAAATTCATTGGTTAAAATAATTAGGAAAATATATAAACAAAATAAATCCCAAATAAAAATAGATCAAAAGTTGTCAACAGAAACTATGGACAGGAAAAAATTATTACAGGGTTAGTATATGTCACCAATTCTATTCAAAATATATCTTGTTATAACTTTGAATGAAGAGATAAAGAAATATGAAAAAATGGAACAAAACTATGTAATGATATTTATTCCATTTATTATTAGCACAAGACCAAATGATTATAGCAAGAATATTAAATTTGAGAAAACCTGCAGAGGAATACACCAATAAAGAAGTAAATAATCAATTTTGGAAAAAATATTGACGACAAAAGAAATGATCTATTAATAATTGGGGAGATTATGAATATAAAGTTTTTAATATTTGGAATTGTTGGGCAAAAAAAAATTCATTATTAAGTGATCTGTAGCAAAATTTAAAATGATATAGGCACTAAGAATGCTCAACTTAGATTTATAAAATAGAAATATATTAAAAACATAAGTTACCCTTGTATTGAATATGTTATTAAAATTTATCTCGTAATGAATATGTTATTAAAAGAAGCGATATTATGGACTATAACAAAACAAAATGAATAGATAATAGTTAACAAATGAATTACTAAAAATCAAAATTAAAAGTGAAGAAAAAAGAGAGATCAGAGAAATGATTGGGCTGAAAAAAAAGTGAGGAGTCAAGGAAAAATAGATTAAGATGATACAATCACATTAGAATAATTAATAAAAACTGAAAACCAGGAATCATCCTTGATAAGGAAATAAATGGAAGAAAATGAAAAGGAATATGAGAAAAAATGATGGAAAGAAGACATAATGAACATGAGTAATAATGGTCTATCAGAAGCGCATTATGTTTGAAGAGGACACATTCAGCAATGAGAATATCCAAAAGAATACTGCAAAACATACTAACATAAAAACTGAATTAAAATAATTATCCATTTCAACTATTTATTAAATCAATTTTAAAAAAAAAAAAAACTGTCAAATAATTTTGTTAAATAATGGATAGAGATATTTAATATGAAAAAATTTTCTACATTACAGTTATGCTTTTATAGTGAAATGTTTGGTAAACATGAACTTACCAGGTACCGACAAAATTAGAATATTTCTTGAAATGTCTAACGTTGACAATGATTACAATTAAACAATTGAAGTGTGATAGTTTAGAAAAACTAAAAATATTTAAGACTATTTATTAGATGTCATTGAAAATTAATATCAAGTATGAGACAATGTCTATCATTATAAGCACAAGGACTTTTTAATACAATAAAGATGTCTCTAATAAACTTAGAATAACTTTCCTAGTCCTAATAATAAAGCTATTTTAGATAAATTTTTGAGCTTTCAAATCCTACTTTATATGCTCATGAATAGTTGAATAATAAATTTTTATATACTTATCGTAATTAATCATGAATTAAAATTCTTAAGTCAGCATAGCAATAAATATTTAATGTTATTGTATAAAAACCGACTTCTAGTGATTACGTAATCAAAGTTTTAACAAGGAAAATTGCGGTTAATCCTTACGTCAAAGGGTAAATTCCTTTTACAATTTAAGTTAAAATATGGAACCAAAAAAATTTCAGGTTTCTCTTAAATAAAACATAACTTATAAAAATAACATTACATCATACAGTATTTCTTATAAATATTGAAATATTCTTTTAAATATAAAAGTATACCTACGTTTTATTTTGGTAATATCCACTCTTAGACTCTATAAATAGCTGATTACTTATTTCTGTACTTTAAAATTCTATTATTCTTAGGTACAAATATTAAGTTTGCAAAAAAACATTTATCTTTATATCTTATAACATCATTATAATTACAAATATTAAATTTGCAAATATAACTACGGAGAACGTAATCACTAACACGCGGTCCTTATATTTGAATAGAGGGCGTAAAATTAATGTACGGCTTCCGGGATTGTAAATCTTAACAAAGAGATAGTCCGCAGCAAAATTTATTATAGCTAACAATAAATGTAATTGCTAAATATATGCTATTCCTATTATGTAATTATGTTATACAGTATTTTGACGAATTTTTCTATGCATGATAGTTTAATTTAATTATTATAAATTTATTAACAAGTACCTTTATTTTAGTTATTTTTTTTTATTTTTATACAAGAATAAATAATAGTTCATTTATTCATATATGCTTTGATTTATTATGCTATAATCAAACCGGATACAAACTGTACTAAGCGGGTATAATCTTCAATTTCACAAAAATTAAAGATCCAAATAGTAATACAATATTTTTATGTACATGTTTTAATCATATATTAGCATAGTTTGCCTTTTGTGATTGTTCAGCTTATTTTTTTATGAACATTTGCCAAAATAAAGACTTCCTAAAGAACTACGAGATATCTCTAAAATACTGTACATCTAATTGATATATATAAAAGAGCAATAAAAGTTTTTGCAAATCTATTTTTGAAAGTGCAAAGTATCAAATTTATATTGAGAATTAATTAATTTCTTCGTTTAGAGTAAATGTTTAATTAATGTTGTTAGTTTTGGCGTAAATAAACTAATTAAACATATTAGAAATTGTATTGACAGCAGTTTACTGTTAAATGTATAGAATAATTCAAACGTTATTGAAACTTCAAATTCATCATCTTTTAATAACTAAAACACAGGCTTATTATATGCCTGTGTCTTTATAAGTAATATGTAGGGTATATTAGCACAGACTTTCACACGACCCACCACTCTATCTCATAACACTGATATACCCAAACACATATATGTTGAAAAGATAAATAATCACCAATATTTATATTTCATGCTAAACCAGCAATCATCAGTTGGTCCAGATTACCATCTCTGCACATATATGCTATAAGTGCTCAGATATATATTAAGATAGCCAATTCTCATATTTTAATGGACAGGCTTCAATCCACTCCACACACCAATCGTCCATCCAATTGAAAATCTGATGATGGAATGCTCAAAGGCCACCTTGTCACATCCATGTTGACCTAAGGCAAGGTAAAGGGTTGGAGTGTGGAATGGATTGAAGCCTGTCCATTAAAGTATAAGAATTGGCTATCTTAATATATATCTGAGCACTTATAGCATATATGTGCAGAGATGGTAATCTGGACCAACTGATGATTGCTGGTTAGCATGAAATACGTTTATTGGTGATTATTTATCTTTTCAACATATATGTGTTTGGGTGTATCAGTGGAAGGTGGGTCGTGTGAAAGTCTCTGCTCATATACCATTCATCTTTTAGTAACAACACACTGATTAGTATAACAATTTTCAATAGATATTATTCTCCCTTTTTTAACTGTTGTTTGCCGCAACAATTATAGCATGTAAGAAATGTTTATAATCTTCTCGCAATACTAATCAATATTCTTTTTTTAGAATTTCGGCTCAAAAAAAAATATTTTTCTCATATCAATAACAAAATGCATCAATAAACAATTTTGGCGAGGAGGGTTAAAAACAGTAATTCAATATTAGAAAAACAATCTGTAAGAGAAGAATAAATATCAACATTAATAAACTTCGAATATCTATTATTCAGTTTTAAAAAAATAAATAAAATTGTGGTGCAATAAAAAAAAATTACATTTCTTATAATAATAATTTTCAAACTATTTTTTAAATACTATTTAGCATTATAGTAAGTTATATTGCATTATAGTTTAGCCAATAATAAAATAAGAGCGTTCTGTTTTAAAACAATTTTTTTTTTATAAACTATCATTGTTATTCTATAAGCACATGGAATTCATCAAACAACATGAATGCATAACAATTCTAGTTTTTGGAGATGCAACAAGAAATATAATTTCAAAAACAACCAGCTCATGTTTATGCAAGAAAAGATAAACTGGGTTTAAGCATAAACCCAACATGCTGCCTAATTTTGATCCCAAGAAAGAAGCTTTGCAATTATAGAAAAAGATTTGAAAATTATGCAGAGATGAAAAATAATAATAATCAAAATATTTCGCTAACTTGTTACTAATTAATTTCAATTAGTGCAAAAATATTTGAAACAGATTCTATTTTAGTAGCACCTAACTCAAAGATGTAATGGACACTAAATTAATGGATCTACTAGAAGACATTTAGTAACCAAGAAAAATGTTCTTACTGCTCAACATCAATTTTTATCAAACCAAATAACAATCAATTGTAAATTTTGCCATAACATTGCAATCTAAATTGGAAGATTATGATTTCAATTCAGTGAATGCAAGACATCGATTGCCAATAGTTTACTCTGATTGCAATTCATTCAAGGTATCAAAGATAACTCTATCAGAGAATAGTTGTTATAGTCTTACCTAGAAATGTCAACTTTTCAAAACATTGTGCCCAGAAATGTCAAAGAAAGACTCCAAGGAGTTAAAACAAAAAATGTAATTAATGCCATCTACATCAGACATCAAAATAGACCATCGAGGGCCATATCAAAAAATAATGCAGAGCAAAATTTAAAACAAGGGTATCAAGAGCGGAGAAAACAAAATAAATCAAAAGCAAGGCTCAATTTCATTTCTTTGGGCAGATGGTTTTTACTTACACTGTGGAAGAAACAACCATCTTGCAAAAGACTGTCAAATTAACATATCAAAGTTAAAATGTATGGGATGTCACAAAAGTTGTCATATATTAAAAGTATGCCATAACTCAGATCAGAATAAAGAAAAAGAATCCATCAACCTTTCCTACATGCAATAACATGAAATCTTATAATGTTAAATGCATTACCAACTTACACTAGAATCATTTTTTTTTTGGCTGACAACAATACGCTTTACTGTTGACAATATCAAAGTGAACACTAAGTCAGGATACATGTTTTCCCTAACAAACACCTTTTTTCAATCATACTCAAAATACCCTTATACCAGATGGAAAAATCAATGTAAACATTTCTTATAAAGGAAATCAATCCAAGAGGAAGCTTTTATTGTACCAAATGCTTTTTCTACATTGTTAAATCAAACATGGATCTGATGCTTCAGCATCAAGCTACAAAATATTGACAATAAGAAAGCACATGCAACCATAACATTAAAGAATGTAGATGAAATTATGGCTGATAAAGTCCTCACATTGCTCGTGTAATCAATAAAGAAGTCCATCAATTGTATGAGAAAACAATTGATTCAGTCTCATCCAAGAAAATTATGAAACAATTTGTGAAGAAATCAGTCAGCCAATAATTGACAAAAATCAAGAGTTTCAAGAACACTGTCAATCTTAATAATTTTATCCTTGAAGATAATGTTGTTTTTAGGAGTTAAATGTATTGTGGTTCCACAAGCACTACAATTAACTTCTTAAAGAAATACATCATACCCACATTGAGATATCAAAAATGAAAGAATTAACCCGATGCTATATGTACTGGTGCAACATTAATAAGAAAATTGATTGGTATATGCATGCAGCAAGTGCATCAATATAAGAAACAATCCTCCCAAAGTACCTCTTCATCTTTGGGAGGAACTGATAATGTATCCATATTGATTATGCTGGTTCATTCAAAGAACATCATTTTTTTCATTATCGTAGATGTAAAATTAAAATAGGCCAAAAGTGACCAGTCAAAATTGTGCTATCACAATCAACTACTGCAATTCTTCAAGAAGCATTTTCTTATTAATTTTCCAGATGTTCTTGTATCTGATAATATTCACCTATGAAGAATTTCATAAGTATTGCAAAGAAGTGGGTATATTTCAAAATCTTACTGCACCAGGCTATCCAGCTAAAATTAAACTAGTTGAGAGAAATTTGTAATCACTCAAGAAATGATTGACTCTACAATAAGCAAAGAATCAGAATCTATGCTTTAAAAAGTCAAATATTTTTCCAGTATCTTGCAATTCCACTCAATAATGGGAAGATTTCAGCAGAATTAAATTTAAACTAGAAAAAAACCATCAAATTCAAGAAAAGAATATCGAATGTCAAGTTTAGCATGAGAGATCAAGTTCTATTCTACTCCTACTAAAAACCAGAGAGGAGGTTAGACACTATCTTAAAAAAATTAAGTCAATTCCATTATGGATACACATGAAAACTGTGCACTAATCAATTCTTTCAATGCTATCAAAATGAAATCTATGTCAACATACCTGTATTTACTCTATATATCAAATTTTCAATGAAACATCAAAGGTAGAATGAGCAATAGCCAAATCCAATAACAGTTCTATTTCCAAGAAGTATATTAACTCAGGGGGCTACTCCAAGTCTCTTTCAGTTTGCCAATCCAACTGGGAATATCTCCAGCACTATGTTCTTTAGCTAAGTGGGAGAATTATAATAACTAATATTTTTATAATACTGTATATAAAAATATTGCTGCTACCAATTGACATACTTTTTTAGAGTTTTGGTTCTGAAAGAATATTGAGGATGATTATATTTGTCATATCAAATATATCAAGAAAGCATCAATAAATGAAATATAGTACTAGCGTGGAAATTGAATCTGGACATTTAGATTTGTGAACATTGAATTTAAAGCAATGCTCTAACTAAATAGGCTATTCTTTCAAAGAAATAGTCAGAAGTTTCATACTCTTGTCTACAAGGGTTCTTTCAAGGTCTCCATTTTTACTTATGGTGAAGGTTTATGAGTGGTTTTCAAACATATATTATCACACTGGATCGATGTATAAAGTTATTTACCATTATAAATGTGAACAGTTTCTTTAAATTTTTCCTCTCTACCCTTGTCTTTTCCAATCAAATATATAGTCATTGGAAATTAGCACAAAGTAATGATTAGAGGGGGAAAACATGTCTAAAGTAGGAAATAGTAATGAATATGTGTTCAATTGAGAAGAGACAAGAATATTGGAAAAAGAAAATTTAAAGAGTTTATGTTAACCTAGTATGCTAATTCAATGTTTGGAAACACTTTAGAAAATATGGCGAATCAGAAGTACTATCATACATACATCAATGACTGCATAATGCTAGTTGAAACTCAAATATAATAAATAAAAACAACACACACACACTACTTGGAGAAACACAAAATATGAATCAAACAACACAGGTAAAAGGAATTGTCTATTAAACTGCAAATTGTTAAGTTTATTGATCTTAATACTATTACAAACCCAAGTGCAAATTTAAATATTTTGCACTTGTGTTTGGAATAGTTTTGAAATCAATATACTTAACAACTTGCATTTTAATAGATAAGAAGATTCCTTTTATCTCAGTTGCTTTATTTAGATGTTCGTGCTTCTAAATATAGATAGTTTTGTCAAAATATTCTAGCATTGGTTTATATTCATTTATTATATTGAGTTTCAACTACCATTACGCAATCATTGATATATTCGTAATATATAGTGACATTTAGAGTTTTTCAGAGTGTAAATTATTTGATAATTGTGCTTTATATACAGAATATGTAATATGATTATAACAAATTCTCCATATAGTAGTGCCATAGAAATCGATGGATGCTAGATTTGTGCATAAAATCCCTATTTGGTGCCTACTCATATCCTGAGACTAGTTTCCAGATTGTGACTTTCATTAATGAGGAGACTTGATATGAGGGCACACTGCACTAGATGGGGATTTTATGCACAAGCCTTCTATATCAATTGATTACCATGACTTGCACTATTACATGGAGAGTTTAATACTCCTTTAACAGCTTGTGTAAGCATATGAAATGATGCTCACGAGATATTTTAGTGATTTAATATGATTGTCTTATAGCTTTTAAGATCTAAGCTTATTTAAATTTGTGATTGTGTTTGGAATAATATTTAACAACTTGCAGCTTAATAGGTAAGATGATTTCTTTTACCTATATTGCTCGATTCAGACTTTGTGTTTCTAAATGTAGATAATGCTATGGAAATATTCTTTTATTGATTTGTATTCATTTCTCATGGATAAATATATAAAATTTCTATTGACAGTTGCCTTTGATAGAGCATCATCCTAAATTTGGTATTCATGAATCTAAGATTTCAGGTTAGCAACCCTTGAAAAGAAGAGAATACTACTATCCAAAACTTTGTATTATTTACACTTTGTATTATGTACAAACTTGTGTGCTATTTACTAACAACTGAATATATATGAAAAGTTTAAATTCTACTAAAGATATTTAACAATTAAACTAGCTGATGGAAGTAGATCACCATATGATTAAAGATTAGTTGGTTCCAAAATTAATTAAATATTAGTGAAAACTTATTTGAAAGATTAATTAATTTGAGGTTAAATATGATAATTACTGCTTTAAAAATAATTATCAAAGATGACATTCCAGAAAAGAAATAAAAAAAGATACTTGTAAAATGGACAAACTCAATTGTCAAAAAGACATTTGCTCTTTCTCTCTCTCTCTCTCTCTATATATATATATATGAATCTAGAAATGTTACTTGGAAAAAATGCTGAGAGGATTTCCTTGCCTTCACTTTCCTGCCCTCCCTGGGACTGGAGTTGTAGAAATGTGAGCCAGCTGTAGAATCGAAAAATATGCCCAACTGATGCCTGCCCTGTACGAATGGATGTGTTTAATTAAAGACATGAAATAAACTTGAAGAACCTAGAAGACCAGCTAGCAAAATCAAATGAACCCATCTTGACCCACTAATCTCTTAATTAAAAAACAAAAATAGTCTTTTTAAAATTAAATCTATATTTGTTTCTTTTTTAATATATGATTGAAATTATATATGTATATCCTGTTATTTTTTAAAAAATATTTTAATTGGTGTGTAGCGATGATGAATCTTATTAATTTAAAAAGAAATGTCTCACTAAGTTGATCACCATTATACTGCTAGTATTAATTATTTATATATGTATTTTCTAAAGGAAAAAAAGAAGAGAAAAAGGAGAAGCAAATGCAGAAAGGCAAACCCACCTTTTTATAAATAATGCAATGTTACATATTAAATTTCTATTTCTTAATAAAAGACCTGTGATCCAATTATTAAAGATTTTATTTAGTTTTTTTTTATATAAAAAGAATAAGAAAAAGGAAGAAGGAGAAGCAAATGCAGAAAGCGCAAACCCACCTTTTTATAAATAATGCAATGTTACATATTAAATTTCTATTTCTTAATAAAAGACTTGTGATGCAATTATTAAAGATTTTATTTAGTTTTTTTTTTTATATAAAAAGAAAAGAAAAAGGAATACCCTTACCTGGATTCTGTGTCACATGTTTCTTTTCAGTCAATTGAAAGGTTACAAATATATGTCTATTTTTGAAGAATGTAAAATAAAAATAAATGTTCATATTTTTTCTATCTGTAAAAGAGAGTACACCCATATATATCTATATTAAAGTTTTTTAAATCTATATTGGTTCTGTGGATAGACTGGTTAAACTATAACTAATCATTAATATATCTGCCCTTTTTGTATAAGTCATATTAATTTTATGAAGGAAAAGTAACAATTATTTTATAACAGATTTTTCTGTTTAGTTAAACTTTCATTATGTTTTATAAATGAAGATTTTTTTTTTTAAAGGTCATTTGACCATATTTGTGATATATTACATACTGAATGATCTATGGGCATCTCGGCATAAGTTAGTCGCTCTTTTTACCAAGTCATCATTAGGCTAACATATCTTCCTTGGAATCGCAATGAAAATTAAGACTGGATCTCATTATAACTGGATACAAGCAACAAACTCCATTCCTAAATTCGGTACACGTTATGGCGAACAAATTCCATTTTCTCCAATTGCAGTTAGAGAGGGAAAGCTATACAGACTCGTGTTAGCCTCTTGGTTGCCATCACGTCTCAGTACTCATCCTAGCTCACAATATTCGATCACTTTAAGTGACAATATTTTATATTTTATTTTAAAAACCTTCTTTAAAATATTAATGAAATGTTTCTGACAAAACTGAAAAATATCTGTTGGAGGTCACTTAAATCCTAGTCATTAAAAGAGGACTGTATTTTAAATATGTTTAGTTGGTTTAGCCAGTTATTTCTTACCATGTGCTTTCACCATAAAGTTTATGAAATTCTGACTCTCTCATTAAATTGAGTAACCTGACCATTGGCTAGAAACATTCCAAATTTATAATCTGAATTTTTTTTTCTTGTGAAATAAAAGGGATTTTCCCTATATGTCTGTATACAGTTGCAGTGAAAATAGCATGCAGTGCAATTAATTAATCTTTGTGTATTCTGATAATGTATACAATAAAGTTTCTTTTTTTTTTGTCTTTCATTCACTATTATTAAAATTCTATAGTGCTGTTTTTTTTATTAAATCTGGTCATTACATGTATATATTAAAAATTCCTTTTTTGTAATCTCATCTTCTCCCTGACCACCGAGCACACATTAAATAATTCTAGTGAGGTTTGGTAGGTCACTTGAGATTAATTTGGAGTAGGAGAGATTCGAACCCCCTTGGCCTATATCTCTTGGTTAGGTTGAAGCAGCTCTACTTTTCTATTAATTTTTTTTTTTATAATCTGGCATCCCAAGTGTGGCCTTACTGTTAGAAATAAACCCTGAAATATGATGTATGGGAATTTGATGATCAGGAGAAAATTTTTTGTGTGCTTTTTGTATATAAATAATAGTGAATGATAGAAGAATATATATATTTTTTCTCTTGCGCTCTGCTGTCTATCAATTGTTGATAAAATGTACATTCTGCAAGATGGGAAACCAGTCAGTTTAGTTGAAGATTAAGAAAAACCAAATCAGATATTAGTATTTTTTTTCTTTCTTTTGCTAGGAAAGGAAGCAGAATGATCAAACAAGGAGCAGAGAAAAGGAGAGGTCAAAAAGTTTTTTCACCCCCCCCCCCAAGTAGTAGTAATATTTCATTTAAGTGTATGCCAAGTACACACAGTTACAGGGGATGGTCACATATACAACATACAGAACATGGGTAGTAAAAGAATAAATAAATGCAGGTTGGGCAAGAACTACAAATATATGATAAAGAAATAAATACAATGTAAGGACAACAAAGC
Organism: Epiperipatus broadwayi; assembly: GCA_028023455.1. NCBI lineage: Eukaryota > Metazoa > Onychophora > Udeonychophora > Euonychophora > Peripatidae > Epiperipatus > Epiperipatus broadwayi. The sequence goes on along the minus strand of JAQFVV010012394.1, from coordinate 14,127,082 downwards.
TAGCATATTAAAAAAAATGACAGTTGCAGGGACAATTGGGAGAGGGAAACAATTCTTTGAAAAGCAAAACTTAGAAAATAAAACAGAAATTTTAGAGACATCACTAACACAGATAGAGTAAAAACAACAACCAAATTTTTTTTTCTCTTTGTCTTTCTGCAGAAAATATGTATAGTCCAGGAGATATGGATTCACCAAAACTACACAAGGACAGAGATGACACAGATATATCATTTTCAGACAGGATGTTGGAAGGCCCAATGCCAATAATAAGGACTACAGACATGAACATGTCGGAACGATAAATGGGTGAAAAAATTGATGGAAACTATGGGAACAAGACTGGAAGAATGTAAACAATATGGAGCAGAAATCAACAGGATGAAAGAAGAGAGAGAAGGAAGCAATAATGAAACAGGCATCAAGAGATGAGATTTTCAGAATGTAAACAAAGATAGCACTCACACAACATGAAAATAAAGAAAGCATAAAACTTGTAGAAAGAACAGATAACCCAATGGTGGTAAGATTTATCCATATCAAAACTTTTTGAGGTGACATACGAGAAAACCTGATGGCACACTTGCAGAGTTTACAAGAGCTGTTTATGTTCCAGGAACTCGGAGATGAAAATATATCAGTTGCAGTTAACCATTCACATACAAGAAAACCTGATGGCACACTTGCAGAGTTTACAAGAGCTGTTCATGTTCCAGAAACTCAGAGATGAAAAGATATCAACTCGGAGATGAAAAGATATCAGTTGCAGTTAACCATTTACATGGATCTGCCTGGGATTGGTAGACAGGCATAAACACAAAGCCAACAACATTCAGAGATTACCATGCTGCCTCAAGATCTTTTGGGGCAAGGAATGACAGAAGATATTATACCAGGTATCACAGGAGAAACATACACCCAATTCATCAGGCATCAGTATTGAAGTCATTAGAAGCTTTCTCATTGTCTGAGGGGCATATTATTTGAACTGTAAGGCTGAACTGTCAAGGGACAGAACAAATAATGGAAATTTCTAAATGCTGTGGATTTTCAGTAATTTAAGGTGACCCGACATGGAAACAGTCAGATAATGCTCAGGAAAAAGGGAAAGGCACAGCAACAATTACCTATGAAAAAAACCCATCACCATACCAAGCATGTCTGAAAGTTGAAGTATTACTAGAAGATGTCCCGGTGATTGCTTTATTGATCACGGATAGTCGAGTGTCACTTGTGTCAAAAAATGGTATGATGGTACAGTAAGAGTAAAGACTACCCATCTTGCTTACACAGGTCACTCAAACAAGGTTAGCAAATGAAAAAAGGGCTAAAATTGAAACCCGTCAAGTGTGGTTGGATATAGAAATAGGATCTACCAGATTAAGTCATCCATTTTTGATAATGGTGGGTCTTATACAAGATGTACTGTTGGGATCTGATTTTATGGAGGAACATCAATTGAGGATAAATTATGCTAAAAAGATTTTCAAGTTTTATAAATAAGTCCCATCTGTAGTCAAACAAATCACAGTGCTACCAAAATGGGATGCATACTGGAGGTAGTCAACTTGGGAACAATAGAAGAGATAATAAAAGTCATCACTTGAAGTTGAGGAGGATAAAAAAACTAGTCAGGATGCTACAGAAAATACAAGGGCATTTCAATTATACCAGGGATCATAAAAGGGTATGTGCATAGGATAAAAGTCAAAGAAGAGACTTACTTGACACAAAAACATATCCTATCCCTTATCAGTGTAAGCAAAAAGTAGAAAACCAATTAAAGAGCATGATAGAAGTTCTATGGCATTATAGAAAAAGTTCATCACCTTATAATAGTCTATAGTAGCAGTTTAAAAAAAGGTCTGACATAGGTGTGCTTGGATGTGAGGAAATTAGATAGCATTACTATTCCTGAAAGGGACATATTTCCCCTCTCTTAGAATGTTTTTGTATGTCTCACTAATAAGAAAATTTTCACCACTCCTGACTTAATGTCAACTTATTGGCAAATAGCTCTTGACCCATGGGACAAGAAATGCATGGCATTTAGATATGAAGGACACATATGCATTCAAGCAGACACCATTTGGCCTAATCAACAGCAGCATAAGATAAATACAGTTCCTAGATCAGGTTCTATCAGAAGAATCCTATGTCGACAATGTGGTCATCGCTTCTGCTGACATAGCTGAACACTTAGTACATTTAAAAAGGTTCCTCCAAGAATGCATGGCAAAGAACATCACAATAAATTTCACTAAAAGTTGCTTCGCTCTATGAGAGATTACTTTTCTTGGACATTTGGTGAACAGGCAAGGGATCTTACCCCACACAGATAAAATAACATCAATTAAAAATTTTCTCACACCTACTAATCATAAAAAAATCGGTCATTTATGGGTATATGCAATTTTTATCATAAAATTCTACAAAAACTTGGCACAAGACGTATCATTATTACTCAACCTTTTAAAAAATGACGCATTCGAAATGGTCAAAAGAGCATGAACTGTGGTATTACACCATCCTCACTTCACTTGTCCCTTTTATTTATAAACTGACAGCAGTAAAAGAGGTCTGGGGGTAGTGTTGTTTCAAATTGATTAACAGAATAGATGTAAGGTCCTGTATTTTTGCAGTAGAACCCTCCAAGAGGTGAAAACCACTTATACCATCATGGAACAAGAGACTCTGGCAATAGTATGGACATGCCAAATATTTAAAGTTTTTATTAGGTTCGGAAGTAATCATCATTACAGACCACAGGCACATTTAGTTTCTAAATAGAGGACATTTCACCAATGACCGTTTCGTCAGATGCAATCTGTTTTTTTACAACAATTTAATTATAAACTAATACATTGCCTGGGAACAGAGAAAGTAGTAGCAGACATCTTGAGCCATCACTCAGTACAAATACAACCACATAACTTGGTGGCAGAAGAAATGTGCATAGCAACAATGTCCATTGGTATGGATAACTCAATAGAACATGCTTTGAAAATTCAAGTTGCAAAGAATGAAAATAAAATATGGACCTACTATTGAGAGCCTGGCAAAAGGGCTGGGCCAGAACTGAAGACACATAACCAGATCAAAGGTAATATCCTGATGTATAAAACATGCCATTAGGCAAATAATAGAGGGTGACTTATGGAACATATTCATAAACTATGTTGACATTATGGCCCCTGGAAAACTAAGAATGCTATCTGCCATCAATTCCATTGAGAAGGAATGTACTCTAGCATCCTGATCAAATTTAAGAGTGCAGATCTGCACCCAGAGTAAACATCCTAACCAGACTTACATGGGGTTATTCCAATACTACCTATGGGTCCAAACAAACTTTTTCCAGTGGCCCACTATTGACTGTTACCTGCTTTTAACAAGTTTTGAAGTTTCTTTTCATGATGTATGACATATTTTCAAAGTATGTTTCAGCATACTCTGTATGGCAGGCAGACTCGCCTAGCACACCCAAGGTCTGCATTTGAAGCAGTTTGTTGAAATAAGGAAACCAAATATCATTCTTTCAGAGCATGGTTGGTCAGCATGTACATCTCAACAATAGAGAGAGAAGATGTACCAATAGGGAGTTAAACATATTTTAACATTAATAAGGAATTCTCAGTCGAACCTCCTGTGAGAGGGTCACAAGAGAACTGAACTGCATGTTCCGGACCTACTTGGGAAGTAACCATAAAAATTGGGTCAAACAACACCCACAGTGGTAAGACATTTAAACCAGAATATAAATGAATCTATGGGTTTTATCCCAGTGGGATTGCACTTTGAGAACACAGGACCCAGGGTTCATAAAAACACTATTTCCAGTAGAGTAGGAAATAATTGACCACAATAGGGATCAAGCAAATGGTAGAAGGCAACTGGAACAGATGGCACAAAAAAAAATTAAAAAAGGAAAATGTAATGCATACCGCTTTCAAACCAGGGAACATGTGTGGGTTTGTACAGCACACACAAGCAAGCTATCAGAGGTACAATATAATGTTTTTCCTTCTACATGAAGGGTCTTTCATTATAAAAATGAAATTGGGATAAACACTTTTCTATTGGGAAATGACAAAAGAACCACAGGACCAATTAATGCAAGATCATTAAAGCCATATCTGGGCATAAGTAAGACACCAAAGGAAAGAGCTAATAACAAGGCCCAGAGAAGATCATCTATTGATAAAAAAATCCATTTAAATAGGGTATTACATCCTAAAGAAGCAAAAACAAAAAGCTCTCTATGACCAAGACACACATTAACATGGACATGAGATCATATTATAAACTCAGTTTTTTATAATATATATAGATAGCAGCATTATTGTAGTTGAATACATAAATAATGTATGTAATAGAAGCGCTCCTTCTGTATCACTGCAAACCATAGCTTTAGTCTTTTTTTTACTTCATTTTTTTTAATGGGTTCTACGAATATGAAGCTGTGCATATATATAAATTATATATATATGCTGATTTCACCATTCCCTGTGGACTAGCTAAGACTCTAAGTCGAACCACAGTGAATATCTTATTTTTCTTAAAATAAATGATGACCTGCATAGTTACATTGGTTTAAGGAAAATTATTTAAAAAAAGGAAAAGTTAATGAAATAAAATGATAGAAAGTTAAAATTTTTATTTGTAACTATTTAAAATATATGATGGCAGAAATAGATAAGGCACTTTTTTTTAATTAAATAGAATCCATTAAGAAAGGAATTAATTTATAAAATATTTTAATTAGGTAAATATAGATAACAAGGAAAATTTGAAACAGTGAGCATTTTTCACTACTAATGAGTTTTAATTAAAATACAATTGGAAAAAGAGTATAAATAAAGAACTTTTCTTTTGTTCTCAGTCTTACGCCTGCTGAAGATCTTGTGGAAGGACTTTTATGTTAAGAATTTCTTGTTTCGAGAAGAAGTTTGCTGAAAAATTTATTAAAAAAAAAAATTTGTTTGGAAATCCTGCTTGCTGCTATTACTTAGAGCTGCAGTGTATTGCTCTCTCAATATATATATGAATTCAGAAATGTATTGGCAAAATTGCATGATTTTCTTCCCTTCGCTTTCCTGCCTATCCTTGGGACTGGAGTCATAGAAATGTGAGCCAGCTATAGAACCGAAAAATATGCCCAACTGATGCCTGCCCTCTGGGTGCTTTTAACTAAAGACATGAAACAAACTTGAAGAACCTGACCCAACTTACAGGTAACTATTCCCTTAATTAAAAATATGTCTTTCTAAAATTAAATCTAAATTTGTTTTTTTTTTAAATATAAGATTGAAATTATATATGTATGTCGTGTTAGTAATATTATATATTGAACCGGGTAAGGCTTGACTGAATTAAAAATAAAATAAAAATAGAATAATAAAATTCTGTTTTTCCTCTTTAAAAAAAAAAAAAAATCAAGATTGTAAAAAAAAAAAATGTAAACAAATTGTAAGATAAATTATTATAAATTCAATCTGCTCCAGCTGCAATTTAAAAATTATACCACCCGATCCCTTAGGCAGAGAAGTATAATACCCGGAGGGTAACTGTAACCAGACAGGTTACACAAGGTATAACCTACAGCAACATTTCCAGGTTACAGAACTTCTAGACTACTGAATTCAAACACTGTCATTCAAAGTACTTTATTTGTTTTGAAGTAAACTTCAGGTGCCAGTTAATTACAAGTAGTAACTAACATGCTCTGGATAAGTTACTAACTCAGTGTCTGATAAATCCCAAACTAGCTCAGTCATAAAGACATGTACATAAATAAATCGTTAATTATTCAATTGACATCCAAGAAAATTGTTTATTAATGGTATAACCTAAAAAAAACCCCATTAGATACTAATTAGCAGACAAAATTTATTATTAGAAATTTAAAATTATTCTACACACATCCTTTCAATAAGCAAATAATAATAAAATACTATACATATTACACGCAAATATTCTTACTAAAGATATACAATAATAATGTCATATAATTAACAAACACGTTACTACGCACACACATTTGGGATTATAAGTAATAATTATTTAGGAAAGCTTTGTGAACATTTGCTAATGCAATGAAAAGCGGATATCCATGCACATACAATAGTTCATCTATGCTGAATATCAAGGAACACTCAAAAGATTATTGTTCATAAAGTTAATGCTAGTCTATGAATGGGAATAAGAATTTATATTACCTAGGATTTTGAAAGTTTCTCTGAGACAGGTGGCTTCTTGCTTTCTCCTGCTGTATATAGTTTGTCAACTGTTTGGATTTTCTTTCTTTGATGTTTTTAGTCATGGCTCCTTATGGCTTATGTTCACACAGATAGATACCCTTCAGCTATATAGGCATAACTTTTATAAGGTGGATTGCTGATGTTCTGCCAGACTGAGGCTGGAATCTGGCCATATATGCCGATGACTGCTCAACACAACATGATCTTAATATGATAAAAAGTTGAAAATATAAGAGTATGCAGTACGAGAAACAAAACTATTATATATCTGAGTGTGTTGAGTTTTTGTTTCTATTTTTATGTCATCACCTCATTATCTTTTTTTTTCTTTAATTAAAATTCCTGAATCAATTAAATTCTATTAATTATTTTCCATTGTATACTAACCCATCCTTGGATAACATCGTTTTCAATTTTCCCCATTGTTATCTTTGTAGCAAATTACTAATTCCCATTCTTTATTTATCAGATTAGCAATCTTTGAGTGAATTTTTTAAATTTAATTAGAAGCTTTCCTTTATTTTTAAATTTACTCTCATATTTTATTTACACCCATATTTTCAATTTTTTTATATATTTAAAATCAACACACACCTTTTCTTATTTTCTTTTAAATAAATGAGAGATTTTTAGTTTTTAGATTTCCCCCTTTTTTTTTAGTAGTTGTAATTTTGGTTAAATTAAATTCCCCCTCCCTCTGAATTTCCCTTTAATTGATTTGTAAAAACTTTACAAATGACCATTTAATCCCCCCCCCCTCTAGTTGTTTTTTTATTATTTATTATTATTTCAAACTAGTAAACTTATACTAATAAATGTTTGCCCTTTGGCCATCTCCGCTTCTATAAAAAAAACTCTTTAAATTTTTATAATTTTTTTTTCAAATGAGATATTTTTAATTCAATCATATACTCTGCAGTGATTAAAGTTTAAATTAATAATCGTGAACAATTTTCCATGTAGCGATGTTCATAAGTGGTACATTAAACAGCCCTTCATTTGACAGTAAAATAAGTCTCTTGATCTATTTTATCTCTGCCAATTTTTCTAATAGAATCCGTTATAATCATTAATTAATTATTTCTACTTGTGTTTTTTTTTCTTTGCATATTCCAGAGAAACGTTTCATTTTGTGATCTACATTTCTGATCCCTTATTGGACCTTCCAATTGTCTGTCCAGCAATTCTTTTCTCTCGCTATCAATTTTAACGACTGGGCATTATGTTCCCCTCTCTTCCATGTCCTGTGCCACTATGGACTTTCGTAAATCAGTTGGAACTCTTGTAAATGTAATTCTCGGGATGGCTTACAGGGTTAATCCTTATCATGACCTCGTCTCCTATTCTAAATCTATCCTTGACTCTTCCTTGTCTCTTCTGCCTTAATTCACCTATCTTCTTTACCTACTATGGGCTCATCCAGCATCCTTCCTTCTATCAATTGGGACTGCGTTCACTGGCAGCATGGTCCTGAATAGATGTGATACATCTTTCCCAAAATGAAGCCGGATGGGTTTGAATCCTGTAGACTCATTTTTTGTCCAGATAATCATATTAAGAACATGTGGGATTTCTTTCACCCATCTTCGGTGATTATCATGTATGTATACACAAAAGACACCCCAACTCCTTCATGACCCATTCGCATGGGTCAGACTGTGGGTTGCATATTGACGTGTTTTATTCTATGTCTCACCATCCATTTTTCCACTCATCGAATATAAATGGTGTCCCATGGTCAGACAAGATTTTATCCAGAATTTCCACTATTCCGAAATGCCGTTGTTCCAAAACCCATATGGTTTGCTTAGCATTTGCCTGAGGCAAGGGTATGCTGCCACCAATTTGGAAAATACATCGAAGCCACGATGAAGTATTTCATATTATTAAATAAGGGCAGAGGTCTGTAAAAGTCTATTGCTAATAAATTATTCGATTGATACATATAAATGGGCTTTAATGGACCCACACCAGATGCATTAAGTGATTTAGTCTTTGAACATATTTGACCCTCGTTTATAAAATCTAAGATGCTGGCATACATTCCCAGCCAATAGAACCAATGGCTTAACCATACCTCAACTTCACTTGCTCCATAGTGTCCATATTTTTGGTGTATATGCTTAATCATATTTACTCTCATCATGATCGGAATAACAATGCTTTGTTTATCCTTTTTATGTTGTAACAGCCTCTCTTAAAAGGCGGTAGCCTTTCCTATCTCTCCACATGGGATTATTTCCCATTTTCATCACAGGCTGGTGACGTAAACACTTACATTTGTTGGAAATCGCCATCCTTTCTTTGCTGCTCTTTTAACCTACAATGGTCATTTTCTACCTCATTGCTTTCGTCAATTTATGATGTTGCTCCTGTACTGCAGGATATCGACTTAATGTGTCTGCTATACTTTCTTTATCTTGGCAGTATTTTACAATATAATTGAACACCTGAAGAAACAAATTCCACGTTATTAATCGGCTGTTCGTTAAGAAGCTATGACTTAAAAATTTCAAGGCTTTTCTGTAGTCAGTAATTACAATTACCTAAGACCCTACTGACAAAAGTTTTTAAATGCCCACACAATTGTCAAGGCCTCCTCGGTTACAGTGTAGTTCATTTCAGGACCCTTCAATAATTGGCTAATAAAGAAAAGAACCCCATGCTGACTCCATGTATTTAAGACAGCGTAGCCCCCAATTCAACCCCACTGCTGTCGGTTTGCACAAAAAATGGCTTGCAAAAGTCGGGGTATGACAACATAACCTTTTCTGAAAACTCTGCCTTCACATTTTGAAAGCTATGTTCATGGTGTTCAGTCCATGCCCTTTCTCTTTCTTTTTTGAGCAATTGCAACAATGGTTTCATATCAAGAAAAAAATTTTTGTAAAAGCATTTGGATCACCTAAATTTTCTCAGGATTTGGTCAGATCCCTTTTTCACTAATGATGTGGGCTGAAATTTTTACTTCAGTAGTCATTAAATTACTTTTACTCAAGTGAATTTTTATTCTCTTTTGTTTTCACTCATACAACAGTTGCTCTAAATGCATGAAGTGTTCCTTTATACTTTCTGATGGTAACACAATATCATCTACATACATTACTATTAAACTTTTTGATACGGTCTGATGACATGTGATCAAGACACTATTAGCCCTGCCCCGCTATTTTTTAAACCAAACGAAATCTAATTGAAGTAAGCTTATCCATTATCCCGAAAAGCGGTATAATTCCAATCATTAGGGTGCAGCTTGATTTGCTAATAACTGGTGATCAAATCAAACATGGAAAATATTCTTTTATTGCGGAATTTTGCTAATAGCTCATTCATAGGTGAAGGGACATAGTTATCTTATTTAATTGACAAATGTCCCAACAGAACCAAATGGACCTGTCCTTTTTTTACTGTTACAATAGGGTTATTGAAGGAGGATGAACATTTAGAGAGGATTCCGCATTGCAGCATTTTGTCTGTTCCTCCACTTCACCCCGATATTGATGTACAGGATATGTGTGGGCCTGATATGGTTGATCTGTCACAAGTTTTATTCTGTGTTCATATCCTTGAATAACTCCGAGGACTTCAGAAAAATCGCTCTATCAATTGTTCCCTCTGACCACTGTCTATGAACTTGAATTTCTCTCCCTTTTCTTCTATTTCTATTTTTATTCCTGCATTTTGCACAGTGCTCTTTAATACATCTATCCGTTCAGCCTGCTGCGAATGTAATTGATTCATTGTTCAGTTTTACCTGACTTTGTCCATAATTCAGCACACATCCGGGCTTATGAATAAAATCTGACCCCATTATAGCCTCATGGACCAGACCTCCAAGAAAAACCAAACATGGCTATATTCATTCCCTCCTATATGCATGTTTATCCATACTTGTTTTGACGCCAGTCTCGCTCTTTTACTATTAGCCATCATGATGTACACAGTCTTTAATGGCAAAAATTTTTAACTTTAGGGGTAATGCATTTTATTCTATCAAACCCTTCCTGGGACATCACTGGCACCTGACTTGCAGAATTAAGTAAAGCACTGGTTATCACCACTTTCACTTTTGGAATCCCTGAGGTGCCATTAATGGTTCCCTCTCCTACCAGCTACATGCCAGGTTTGATACTTGCATATGGTTATATTCCCTGTCTCTATTCTTCCTAATCCATCTATTGCAGTCCAGTGCTATAAGTATTTTGGCTTATTGTTTCCTGTTTTGTTCCAATTATCATTTGCTCTACATCCTTAGGATGGTTATGTTTAACTCTCTATAATTTGGTGCTCAGATAAAAGTGTGTCATGATCGATCTTAATTTCGCCATTTGCTAGCAAAAAAAATAGATAATTCCCTAGACCTCCAATTGTCTTGCTCCACCTGATGCTTAATGATTTCCTGATATTCATGCCCCATTAGTTTATTAGTAATAACTGTTTGTATTCTCCAAATGTCGCTGGTTTTGAAAATAACGAATCCCACCAGAATTGAGCTTTGCCCTATATATGACTGCAAGCTATGGCAATCTTTGCTACTTCATTTAATTTATTCCGCACAAAATAACAGTCCAGACTATTAAGGGGTTCGGGAGCCTCCACTATGTACCCCAAAAATGTCCTTATTTTTAGCAACTGATATACTGCATTGACTCTATATGTGCGCATGTTCTTACACTTTCCTGATCATTTTCTAACCTTTCTATCCTCTTTACTAGTATTTCTATATTTCCTCAATTGTTATCCTGCCTTTCCTTATGCTCTTCTATCAGAGATTCCATACTCTCTCATTTTCAAAACAAAAAAATTTTCTACTTTAATATATTATTTTAAATGAAGCATACGACTGACTCCAATCCCCTAATACTTTTTTCTCTACCCATCTTCAATGTCCTATTTCTGCCTAAAATTTCTGTTTCTTTACTTTCTCTTTTCATTTGTGTTTTAGTCCTTTGCAAATCACACCACTTTTTTTAATTACAATTATGCAATTTAGCGTTTCTTTAAATTTTTATTCTTTAATTCTATTTGACATATGAATAATTACTGTCATATGTAACGGGTCTGCTACCACACTGGGAAAGGCAAATGAACCGGGTGGGGTTTAATCGAATTAAATATATATATATATAGAATAAAATTGTTTTTCCTCTTTAAAAAAAAAAAATCAAGATTGTCAAAAAAAAAAATTGTAAACAAATTATAAGATAAATTATTAAATAAATTCGATCTGCTCCAGCTGCAACTTAAAAATTACAGCACCTGATTCCTCAGGCAGAAAAGCATAATACCCAGAGGTATCTATAACGAAATAGATTTCACAAGATATAAGCTACAGCTACATTTCCAGGTCACAGAACTTCTAGACTACTGAATTCAAACACTCATTCAAAGTACTTTATTTGTTTTGAAGTAAACTTCGGTCCCAGTTAATTACAAGAAGTAACTAATATACTCTGGATAACAGCTAATAACTCAGTGCTTGATAAAACCCAAACTAGCTCAATCATAAAAATAATATAATAATACAACATAAATCAATCGTTAAGTATTCAATTGACATCTAAGAAAATTGTATATTAGTGATATAACCTCAAAAAAAACCATTAAATACTAATTAGCAGACACTATTTATTCTTAAACTTTAAATAAATTTATTATTAGAAATTTGAAATTATTCTACGTACATCCTTTCAATAAGCAAATAATAAAATGGTATACATACTACATAAAAATATTCTTACTAAAGATATATAATAATGTCGTATAATTAACTATAGACATAACTATGCACACCCATTTGGGATTATAAGTAATAATTATTTAGGAAAGGTTTGTGAACATTTGCTAATGCAATGAAAAACGGATATCCATGCACATACAATAGTTCATCTATGCTGAATACCAAGGAACACTCAAAGATTATTGTTCATAAAGTTAATGCTAGTCTATGAATGGGAATAAGAATTTATATTACCTAGGATTTTGAAAGTTTCTCTGAGACAGGTGGCTTCTTGCTTTCTCCTGCTGTATATAGATTACCAACTGTTTGGATTTTGGTTCTTTGATGGTTTTAGTCATGTCCTTATGACTTATGTTCCCGCAGATAGATACCCTTTGGCTATACAGGCATAACTTTTAAGGGGTGGATTGCTGATGTTCTGCCAGACTGAAGCTGGAATCTGGCCATATGCTCCAACGACTGCTTAACACAACATGATAAAAAGTAGAGTTTGCAGTACGAGAACCAAAACTATTATATATCTGAGTGTATCGAGTTTTTGTTCCTATTTTTATGTCATCGCCTCATTATCTTTTTTTTTCTTTAATTAAAATTCCTGAATCAATTAAATTCTATTAATTATTTTCCATTATATATTAGCCCGTCCTTGAATAACATCATTTTTAATTTTCCCCTTTGTTATCTTTGTAGCAAATTACTAATTCCCATTCTTTATTTATCAGATTAGCGATCTTTGAGTGAATTTTTTAAATTTAATTAGCTTTCCTTTATTTTTAAATTTACTCTCATATTTTATTTACACACATATTTTCTCTTTTTTTTATATATTTAAAATCAACACACACCTTTTCTTATTTTCTTTTAAATAAATGAGAGATTTTTAGTTTTTAGATTTCCCCCTTTTTTTTTTAGTAGTTGTAATTTTGGTTAAATTAAATTCCCCCTCCCTCTGAATTACTCTTTAATTGATTTGTAAAAACTTTACAAATGACCATTTAATCCCCTCTCTAGTTGTTTGTTTATTATTTATTATTATTTCAAACTAATAAACTTATACTAATAAATGATGTTTGCCCTTTGGCCATTTCCGCTTCTATAAAAAAAACTCTTCAAATTTTTATAATTTTTTTTCAAATGAGATATTTTTAATTCAATCATATACTCTGCAGTGATTAAAGTTTAAATTAATAATCATGAACTATTTTTCATGTAGCGATGTTCATTAGTGGTACATTAAACAGTCCTTCATTTGACAGTAAAATAAGTCTCTTGACCTATTTTATCTCTGCCAATTTTTGTAATAGAATCGCTATAATCATTAATTGTTATTATTTCTCCTTGTGTTTTTTTTCTTTGCATATTCCAGAGAAACATTTCATTTTGTGATCTACATTTCTGATCCCTTATTGGATCTTCCAATTGTCTGTCCAGCAATTCTTTTTTCTCTTTATCAATTTTAATGACTGGGCATTATGTTCTTCTCTCTTCCATGTCCTGTGCCACCATGGACTTTCGTAAATCGGTTGGAGCTTCTTGTAAATGTATTTCTTGGGATGGCTTACAGGGTTAATCCTTATCATGACCTTGTCTCCTATTCTAAATCTATCCATGACTCTTCCTTGTCTCTTCTGCCTTAATTCACCTATCTTCATTAGCCTACTATGGGCTCATTCAGCACCCTTCCTTCTGCCAATTGGGCCTGCTTTCACTGGCAACCTGGTCCTGAATAGATGTGGTACATCTTTCTCAAAATGAAGCCGGATGGGTTCGAATCCTGTAGACTCATTTTTTGACCAGATAATCATATTAAGAATACATGAGATTTCTTTTACCCACTTTTGATTATTATCATGTATGTATACACAAAATAGATGTCCCAACTCCTTCATGACCCATTCGCATGGGTCAGACTGCGGGTTGCGTATTGACATGTTTTCTTTTGTCTCTCCATCTATTTTTTCAGTCATCGAATACAAACGGTGTCCCATGGTCAGATAAGATTTTATCCAGAATTTCCACCATTCCGAGATGCCGTTGCTCCAAAACCCATATGGTTTGCTTAGCATTTACCTGAGGCTCAGGGTATGCTACCACTAATTTGGAAAATACATCGTAAGCCACGATGAAGAATTTCATATTATTAAATAAGGGCAGAGGTCTGTAAAAGTCTATTGCTAATAAATTATTCAGTTGTTGCATATAAATGGGCTTTAATGGACCCACAACAGATGCATTAAGTGATTTAGTCTTTGAACAGATTTGACCCTCGTTTATAACATCTAAGATGCTGGCATACATTCCTAGCCAGTAGAACCAATGGCTTAACCATACCTCAATTTCACTTGCTCCATAGTGTCCATATATTCGGTGTATATGCTTAATCATATTTACCCTCATCATGATCAGAATAACAATCCTTTGTTTATCCTTTTTATGTTGCAAAAAGCCCCTCTTTTAGGCAATAGTCTTTCGTATCTCTACACATGGGATTATTTCCCATTTTCATCACAGGCTGGTGACATAAATACTTACATTTGTTAGAAATCGACATCCTTTCTTTGCTGCTCTTTTAGCCTACAAAGGTCATTTTCTACCTCATTGCTTTTGTCAATTTATGATGTTGCTCCTGTACTGCAGGATATCGGCTTAATGTATCAGCTATATTTTCTTTACCTTGGCAGTATTTTACAATATAATTGAACACCTGAAGAAACAAACTCCACCTTATTAATCGGCTGTTCGTTAAGAAGCTATGATTTAAAAATTTCCAGGCTTTTGTAGTCAGTAATTATAATTATCTCAGACCCTATCAAATATTGACAAAATTTTTTAAATGCTCACACAATTGTCAAGGCCTCCTCGGTTACAGTATAGTTCATTTCAGGACCCTTCAATAATTGGCTAATAAAGAAAAGAACCCCATGCTGACCCCTTCATGTATTTAAGACAGCGTAGCCCCCAATTCAACCCCACTGCTGTCGGTTTGCACAAAAAATGGCTTGCAAAAGTCAGGGTATGACAACATAACCTTTTCTGAAAACTCTGCCTTCACATTTTGAAAGCTATGTTCATGGTGTTCAGTCCATGCCCGCTGTCTTTCTTTTTTGCGCAATTGCAACAATGGTTCCATATCAAGAAAAAAATTTTTGTAAAAGCATTTATAGAAATTTCACAACCTGAGGAAAGACTTTACATGTATCAAAAAAAAATATTTTGTAAAAGCATTTATAGAAAAATTTTTGTAAAAGCATTTATAGAAATTTCACAACATGATGAAAGACTTTACATGTATCAAGAAAAATATTTTGTAAAAGCATTTATAGAAATTGCATAACCTGAGGAAAGACTTTACATGTTTTTTGTTTTGAGGCCTAGGATCACCTAAATTTTCTCAGGATTTGGTCAGATCCTTTTTTCACTAATGACGTGGGCTGAAATTTTTACTTCAGTAGTCATTAAATTACTTTTACTTAATTGAATTTTTATTCTCTTTTGTTTTCACTCATGCAACAGTTGATCTAAATGCATGAAATGTTCCTCTATACTTTCTGATGGTAACACAATATCATCTACATACATTACTATGAAACTTTTGATATGGTTTGATAACACGTGATTAAGACACTATTAGCCTTGCCCCTCTATTTTTTAAACCAAAGGAAATCTGATTGAAGTAAACCTATCCATTATACCGAAAAGCAGTATATTTCCGATCATTAGGGTGCAGCTTGATTTGCTAATAACTGGCGAACAAATCAAACATCGAAAATATTCTTTTATTGCAGAATTTTGCTAATAACTAATTCATAGGTGGAGGGGCATTTGTATCAGGCGTAGTTATCTTATTTAATTGACGAAATGTCCAAACACAACCAAATGGTCCTGTCCTTTTTTTACTGTTACAATAGGGTTATTGAAAGGGGATGAACATTTAGAGATGATTCCCCATTGCAGCAATTTGTCTATCTGTCCCTCCACTTCACCCTGATATTGATAAGGTATAGGGTATGTGCGGGCCTGATATGGTTGATCTGTCACAAGTTTTATTCTATGTTCATATCCTTGAATAACTCCGAGGACTTCAGAAAAAAACACTCATTTATTTAGTACTTTCTTCAATTGTTCCCTCTGATCTCTATCAACTTGAATTTCTCTGCCTTTTCTTCTATTTCTATTTTTATTCCTGCATTTTGCACAGTGCTCTTTAATATATCTATCCACTCAGTCTGCTCCGAATGTAATTGATTCATTGTTCAGTTTTACCTGACTTCGTCCATAATTCAGCACACATCCGGGCTTATGCAAAAAATCTGACCCCAGTATAGCCTCATGGATCGGACCTTCCAAGATAAGCAAAACATGGCTATATTCATTCCCTCCTATACGCATGTTTACCCATACTTGTTTTGATGCCAGTCTCACTCTTTTACTATTAGCCATCATGAAGTACAGTCTTTAATGGCAAAAATTTTAACTTTAGGGGTAATGCATTTTATTCTATTAAATACTTCCTGGGACATCACTGACACCTGACTTCCAGAATCAAGTAAAGCATTGGTTATCCACCACTTTCACTTTTGGAATCCCTGATGTGCCATTATTGGCTCCCTCTCCTACCAGCTACACACCAGGTTTGATACTTGCATATGGCTATATTCCCTGTCTCTATACTTCCTAATCCATCCATTGTAGTCCAGTGCTATAAGTATTTTAGCTTATCGTTTCCTGCTTTGTTCCAATTATCATTTGCTCTACATCCTTAGGATGGTTATGTTTAACTCTCTGTATAATTTGCTGCTCAGATAAGGGTGTGTCGTGATCGATCTTAACTTCGCCATTTGCTAGCAAAAAAAAAAAATAATTCCCCAGACCTCCAATTGTCTTGCTCCACCTGATGCTTAATGATTTCTTGATATTCATGCTCCCAATAGTTTATTAGTAATAACTGTTTGTATTCTCCAAATGTTGCTGGTTTTGAAAATAATGAATCTCACAAGAATTGAGCTTCGCCCTATATATGACTGCAAGCTATGGCAACCTTTGCTACTTCATTTAATTTATTCAGCACAAAATAACATTCCAGACTATTAAGGGGTTCATTTGGAGCCTCCCCTATGTACCCCAAAAAATGTCATTTTTAGAAACTGATTTACTGCATTGACTCTAATATGTGCGCATGTTCTTACACTTTCCTGATCATTTTCTAACCTTTCTATCTCTTTACTATTTTTTCTATATTTTCTCTATCATTATCCTGCCTTTCCTTATGCTCTTCTATCAGAGATTCCATACTCTCTCATTTTCAAAACAACAAAAAAAAATTCTACTTTAATATATTATTATTTTAAATGAAACATACGACTGACTCCAATCCCCTAATCCTTTTTTCTTTACCCATCTTCAATGCTCTATTTTCATCTTAAATCTACCAGAGATTCCATAATCTCTGCCTTTCAAAACAACAAAAAAAAATTTCTACTTTAAAATATTATCATTTTAAATGAAGCATATGAGTGACTCCAATCCCCTAATGCTGTTTTCTCTACCCATCTTCAATGCCCTATTTCCGTCTAAAATTTCTGTTTCTTTTCATTTGTGTTTTAGTCTTTTGCAAAGCACACCACTTTTTTTAATTACAATTACGCAATTTAACGTTTCGTTAAATTTTTATTCCTTAATTGTATTTGACATGAATAATTACTGTCATATGTAATGGGTCTGCTCCCACATTGGGAAAGCCAAATGAACCGGGTGGGGTTTGATCGAATTTAAAATATATATGTAGAATAATAAAATTGCTTTTTCTCTTAAAAAAAAAAAAAAATTAAGATTGTCAAAAAAAAAAAATTGTAAAGAAATTATAAGATAAATTATTAAATAAATTTGATCTGCTCCAGCTGCAGTTTAAAAATTACAGCACCTGATCCCTCAGGCAGAGAAGCATAATACCCAGAGGGTATCTATAACCAGATAGATTACACAAGATATGACCTACAGCTACATTTCCAGGTCACAGAACTTCTAGACTACTGAATTCAAACACTGTCATTCAAAGTACTTTATTTGTTTTGAAGTAAACTTCAGGTCCCAGTTAATTGCAAGAAGTAACTAACATATTCTGGATAACAGCTAATAACTCAGTGCCTGATAAAACTCAAACTAGCTCAATCATAAAGATAATGTAATAATACAATATAAATCAATCGTTAATTATTCAATTGACATCCAAGAAAATTGTATATTAGTGATATAACCTCAAAAAAAAACCATTAAATACTAATTAGTAAACACTATTTATTCTTTTGACAATTTATTAATAGCTTCATTAACTGTGCGCAGAGCACATATATATATTAATTTAAACTTTAAATAAATTTATTATTAGAAATTTAAAATTATTCTACATCATCCTTTCAATAAGCAAATAATAAATGGTATACATACTACATGCAAATATTCTTACTAAAGATATATAATGTTGTGTAATTAACTATACACATACATTTGGGGTTACAAGTAATAATTATTTAGGAAAGCTCTGGGAACATTTGCTAACACAATGAGAAGCGGATATCCATGCACATACAATAGTTCATCTATGCTGAATATCAAGGAAACTCAAAAATTATTGTTCATAAAGTTAATGCTAGTCTATGAATGGGAATAAAAATTTATATTACCTAGGATTTTGAAAGTTTCTCTGAGATGGGTGGCTTCTTGCTTTCTCCTGCAGAATGCAGATTACCAACTGTTTGGATTTTGGTTCTTTGATGGTTTTAGTCGTGGTTCCTTATGGCTTATGTTCAGGTAGATAGATAACCTTTGGCAGTTAAAATTTCTATACAGGCATAACTTCTAAAGGGCAGATTGCTGATGTTCTATCAAACTGAGGTTGGAATCTGGCCGCACACTCCAACGACTGC
Source organism: Epiperipatus broadwayi (assembly GCA_028023455.1). Taxonomy (NCBI): domain Eukaryota; kingdom Metazoa; phylum Onychophora; class Udeonychophora; order Euonychophora; family Peripatidae; genus Epiperipatus; species Epiperipatus broadwayi. Next base: position 14,108,159 of record JAQFVV010012394.1, on the reverse strand, counting down.
TTAACATGACATGATCTTAATATGACAAGTTAAAAATATAAGAGTTTGCAGTCGAGAAACAAAACTACTATATATCTGAGTGCGTAGTTTATAGTCCTATTTATATGTTGTCGCCTCGTTATCTTTTTTTCTTTAATTAAAATTCCTGAATTTTCCATTGTATATTAGTCAGTCCTTAGATATCATTTTTAATTATCACCATTGTTATCTTTGTAGCAAATTATAATTACTAATTCCCATTCTTTATCAGACTAGCAATCTTTGAGTGAATTTTTTAAATTTAATTATAAGCTTTCCTTTATTTTAAAATTTACTCTCATATTTACACATTTATTTTCTCTTTTTTTATGTATTTAAAATCAACACACACATTTTTTTTTATGAAAAGAGATTTTTAGTTTTTATATTTCCTTTTTTTTTTAGTTGTAATTTTGGCTAAGTGAAATTCCCCCTCCCTCCGAATTACTCTTTAATTGATTTGTAAAAACTTTACGCATGACCGTTTAATCCCCCCTCTGTTTTTTATTTATTTATTATTTCAAACTAATAAACTTATACTAATAAATGATGTTTGCCCTTTGGCAGTCTCCACTCCTATAAAGAAAACTCTCTAAACTTTTATAGATTTTTTTTCAAATGAGATATTTTTAATTCAATCATTTCTTGATAAAATACTCTGCAGTGATTAAAGTTTTAATTTCAAAATCTTTTCGTTATTTAAATGATTTTATTTTAATAATCGTGAACAATTTTCCATGTAGCACTGTTCATTAGCAGTACAATATATATATATTTTTAAATATTCTAATTGGTGATGGTTTAATACGCATAATGGCAATGAGGAATCTTATTAATTTAAAAAGAAATGTCTCACTAAAGTTGATAGTCATTATACTACTAGTATTAATTATTTACTTTAGAGCCCAGTTCTCATAAGACTTTCATGTCATTGGTTATCTCCCTGTATTATCTGTAAAAAATAATCCATTATCCCGGCTTTCATATTGCTGTAAGAAGCATAATCTTTTCTTTCATCATTGCTATGCCACTTAAGCTTATCAAAGCATAATCTTTTCTTTCATCATTGCTATGCCACTTAAGCTAATCACTGATGAAAACCATAAGCTAGAAACTACTCTGGATATATTGTATAAGGTAGAATTGAATAGGGATTTAATAAGCACTAGCATCTATTAGTTATTAAAACTTACATTGTGGTTTAGCAGTGATGAAAGAAAAGGAAGTACACTGTTGTAACAATCAAACTGTGTTTTTACATTCACATGTCCATCCTTTTATCTTTTTATTTTTAGTTCAAGCCTTTAGAAATTGAGAAAGCAATGGTAAGGATAGATTTTGCTGACTGACAGTGTTTGGTTGAGGCAGTACAATTCATTAATGAGTCAGTTTGGAACTGGATTTGAGACAGGAGTTTCAATTAGCAAAGACTTTATGCCTAGACAATATTATTTAGAGATCCCCTGCCTATCATGGAAGAGTCCTAAAAAATGTGATCTAAAAATTGTTAACTCACACAGTCCACCTAGATTGTTATTCCTGGTGGGCTACTCATCATAGCAATAAAAATATCAGTAGTGAGTAAGCAGAAGACAGTGGTAATAATAAAGATAAGTATTATAAATCTAATTTTTTTCCGTACATATAGGTACATGGAATATGCAAACTTTACTTGAAATAAACTTTTCAAAATCTATACAGAGAATAGCAGTGATGTTAAAAGAGCTATCAATTTTTAATTTATATAGCTGCTCTTAGTGAAACACATATTTTAGAGTGACTACAAGTTTTTTAGGAAAGGCAGATCAGTCAGTGAAAGGAGAATGCATGGTGTTGGATTTGCTGTAAAGTCTAGTTTATTATTTTCTATTCTTGAAATTCTACATTGTATCAATGAAGGCTACTGGTGATAAAACTAACCTTGCAATATAATACTAGTGCTTATTTTATTAGTGCCTATGTTTCAATCTTAGATTCAAAGAATTAAAAAAAAAAAGTTGTAATCCTTGCTGGATAATATTACAGCAATACTATTGAAAGATCATTTTTTTCTTTTTGGAGACTTTAAATGCAAATGTTTTTATTTGTGTAAATTTATTTATAATTCTATATACAATTGTAAATAAAATACAAGCTATTATCAGTTATTCATGTCATCTACTTGTGACAAAATGCAAATGTGTTTTGGTTCTACTACATTAAACTATGCACTGCTTTCATTTTTAAAAAAATATTTTTTTAACTTTTATAGAAGCTTTATAATTTGAAATAATTACTTTTATTCTAAAATAACTTTATTAAAACAAATATATGTTTACAAATGATACTATAGGCATAATTAATAATTACCTGATAACATAATGGTAAAAAGGACAAAACTTAATGAATTAATACATGATAGTTTGGTCATCAAGGACCTTATCTAGGAAGCTGAAAAAGTTTCCTCATATAAAAATTTTGTAGATAAGATTCTGTCTCTGTCTTTAAGTTTTTTAAGAGTTTGCAGAAAATAAGAATCAACATCTGGAAGAGAGCTGAGTAAATTGTTTCTTACATCTGTCCAACCATACAGAGAATGTCAGGAAAATCGACAGTCTGATGGTTGGGATGACTCCAGAATGCAGGCAGTCCTTAATTGAAATAATCTTGTAGAAGTTCACTTTAGAGTTCTGATAGATAAACATTTTAATATGCCCAAGTCCGGTGCAGGAGTAGTTGATGTGGACAAACATGTCACCTTGACTGCAGCAGTTAGAGCATAATTGATCAATCTCACTGATTTGTCTCCTACAGCTCAGGAACCAGTTTGTAGACATAGCATGAAGATGGACTTTAACTAGATAGTCCAAAAACTTTGGCTCCAATGCCCAAAATTTAAAAAGAACTACAAGTTTGTGATTGGATAAGACAAGTTTCGGTTTAATAATGATGACCTGAGGGTTGATTAGTTGATATGCTTGCCAAAGTGTAACTTTAGCTATAAAGGTATTTGCTGAGATATTGTTAAATTTGTGAATATCATGAAACAAGATGTCAAGCCAGCAACTATCAGCAGATGGAGACCGATCTGTAGGTTGAACAATGTCAGCAATCTGCATATAGCCCTATTTCTGAATTAAATTGTAAATAAGTGTTAGGGATTTCTGGAAATATATTGCTGGAATGGAGTGAAATGACATGCCGTTCGACTTGCGGTGCTGTTGCATGTTGGAAATGCTGATGGAAACCACATGGCCTTTCTAGAATAGCTTCGCACATAATGAATTGATCTTTCTTATAAAGGATTTAGTGACGGAAATTATCGGCAGATAATATGAAATTTTTGGACATTACTTTCATATTAAGCAAGGCAACCTTTGCTTGAAGGGAGAGATTGTTTTAGAGTATTCACATTTTTTTTTTAAAAAAAAAAACAACTTATCATTGATAAAATCTTGAAGAGGGAAGATTTTTGTGAAATTAATATGAAATAGACATAAATATTGCTTCTAATGTTTAGTACCATAGTAATTTTATTCTTTACAATGCTATAGGGCAGTGGTATTCAATCTATGGGTCGTGACCCTAAATGTGGTCACAAAAAATTACCTTGGGGTCACAAGATGGATGAAAAAATTGTAAATAAATTTAAATGGTTACAAAATGGTTATAAATGATTAATACTAATCGATTTTTCAACCTAATATTTTGGTAAGTACAGAGTTGATTTTCAGTTTATTGTATTTGTATTGACACTTATGTTTATTTTGTATGAAATAAGAAATAAATTAACACCTTCCTAATTTTTAATATTATCTAGTCCTAGTTGTTAAGCAATTAGAATTAGATTATTAATTTTTTAAATTTTGGGTCGGCATGTTACCTCGATGTCCCATGCAGGGTCATACTGCTAAAATGTTTGAATACCACTGCTATAGGGAATTAAGGTTTGTTTCCCAAATTATAATTTTTTTTTTTCATAGTAGTGAAAAAAAAAAAAAATTATACATCTATAAATAAAATGACATACTAACAGTTGTTTTTATTTTCTATTTATAATTTATATTGGTACTATTTATCATTAACATAGACTTCTATATTTTCTTTGTAACTGTCTATATGACACATATACATTCATACCATAAAGTATATTAACTATGTCATATTAATTATAGACATTCATTCATATATGCCTAAACATATAGAATATTATAAAAATCTATATACAGTGCACAATATAATTTTCAATTTATGTTTAAATAACCAATTATTAGTTAATTATATAGGTTTGTATATATTCATACTTTTTTCATTATTGTAGTTAATATAACTTGTCTGATAGACCTTCCTTCTATGAAAATCTTTAATATGAAGGTTAATATTTGTTTTGACATTCTACTTTGTAACTATAATGTTAAATAGTGAACCTTTAATACTGATTTAATATCTCTTCAGTTAATTATTCCATTATGTTATTTTATGCTTTCTTAAAGTTGTTTTCTTATGAATCCATAAATCATATCACAATATCCATACTTAATTTTATAGGCCATACCACCTTATTTTCATTTCATCTTTTATTTTATAATTAATCTTTTTTTTTTTGTTTGATCACACAATATTTGTCTTTATTTATATAATTTTGAAATCATCAAAATATGAAATTTTTATCTATCATTTTAAAAACTTTTATATTTATTAATTATAAAAAATAATTAGCTTATTAATTATTATAATAAATAATCAATGACTTTATTGTTTACAAGTACTGAAAACAATCAGAGGATTTTATACTCAGTCCTGTCACTCTACCATTGCATTAAACTATGTGCAGGACATTACAAAACAAAACTCTACATACAGTAGTGCTACCCTGTGCCAACCAGAGTAATCAATGGATGCCAGAAGGCTTGTGCATAAAACTAGTCTGGGGATATTGGATGAGTAGGCATTAGATAGGTATTTTATGCACAAGCCTTCTGGCATCCATTGATTACTCTGGTTGGCACAGCGTGGCACTACTGTATGGAGAATTTTGCCTTGTTTATAAACAATTATGTGCTAATATAAGAGATGGTGATCATGTGATGCAGGACATTAGTTATTATTTGAAAAAATAATGCTGTTATTATTTCCATTATTGTTTATCAAAATAAAACTAGGAGTGTGAAGTGCTGGAGAGAGAAACTATAATGAGTACAAAATATAAGACTATAAAATAATCAGCAGCTTAATGCTTTCAAGGCTAGTTGTAATTCATCTATATTTAAAAAATTTTAATAGCCAATCTTTTATGTTGATACTTTTTGTGATTCTACAGGAATTATAATACCCACACCTATATATGAAGCATTGAAGAGGGCAATGAAATATTGCTAAAAAAAAAGTTTTTATATTAAATACATATAGAAAATTATTTGCACAGATTATCAACTTTTTTTTTTAAATATTGTTTGAAAAATAATCTTGAAATGACAATTTATTAGTCTTTAGAAATTTTTATATTTATAATAACTACATATTTATTCTAAAAATATTTAATTCATTTAACAATGACATTCTCTAAAGAATCTGGTCTCTAATTCAATATTATTGTGAGGGACTAGACAAATAATTCCCTTTTAACATGTTTCACATCCTTATTTTCATATACACCTGGGTCTCTTTTTACGTGGACTTATTTAACACGATTTTGAAGTTACGCGATTCGTCTTTCACCGGAAGTCGAAATCCGATAATGCGCTATTACTTTAAATAATAAATTTCGCGTACTTACGTTATATTGAAAGTAATAGCACATTATTGGAATTCGATGTTCATCTTAGAAATTTCAATATTTTCAGTGCTTTATAATAGTAAGATTTTATGCAATAATGAAACTAAAATCATGATTTCTACATTTTATGTATACACACATTAAATTTTACAAGATTATAATGTAAATTTGTTTAAACATTGTGCGTGTTAATTTTGCATTTTAAATCACATTCTGTTTTTGCTTTTTAAAAAAGAACATAATCAATTATTAATCATTTAGTGTCCACAAGTTTATTTTTAAAAGATCAGTAATAGCAGTGGGCACAATTAAAATCTGATTTTTAATTGTAATTAACAATTTAAAAATTACTTACGGGTGACTTGAAATTAATGTGATGTAAAACGAAATTTGATCTTTACACGGAATTGAAAATTAAAGACAAAAATAAGAATTTAATTTTTAGTTGTTAGTTTTAATTAAATTTTTCCCAGCAGTGGTGAATAAATGTCTTTTTATTATCATAAGTCAAAGTTCATAAACAATTAATAAAATCATCGTCGTCGTCAACAGAAAACCATTAACACAACATGAGATTGAACTTGGCGCTAGTTGTATTTCCTCTTGTGAGAATAATTGCTGAGATATTTTTACTAGTTAGCCAAATACATCACATCACATGAGAATCTGATTTTTTACTAGTTTGCAAACGAACGTCTTTTGGGGCAAATAGCGATAATGAGTAAAACGTGTATAAAAAAATTTAAATTACTGTACTGTAAATTATGCATAAAAATATATTCCTCTGAATAAAATTAAATATTATGGTTAAAAAAAGTTTGTCTTGTATCATTTTTTTTCAAATTTGAAATTTTTTATTAGTCATATTTTATTTCCTTATTTTTTTTTTTTGCGCGAATTTTAAAGTAATTTTACGTTGGTGCTTTGCTTTTATGCGAATTTTGAAAAATCACAGACTGCATCCCCTCTTTTTCAATGTAAGTTATGTCTATTTTTGCGCGATTTAGTTTGCACGTGTTTTCTGAGGAACCTATCTATCACGTAAAATGAGACCCAGGTGTAGTTACTAATTAAAACAGTGATTTTTACACTTGAAATATTTAAAGTATTATTTATTTTATCAGTTAAACATGAAAATATTTTCATCAGACAAAAGTCTCATTAAGAGTTTTTATACTCATATGGATAATAAAACTATCATTTGGGTTCTGCTCAAAAGCTTTTAAACTAATTTCTTACTATTTTTTAGTTCAAAATATCAGTCAATGTAGCGATCATCAAAATTTAGATTATGGATCTTTCATCTTAAGATAACAAAGATTGTTAAACTTCTCACAACTAAACATTTTTCACTAGTGAGCTAATGATTAATGATCAAGATAAGTGAAAATCTATTATTCTTCTATACTTGTAAATAATGTAATTTTTTTTAATAATATATATACTAAAAAACCAAAAAATAATTGTTTTCATTAACCATATATTTAACTTGAAATAAAAGCATAGGGTTTTCAGAAATTAATACAATCACTTCTTGTAAAAATTAGTGATTGGATTAATTTCTGGACTCCCCATGCTTTCATTTCATGTTAAATATAATTAATTATGATTAAGGAAAACAATTATTTTTTGGCTTTTTAATATATATATAGTATCAAAAAAATTCTTTTGAAAATAAAATTAAAAGCTATTTTACATTATTTACAAATATGAAAGGCTAAGAAAAAAATTATTTTGGGGCTTTTTAGTGCACAGCAAATAAAAGCAATTATAAAATATTTGTTATATATATTATTTTTACTTTTTTAATATTCGGATATATTTTGTAATTAATCCTATTTAAAATGAAGAATAAAAACAATATCACAATCTGTGTAATATTTTTAAAAAAATTTGTAGCACATTAAAAATTAATTCCAATATTATTTTGTTTATGAAAAAAACATTTTTAAAAAAGAAATGTTTACAATCAAGAGAAATAAGATTTGTTTTTACTGCTATTTGAATTTACTGCAAAAATCTTTTATTTTTAGTTTTTTTTAAAATATATTGCCCTCTTATGTACAACACTGAAAACCTACTGAACTGATAACATGTTTGAAATTCAGTCCACCAACACCACACTACAGTAAATAAATGAGGAACCACTTTGAAATATTTCATTGTGATATTGCTTTGTCATTGATTTCTAACATATGAAAAAAATTTGAAGGAAATCCATTTGATAGAAGTATATTAAAACTCAATTAGAAAATTTATTCTAAACAAACAGAGTTTCTAAGTTAAATAAAAGCATTTACTGAAAAATAAATTGATATTTTTTACATACATAGAATGTTTTTTTATATATAAACTTTTATTTCAGTCTGATTAAGTTCAAATTTATTCATATTATTAAAAATACGATAATAAATATATTTTGTAGAAAATAATTTGGCATTTATAATTGAAAATTTTTAATTATGTATAATTAGAGATAAATTTTGCAAAATATCTTTTTTTTAAACAATAAAAAAATAATTAAATTTGTTGCTCAGAAGTTATATGGCATTTGAGCTCCAGAAGTAGAATTTGAGCTATGAGAGATCTTTAGCTCTTAAATCTATCAGTCTAAGCCAAGAAAACCAATGATAATCAAATTTAATATTTCATAACTTAAAATGAATAAAATACACCTGGGTCTTTTTTTATGCAGTAGATAGGTTCCACAGAAAACCCGCATTTAAAAAATCGCACAAAAATAGACTTAACTTACCTTGAAAAATGTGGAATAGGTTCCAAAATTGTCAAAAATCTCATAAAAGCAAAGCAACAATGTAAAATTACTTTAAAATTCACATTAAAAAAATAAGGAAATAAAATATGACTAATAAAAAATTTCAAATATTTAAAAAAAATTGATATAAGACAAACTTTTTTTACTTTTTTATTAACTATTTAATTTTATTCAAAACTATGTTTTTATGTGTAATTTATTTTACATTTTCTCTTTCAAAAAACAAATTTTATTCACATTTATGTTAAGTAAAATATAGAAAAAAGGAAACAAGAATATTCATTGATTTTTTCATACATATTTAAACCATTATCACTATTTGACAATATGTGGTTCGTTTGTGAACTGGTAAGACCTCAGATTCGTCATGAGAAATCCAATTAGTGCTAATTTCACTCTCATGCTGTGTTAATGGTTTTCTGTAGACAATGTAATCGGTAATTAAACTTGATGATGATTTTACTAATTGTTTATGAATCTCGCGATATCCAGAGTGCTATGTCTAGCTGTTAGAGAATGCACTTCCATGATTGCAACTATATATATATAACATGCTTCATAATGACTAATGGTTAAATTTTCTTTTATACACATGAAAAAACTTTTAGACAGAAAAAGGTTACAAGTAAAAATATTTAAAAACTTTTAAAGATATATTCTTTTTAAGCAGAAATTAAAAGTTGTTAAATATTTTTACTTGTAACTTTTTTCTGTCTAAAAGTTTCTCCATGTATATATGTGTGTAAAAGAAAATATAAACATACACATACATAACACAGACATACAACTATTTAGCTCTCATTAGAATTTGGTTCAGAAGTCGTCATTAACAAGAAAATGATTTTCCAATTGATTAGAAAGTTGAAGACTTTCTTAAATCATTTTTGCTGTGAAACGAACAGGTTACACTTCTGTTTCATTATCTTTTTCTAAATCTACGGTATCTAAATTTATTGCCAAACCTTTTTCCAACAGGCAGTTAAAGTGTGTAAAATTTAATGCGGGTATATAAAACGGGAAAATCCCGATTTTAAATAAAATATAAACTTCTTTATTGCATAAAAGAAAACTGCATAAAAAGATATTAAGAAACATGAATCACATAACTTCAAAATCGCATTAAAAAAATCTGCACAAAAAAAGACCCAGCTGTATAATAAAAGGTATACTACTGATACATTTCAATATTATTAAATAGCGAAAGATTTGCTTCTGATTTAGGCATTATTATTACACATTATACACACATCAAAATATATTCAAACCAAATATATTCTAAATATCAAAATAATTTATTGCCAAAAGTGGATATTAAAATTATAGTGACTAAGATGAAATTTTACAAGAATTTTATACATTTATATAAAGGTGCATATATGTTTAAAACATTTTCCTTTATATATAAAGCCCTTATAAAGATCCATTGCATACAAATATTTTTTAATCAGTATGTAGGAATAAGCTATTTATTAAGATAAAAATACATAAGTTAAAATTTTACATTACTTTATTGTCAAATAATTTTTGTCCATTAATGTAAATAACTATTAAACCTCTTCACTTTAAGGCAATTAATTATTTAACCATAAATAATTTTTTTTCAAAAAATATTTAAGTTCATCGTCACTCATAACTCACCTTATAATTCACTCCAAAGACATTTTTTTGTTTTAATATATAAATGATTATTTTTAAAAATATATATTTACAGTAACAATGAATAAATAATTTTGTACATAGTTTTCATTTATATTAAATATGCAGATGATTTATTAATATATACATGTATGTTTTATATATGTATTATAGAATTGGTTGGCCAAATCAAATACAATTCCAGTAACAAATTGACAAAGTAAGCACAATGTCCCACTTAAATGACCAAATTGAGATTTTTTTTAATTTTCCTAAATTAGGAATTGATTTAACAAACTTTTAACTCTTTATTCTACCAGTTGTCATTCATAAACTAAATAGCAATTCTCGGACTAAAAAAATAAAAAATAGAAAAAGCAAATAATTAGGCAGTTAGTACATGTTATGTCCTTTTTATACCTCTGCAATGGGCCATTGTTCTTCTATTTTATTTTTAATGAATAATAACTTATTCATCATTAAATTTTTATATTTAAAAAAAAAAAAATTACAAATATAAGTTTAAAAATGAAAAATAATTTTAAAAATAATGTATCAACTCTGCAAATAAGTAATAATAACAATGAATAGAAATAATCAAACAAAAGATTTAATTTTTAGCCTTCAGGCTATTAAAAAATGAATTATGGAGGGAAAAATTTTCTCTAGTAAATTTCTATAAATACAATTTTAAGTTTCTAGCAATAAAATTAGCATTTAAAATATTAAAATTTCATTTATAATACAAAACAACAAAAAAACTAGTGAAGTGAATATCTTGTTCTTAATAGCACACATTTTTTGTTTAACAACAGACTTCACATTTTCCATATTTGATTATTTTTCCGTTAAAAAAAAAAAATTTTCAAATAAAAACTGAATAAATATATCATGAACTTACAGAAACAAATATTTAATTTAATTTTACTAAAATAAAAAAGTAAATAAAACACGTATAAAAAAGTTACATTTTTCAAATTTTCAAAAGAATTTCAAAAAAAGCAGGTCGCATATGCATAATGAATACCTTTTTGTAATGCCACAACTTTTTTGATCTTCTAGAATTGATTTTTCACTGAAAGATATTGATATCTAAACATTTTAATAAGCATAGTAATATCAATCAAAATATATTTTAGTTCTACTTTTTGTCATCAAATAAACAAAACTATAGCGCTGAAAAGTGCTCTATGCCCAATTGCAGTAACAACACAATTTAATGTCAGAGTTGTGGAATTATTAATTGAAAAAAATATATATTTTTTTCCTCTCAGTCATTTAAAATGAAATCAATTTTACAAACCATCCTACTAATTCTATATTCATTTCAGTTCATGATAAATAATTATTATTACATGATTTTATACAGTGAATAAACATCATTATTAATGAATAATTTACAATTGACAATTACTTCAATTTTTTTGGATTACTATTCCTTTTCCTTTTAGTTTTGTGAGAAATATTTATTTTTTCTAATTCCATTTTCGTAGCTGTTTTACGAGATAATAAAAATCGTTGTGATAATAGAGTCGTTTCTGATTCAGTTTTTACAACAATATCACATCTGGCCAAAGTACTGGAAGAATCTATTCCAAAATGTCCTGCAGATAAATTTTGTCTATTATGTTCAAGTCTATGGCTTTGTAATTCTAAATGATTCTTAGTTTGAAAATCACACTGATCACATTTATGTAAAACACCTTTATGCACATCCCATATGTGTTTTTTGAAAATAGATGATTTATAACATTTAAAATCACATTGATCACAATGAAATTGATTTTCTTCTGAATATTTTGCTTTATGTTTTTTCAATTTATAATTGCTTATAGTTCGAAAAAGACAATGGTCACATTTAAAAGGTTTGATCCTAATATGGGTCATTTTATGTCGCTTCAAGTTACTCAATGTTGTTGTTACATAAGAACATTTATCACAATGAAACGGCTTTTCACCAGTATGTTTTAATTTATGTTGTTTTAAATATAAAACATGTCTTGTAGTAAAATCACATTGATCACATTTATGAGGTTTTTTGCCAGTATGCCCTTCCTTATGTTTTCTTAGTTTAAAATTACTTGTTGTTTTAAAATTACATTTATCACATTTAAACGGTTTTTCTCCAGTATGTATTAAATTATGACGTCTTAAGTTACCCAGTTCATTTGTTCCATAATCACATACTTCACAAAAATACAATTTATTTCCAGAATGATTAAATTTGTGTTGCTTCAAATAAGCATGATATTTAGTAGAAAAATTGCACTGATCACAATAATGTCGTTGTTCAGAAGTTTTTAGTTTCTTTTTTTTAGTCTTTTTTGATAGTTTAATATTATCTGTTGTTTTTTTTGTAGCCTCAATGACTGAATCATCATCATTCGATGGTATTGTGATATCATTTCCAGCAGAACAGCTAAAATCATATACTTGTTCAACAGATGTTTCCTCTCTTATTTCAGCATGAATAGACAGGAAATGAGACATCAACGAATTCATTGATGGTGTACTGTAATCACAAATTAGACATATGTGTATAACACTCATACTTTTATTCAGGCTTTGATTTGAAGTCATTTTTACAAAGCTTTTTCAAGCATAAAAATTCACTCAATATGTTACTCCAAAATTACTTTCATACTGTAGATAATCATGCTTGTCAAAAATCAAGCCTGAAAAGTAAAACAAAAAATAATTTAAGCAAATTTTACACATGGTTGGGATTACATATAATTTTATTTGTTAATTATTTATTTCTGGTTGTTTTCATTGCAAGATCTTACAATCCATTGTCAGTTAGTCTTAAAAATTTTATTACCGACAATGTTTCAAAATTAAAATATCTAGAAAAATACAGTAAAGTTATTTCCATGTTTAACAAAGAGTCATTTTAATACCAATTCAAATTATAAGCTTATATTTTAATATAATTATATAAACATATACATTTCTTATAGCATATATTTTAATTTTAAAGATTACATACACAATTTCAATTAAACACACTGCATGAATTAATGTAGTGACAGAACGATGAACTCTGGAGCTCAAGGTCTATGGATCATGTCTTCAGTTCTGTTACTTCCACTGTTTGAACGCTTTTACCAAGAAGTAAATCATTTGATTTTTTTTTTATTATCACAATTAAATATATACATAAATTTACCCTCTTTTTTACTTACATGCACCATCAAACCAAATATTTTTAATTATGAATCTAACTTTAAATTTAATGTTTAAAGAATAATTGCTTAATATTTTATCATCATCATCATCAACCATTATCAATCCATTGCAGGATGAAGATCTCTCCCAGTTTAATCCATCTTCTCCGATCTTTAGCTTCTCTTCTCCACATCATCCCTGCACACTTTCTTATTCCATTCATCCAACTAACATATGGTCTCTTTCTGGGTCTTTTACAATCTCTTGGAATCCAGTTTAAAATTTCAATTGCCCATCTATTATCATCTACTTAATATTTATGTATAGTTATATAATTATATTCATATAAATATCAATTGCAATAGCTCAAATATAGATGCAATTAATTATATCTATATTTGATTTATAGCAATTGATATTTGCCTCTATTAACTGAAGATTAATTTAATATTTAGAAGTTGTTATGAGGCTCAGCTTTTCCCTCTAATTAATTATAGTGATTTCAGAATAGGTTTATAGTTGTACTGAAATTATGTTAATATATATTTAAGGCATGCTCTGTATGTTATTATATCAATAAATTGAAGGCTTATATATGATCCAAAGCTAAAATAGATAATCCACTCTGTATTTTCCATTTATTAAGTTAGTTTACATATAGCTCACTAGGAATTTTCAGTAGCTTCTGAATTATATTCATATCTAAGAATTTGGAGTTTTAAGGGTGAAATGTCAGTTTGTTTAGATCAGGGGTCCCCAACCCTATGCCCGCGGGCACCATGGCGTTCGCAGACCATTTTATGTGTGCCCGCCACTATCCGAACACGATAAAAAATTATTTATCTGATACTAATAAATTTAATTTTTGAATTTTTTTTATGAATTATTGTATTATATTGTAATCAAATTGTAGGGCATATTATACTTTTACAGCGTAAAAATAAAAATGTCAATTATATGTTAAAATTTAATTTTTGAAATAAATATTTTTTTGTACATTATGTGTATTATTAACAATATCCAACTATAAATTTACATGTGATGTGATGTGATGAACTGTGGCTTCTCCGTAAACGAAGTCAAGAATATCTCAGCAATTATGTCCAGATAAAAAATAAATGGTGCCCGCCACCTAGCTGAAAAAATAAATGGTGCCCGCCACCTGGCCGGTATTATGGAATGTGCTCTTAAGTGCAAAAAGGTTGGGGACCCCTGGTTTAGATATTTAAGAACAATAGAGTTGAGACATTGCAAAATGTAATAACCCCTGGGCCATCTGAATAAAACTGTTTCAATTGAAATGCATTGGAAAGAGAGTAGTTTAATAATTATTTGCAATTGTTTTATTAATTATCTAACCCATTAATCAGAATTGATAGTATATAAAATAAATAATAATAAGATATGACTTTTTTTTGTTGCCAATTTTATTTTAATATATATCCATATATGCTATTAACATTCATAATAAAACAAAATGTACATAAATATCAAGATAACAGGATTAAACTCACAAATGAGAATTTATTATTTTCCTTCAATAAACAAAACAAAATCTGGCCAGATTGCAATGATGATTCAAGTTTTAATATAACTAATAGGATCAGCAGTCATACTTTTTTTTTTTAGTCTTTTATGAGCAATATCTTATAAGTCTCGCTGCTTGAAAAAAAATTGCCAACGTCTGATCTATATGTATACATCTACATATTTCTTGAATAGATATATGCATTATGTACATTATAGAAATAAATATTTGTACTCTAAATCACCTAGTCATTAGTACATTTTGTTCAATTAACCATGTAAATTGCTTAAGCGTCTTAGATATTTTTTTTCTTTACATACCATCACCCATTACTTCAAAGTAAATTGTTTTGGGCAATGAATTTAACACATTATGGCAAGGTTTGAACCCCCTTTGCATATATCTCTAGGTTAGGTTAAAGCAGCTCTATTTTTTTTACCGTTACAATAGTTAATGTTATTACATTTATAAATAATGAATGAAATTGATTTCAAGTTGTGACTTTGTAAATTTTAATTTTTCTGTCAAAAATATTCCCAATCCTCGAGTTAGAGGAATGCCACATGAGGGCAAGAAATAATTTGGTGGTCTTTAGGTTTTTAAATCAATTGTTTAGCCATTAAAAAATTAATGAAGAGAAGTTTGGATCATATGTTTATGTCATATGAAACTATGCAAAAATATGATAATTATCTTAATCATTATATCAAGATTGATAAACAAATGTGAAACAACTTTTTCACTATTGGTATCAAATTTATTTATTAATGTCTGTATACGTTACAAATTTTTTTGTGAAACAATAAAAAAGACATTCTTTACCATCCTAAAAATTTATCTATAAAAAATTTGATTCTAAAGAGATAGAGTTCTGCATTATAAATATAATTCTAATAGATATAGAACTCTGCGTTATAAATATTTCAAAATATTAATAGATTTTGATAATGAATGAATATGAAGATAGTGATATTTCTAAGAACTATCACACTGATAGCTGGTACAAAAAGCAAGTCACAAAAATAAATTTTCAATTAAGATACATTTCTAGCTACTTGATTCAAATTCACACAAATAAGATCTTGTTTAAAAATGTACCTGCAAATTGATATTTTGCTGCAATAAAAGGAATGTCAAAATGGCATTCTTTAATTCAATAAAATGTTAATGAAACAAAGTTTCATTTAGATCAACAATAGAATTCTGAAATATTCCATATCTTTAGAAAAAGAACAAGCATCTTCCAATTCATTAAGATTTTAATGAAACAAGATTTCATCCTGATTATATTCCATATTTTCTAAAGAAGAGCAAGGCAATACAAGAAACTTAATTTGATAGATTAAGTATATTCAACTGCGTCTCACAAAATTTAATGTAAAGACATTTTCTTCCTTCAAGTAGAATATGATATGCAATTGGATTTGTCCATTCTGAGAATGATTAATATTATTTGTATTATAAAAACCTACAATAGCATTATTTCCTTTATTGGATTCCATTTCATTGATAGAATATTCAACAACATTATAGTAAATTCTTCTGTTACACCATCTTCCAAATTTACTTTAATATTTACTAGCACTATCATATTTTTCAACAGCATTATTTTATTTAAAAACTGAATCCCTTCCAAATTTAATTTAATATTGTGCCACTTTGACCACGATTTTATTAAGTTTACCAAAGTTATGATGACCGGTATGAGAGCGCACTAGGCATATAATCTAGCACTAGATCGAGAAGCAACTTCAATGATCGTACAGCGATCACCTAATAGATTTTAAAACTTAATCTTACATGGACTAGGCTATTACACTTTGATGAAACCAAATGGACACTTAATTATTAAACTAATAAGACAGATTAAAATACAGAGGCACTTAAGTAAAGTTTAGATGTTTATTATATTAGCTTTCCTAATTCCCTCTTCTTTGGACCCTCAATCGGAAATTTAAGAAGTCAAATGAAAATATTATTTCCATATCTTTTTCATTTTAATAATTACGATACCTAATTAAACGTTTAATATCTTTGCCATTTCTAATAAATTTAATTGCACATTTTACCTTGGCATTTAAAACACTTGAAGATTCAAAAGTTATTTATGTAATTATAGTAATTTGTTTGTTTTCTTGGTTTATAGAACTCACATATTTCATGACATTATTCCTTGTTTTAGTAATAATGCCATCTTTTTTTATTACCAAAATATTTTTTTCTGTCGATACCATAATATGTTATGTTGTGACTTACTGTCTTACTTTCCTTACCAAATCACAATTAGATTTATTAGAAATGGCAAAGGTCCATAAAATAGATAGCTTAACAAAGCAGACAAAAAAGATTGTTGGTAAAATTACATACCAAATGTTTAAATGACAAAGATGTACCAATTGCTTAAAAATGACATTTATATTTAAGAAAGTTGAAAAAGATATTAAAAATTATAGGTCTACCAGTTCTATATAAGATCATTACATTTCATAAAAAAATTTTGGATTCAAATTCAACCAACAATAAATAAACAGGATTAAAAAGTGGTTATTGTACAATAGATTGCATCCAAGTATTAAAAAAGTTATAGAAAGGATCAATTAATGTGAATTGCCATTATTCTTTAGATTTGTACATTATGAAAAAATATTTGATTCAATAAATCTTAAACTAAATTAAAGTTTTGCAATATTAAGATAGAGACCCATGATATTATAAAATTCTAAAGCTCATCAAAATGTAACACAGTGACTGCATTATATGGATACATAAAAAGACTAACATTAAACAAACAAACAAAAAAAAACCAATAAAAAGAATGTATGTAGTGGCATTCTATTTCTTCAAAATTTTATTGTAGTTTTATAAATAGTATTTCTACTGCATTAAATAATATTATATGAATTGAAAGTGAGAGAAAAATACTAAAAAAAAAACTAATATTCAATGCTATTCACAAAATGAAAAATTATTAGTAATGAATTATAGTTAACAAATATTGTTGGTCAGACTACTATTATAATAGAAACCAAGACAAAATTCATCAAAGAATTAAATTTGAATGAAATGCTTCCTGTAAAATTTGCTTGATTTTAAAAAGAAATATGGTTATAAAATTGAAAAAGAAGATTTTTAATGCATGCGCTTAAAGCTGATTTTGTATATGAATTTGAGACTTGGATATCATAAGAGAAGGGATTTCAGACCATACAAGAAATTAATAAGAGACATTTGTTGTGAGAAACAATGTGGAACAGAAAGTTAAATTAATGTGTGAAAAAATAAACAGGTACATTGACATCAGTGAAAGAATTAAGATGCTGAAATGAACTTGAATTAATCATATTACTAGAAGATATGATTATTGATGACAGTTGAAGTCTTAAACTGGATCCCAGGAGACTGTAAAAGATGTCGAAAAAGACCACGAGATGGATGGATGAAATGAGAATGTTGCCAATGAGATGTGGAAAAGCTATGGATTGAAGAAACTGAATTAAAGTTGGAGAAGTCTTCATACTGCAATGGATCGATAATGGCTGAAAATATGAAGGAAATATCCAAAACAATAAGCTTTCCATTTTAAGTTTTATAATTATAGTTTACAAAATAAAAAATCAATGAAAAAAAAATTGTATAACGTAAACAAATGATTTTTTCTTCCAATTATAGCACAAGTATTTATTAAAAATTATATGATTTCAATCCGAACTTTAAAATGTAATTTCCTGTCCTTTTATTTAATCTATCAATTAACAATTAGAACAGAAAAGTTAAAAAACATTTTTTATAAATAATCCATTTAAGAAAAAAAAACATCAAATCATAGAGGAAATGAATATAGCTAGTCATGTGCGATTTTCCATTCTTTTTTGTTCACATTTGCTCAGAAAAACTTCAGATTGAATTACAATAGCAAAACTCACCTTTAATTTATTAGTAAAAAAAAAAAAACAATCTAATTTTTCATACTAAACTAAATCACATCCAAAATTGACACGTGTGATATTAAACGAAAAAAGTTTATTTTATTACTCCAAATTAAATTACTTTACAATTATTTTTGTTCATGTCTAAATTATTCACAATCTGTGTTCATGCACGTTTGTTTTTATTTGATTAGAATATCATTTTAAATAAGAACCGCATATTATAATCATCGAATAGAATTTTCTTGTTATTAATAATAATAAAAAAAGTTGTATACCTTTTGATGAAATTTACAATACAAGCATTTCGTATTATAAAGGCCTATAGCATTAGGCACCTAAATAGTCGCGTCGCGGAGCGATACACACTCTTGGTTAGCTCGCAACTGCGTTCGCACCAATACTAAATTTGCAAAAAAAATAGCTTATCTCTGAATTTTAAAATATTATTTTATTTATAATATTTTTATACTTACAAATGATAAGTATTAAATTTGCAAAGAAAATTAAGAAAAAGGTAATTAATTAACTCACGGTATTCTTATTTATTTGAATAGAGGGCGTAACTTTAACTTATATCTTCCGGTTCATGTAGCATTGAAGAGTGTAAGCCCCAGTAAAGTCGTAATATGGTTTACGATAGTTAAAAAGTATTGTCCATGCTAATACTGTTATTACACGTTCTAATAACTCCTGCCTCGCTGTCTTAACTTGTAGAGGATTTCAACCTAATATTAGAATGATTTTCTTGGTGTTCATTCTTCTTTTTTTTATTATGGCAAAATAAAAGACAAAATCCTTGCTATCCTGAACATATTTGTATTTCATGCACTCTTTTACAAATTTTGAATATCAAAATTATTTTAAAATAGCAATAATGTTTTTTTTTTGTCAATTATCATGTGAAGATTATTACTTGCATACATACATACACAATAAGTTTAATGTTAAGAAATTTATTATCTATATAGTTAAAGTAAACAATTTATTCAATAAATGTTACGTTCAAACTTAAAATTAATTATGGATTTATACATATTCTAACTGATGAAACTACATTTCACTTTAAAAGATAATTTATTGGACTAGTACAAGAGTGTATAGTTTTCCGTTTCACATTAAATTCTTAAGTAAATAATCCATTATTTTTATGTCTCAAGCTCAAATGTCCATAAATGATTAGGCTGATAGCTCTTAGTTATCTATATATGATTTTTATTTATTTATTGCTTTTATAAACTATAATAGTCATTATCATTTTCAGTAACAAACAGGTGTTACTGGTCTCATTGAAAAAATTAAAAGATTGAAGTGGAGTTGGGCTGGACATATTGCTAGAAGAGATGATAATAGATGGACAATTGAAGTCTTAAACCAGATTCCAAGAGATTGTAAAAGACCCAGAAAAAGACCACATGTGAGATGGATGGATGAGATAAAAAAGTGTGCAGGGGTGATGTGGAGAAGAGAAGCTAAAGATCGGAGAAGATGGATTGAACTTGGAGAGACCTTCATACTGCAGTGGATTGATAATGGTTGATAATGATGATGATCTTTAAATATCATGTATCATCATAATTTGTTATTCATGAAGGCGCAATTTTCTTTTTGACTGTTTCTTTTATAAATATATGCTAATAAAAAACCAAGTTAAATAATTTTTTTTAAAAAAAAAAAAAAGTCTTAAAAAGTACAATGCATACAATTAAATTAAAAAAATAAAAAAGTTAAAGCATTTTGGAGAATTTACTTTTGAATGAAACAATGGAGTTTTTTCAAGCAAGATACGTAATTTTAAAAACAGAATGATTCTGAAAAAAAAAAAAAAGTAAAAAAATTCTAGGTGTTATTTGAAAAGATCAGTTAAAATATTTGCCGTAGCATTTAAAATCTTGAAAAAAATTGCAGTACTGCCATACTCAGAAATTTATGTTTCTATTTATATTTTATAAATCGTTTAAAAGTAAATACTGTTTAGACCATTGAATAAAGCATGGAGAGACATTTTAGGAATAACAAAAAAAATATTGAAAGCGAAATGCTTGCGTAATAGAGCAGCTGGGTATCAATGAAAAAATTGGAGACTGAAATGGAAACGGAATGTACATGTATTGCCAGGAGAGTTAATAGTAGATGGACAATTTAGAAGTCAAACTATATCCTAAAAGATTCTTAAAAACCTAGAAAGAAACCATGTAAGATGAATGGATGAAATAAGGAAGCTTGTTAATGTGCAATGGAAGTTTGGATAGACCATCTTGACTTGAAGTGGATCGATAATAACTGAAAATGATAATAACTATTATGGTTTATAAAAGAAATAAATAAATAAAATTCATATATAGATAACTAAGAGCCATAAGCCTAATCATTTATGGACCTTTGAGCTTGAGATTGGAAAAGTAAAAGGAATTGACAAGAGAAATTGATCAAATTGTTTTGAGGGAGTGGGGACAAAGGCATATTTATAATGTTATTTATTTTGTGGCAAAGCTGAGTCGCAAACCATGGAATTTGAGCTCTAGAGTCCATCACTAATGGATAATGATAATTTTTTTTAGAGTTAATTTACATTATTGTTCAAACAATTGAAAGTTTATAGGATAGGACAAGAAAAAAAAAACATCCAATGTTTGCAGTGTGTATTACATATGGAAGTATGAGTTTGTAGCAGTCACATATATTCATTATGCATTTATTTTAACCAGATAAGACATTAATTTCTCAAAGTGCAATTTTTTTTAAACTTTTACCTTAAAAATTTTAGTAAGCTTAAGAGATAGGGTCATGTGATCTATGAATTAATCTATGACTCTTATTTTCACTATTTATAGTCTCTGCCAAAAGTCTTATGCAATTTTATATTGCTATGACTACTAATATATGGTATGGCTGAAGATTTATCAGCCCCATATAGCTATTTGAGTTGGATAGCTGGGTTTGAAGACATGTAGATGTCTGAAAATTTCAGATTTTCCACTCAGTAGATAACTTTTACATAAATGCTTGGCTTTGGGTTGGTATTTTTAGATCTAGTGTCTGAACCTACTCTGACATTTCACTGAGGAGTGCCAAAGCACGAAACCATGGTCAGGGGTTTGGGGAGGGGTTCCTGACAGATATTTTAAGTGCTGGCTCTGGCTAAGCATTTATCATAAAGCTTGTAGAGGAATTGGCAATCCTCACTTTTTATAATATATATATTTTACAATTCTTAGTCTTTATAAAAAAAAATCACTGAATGATGTTTTTATCCATTTGATTTACTTTCTTTCATCCTTAGCTTCTGCACTTGACTCGATCAATTTTTTTTATTCTTCTATAGTTGTATATCTATTGCTATTACTTCCTCTATAACAGGGGTTGCCAACTTTTGTGTTCATAAGATCTACTTTTTATTTTTAAAATGTGATCGACTTGTTGTCGTCATAGGCGATCCACTTGTTAGCATAGGCGTAGTCTAAGTGGAGGGAGGTGTGAAATATATACTATTTTTATATATTACCTAGTTAAAAATAACAATTATTTAACGAGCCAATAAACTCATGTTCGGGGGAATTAAAGCAACGTGAGTAATTAATTATTAACAATATTTATTAATTCAAATTAGCTATATTAAATCAAGATTAAAACTATTATTTTCAATAATGATACGGCTTAGTGGACTTCACCTATCTAGAATTGAAAAAAAAATTTAGAACAAAAACAAAAATAATAAAAAAACTTGAAAATCTTGACCTAATTTGTTTCACTCGTTACCCGACAGCTCTTGCAAGATTGGCCTCGCGATCAACCAAAAATGGCTTTGCGATCGACCAGTGACTCACGATCGACTTGTTGGACACCCCTGCTCTATAATATCTCTTCAAGATCAATTCAGCTTCTTACAGTCAAAGAAGTTCATTGATTCAGCTAAGTATTTTGATCTCATCCTGATAATATTAATATAAATCTCATCCATTGTTGTGTTTTTAATAATCTATGTGTTCCATCCACATCATCACCCTATAAATGAATACAGGTTTAAAAAATTTGAGATGTCGCAGCTAAATACAGTTTTATTCATTTATTGGTATGTTTTTCATTTTTCCTCTTCTAATAAGTTTTATAAAGAAGAACTATTCTTTTTCATTATTTTTATTCTTATATTTCTTTTTTTTATTGTTTTCTTGTTTTTTATATTTGTTAATGATTAATAGTATTTATATTGGGCAGAAGTTATATGTAATAATGATAATGGTAGTTGCATCAATAAATAAACATTTTAAATTATACATTTCTTTGTACTAAATGGAGAGAGTGTATGAGCACATACTTTTACACGACCCATCACTCTCCATTCTATCTCATATCATCGATGCACTTGAACACATATATGTCGAAAAGATAAATAATCACCAATATACATATTTCATGCTAAACCAGCAATCATCAATTGGTCCAGATTATTATCTCTACACATATATGCAATAAGTGCTCAGATATATATTAAGATAGCCAGTCTTCATACTTTAATGGAAAGGCTTCAATCCACTCTACACTCCAACTCTTCAACCATCCATCCAATTGAAAATCTGATGATGGAACACTCAAAGGCCACTCTGAGGCTGAGATTCTTGTCATACCCATGTTGACCCAAAGTCAATGAGTAGTATGAGATAGAAAGGAGAGTGCTGAGTCATGTGAAAGTCTGTGCTCATATACTCTATATTACATATATTGATACAGGTATATACTAAGCCTGTGTTTCAGTTATTAAATGGAGAGAATAAACTATTGCAGTGGATATTTTTTCCAGGTCTTAACATTCTCAGTACTTATGTCTTGTATGAGGTAGTCATATTCAATCCACTTTAGATAACTAGTTGCCACTTACACTTTTTAGAAAATGAATTTGAAACTGTAAAAAGATTGCCATTGGAAGTTGTAATGTGCAGATTATGAACAAAGGAGAAACTGATAGCAATAGATTAATTACACATATAGAAATTTTTATAATTAAGGCAGACTCAA
Source organism: Epiperipatus broadwayi (assembly GCA_028023455.1). NCBI lineage: Eukaryota > Metazoa > Onychophora > Udeonychophora > Euonychophora > Peripatidae > Epiperipatus > Epiperipatus broadwayi. Next base: position 14,084,340 of record JAQFVV010012394.1, on the reverse strand, counting down.
TGTTTTTAGATCAGACACAGACAAAATTCTCCATACAGTAGCACCACTCAGTGAAAGCCAGGGTAATCAATGGATGCCAGAAGGTTTGTGCATAAAATCTTTATCTAGTGCATATTCATCCAATATCCCCCAGATTAGTTTCTAGCTTGTTGCTTTCATCAGTGAGGAGTCTTGGATCTGAGAGCAATTTACTTAGATCTTAGGATCTAATGCAACTTCCAGCAGCCATCTCATACATTATTAGCTAACTATAAAGCTTGGAGTCCAAAATAAAAACACAACAATGTTTACAATTCAAGCTCATTAGCTTATATATTTATATAGATCTGAACTCAGTTCAGAATCCATGCTTTTTGGTGTCTTTTTTTCTTTAATAGCCACAATCACCATAATCCTATCGGGTAGGATTGGTATTAAATTACTAAACATCACATGATCCCATTCTTGATGCTTACTCAAGTGTTTAACACAGAGGCAAAACTCTCCATACTGCAGCACCAATCACTGCAAGCCAGCGTAAGATCTAAGTGCAGTGTTCTCAGATTCAAGGCTCCTCACTAATGAAATCCACAAGCTAAAAACTAGTATGGGGATATTGGATAAGTAGGCATTCAATAAGGATTTTATATACAAACCTACATACATTGATTATTCTATCTTGCATTGAGTGGCGCTACTGTGTGGAGAGTTTTGCCACTGTGTTAAACATCTTGTGTAAGCATAAAGAATGGTGATCATGTTATGTTTAGTGATTTTAGATCAGAAATAATTATTTATTATTCAGGCTAAAGATAACAAAAAAAGGGGTTACTTTTATTGCAATGAAGGATATTGCAAGGACTGCATAATTCAATATACTCCGGTGAATGCTCAATTGATATCAGTTCATTTTATTATCTATTCAACATTATTGTAATATAAGTCTGGGTGAAGAGAACATTGGTAGAAATTATCAGTAATGTGTAGGCAAGATATACTTTGCTGATTCAAAACAGAATGCCATTGTTGAAAATGAGGTTTATCAATATGGATTTTAGAATCAGGAGAATAATTAAAAGCTTTTGTGGATTCAGTGATTTTGTCTGATTGCAGCCCTTCAATATATTTTATTCTTTACAATAACTTCAATTCTTTCATTAAAGAGGTTAAAGAGCAGAGTAAAAAGATGAAATATTTCTAAATATGATATCGAAAATGATTACGATAAAAATATCAGCAGCTTGACTTCATAATTGATAAAGTGATCAAATGATTTGCCATTTATGAGATCATAAAACATTTGAGCAGTGGAAGTGGAAGAGTCAGGCTGTGATCCATGTACCTCTTGAGTCCATCTATATACCACTGCATTAAATCATGCAGTGATTTTACTGATAATAGAACCAGAAGAGTTTGAAAATACTTACATCAGAACACTCAACAACAAAGGATCCAGTAGTCACGATTTTCATTGTAGACAAGCACTGGATAAATATATGATGAAAAACTTGGAAATAGTTTTAGATGTACAATCATATCATTAAAAATAAAAAATATTCAAGCTGTGATATTTTCTGTAACATCATACAAATGGAAATGTTTAAGAATAGTACTGATGCTTTGAACTGAAGTGTCAGCAAATTTTGAAAAGTCCAAGAATAGCAAAAACAAAAGTGAACAAGTGAATAGAAGATCATATTGGGTTCAAATCCTCACATAAAACATGAGGATCAGGTAGGCCATTAAAAAGTGTGTATTGATCAAAAAAACGCTAGTGGTGAATGAAAGGAATAGTCAACAATGATATATACATCATAGAAATCAATGTTGAATTAATGACATACCAATAATACTGCTTTTTATTAAGTGTTCAAATCTCAGAACCATGGTATATTTTCATTTAGTTTTAAAAGAATTTTATTTAGGGAGAATATTGGGTTTTTTTATACATCAACTTTTTAAAGTATATTGACTAAACAGGAGTCTATAATGTTACTGCTGGGTTGATAGTGGATGATTTGTAGAGATATTAATTCTAGGTATGGAATTAATCCTGTGGTTTATAGATGGTTGTCATCAGCTATCTGGAAATGTATTGGGTTTTGGAATTTGGAATAGATTCCAGGTTTCTTCAAATAGAAACTTGGAGGAAAGGCTCATGTCATTATGCTTGATTTTCTTTAAGAGAGATATGAATAGACTGTCTGGGTCTGGCAGAGGAGTTGTGAAGACTAATTTGCATCTTACATTCCAGATAGAGTGGATGAGAAAAGTATATTTTCATTTAATGCTCTACAAAGTTACCTTTACCAAAAAGCAAGCAGAATTTAATTCTATAATTAATTCCATTCTTTATATTTCTGTCATTATTAATTTTTCAGCAATGAATTCATTATTTGTAATTCATACTAAGTTTAATTTGCCCTTTAATAAAAAGCTATATAAAATAACTAAATGTTTGATTTTTGTATTTAGATATATTTTGCGGTCCTCATACTTATGACAATCCATCCCCCTTAATGGCGCTGTTGCTAGTCAAAAACAAATAGATATAATGTTACCGGGCTGATTTACATTTTTTTTTTATTAAAACAAATAAATATAACTTTGTTGTTTTATTTATTTTGTTTTGATGTAATAGCTAATGTAATTTTCTCCATAGTTTTGAAATATGATTTGCCAAAAAAAAAAAAAAAAACATCTGTAAAATTTTAATGATTTAAATAATTGGCTGATTTACATTTTTTTATTATTTAAACAAATAAATATAACTTTATTATTTTATTTATTTTGCTTTGATGTAATAGCTAATGTAATTTTCTCTTTTGAAATATTATTTGCCAAAAAAAAAAAACTCTATCTGTAAAATTTTAATGATTTAAATAATTTTCATTTATTTTTACTTCTTAGATTCTTATTTTAATAATAAAAAAATATTTCCATGTTATAACAGTAACACAAGAGGGGGTTAAATCAACTCATACATGGTCAGAAAAGGAAGATTCTCTTTGAACATACACATTTATATTAGATTTAAGTGTAGATGCCATCCCAATATTGGGAATATTTATGGGAGGGTTTGATCTCCAATACTATTGTCACTTATCAATAACTAGCTCTGTTGAATAATAATTATTCTCTCATTAATTATTATATTCTGTTCCTTTTAAAGTAAAAAGTTTGCTAATTTGAATGGTGAGAAGTTAAGAGGAAAGAGAACAAAAGCCATTTAAACAAGGTGTTTAGTTTTAAAAAATAATTATATTAATATTTGAATTTAGATGGTAATGATAGAAAATATAGGTAAGTAATTAAAATTCTTATTAAATCCTTTGGTGATCATCTCTTTGAAAGTTCTTCTTGAAATTCTTGTTGAGCTCAACATTTTCTGTTTGTCTATTTGTCCTTCATTTTGTCAATTTGGAATTATAGAGTTTATTCCTGTAGATGTAGGTTCCATCCCCCTAAATTGCTTCCTTCTATAGATATAAATTCAAGCCAAGATCCATCCATGTACATATGACACCTTTTAATGAGAGAATGTTTCCATTTCACAAATCTTTGTCAAACAAAATGTGAAGTACAGAGCCAACACTTCTAGGCAATGACAGGTTACATTAGCTTTTTACATTTCAGGCTTTGGTGGATGCTTTTTGGATAATTAACTGGCCTACATCATGTCAATTAAAAAACAAACATATGGCAGATTTTGCAATGCATCTCCATTAACACTGTTATTTACTACGCAGGATATATTAAATCAATAACTGCCAAATTAGAACCTGGCTTTTCCTGGAGCTTGAAGTTCAACGGTCACCATAAATATCTTTCAAACAGTCCATAAACCTGAATGAAGGAAGCAAATATCAATAAAATATTTAATGATTCTTTTTATAAGAAAACCTGACCATTCTAAAATGTATCTGCCTCTGCTTAATCTTATTCTCATTAAAAAAGAATTTTTTTATTAGTATTATTAATTAAAGCATGTAAGCTACCTAATTCAATTAAATTTCAAATCTATAAACTATTTAATCCAGTTATGTTTCTTTCAATAACAATTCTGTACAAAAAGTTTTACTTACTGCTTTAATTTTTTTTAAAAATAATTATTCTAGCACGTGTACGTGTGCGGCGCAATTGTTTCCAAAAGCTATAAAGTGTTAATACAAATATTCCACAAAACTAACAAAACGAAACTTAATTAAACCTTTTTCTTTTTTTCAGAGAAAATATAAGTAACTACTATTTTAATTAACAAATATATTTCCTCTTTTTCCTTTTTTTTTACAACTAAAACTTTTTTTCTAAAATAAAAAAATATTTATCATAATTGTTATCTTATTAAAATAGCAAAATAAAAGTAATTCTTTCATGTACTTAATTTGTCTTTTACTGTTATTTTAAGACTTTATCTCTTAAAAAAATCTAATAATCCTCTTTTTTTCTTTAAAAAATTGTTTTATGTGACGTGATGCACTGTGACATCTCTCCTTATACGGAGTCAGAAATCTCTCACCAACCATGCCCAGAGATTCCCCACCCTAAGTTTTTCCATATTTTCCTCTATTCTGCTCCATCCCATTTCCACAATATAGTCTTTGTCAACTCCATAGCCTTTATATCTAAATCCCACTTACCTTTTCCCAAACCCAGCATAAAAAACAATAACTCCGCTTTCTGTATAATCACTTTGTTTATATTTATTCTTCCACAACTTCATTATTTGTACCCTTCTGCTTTCAGGCATTTACATTCAATTAACAGATGCCTAATATTTTCTATGCCTTCCTTACACAACTTGCTTACTAAATCACCCATATTTTTCCATTTGTGTTCATTCCCTTGTTGCTAAAGATCTCATTCGAGCCTTAAACAGTAAACTACTTTCCTTGCTATTATCATAAATTAACTTGCACCCAATATTCTGTTTAATTCTATATATATTTAAACTTTTTTTACCCTCCATACTAGTTCTCCATCTTTCCAATTTCCTATTCTTTATTAATGCATCTATTCTTGTATCCCGTTCCTTAACACTCAACAATTTTCCTAACACAACCATCCCAACTTCTGTATATGTATACTGACATAAATTTTTTTAGCCAAATCTTGTGATATCTCATTACCATTCTCAGCCTTCCCCTTGCATGCCCTTTATTCATACTCCAACTAAATATTATTTTGGATATTTTTTTATTATCCATAAACTGCAATATACCAAAAATTTTCATTTTGCTTTTTGCATCTTTCATTTAAAAACTTGACCATTCCATTTTTCCTTGAATTGCCTCCTTTGCCATTTACACATATGCATCTAATGGCATGTCTTCCTACTTCTCTTTGTATTTTTTCTAAGTAATCTAATACCCCTTTACTAACACAATCCATTGTTAACATATGTTAACCCTGCTACTGCCACTCCCTTCCATACAATTCTAAGTACATCATACTTATTATATGAGAACACTGTTAATTTCTTTATCAATCCCTTTTTTTTTCTTTGCTTCATTTATTAGTTTTTCTCCCATTTATCCAAGCAATTTCTCTGACTACTTGAGACAATTCCCAAGTAGTTACATCTATTCACCACACTTAACTTTATATCCCCCAATAAAAATTCTTTGTCTTCTCTTTCCCCAGTATTAATCATCATTACTTTTTATTTTTCTTCACTAAATTTAATCCCCATCTCTTTACCCACCCTTGCACATGTCCTCAGCATAACTTTCATATCTTCCCTCTGCACTTAAAAAGATATCACCAACAAATAAAAGACACAACAATGTATATATTCCCTTGCCACCTATTAATGGTATCTCTACCCATCTTCCTAGTCTTTCTATTGCTCTCTCCATTTCTCTCAAATACAACAAAAACAAAATATGTGGCATAGGGCATTCTTAACTTAGTCCCACCCCATTTTTAACTTTAACTGATTCTATATTCCCTAATTGATATGTATTGTAATTATTTTTATATAATTTCTTAATAATATCCACTAAAGCTCCATCCATTCCCAAATTTACTAATCTTACCCATAATCTATTTCTATTTACTCTATCATACACCTTCTCTATATTTATAAAAATCATATATAACTGTATAACTGTACTCTTACTCATATCCATAAGTTGTGTAATTACAAATAAACTATCTCCTATATGCCTATCTGATCAAAAACCTCCTTGCATTTCTCCCACTATATTTTCTTTCATCCATTTTGCAAGTCTTCCAGTTGCCATAAATGAGAAAACTTTATATAGCACTGTCATTACTGCTATCAGTCTATTTAAACTTTTTATATTCTTTACCCTTTCCTTCAAATAGTAGCCTTACTCTTATATTACAAAATATATAGCTTGGTAGAACTGATTTAAAATTTCTCTATCTTCTTATAGGTGAGTTAATTACCATAGTTAGCACTTTGTGTATATTTGATACTTGTATTCAAGTTGACTCACATAATGGGATTATATAGTTTTTTCTTTTTTTTTTGTTTACTATTTTTTTTCTATATTGGTTTTGCCCTTTTCCAATCACTGAGTTGAACAAGCTGTGTCTAACCTGCAAAACCAACAGCATATTATATCAAATATAATAAGGTATAAATAATAATAGTAATCATTATTTGTTTTAGCTTTAACTAATCCTAAAAATTAACTTTGGTTTAATTAAAATAATTTATTTAATTTGTTTTGAATTAGTTGATAGAATACAATAAATGCATTTTTTTCTCTTTCATTTTTAACAGAAATATGTAAATGAGGAGCAATGTAATTGGGTAAAAGGAAAAGAGAATGTTCAGAGATTTTTTATTATTAACAATGATAAAGAAAGGAGTGTCTGTAAAATTTCTGTTGTTAAATAAGTAACAAATATGAGAGCTATTCCTTAAATTAAAGACAAATAAAGGAATTAAATTAAAACTTTTCTTATATAATTCAAATTTGTGATATTATTATATCAATAACAATATGAGTGGTTAAATTTAAATAAGTCTGTTCAAGTCTGCTAACCAATAATCTAACTACTTACTATCCTTCAAAATGTCTGAATTGAAATGTATTGGTTTTATCAACTGCAACAATGGGAATAACAATTTTAAAGGTCAGTCCACCTGGAAATATTTTTGTTGCTTATAGATTATATTAACCTTGGATATAATTTTTATTTTTATCATTTTAAATTATATAATTATACCATATATGTGTAGAGCAGAATACTATAATAACATTTTCTTTCTGTTTTGCATGCTGGCGTCAGAACAGTGAAGATTTAGTTATATCCCACTTTGGGTTTATGTTGGATATAATATTCCTGCTATGTGAGTTATTATATTATTGTTAAAAAAATAATAATGTTGAAAAAAACAACAACAAATAACCAGACAATTATTTTAGCACTGTCATAACAATCATGGGATAATTATCTACTTGGACAATCATTCCTAGTCTTCGACCCTTACTCACTAAATTAAAAGTAACAAAATATTTTAACTTTGGAGTAACACCTAAATGTAAGTAATGAAGTTTTGAGGAATACTCTAATTATAAATAATGAAATTGGTTAATATGAAAGGATGCTCTATGTTTGTGTGACAGTGTATAAAAAAAGACCAACCTTAAACATTCATAAAGAGATTATTTAGATTGAATTGATACATTTTCATGCATTATAATATTATATATGTTCCATCATCTCAAATATTCAGAGAACTTACGTGTGAATCAATTAATTATAGAATATTAATTATAGTGGGAATGTAGAGGAATATACTCAAACTCATAAAATATATATTATAATTCAAAACTATTTAATTTATATGTTGTATATTGAATATTAAGAAATGTGGTATTGATTTTATTGATCAATATTTAATATATTTGAAATATTATGTATTTAACTTAGTGTAGTTATTTAAACAAGTATGTAATTTTATTTTAGACTATATTTTCACATTATCTTATACATTTAGGAAGTTCATTGTAGATATTCTATTAGGTCTAAAATAATTATTTATTATTTTAAATTAGATTGAATATATGATATATAGATTGAGGAGAATAGATTATTAGGGAACAGCGTTTGTGTAAAGGTTTAATGATTATTTAATGAATCTATAATGTATATCAACACCATATGACTTAATCCTGTATGTCTTTCCAGGGTTTTGAACATATGCTCATATTATATTTACTATGTAATATTATTTCACCCATGTTCTAGGCAGAGTCAGTCATTATCTCAGTTATTTCCTATACTAAAGTACTTTTACCATTTTATGTCTTAATTCATGCCTGTAGTTCTGTATAGGTCTTTTAATTTAGCAGTTTTATTGAAGAGGATGATTTTATGTCTTTTTTTATTTGGGAAAGAAATTCTGCACTATTGTATAATGTTATATGATATTATTCTGTGCTGGTGATCAATCTGTAGAATGATCTCTTGCCATTTTATTATATTCTTTATTTTCATTTCTGCACTAGTGGTTAATCCGTGGAACATTCTGTAATGGTGCTTTTGCTCTGATGATGGTTAGATAATCCACAGGGCATTTAATGCTTTGTTATTCTTTTGCATAGATAAATACATCTGCAGGAATACCATTGCTATTTATTATATAAATGTATGTTGAGCAGAGTCTCCATACATTATGATGCTGACATTGCTACCTCATCTTTAGATTGATCCTGCATGTTCAGATATCAGCTACAAAGGGGGCATTTGATAAATTATTTTCATAATTATTACAGGTCAATTTATATAATATTACAAGCTGAGTTCAGAACCCAATCTTATCTTTGGTTCATTATCTCTGCATGACTGACTTTTGCATGTTTATTAATACTAATCTTTATCATTGTTATAAATTTAGGGAATAGGTGTATTGGCTCTGTTATTGATATATTGGAGATGTAATTGACTAGGTGTTTGAATCCATCCTCTCTCCCACAAGTGCTGAAATCAAGTCCATTGATGAGAAAATCTTATATTATGTATATTGTGAAACTCATGTATATTGTCCATATAGAAACAAGTACATGTGATGAGATTTTATGTTACTGCATTCACATATTTATTTAATTTTTGAACATTGTATTAATCAGTTATTTATTTTGTATTGATTGAGTTATAAATAAATGTAAATTTTTATTTATTTAACCTAATTGTATCATTGCTATTTGTCATACATAGAACCAGAAAATCCATTATATTAAATAAATCATATATATTAGAGCACATATTGTCACTGATGATGCATACAAAGTTTACTAAAGTTCGATGAGAATATCTTACTGCTTTTGTTCTTGGGTAATTAGTGATGTTCGGTGTATAATAAAATCTCATTTATCTCAACTATTACTTTAGCTTTGTTTTGTTAGTTCTAGAATATAATCCAGAATTTCTTATATTTTATTGATGTTTGTGATATTGAAACCTAAATTAATAAATAAATTTACTAGCCAGTATTATAATTGAACCTATTTTCTAATGTTATAACTTATGCATTGCTGATGACAATAAGAGTCTCATCACTATTGTTTTGATGTGACAATTTAAATTAATGATGAAGAATCTACAGTTTATATTGCTTACCTTTTATCGCAAAGCAAATACTCTACATAACATTGCTGTATTAAAATCCTGAGTATATCTGAGCAACGATCAATTATGTTGTAATGCTGATTAGAATTATTACATGGCTTGCATTTACCATGTGATAGTTAATATTGATGTAATGGATCATATATTTAATTCTGGAAAAGTAATGTTTAGTAGTTTTATAGATCTTACCATCTTGTTCATGGTCAGCCATAAAGTCTCATGTAAATAAAATATCAGTTTAAGGTTTTGAAATATAATATTAAGATACAGTCATTAGTGAGAATAGTTAATTAACTGAATAGACACATAATTTATTTTGGGGTGATTTAATATACCTTCATGTAATGTTGTGATGGGGATTCATGGTGTACCCTAGCCGCAACTGGATTATGCATAACAGTCTTGTGTTATATCATTAATTTTACCTGTTATGGTCTAGGTGGACTTTTTGGTTACTATATATATGTTGTACAGTAATCATGACATGGTCAAACAAATTTGTCCATAATATTGTTTTCAAATAATTAATAATGATTTCAACACAATTGAATTAAAACAACTATTATTGAACCAATTTTCACCATATATCAGAGCCTTTTCAAAATACACTTTTCTAATACAATCACATGATCCTTATATCTATTAATACTCCCTCTAACATTCATTTTACATATTTATTTTCTATAATCATATAACCTATTTACATATATATATACTCCCCCTCTCTTTTTTGTTTATATACATATTATTTTTATACAATAAATAAAACCACATTTAATTACAATTAAATATTTATATACATATATTATACACCATAAATTATATACAGTACTACTTTACATAAATTCTATTGAATTAATTATATACATATACTTTATACATTAAACTAAACTATATATCATTTTTTATATATTTTAACAACCATATCTACAAGTCAAACTTTATTTATCTATAATTAACTAATTGTTTACATATATCACATATATATTAACTTTAAAAAAAAAAACAAATCAAACATATATTAAATTTGTCCAATTATCCTTTAATGCCCATTTATTACTCAACTTTTCAGATCCTTTAACTAAATTAATAGTATGTAATAATATGGAAAGTAGGGATATTATGAGGAGATGGCAATCATCATCATCCCTATATAATAAAATGAATGTAGAATGATAAGTATAAAAGGAATATATATAAAAATGAGTATACGAATCAGCATGGAATAACAATATAAATAGTTATAACAACTACACTTATAAGTCCCATAAGCTGCATCACCAAGCATTACACAAGAATAATCACTCATTTTTTATGATTGGATTTAAATGAGAATCAATAGTCAATGCCAAACTAAAATATAAAAATAATGCTGGGATTTTGATGCACGCTGATCATCATCAAAGATCTGGTCCATGTAGTATCATTAGTATATAGGCCAACTATAAACTAAATTTTCTCTGACAAAAATATAAAATGCTGTGAATGGACTATTTGGACATCAAAACACAAATGTAAACCCATACATCTATCTATATCAATTAACCATTATTGCTCATGACTAGTTTGAGTAGCAAGGAGCCTAAAGACTGATTGCAAACAAGAGAAAGTTAAATGTATAAGCTTAATTTACTTTAATTTGAATCATTTTACTTGGATAATTTACAAATCCTTTAAAATAATATGTTAAAATGAAGGCAAGTTACACATTGCCAATTCATAGAACAAATAGCTGGAGAAATAAAGATGCTAAAACTATTATTTTTTAACAATTATTTAATAAATTAATTAATAAATAATTAAGAAAATTGACAAATTATATGATATGATCATTTCAAATTAAACACATTTTTATCAACATATAATGTCATATAGAAAATATGATTAACCAATTGATTTTTTGCTAATACAATTATTTAACATTAACTTTAAACACAATTATCATTTCAAATTAAACACATTTTTCTCAACATATAATGTCATATAGAAAATATGATTAACCAATTAATTTTTTGCTAATACAATTATTTAGCATTAACTTTAAACAGAATTATTTCTTGTTCAATGATTAAAATTGAAAACCCACATTTCAAAGATATAAGTTAATTTAAAGGAAAAAGTTATAATTATAAATTTATTAAACGCACATTGATTACATAAGTAATATTTACTGAGGCTGTAACCTCGAGCATATGCGTGTAAAATGCGATAGTATGTACAATTAAATTTTGGAGAAAAAAATAAGATTTAAAAAATGTTTCAGTTAAAAAAAGTGCTAACAATTATTTACCCATCAATTATCCCTTACTTAAAAACATCTATAAATGTAGATATAATGTGTATATTACAATACTTTAGGTTACCATGTTTATGTTTTCCTTTTGAGTCCTCCTTTGGTAGTTGTAATTTCCATATTGGTTTTCTTCTTATAAGCTCCATTAAAATATATGCCCAGGGTAAATTACACAATAAATTTATTCACTTTTACAATAGAATATTTTCAGTTCCAAATAATACATATAACAAATCTATTAATTTTCAAGGAAGGCTAAAACACAATGAATTTATCCATTTCTTTCAATTTACTAATTTCCAGGTCAGGCAAACACATAGAAAGAGAAAGTCATTTTAGATGGAGACAAGACTTATTGCATATTACTTGAGAGCTGTTTTTCATCTACATTTTTTTAATAAACAGGTTATATGGTGAGGTTCAATAATAATGCTTAGCTACTATCTAAAATCTAGCACATTAGTTTTCCTCAAATCCATTTTAAAAAATTATTTTTTAAATCAGTGGTGAGATGAGTCTTACTTGAGACTACAAAACTATTTCTTTCTGTTCTCTTTCCAGCTGAATTACTGCTATGCCTTTAACTTGCTCCTATATCACTTTTTGAAACAATCCTGTATTCATCTAATTACATATTCTTTCAAGCATGCCCACATTAAACTATATTGAGACTATTTTTTACAAAAGGTTATTTTGTTATTTCTCTTCTTTTTTAAATTAAAAAAATTCCAATCATAAAAAAATCCACTGTAGTTGTTTTTCTCTTATATTAAAAAAATAACAAGATAATCTTTTAATTACTTTTTGATTTGAAAAACATTATCATTGGTTTTAGCAAGAGGTAAAGACAAAAGAAACAACTTTAATTAAGTAAAACAAAATTTCCAGACAAATCTGTTAAACATTTTTTCTGTTAAAAACTCCACTTATTTATCTCTCTTATTATTTTCTTTTTTTTAAAAAAAAAATAAAACTAAGCAATAAATTACTGAAGAGAGAAAAAAAATTAACTTATTGCCTCTTTTAAACATTAAAAGTGATAGATAATTACAATTGCTGAAAAGAAGGCAAAAAAATTATTTAGTTTTTAATAATTTTTCTCTTTTACAACTATTTACAGCATATTATAATAATATTCACAGTATTATTAAAAAGTTTGGAATTATCATATCACTTAATTAATATTAAATATTTAATTAAATCAATTTCTATTATTATAAAAATGAGCAGGTTAAATATAACTTCTCCATTCTAACTTTATTTTTATAAGCTTGTAATATTTAACATGGCTGAGTCCACAATATTACAACATATTGTGACAATATAAATAATTGTAGCTTGAATTATTTAGCTATAAAATTGCAGTTAAAGAAACCCAAAAGCCTAATTGATTGATTGATTGATAAAGTTATGAATTGCCATGTGTGTATATGCATGTATAAATATAATGTGTCACTTAAATATACTGATTTAAAAAACAGTAAAAAGAAAAGTCTATTGATACATTTTAATCATATTAAATATTTTTGAAAAGGAAATATACTTTGTAATAAGGGAACAATAGTAAAATGATGTCATGTTATTGAAAAAGAAAAAGAGAAATTGGTTTTGCTGCTACACAAATAAATTTAATTTTCACAATTCCTGAAAATATATAGTATTTTATTACACTTTCTGATGTTCCTGCTGAATGGGGTTTTAAAGAAATAATTTACCCTTTCTTATAGCAAATTGAATGCCAAATTTAGTTCGTGAACAACTTTTAGAGGTTAGTAATAATTTTTTCTTTCTTTCTATCGCTACCATAAATTGACAGATAGCTAAAAAAAATTGTGTTTATTTATTTATAAAAATAATGGTAGTAAGATATTTTCAAATAAACCTGATGGAACTGTTGTGTGGAAAAATCTGTTGGGTATAGTGATTTGTGAAACACAACAATTGGGGTATAAATAGATCAAAAACAAGCAACTAGGGCAGTCAAATCTATTCTAAGCCTCAAAGCAACATAGTTGCAGTGATCCTATGAAGAGGAAAGAAAACACTGGGTAGAACAAATTTTCACTATAGTTTGAATCATTGTGACTTGTTGACATTTAAAAGTATCTTTTAATACTAAGATCTACAACAGCAAGGATGGCATTAGTTACTGGAAGATTATCTACTATGTGTGGCTAAAAACACTCAGAATGACACAATCATATCCAGAGAATAAAGCTGAAATTTTATTGAACCGGTCATTGCTTGCTTTAATCGTGCCATGAGAAAATAAATGGACTGTGTTGTAAGACTTACTGAGTATCCTATTTAATATCACCAATGTCCAAGGAAGACAATTATCACCAGGGATGAATTAATAGAGACTGGTTCATATATATATTAAAAGAATGAAATTGCAGAAAACCATAGTTTCAAACTTTGTTTAGCAAGATCTTAACAATATATTTATCATAAGGCCTTAAATTCAAAGAATCTTTAATAATTATTATTTTTATTTTGTCTACTGTTATGTTTCTATTTGCTTTAATCGCATGTATATATGTGAGTTATATGTATCACCATCATACATTATATAGCATCTTGTTATTTGGTTGTTTACTATATTTTCTAAAATTTATTTTAAAACAATCTGTAAAATAAAATCATGCCATTCAAATCTGTTTTGGGATGGCATGATGATTAAATCTAAAAGTTATTAAGACAATAAATGTTGTCTAAAATATATTTTATCTTGTAAATAAAATTTAACCAATCGTATCAATTGCTGAAATCTTGTGGGAAAGCAAATGATCAAATTTTAGATAACATTATTTTCTAAGAATAATACAAAAGACAGGAGTTATTACTGGTACTTAAAAATATAAAATTTAAATGTGCTAATGGCTCATTTTGCTGGAAGAAATTTTGTTATTAAAAATGCAATTTAATGGAATGTGAGTATAAATAGGCTAACTTTTTCTACATGAAAAACATTGCCAAATTTTGAAAGTGTCTAACAGAATTCACGCCAGTTTAATTTTTGATATGGCTGAGTATGACAGGTGGGAGTTGCTGTTCTCCATGCCCAGAGGATGGTTATCTCCATCTTCATCCTATATGCTGAGGGCACTTAACCACTACTGAGCTAATGTTTCAACTGGAGAGATGCTGCCTATCCTAAACACAATTGCTGCTGCCGTACCTGCCACCAAGAATTATGCTATCAACAGACAAGCTTCTATCAATAATTGAAGGTAAAATTCCTCAAACCACTGTAAAGAGTTCTTAATTCCTAAATCTAAAGCTATATCTGTTGTATAAATTTAAATGAATGTTTAAAGTATAGTTTAATCTCTTAAATCTTTTGTCTAAATAAATGTAGAGTCACCATATAATACTTATCTTATTTTCTGTAATTTTGAATCTGTAAAATCTCTAGAGTTATATAAACTAAAGTGTAAAATTAGTGATTATACTTATTATAATCTATCTTTTACTTTCGCGCTTACTGTGATGCCTATACTGTTTTATAAATTTTAGTTCTTAAGATTTCATTTTCTGATATGTGTGATAATATGCCAAATATATCTCGAAACAGTGAGCATATTAATAATTTTGTACCAATGAAATCTTTATTTCTATATTCAATCTAATAAATCTAGAATAACATTTAGTTATCTTAACCTGACCCACTGTTTCGAAATTAGATTAATTAATAATAATATTTGATCACTTTGCGATTGTTGTAATAATTTAAATGAACTTTAAAGTTGATTTTTCAAATACTTCTGGTTTGCAAATACTATAACAAGGGCTTCGAACGTTCCATCATCAGATTTTCAATGAAATGGAAAGCTGAAGAGTTGTGAATTGGAATAGTTTGAAGCCTGTCCATTAAAGTATGAAGATTGGCTATCTTAATATAAAGCTGAGCACTGATTGTATATATGTATGAGGATAGTAATCTAGACCAACTGCAGATTGCTGGTTTAGCATAAAATACGTATATTGGTGATTATTTATCTTTTCAACGTGTGTGTGATCAGGTGGGTCAGCAATATGAGATGGCACTGAGAGTGATGGGTTGTGTGTAAAGTCTGAGTTCGAATTCCGTATATATTACATATATAAATGCAGGTTTAATTCTGTATAATGTATTAAATACTATAATTGTAAATTATGATTTTAAAAATAATTTTACTTGATAGTGGAATTCTGGCTGCAAAGATATATTATTAAGATATATTTTGTCATTTCACAATTAATTCTAACCTCTTAAAATATGCCTCCCCTAATTAAAACCTGATTAATGATGTAAGTTAACTGCTTATTAAATGGGATTATTAATCAATTAATTTAACCCCTTTTGATTATAGCATTAACTTTAGATGCTCAATTTATAAATTGACTTGTGTTAACAGCACAGAGATTCACTATCAATTCTAATGCACAATTAATTAATTTTAACATATTTGTTATTTTTTCCATTGTGCATTGTAGATTTGAGTTTATGATATATACAGTATAAAGATTTATCCTTATCTTGCTAATTCACATGGGCTAACAGCAGAGGCTGTCCCCATTTATCAGCAGCCCAATTAACAGTGGACACAGGTCCCAAACCCAGGGACTGAATTGCTCAGGCATGAGCACCAAGCACATTACTGGGGTAAGAACCTAGGACTTTGAGTTATCTGATCTCTGGGCTTCACGTTTCCTAATTAATTAATTCATTAACAAGCTCTTCAATTCCAAATGAATCGCATGTCTTATGTGTGGAAATAATTGCTCATCTGCACTGCCACTTTTTTAGTAAAGTTTAGTAATGTGCCTATCACGAAGCATTAGCTCGATCTTCCTTAGTGTAATATATGTTTCTGACATTCAAAAACATGAGAATCTCTAGTTTGATGGATTCTGATTTACATCATTTTTGAGCTTTATAATTGTATTTGAATCTTATTTGACCCAAAATAAATAGCCTCAATAGTAATGCTGTAGTATGTAATATATGTCTCTGGCTAGCATTGGGTCTTTATCAGTTGGCAAAACATGACATAAGAAATACATATTATTAGGCATATTAAATTATCATAGGCATAAAATACTCACTGGGCATGGAAGTTATTTGATACATTTAGATGAAATCATGCATTGTATTACTTTCAAGTAATCTCATTTCATTGTACAATGCCTGAACATGTTAAATTAGCTGTATTTTGATTTCTAATTGAGTATAACCTATCTTATTTTATGTTCATTATTATTAACTGGAATAAAATTTAAATTTACCTCAACTCTATTATTATTTTTGTTATATTCCTATCCAATTAAATTATTGATTAAATATGTTTAATATACATTTTAATTAGAATATTTATCTAACTTCTTTTATTACTTAACTTTAGCTTATTATTAGCCTGTTGACCCAATTTGTAATGCCTGTGTATTATGTTTATGAGTCTCATTCCTCTCCCCATTTGGAGATGGGTTACAAATTAAAACAAGGCCTGTGGGTTAATCTCAGAAATGTCATTCATAGGATGTTAAATCATGGAGCACTGGAAAATAGGTTGAAGCTTGGTTGGACATGGGACCTTCATATCCCATTTCAATCAGGTTTAGTATATTTTATCTGGAGTCTAGATTTTGTTACATAAATGTACAAATCTGACTAATTAAAACAAGGCCCATGGGTTAATCTCAGAAATGTCATTCATAGGATGTTAAATCATGGAGCACTGAAAAATAGGTTGAAGCTTGGTTGGACATGGGACCTTCATATCCCATTTCAATCAGGTTTAGTATATTTTATCTGGACTCTAGATTTTGTTACATAAATGTACAAATCTGACTATTACAATATATGGAGAAATTTTGAAATATTTAGAGAACATAAACCATTACTGGATATTTTGGATCATGAAAAATTAGTGCCAAATGCATTTTAATTACCATTGATAATCCCTTATAGTTAATTTTATTATTAAATTTTGTTTCTCATTAATTTCCTGTGTGTTACTCATTTTGTTAGTATCCATATAATATATATGCAACTACACAACAAATTTATTGATAATACAACTATCTTACAAAAATATACTATATATCTCAGGGATATGTGGTTCATCATTTTAGGTGCTATATATAAAATTATTTATCTCACCGATATGGCTATTTTTCACGCCCTATATTGCAAGTGCCATGTTCTAAAAATATGTAACTTTCACAATTGCACAAACCACATGGAAATAATCAAAAATGAAAAATACTTGGATTATAAATGTAACAACAGGATATGATTTCCAAATAAATTGTAAAAAAAGGAAATGAAATAAAACATGTGGATGCACTTTCAAAAATTCTTATTAAGTCACAATCAGAGAAAAAATGAACCAATCATTAACTATTGTAATGGAATCCTATGAAGAGAACTGCTCAGTCATTTGGCTATTATGAACTTATTCTAGAGAATAGTCTGATTATTAATGGTCATCAGGTGATCATGTACAAAGTGAAGTGGCTATAACCTAAAATTTTATCCTATTTGATTATAGCCATTGATAATGGACAGATTGACATTTACATCAAACACAAGCCATATTTCCTGATCATCATCTATTCCACATATAGTTAAGTGTTTAAACTAATTTTGTTAACGCTAAATCAAAATATATTTTATTCTAGATAATGAAATAAAATACTTGTCTGTCAAATGAAAAATCTATGAGAAAATGATACTTTTAAATAATTACAATCAATTTATTTAAACCAATAATAATAAAATATAAACAATTTAACATCTTTTATATTTGCATATTCAATAAAATGAAATATATGAGGAAAACAATATTTAAAATTTTGAAAAATCAATTAAGCTTATATCTTTAATTTCCTCCAAAACTTGATTGATTTTCAGTCCCAAGGTTAATAATAATAACAACAAAAAATTGTTTTTTCATGTATATAGATGGCTGAAGTATTGAAGTTATTGTCAGTAAAAAAAAAAATAGTGGGTTGGATAAAAGCTGATAAAGAATATAAATTGCTGATCAAATGGATCAGCAGAAGTTGGCCTAGCTGTTATCATGAACTACTTCATAAATCTATATGGAATGTCAGAAAAAAAAAACTATAAACAAAGGATGCATGTTAATAAATGATTGTGTTAATACTGAGCATAGATCATCATCAGTTTTTACGACTGATTCACCAAAGTCATCCTGGTATAGTATGATCTAAATCTCTCATTTGTAGTTATATATGACCATCTCAGATCAATAAAGAAATAATTTCATCAAAACTTGTAATAAAAACCAAGCTACCACAAATGTTCTAGAAAAATATATAGCATGATCATTGGTAGCAAAATCTTGGAATCATATTCATATTGGCCATGTTGAATTATTTCATGGATATCTTTTCTTGGTGGCATACTCAAAATGGACCAAGTATATGATTATGAAGAATACCAGCAGAGAGGAAACAAAAAACTGAAGAAAAAAAAATTATTTTAATGGTTTCCTTGAGATTCTAGTGTCAAATAATGGCATGTTTCATATCACTAGATTTGATGAATTTTTTACAGAATGAGATATTAGACATATGTCCTTGCCTCCATACCACCTGGATTCAAATAACATTGTAGCAAAGGCAGTAGACTGTGAATATTCAAGAAACTTTGTATACATTCTTCTATATCAACACAGTATGCCTTCTACTATTACTGGTAAATCCTGAGTTGATGTTTGGGTGAAAAATTCACACAAAGCTGATGCTAATTTGCTCAGGTGAAAATTTTGAATTAGACACAAATAATACTGTGAAAAACTGCTATGCTGAGAGGGAAAAAACTTTACATTAGCAATGTCATCAGAAAATACTGGGTGAAAGGTGTAATTAAAGAACACCTATTTCAGGTAAATCATAATTATTGAAACTGAAACAGGAAAAATTATGTGAAGCCATATTAGTCATGGCTAGTGATTTAGAAAAGAAATCAACCAAACCAGAAATATTATTATACCCAATATTCCAAAAAATGTTGAAGAATATTGAAAAGAAAATTCTAAAGAAATGTTTAAAAACGTTATAAAATAAAAAGTGAAGTGTATAAAGATATTAATAATATGTGAAATTACTATATGAAGAATATTGAGATGTGAAAAATGTTGAGAAACCCGAAACAATGGAACTGAAGAGCACATTGAAGAGAAAAATAATATGACTAGAAATGACACACATTTATGTAGATCGTAAAGATCCAGAAAAGTACCTATTTAAAAAACTACATTAGTCTTCAGAGTCCCTAATTTCTGAAATAAGGGTTGTGTTATATTTAAAAATAAATAAAGAATATTGCAAGCAAAGTAAATAATGTTTATGTGAGTCAGATAACGTAAACGAGAAGTTATATATTTTATTAGCTAAGTAAAATATTTAAGGTATAAGATAAGTTTGTACTTAAAGATTTTCATTAGTAAAAAAGTTTGTTTCAATTGTAAAGAATTAAATATTCAGAGATCAAATACGCTGATTAAAATTAAAAGAATTCTTCCTGTTCCAAAAATAGAAATATCATTATAGGTAATTAGATTGATAATCTGAATGTATAAATTTCTATGGTATGTGAAGATAATTAAAAGTTTAATATTGCTAATTCGGAATGATCTGAAACAGATTAAAAGCACAACTTAAAAAGAAAAGATATATGCACACACACGGAGTTGCATCATGTTGTAAACTAGGATCAACTGCAAGGCTAAAGCTCAAGTATATAAGAGAACAATAGAGTAAACAGTGAATTTCCACTGCCGAAATTTTCCAAAGTGGTCTAGAGACTTTTGTAGGCCATTTCGACCTTATTTACTTAGCCTCTATAGTCCTGTATATATGTTATTTTTCAAATTATTTTTTATATTATCTTTCGGGACAAATAAATGTCAATTATTAGTTAGTCAAATTGTTTGTGTAATATTTATTTCTACTTGTCTGTTCACTTTCACCATTACTGCAATATAATAGAAATTTTCAAATAATAAAAATCTTAATTGTGTTCTATCTGTAATTAAATTTTAACTTCATATAAAAATTGTTAAATCTCATTTTTTAACATTTTATCTTTTTTTATTGTTATATATTTATAAATATGATAGTGAATCATGGGTAAAAGAAAGAGGAAAGTTAAAAGATCAGTTAACGGAAGCAGCTTTAGAAAAAAAAAAAAACAATGAGGACATTAATCCATAAGAAATTAAATATATCCGTCAAAAAAAAAAAATGTGCAAAACAATAATAAAATAGTCCATAAAAACTTGAATGATGGAAATAAGTGTAACAAATATAAGACTGTATCAAATAGTCAACAAACAAATACGTTATTACTAATTTCAAAACAACTTGTTTTTTTTTTTTCAAGGAAATGACATTAAAAAATTACCAGTTTTTTCGGGGGATAAATTAATAATACAAAATCTACATTTTTTTTTTTTAAATGTAAGAAGGTACGAGTATCCTATTTTACAATATAATCTGTGAAATTTTATTTGGCTAATTTATTAGTCTTTTGTAAGGAAATACTTTTTTTTGTTGTAGTTTTTTATTCCTTGGATATGTAATATCTTATGGTTTACTTTTTTCGCATATGTTTATTTAATATATTTATAATCAAACATTTTTGGCAGGCCAAATGGAAAATTTTTATGTAGAAAAAATTCTAGGCAAAATATAAATCGAAGACCTATTCACTGGATTCTTGACTGATATTAGAAATAAATTTCTATACATAAAATTGTTTTTGTTTTGAAATTACATTTCAAATACTGTGCTTATTATGAATTACGTGTTTTTGCTTTGCCATTTTTTTTTGGGGGGGGGGGGGGCAAATATATATATGTACATTAAATTTCTTATGGATTAATTTCTTTATCATTTTTCTAGGAAAAGCATAATCTAGCAGATAGATTGTAATTCTTAAAATGGATCACACATAATAAACAGTATCAGCAGTAGAATTTATCAGTACCTACATAAATTTATCAATGCAAATTTCTCAAATTTTCCAATATATTTTTCAAAGTTGTAGACAATGAAAAAACAATGCTGATGACCATTAGAATGAATTTCCATCAGGCTCAATAGATAAAATGAAGTGGGTAGCTGAAAGGAGTTTGAAACTCTGGATTCAAATCCCTTCTAATTACATCTAAAGTTTGGTATACACATTACACTTGTATTCAAAGACTACAGCTTTAGTCTGAATTCTGCGCATCTTTCTCCTGTATATTTAAATGGACATATTAAGGTCTTATGAGAAATCAGAGTGACTTAAAGTTAACATGAGTATGACAAAAATATTGGCATCAACAAAGGTTTTGACCATTCCGTCATCAAATTTTCAATAATATGGATGGCTGAAGAGTTGGAGAATGAAGAAGATTGAAGCCTGTCCATTAAAGTTTGAAGATTTGCTATTTTAATATAAACTGGGCACTGATTATGTATGTGTGTGGGAAATGATGATTTGGATCAACTGATGAGTGCTGGTTCAGCATGAAATAAATATATTGGACATGATTTATCTTTTTCGCATGTATGTGGTCATGGGTATCAGTTATATAAGATGGAGTGCTGAAAGAGCTTGAAAGTCTAGATTCAAATCTCCTTTAATTATAACTAAATTAAATTGTAAATAGTTATCAAATACCCGCTTCACTGTTTGTATTTATCGATGTACAAAGCGTCTATTTATCTTATCAATGCACTTATTTACTACAATCACATTAAAATAATTATTTTAGAAATTATTAATTTTCATGACTCTTACTAGCTAAATTTAACAGAACAAATAAATATTTTTATAGAGAAGTTGACATATTTCATCGAGTTCATATCCTTAGATATGCATATTATCAAAATGTTTACTTTTTAATCTAAAAAACAAATTGTATGTAATATTAACGATTAAATGAAACACCAATCAGATACACACAAAAAAAGAATAAACAATTCAGTGTTTGCTTTTTTCATTACAAAAACAATAGATTTAGAAGACAAACCTAAAATTATCGAACAAACAGTGACTGAAAAACAAATATGTTCAATATCTTTGGTCAATTGAAAGATTTGTTCAGAAATTTTACTAGTAATGATGGCAAACAGCTGTAATGAAGACAAAACAAAAAAAAAAACGGAAATATTTTCAATGATTATAGTCAATACACACATTCTGAAAAAAACAAAATTAGTGTTTCTTTGCCTTTACCACTACTTTATTGTTTTAATGTTAGTCTGTTTTTATTATAACCATGTATAAACACAACACATTCATCAATTGTCAAAATAAGAGTCATAGATCACATGACCCAATTCTCTTAAGCTTGTAAGATATAAACAATGAGCATACCAGAGAAAACATTTAAAATATCTCTGTCAGGAAACCCCCCCTCACCTCTGACCATAGTTTCATGCTTTGGCACTCCTCAGAGAGGGACTATAATAACTTCAGACACTAGATCTAAAAATACCAACCTGAAGCCAGCCTTTATCTAAAAGTTATCTATTGAGTGGAAAATCTGAAATTTTCAGACACCTACATGTCTTCAACCCAGCTATCCAACTTAAATAGCTATATGGGACTGTGAAATCTTCAGCCATATCATATATTAGTAATCTTAGCAATATAACATTGCATAAGACTTAAGGCAGAGACTATAAATAATCAAAATAAGATCACATGATCCAATTCTCTTAAGCTTGTAAGATATAAACAATGAGCATTTGCCAATTGCTCAACAAGCTTTGTGATAAATGCTTAGCTAGAGAACCCCCACCTCAACCTCTGACCATGGTTTCATGCTTTGGCATTTCTCAGTGAGGCACTAGGTAGATACCTAGTATCTCTCTGAGGAGTGCCAAAGCATGAAACCATGGTCAGAGGTTAGGGGGATTCTTACCTAGTGCCTCTCTGAGGAGTGCCAAAGCATGAAACCATGGTCAGAGTGAGGGGGGGTTCCTGTCAGAGATTTTAAATGCTTTCTCTGACTAAGCATTTATCACAAAGCTTGTTGAGCAATTAGTAAATGCTCATTGTTTACATTCATCAATTGTTTTTCAATTATTGTTTGTTCATTAAATATATTCTCGGTTTTGTTTTCTAAATAAATTATTCTCATGTTTTCAAACATAAATTATTTTCATATCTTTAATTTTGTTTATGAAAAATAAGAAACTTATCTATTAGATTATTTTTCCTACTTTGGAAAATGGATAGTGGGTATGACAATAGGTAATTAGCTTTAAAAAAATGTATATCAATATTAAATTAATATTGACAGAACATTATCAATAATTTATTGTATAACTTAAAATTGTAAAAAGAAAACATTACTATAAAAGAATGCATATTACCGAAAAGTAAAAAATAAATCAATAGCTTTTGAAATGTTTTTAATGAGCCTTATGTTTTGTCAATTTGTGATAAAAGTACATTTAAAATTAATGTGTGAATAATTGTTTTCATACACATCTTTATCTTTGATCAGCCATTTTTGAAAAGGTATTGAAGTATCCATATGCATGTCTATATACATTAGGACATGATGTTATTAAGTAATCAGAATAGCGAACAGTCTGCAACAACTCTCTTTCTACTTTACGTAATTGCAATTCCCACGCCGTTCTTTTCCAACGAATGGTCTATTTTGCAATGAATGCCTTGCTCTGCAACGACTGCTTCTACTCTGCAACAAATGCTTTTACTCTGCGACTAATGCTCTGCTCTGCAATGAATGCTTCTATTCTGCAACTAATGCCCTACTCTGCAACTAATGCTCTTCTCTGCAACTAATGCTCTTCTCGGCAACTAATGCTCTTCTCTGCAACTAATGCTCTTCTCTGCAACTAATGCTCTTCTCTGCAACTAATGCTCTTCTCTGCTGCGGTCTCTTTCAGCTACACCCGTGAACTACATTTCCACTGGGCACTGGTCATTAACCGCAAGCACTAACGCGAGATATCTCTGCTGGTGTTAAACCGATGTCTACTCCAATACTGCTACTCCACTACTGCTTGACTGCTCTCTACTGGAGTTGTCCCCTAATTTCTGCCCTGCGTAGATGTTACCCAGTCTTCTATTGCTTGCTGACAACTGTAGCAATTAATACACCGTCCAATAAGGTATCGTCTCTTATCCAGAAATATTTGCAATCAGCAAATATCTCTTGGAATAGTCGATCACCATTATGTCAATGCCTTAATTAAACTCCACAGCTATTAGCGCATGATCGAAAACAACCTCTCAAATACATTCTAGTTTTTTTCTGGAGTGCACAAACATGTCCGCCATTTTATACAAAGCACTATACACCTCCCTCCACTCCAGAAAAACTCTTGTTGCTATTCCTTGGTGTTGTTTTTCTCTTGCTACTAACTGGGATTTTCATTTTCACCAGGTTTCTCCGTTTACGGCTAACCTTGTTGTATGCAAAACTTATTCACTACTCACAGGTTCCGAATGCGACTGCGCCATTGAAGTATCCATATGCACATCTATATGCATTAGGACACGATGTTATTAAGTAATCAGAATAGCGAACAGTCTGCAACAACTCTCTCTCTACTTTACACAATCGCAATTCCCACGCCATTCTTTTCCGAGTGCTCTCCAATGAATGGTCTATTTTGCAACGAATGCCTTGCTCTGCAACAAATGCTTCTACTCTGCAACTAATGCTCTGCTCTGCAACAAATGCTTCTACTCTGCAACTAATGCTCTGCTCTGCAATGAATGCTTCTACTCTGCAACTAATGCCCTACTCTGCAACTAATGCTCTTCTCTGCAACTAATGCTCTTCTCGGCAACTAATGCTCTTCTCTGCAACTAATGCTCTTCTCTGCTGCGGTCTCTTTCAGCTACACCTGTGAACTACATTTCCACTGGGTGCTGGTCATTAACCGCAAGCACTAATGCGAGATATCTCTGCTGGTGTTAAACTGACGTCTACTCCAATACTGCTACTCCACTACTGCTTGACTGCTCTCTACTGGAGTTGTCCTCTAATTTCTGCCCTGCGTAGATGTTACCCAGTCTTCTATTGCTTGCTGACAACTGTAGCAATTAATACACTGTCCAATAAGGTATCGTCTCTTATCCAGAAATATTTGCAATCAGCAAATATCTCTTGGAATAGTCGATCGCCATTATGTCAATGCCTTAATTAAATTCCACAGCTATCAGCGCGTGATCTAAAACAACCTCTCGAATACATTCTAGTTTTTTCTGGAGTGCACCAACATGTCCACCATTTTATACAAAACACTATACACCTCCCTCCACTCCAGAAAAACTCTTGTTGCTATTCCTTGGTGTTGTTTTTCTCTTGCTACTAACTGGGATTTTCATTTTCACCAGGTTTCTCCGTTTACGGCTAACCTTGTTGTATGCAAAAC
The DNA here is from genome assembly GCA_028023455.1 of Epiperipatus broadwayi. Classification (NCBI taxonomy): domain Eukaryota; kingdom Metazoa; phylum Onychophora; class Udeonychophora; order Euonychophora; family Peripatidae; genus Epiperipatus; species Epiperipatus broadwayi. Next base: position 14,058,032 of record JAQFVV010012394.1, on the reverse strand, counting down.
TTATTCACTACTCACAGGTTCCGAATGCGACTGCGCCATTGAAGTATCCATATGCACATCTATATGCATTAGGACACGATGTTATTAAGTAATCAGAATAGCGAACAGTCTGCAACAACTCTCTCTCTACTTTACACAATCGCAATTCCCACGCCATTCTTTTCCGAGTGCTCTCCAATGAATGGTCTATTTTGCAACGAATGCCTTGCTCTGCAAAAAATGCTTCTACTCTGCAACTAATGCTCTGCTCTGCAACAAATGCTTCTACTCTGCAACTAATGCTCTGCTCTGCAATGAATGCTTCTACTCTGCAACTAATGCCCTACTCTGCAACTAATGCTCTTCTCTGCAACTAATGCTCTTCTCTGCAACTAATGCTCTTCTCTGCTGTGGTCTCTTTCAGCTACACCCGTGAACTACATTTCCACTGGGTGCTGGTCATTAACCGCAAGCACTAACGCGAGATATCTCTGCTGGTGTTAAACCGACGTCTACTCCAATACTGCTTGACTGCTCTCTACTGGAGTTGTCCTCTAATTTCTGCCCTGCGTAGATGTTACCCAGTCTTCTATTGCTTGCTGACAACTGTAGCAAATAATACACTGTCCAATAAGGTATCGTCTCTTATCCAGAAATATTTGCAATCAGCAAATATCTCTTGGAATAGTCGATCGCCATTATGTCAATGCCTTAATTAAATTCCATAGCTATCAGCGCGCGATCTAAAACAACCTCTCGAATACATTCTAGTTTTTTCTGGAGTGCACAAACATGTCCGCCATTTTATACAAAACACTACAGGTATCAAATACAAAAAGATTTCAGGAATTGTGAATAATGTATTAGTTTCTTTCAATTTAAGTTATTAAATTGCTCCTTAGAAATGTATGATAACTATATGATCAAAGATCCAAGATGCACATTTCATGCTGAACCAGCAGTCTTCAGTTAGCCCAGAACACAATCTCTTACACAAATCTTTATCATTGATCAGTATATATAGATAAGAAATTACTACAGTTTATTGAACAAGTGTCAAATGTGCTGCCCTCACAACTTTGACACAAATCACTTAAAGGAAATATATCAATAACTTTTATTAATCATTCATTAGACTTATCAGTTGGTCTAGACCAAAGTCATTTATATATATATTTATCATAATTCAGTATATTGAAAGAGAAACTCTGTTTCACATGTATTAAGATTTATTTTACTCTCCCACCTAAAAAAAAGCAGATGTATATGAAAGAAGTTGATCCTATTTTTTTAAAAAAAAAATAAAGCAAAAAGTTTCAAGTTAAAAGAAAATCATTATTTTCTATAATTGAGAAAAAAAAGATAAACCTTCATTATTGATTTTATAATTTTAAATTATGATATAAATATGTCTCTAAGTATTTACTTAAAGCTGGCATTTATTAAAATATATTTTAATTTTTGAAATGATGTTATACAAATATAATATTCGCTTGAGGCAAAGTTATCAAATTGAAAAACATGGCTTAATCATCATGATTCCTTATCTGTCTCGCTAAAAGTAGTGGCCTAATCCTTGAGAGAAAAGCACTCAGGCTTAAATGAAAGCTGAGTAACAAATCAGATATAGTGGGAGTGCTGCTGAATCAATCAAAAGATCAGGGTATAAATAGTTGAGTATGAAGTTCAGAGGAGATTTTTAAAAAGATTTTAAAAGGAGTTAAAAAGTTAAATTTTTTTATCTAAGTGTTGCTTAACTGTTTAGTTGACAACTGATTTTAGTCACCTTGGAATATAATATTTAGAACCACCTTGCTAACGATGAAAAAAGAAAGTATTAATAAGGAAATCATAAAGATAGAGGGCTAATCGTAATAGCTTCCTCTCTTTGTTCATAGCCACGAACCTCCAAGACTTGCCTGAGTGAATATCATGGAAAGTAAATAATGCCATTCAACTCAAATATACTGATCTCTTTTTGAAATGCAGTAGTAACCTGAAGTGAAGAAACAAACTGGATAAAATGAAGGTAACAATTTCATGAAATATTCAATACTTATATGTGTTTATAAAAACAAAAAAACAAAACGTCTTTCTTAAAATAAATTATGAATAATTATAGCTATGTGAAAATACGTTTTATTGATGATAAATTATAAATACATAAATGTCTTAAATATCTATAATCAAAAGGCATTTTTAATAAGGTAAATCATAAATGATTAACTTCTTATATGCAGATACATCTGAATTAGAATAAAATAAAAATGAATACTTATCACTATTTATATTGCTGATATACAAATAAATATACCTGGAAGAATTAGAAATGCTGAGCTATTACATATAACTATAACTAACTAAATTATAATACGTGTTTATAACCCAGATAAAATTAGAAAATATACAAAATGAATGTATTTAGTAAATTTATACTATATTATGAATGAATTCAAACATTTAAATATGAATTAGTATGTCAATAAAAGTTAATGGTTATATGCGTATAATGAACCACATACTTGAATAAAGTGAAAGATTAAGAAAATCATTTTTTTTTTAAATTTTATTTATTTGAATACTCTGAGAAAAGGAATATAAACACGGAATTAAAACATGTTATATATATATATATATGAATTGAGAAATAAGAATACCAAAACAATGTGTCAGGGTTAAATGTACAATGATACACCTGGAGTTATTGATGCATATAGGTTATATATATGTCTTATGAAATCGGGAATATCAAATAAATGCACTGCAAGATGAATTAATATCTGGACAGATGGAAATACATACTTATATTTTACCTGAATAACCAATGGATATAAATGTGAATTAAACGACAAATCTGGATAAGAATATGTGAATACCAAATAAATGCATTTGCGAGATGAATTGATAGCTGGACTGATGGAAATACATACTTATATTTTATCTGAATAACCAATGGATATAAATGTGAATTAATGACAAACCTGGAATTGCTTATATTACCTGTTTACCTACTTATGATAAATTTAAAAATAATGATGTAATATATGAATTACAAATACTTACATGCATATTGATTGTGTATGAGTAAAATAATGAAACTTATGCAAATAAATGCACATTTATACTTGACTGGATTATGAATAGTCCACAAACCCAGAATTGCTTATATTATCTGTTTACCTACTCATGATAAATTTAAAAATAATGAAGTACTATATGAATTACAAATGCTTACATGCATATTGATTGTGTATGAATAAAATAACGAAACTTATGCGTATAAATGCACATTTATACTTGACTGGATTATGAAGTCCACAAACCCGGAATTGCTTATATTACCTGTTTACCTACTTATGATAAATTTAAAAATAATGAAGTACTATATGAATTACAAATTCTTACATGCATAATGATTGTGTATGAATAAAATAATGAAACTTATGCGTATAAATACACATTTATACTTGATTGGATTATGAATAGTCCACAAACCCGAAATTGCTTACTTTACCTGTTTACTTACCTGTGATAAATTTTAAAAATAATGAAGTACTATATGAATTACAAATGCTTACATGCATATTGATTGTGTATGAATAAAATAATGAAACTTATGCGTATAAATGCACATTTATACTTGACTGGATTATGAATAGTCCACAAACCCGGAATTGCTTATATTACCTGTTTACCTACTTATGATAAATTTAAAAATAATGAAGTACTATATGAATTACAAATACTTACATGCATATTGATTGTGTATGAATAAAATAATGAAACTTATGCGTATAAATACACATTTATACTTGATTGGATTATGAAGTCCACAAACCCGAGATTGCTTACTTTACCTGTTTACTTACCTGTGATAAATTTAAAAATAATGAAGTACTATATGAATTACAAATGCTTACATGCATATTGATTGTGTATGAATAAAATAATGAGACTTATGTGTATACATACACATCCATACTTGACTGAATTATAGAAGCTTCACAAATCTGGAATTGCTCATCTTACCTACCTAAAAAGGATATACAGATATGGAACAAATAGTTAAAAATGTTCATGCAGTAATGGTAGATGTCTACTTGATAAAAGACCCTTTGAATTCTTCACCCAAGATAAATTAAAATGAGCCTTCACTTAAAATGAAGGATGAACTTTATTGGAAAGACATCAATATCATTGTTAATAAAACTGTTACTTAAAATTAATTTTAGTTGTTCAGTTCCATTTTTTTTTGCATCACTTGTTATTCATTGCACTTGTTCATGAGAATTTCATGCCTCCTGAGCTATGTCTGGCATAACTAGACCTAGGTAAGTCAGGTTGTAATGAGATGGAACTCTAGTGGGAAACCAAACACAGAAATTTCTAGGTGTTTCCAGTCTCTATGGTGCTACATCCTCTGATGAGCAGGAAATATTGTTATAGGGGGGTGATGTCTGTATTGGGGAAAGCCAATCGATGGTTTTTTCCTACAATATGCTCATCAGGAAATTGTTACAACCAAGGTAATAAAGGGGTTGTATGGGGGTCCGGTTACAATATATAGATAGCAAATTAGTCCAGTTTATTTGATATGTGTCAAACTGATGAGTGCTGGTTCAGCATGAAATATGCATTTTGGAGATCATAAATCTTTAGTCATATGTTTGTGATTACATCATTCTACAAGATGTTAAAAGTGAATAGAAATTAGTATATATTTTGTCTGGAGTGGTGTAGTGAAAATTATACTACAAAAATATTATTCATTATTGGATAATCTCTAGTTTAATGAATGGTTAATAAAAATTATTAATATATTTCCTTTAGCATGTTTGACATTTATCAAATAAACTGTAGTAATTTATTACCTATATTGACTGAAGAATGATAAATATATGAGCAAGAAATTGTGGTCTGAGTCAACTGATGAGTGCTGGTTTAGCACAAAATTTGCATTTTGGGGATCATACATCCTTTTCACATGTCTTTGGTCATATGTTTATGATTACATCATTCAACAAGGTGTTAAAAGTGTATATTTGCTATCTGTGTGCTATAAATATGCTTACTATATGCATATAAATGTTATCCAAATGTTTTTCAAGGAAGTTTATTATTCAGATTTTATTAACAAAAGCTTTGGAATGCATCGTATTTGTTTTTATTCCAAAATAATAATAAAAAAAATTAACACACACATGCAAAAATTCTCGGAATAGTTAAAAAATAATATGACAATGATGTTATTAATCTACTCATGATGTCATATCAGAGACAGTAACATATCTATAATTTTTCAATACAGTTTCAAAAGAAGGCTCTTTTTAATATTGATAACATACACCTTTAATGTGGTTGCAGAAAAGATTTTGCTGTTGACTGAAAAGACACATTTAAATTTTTTTTGAGGCCTTAAAGGAACAGAAGAACAAATTCTTAAATATCCATTTCATACATTCTTATCATTGCAGCTAAAACAACCCAGATAGGATATTTACCAAGTCTTTCACCTCAATTGCTATATAATTCTTAATCTAAATATTAAATATCAGCCTATTTTTCTTGAAAGCAGGATGAATCTGTGTGAATGATTTTTTTTTGTAACATTGAAAAATTTTAGTAAGCAGTATCTTGGAGAAATGTAACAAACAGAGTATAAGTGTGTGTGAGATAAGCTTTAAATTTGTAAAGTTAGCAAAATTTGCCTGGTGCACTTTCGACCAATTAATTGTACTAATCATAGTCATGACATTGACATTGGAAAGAAAACTAGGGGGAGAGGGAGGTTATTAAAGAGATGAGAATAAATAATTAACATATTTGAATGGTAAAATAGTTATTTAAGTTGATCATTTTTTCTAAGGGGAGATGCAAGAGTCTTTTTTGTTAATAGTATACTTGTCTCTGGCAATGTGTCAGACCTCTTTCACATTGTGTTTGGCATTATTGCGTTCAGAGCAGACCATACTAGTGGATGTAAGCTCAAAGGTATGATGAGCTGGATTCGTGTTAATAAAAAAATGATCTGGTATCAGTTTCACAATTTAGGTATGCATGTTGGCATGCAATTTCTCATAATATACAACATGGCTGGCTATTAGTATGGATGAATGCGATTTTGTATACTATTAATGACTTTTAGTTTAGTGGCAGAATATCTTTTGTATTGGTGATGAGCCAATTAAGTATGGGAGGAGTGTGAAGGCCTATTTTATGAGTTAAAGAGCACATTTTAGTAATGTGATGGCTGGCCCCAGGAACTATTAAAGATTTTTATTCCAAACTCAAACACCCTTAGCAACCAATGATAAATCCTGGACATCATTATCTTACATCCCTGCGGCCACCCATCACATTACTAAAATCTGCTCTTTAACCCACCAAAAAGGTCTTCGCACCCCTCCCACACTTAATTGGCTCATCGCAATATGAAAGATATTTCTGTCCCTAAACCAAAAGTCATAAATAGTATACAAAATTGTATGCATCTATACTAAATGCCATGCTGCATATTATGGAGAATCACATGCCAACCTATCCACCCAAATTACACAACACCAGTACTTTTATAACCATGCCAAAAACTCAAACTAACACCAGATCAATTTTTTACAAACACAAAATTTATCTCTGGCTACAGCTTTGAGCCTATATCCACTAGTGTGGTCTGTTCTGAACATGATGCGAAATGCAAGGTGAAAGAGGCCTGTCACATCACCAAAGACAAATACACTACTAACAGGAAAGATTCCCATGTCCCTCTTTAAAAAGATAGCCAACTTAAACAACTAATTTACTATTCCAATATGCTAATTATTTATTCTCATCTCTTTAGTAAGCTCCACGTCTTCTTTCTGCCATCAATGCCATGATTATGACTAGTACAATTAATTAGTCAAAAGTACACTAGGTAAATTTTTGCTAACTTTATAAATTTAAAGTTTATCTCACATAAAGTTTATGTGTATATTCTGTTTGAGGCTGTAAAGACTCTGGCCAAGACAGTGGTTGACTGGTGAAGGAGAGGACCCCAAAAATTCCTTGATTGTGGACTCAGGCTTCCATTCAATGATTTTTTTTAGTTAGTTACATCTGTAGGTCACTTTTAAGCAAAGGAACATTGTTTGAATTGGGAAGGGGAAACTGTCTAATATTAATTACTGGGCTTTATGAAGTTAGAAGAAAGTGTGAAGAAACAATTATTTAAAAATTAATATGTATTTTATTACAAAGGTAAAAATATTGGAAGCAGAGAGGGATTCATTAAAATAAAAAAATGGAAAAAAAAGATTGAAGATTAACATTAATTAGACAAAATGGCAAGATTCGAATTAATGGAAGATAAAAACTGTAGAAAATTCAAGTTTATGTCTCAACATGATGAAAAATGACAAACAATGTGATTTTGATCAGACCAAATAATATTCTAAAATTGCCATGATAGAATTTAATGCTAAAATTGATACACTATTAAAGAGTGAAAGTGCTGTGGGCAAATTTAATTATAATGATAGACATAAAAGGACATAGACTTCTAGAGTTCATAGAAAAACAATATATCATGACTTCTTTCTTAGAGAAAAATGGAAATGACATTTTGACTAACAATATATATATATATATATTGAGATTATTTAATATTATTAATAGATTCAGCTCAGAGAGTTATCTTCAGAGAAATGTAAAATATGTGATTGCAAAATTAGACACAAAAATTATTAAGGAAAAACAGTATTCATATTGATATTCCTTGTCTTTAGAGACACTCCAATGAATTTAAATTAAAACTTGCAAATCAATTTATAATATTAACAGATTTTGAAGATGGTTCAGATTTGAATGAAATCAATAAGAAGATAATTGGTACACTATTAAAAACTGCAAGAACAATAGATGATACAAAAAAAAAACAGGCAATTTACCAGTAAATTTTTTTTATTAGAAGTATATACTCTTATTTTTCTCCTTTACTTTCTTTGCATTTATTCATATATTCATATATATATATATTGCTTATAATAACTTATCTCATATACACTTTAGTGCAATTTTTAAAAAAAAAATAAAACCCCTTTATTTTCCACAGTTTCGACTGTCCAGCAGTCTTCATCAGAGCTTTTTCAAACTTCCTTTGCTTTTCAAAAAAAAAATAAAAAAAATAAGTTTTATTAAAAATTTTTTGCATTAAAGTGTATATGAAAAAAGTTATAATTTTTTTTTTTTATTAAGATGAGAATGTATGAAGATAAGAAAGGATATAAACATTTTAAAATACAATCTACAATGAAGAATTGAATATCTAGTTTTGTAAAATCGTGATTAATAATGATATATAAAAATTATAATTGTGAATTGGCAAGGAAAATTTGTAAAAGAGAATTGTCAAAACAGTAATACAATATCTGCAATAAGAAGAAAAGATGGAATTATTACTAAAAACAAAGATGGCATTATGAAATATGTGAGTTCTATAAAGAATTATAATAAAGATTAAGAAAACAAAAGTATCAAGTATAGTTATTTCATATTCTGAATTGCTCAACTCCAGGAAATATTGAAATTATAATTGATGTTTAAAAGAAGTAGATGAAGTAACAAAAATTGTTGGCAAAGTTTCCAAACAAATGTTTAAATGATAAAGATGTATGAGATGATTGAAATAATGCACTAGAAATATTGATATTTAAGAAAAGACAAGATATTAGAAATTATAGACCTATCAGTTTTTTTTAGTAGTTTTATATAAAATCTTCATCAAGACAATTACAATTCATCAAACAGTAAACTTTGGAGTTTAACCAACTAAAAAATCAAGCTAGATTCAAAGATGGTTTTAGCATAATTAATCACAATCAAGTATTGAGAGAAGTTATAGAAAGGATCAATGAATATGAATTGACTTTATGCTTTGAATATGTATATTATTATTAGCATATGATTCTATAAGTATCTCTATGGGATTAAAGATTTGGATCATCAAAATGTAGATCTAAGATATTGTCATATTCTGAAAAATATTTGTCAAAATGCAATGGTAATGATTAGATTACATGGTAATATCAAGATTAACGAGGAGAATGGTTTATGATCGAATGATTACTTATCTTAGTGCAATTTTAAAAGAAATATTTTTTGGGTTAAAATAGACTACTGAGGGAGTTGAAATAAAAATATTTAAATCATATAGATTTTTCAGATCGTGTATTTTTTTTTCAAATAATGTTTCAAAGTTTCAGGAAATGTAAGAATTATCAAATAAAAATAAGAAAGTAGGATTAAAGAGAAATGCTAAAAAAAACTAAAGGAATGTTCAATGGATTTTCTTAACAGCAACAAGGGCTCTGAAAGCGCTAAGTCTGCAAATTAGAATATATAAAAAAAAAAAGCCTACAAATTATTACATAAAAAAGTTTCACCGCAACGCATCAGCGTATTATTAATTAAAAGAAAATAAAGATTAATAATGATGAATTAGAAGAAATTAACAATTATAAATTCTTTGGTCAGATTATTAATATAGATGAAAATATAATGGATGAAATTAATTGTAGAATTAAAATTAAATGAAGTGCTTTTGGTAGAAGCAATTCACTATTAAAAAGAAATATGCCCTATGTATTTTGAAAAAAAAAACAACAACAACTAGATTTTAATCTGTTTTTGTAATTCTTATTTGTAGATCAGAGACCTGGATACTTTACAGAAGTACAATGCACTGATTTTAGACCACACAATGAAATATGGATATATATTATAATAACAAGAAAAAAATCAAAATTAAAACATTTGGATGAGAGAACATCTATCATTGACAAAGCTGGAAAAAATGAAAATAGATAGATAATTGAAGTCTTAAGCTGGATTCCAAGTGATTATAAAAGACTTAGAAAGAGATCACATGTGAGATGGATGAATAAAATAAGGAAAGTTTACTAATGGTTGAGAAGAAGAAAAAGTAGGGATCAAAGAAAATGGATTATATGGGAAAAAACGTCATCCTCCAGTGGTCCGATAATGTTTGAAAATGTTGATGGCCTTTAATGATTTTTTGGACATATATTAAAAACAAAAAAACCCTTAAAATCCATGGGTCTATATGTATTGCATTAATATGCTTCATAATAAGTAAGCCAGTGCTCACACTGTATAGAAGTAAATAATATGACAAAAAAAGAATAAGATTAAATTGAATAGTATATTTAGAATGACAATATTTCCAAATATATAAAAATAATAGGAAAATAATTAAATTGGTTTTTATTTATATGAGATTGTAGAGTTCCATGGAAATATAGATATCTTTTTCCCATTAGGTAGTAGATTTAGCAGCATGTGACTATTGATGGAAGTTGATTGGTATTTTTGAACTTTTATGAATATCAGAAGTAGTACTGAAGGGTTGGTGACTTGTTAATGAAATTGTAGTTGGCTGTTTATACATTCTTTTATTTTCATTTTCCTTAACCTTCAAATTTTTTTTTCTTGTAATATGGTCTCACCAGAAACTTCGTTTGGTGTCAAACATAGTATAACAAGCAGAGATGGCTTTATATATTTATAATAGTCTTGAAATGATTACTATGAAAATACTAAAAATTTCCAATGTCTAGCAATTTCTTTTTCAATATCTTCATTCCAATATTTTTATTGAATGTTCATCATTAAAAGTTGAGCATAAAAAATATTTTGAAATGTGTACTTTCTGATAATATCAATGAATTTTAAGGAAAGATTGGCTAAGACTTATTACTTTATGTAGTTTTTCCTTCGATTATGAATTGATGAATAAGTTTCATTTTCAAATAGGTTGGCTAGTAATTAGTTGCCATATCTCTTAGAATTTCTATACATTTTATTGCTATCTTTTATTATTCTTGAATAAAAAAATAACTTCTTCAGGTTGCATAACTGGATCTATTTGCAAGATACTCATCCATTATTTTCCAACTGATAATTTAGAAGCCCTTTTTAATCCAGACAAAATTATGAGGAGAATCTTTTAATTTACAAGATGACTATTTTATTATTTGTGCATGAATTAATAAAATACACAAGTATTAACCATAGGTGAACTACCTATTGTTTTAAAGCAATTATTGACTGGAGAGTGCATACCAATTTTCTAGTGCATGTGTGAAGAGCAGTTCCTTCCACAATTTTACACCTAATACAATAATTGATACACAGAGCATGTATTAGACCTGCTGCATCTTTTCACATTCATATCAATCTGCTGATAATTTTGCAATCTTGTGATCCGACCAAAATAACGTGTACACAGATCTTGTACTGATATTTTTTGCAACATTTTCAAAAATTCACATGTACACAGATCTCATACATGATATTTTCACAAGGTTTACAAAGTTATTGGCAGGTTGAATATGTATGTCAAAAGATGTAGCATGTCTAATATATGCTCCATGTTGCAGGACTAAAAATACCACTTTCACACAACTAAAAGTATAAAATAGGGAGCGGACTTATATATGACTTTCACACAAAAAAGTATAAAATTTATAACAATGTAACAATAGTAAATGGAGTGAAATTTAAATTTATAACAATAATAAAGATATAACAATGTAACAATAGTAAATGGAGTGAAATTTAAATTTATAACAATAATAATGATATATGAATTTGAGCAAGAAATTATATTAAAATGAACATTTTAAAAATAAATATTGATTTGCCATACAGAAATATATACAACTTTCACACTGAAAAATTTAGAACAACACTAAAGATGTAAATTTCACACACACACAAAACGATCTTACAAAGTACATTTTCTCGGCCCCCACAAAATATGTAAAATACAAGATGCCATTATGCAAGTCACAAATGTTACTTTACATATGGACAAAATGATCATTAAATTATTATTTTTTTAAATATTATTTTAAAAAAAGGATAAAATATACACATACACTACTTACCCATCTAATATATAACAGGAATTGTTGTGTTGAAACAAAAAAATTGGCATTTACTTTTCTGATACAAAATGGAGATCTCATCCTCCCAAAAGTATATTAGCTGAATGGGATTTTCCACAGAAATGCTCATAAACAATTGTATTTTTTTTTAAAAAAAACAAAACAAAACAAAAAAATTCACAAAAATAAAGAAATAACCTTAAGATTATGCACCTGGAAAAACGACAATAGGGACATTTGCAGAGGTCCCTACTGTCATTTTTTCAGGCACATAGTCTTAAGGTTATAGCCTTAATAAATATTACTTTAAGTAATGAGTATGAGCTTTATAAATATAATTATTACACAACTAAAGAAATATAAATCACAACACTTATTAACTTTTCATCCTCGCAAAAAATGTTTTTTCATATTGTTTAGTATGCACATGAATGTATCATATTTCTTATGCAATCTGTGTGATATAAATTCAGTTAGGTATGAGTCAAGTCTCTCACTGTTACTTATTTAGCCATTTTGCAGAATCCCACAGTCTTTCAATATTTTATGAGTAAACTCCAGTTGCTGGATTCATAAAGTTATATCTGTGGTTCATGCAAAAATGATTGTAACCAGCATTAGGAAGTTATAAAAGAAAATCAAAATGACAAAAAATGAACACTAGGTATACTTACACATTTAAAATCAAATGAACTGGAGTAACTCAGAAGTAGAAATAACATAGAAATCTTTGGATGAAGCAAAAATGCAACTGAAATGAAGCTGTTGTCAGAAAGAAATCTGAACAATAACTGAAAATTGCAAAATATCAAAAAAACAAAAAAAAACAAACAAACAAACCATGTTTTAATAAAGAGAAATACATTTTCACACAAGATCGGATAACATTGCAGGGTTTATTTCACTTAAATTTGACATGATCACAAGATTACACATTTATTGCGGATGTGAAAAGGCAAATCATCTCCCCTACATTGCAGGACTAATATCTAAGTACCCAATAAATAAATTATCATTAAAATCCAGTCAACACTTAGGCAATCCCAATATCAATAACAATAATTTCAAACTGATTTCAAGGCAACTTCCTTTTAACAAAAAAGGTGGAAAAGAAGGTTGCCTTGACATTAGTTTGAAATTATTGATTTGGGATTGTCTAAGTGTTGACTGGCTTTTACTATCCATTTAGCCTTAAACATTATTACACTTATTATTAATAAATAAAATAATACAACTGACTGATATAAAACAGCTATCCTTCATAAATCAATTAAATAATTCTATTAATTAGCTACATTTTCTTTCCTTTTGGTTGCTTATTCAAAATGAGGATGAATCATTCTGAAAATTGATGATATAAAACTTAAAATAATTGGTATGATATGATTTAAAATATTGATTTAAGACTTACAAATCAGTGATAGATTTTCTCCATATCTTCAGAATTAATAGTATTTTGGGCATGCATCTGTATTATGCTATCTGTTATAAAATAATTAAAACAGCTATATCCGATCGGCTTACTTATGAAACTGAGATACAATACCATAATACGGATGATGCCATGACAAAACAAGCTTTAACACTAATTCTACTTTAGATGTTCTATAAAAGAAATCAATTCTACTTTTTATTAGCAAACTACATTACCCTTGGCTATTCTACTTTTTATTAGCAAACTACATTACCCTTGGCTATGAATAAATGATGGGAAAACATTCTACATAGATACATGAGGGACAAGAAGACTTTCTTAACTCTAATCCTTTAAATAACAAAACGCAGTGACTCTCTAATCTGACTCAGAGGCTTAAATGCTGGTGTGGACTTTGTCTCATCACCAAAAAACAAGGGTGATACACTACTTTACTTCACATAATATAATCATCACAATACACAAATACTTAATCCGGGAAATACAATCCACTCATGATAAATATTTCAATAAACTAAGGGAGAGCTCTCTCAATCCCTACAATACAATATAAAAGAAAAATATTTTAGCTAATTAAAAAATTAAAGATGGATGAAAGATTTGCTAAAAAAATGAGAACTTTGTAATTGAAAAATGAGTAAAGACTGTACAAGATTATGAACCAAAAATGCCATGATAATAGCATGCGCAGGAGTCTGAAAACTGGGCATCGAGTATAAAAGGCAGAGGCCAGTTTGAAGAACATCTTGTTTCGTTTATTTCTCTAGTTAGTCCTGGATAACAATATGTCCAGGATCGCTTCGCTGAAATAATTCAGCATGTCGGAGTGAACCGGAGCTTCTGCGGACATCGTGCCTGAAGATGTGCACCAGAAAAGCCTTCGTGACCGACTAGGAGAATGAACCACAAGATCAAGTAATAACCAAAAGGCCGAGCTCATTCTACCCAAAAAACTATGCATAGTTATCTACTTCTGAATTCACTAAACTTACCGGTAAGTTATGCTTCATAATTCCTGATTGTGACAAATTTAAGCGTTTGCAAACAATTCTTAAAAATATATGTATGATAGGATCCCAATAGAGACTTTAATTTAATTGATCAAGAGACTCTTATTTAACCAAGAACTTTTTAATTGTTTAACTGTTATTTTTTTTATTAATGTTTCACATCTGAATTAATGTGTTCTCTCCAATTTATTTGATTAATAATTTCCTTTAAACATTTTTAATCTACTAGAATAAAAATATTTCTAATACCAATTTTCATTTATATGTTATTCTATAATATTTATTAATTTTTATTATTAAATTTATTATTAGTTTAATAAGAGAGAAAAATGTAATTTACCTTTGCCAATATGTTATAAGTTCCAGGAAAAATAATATTTAAAAGATAATTCTAGTTTATGGTAGAATTACCGATTCTTAAAAAAATAAAAATCTTTTCTTTTTTTTTATTTACAACTTGCGAGATTCTTAAAAAAATTGCTGGCGACAGATTTTAGCGGATTCTTCTGAATCCTGGCGCCCATATTAAATAAATTAAAAGCTGATTTTGTCGATAGCACAATTCATAACAAGTACTAGGCCGAGTTGATCAGGAAAGATAGTTATGTTTTTAGAATAATAATGAAACGTTCTTTTTTTTGAATTGAAATAAATGAAACATTTATTTTTCTTTTACATAACTTGATCAACTCGCGCATTTATAATGTGTATAGAGGCCTAGCAAGACGGAAAACGTTATAATGGCTACCCAACTCGGGCTTCGATTTAACAACCACAACCTGAGAGAAGTTGTAATGATAAAGAACATTACAACAATGACCCAAAGAAACTCACAGCCAGAATATAAATAGTTTTTAAAAAAAAAAAAAATTATAAAAAAAACTAACTAACTAATTAAACCCTGATTATTAAAATATAAACAAATATTTTTTTAATATGACTTCCAGGAAGAAAAAAATATATGTATATTTTTTTGATATGTCTAAAACAAAACACGATCGTGGCTGATGTAGACGTAAGTCACAAGTATTTGACCGGGTAGGCAGTTACTGAAGAGGGGAAAAACATAGCCCCGAGTCCTAGTACACAGTATATTAACATAAGACCACCTTCATATGCCCATCAGACTATTTCTAGCAGAGATCCCAATAAAGGGGAAGGCAGATCAAGTTGGACCAAGTTGTCATGAGCCTGTAAGACTCAAAACAATGAGAAACGCTCGTTTGTGCTTATAACTTGGGCTTCTTATTGTTATTATTACACTTAAGCGGAAAGGACACAGATGAATGTGAAAATATTTTGCATTCCTGCTGTGTTAGACCTAAAAGTGGGCATTAAAGCCGAACGTCGCTTGTGAATGAATCTACAAAATAATCAGCACGCTACTACAAAAAAAAAAAAGCAAATATGAATTTGAAAACTTAAGAATAAAATTAGTGTAAACCCCTATCTTATTCTCATCTCCTTGCCCCAGCGGTATGTGCCGTTTATTTATATATGGTACAAATATATTGACATTTGGTAAAAGCTAAAAAATAAAAGTAAATTTAGATTTTTTTTTTAGTATAATTTTTTTTTTTTTAAAAAAAGTACAATGAAAGTTAAAATTGTCTTTTATATTTTTTTACGTAATTAAAAATAAAAGTAAAATTGGAGAGAACAAAAGAATTCCAAAAAGTAAAAAGATAAGCTAAAAGAAAAATATTTTAGCTAATTAAAGAATTAAAGATGGCTGAAAGATTTGCTAAAAAAATGAGAACTTTGTAATTGAAAAATGAGTAAAGACTGTACAAGATTATGAACCAAAAATGCCATGATAATAGCATGCGCAGGAGTCTGAAAACTGGGCATCGAGTATAAAAGGCAGAGGCCAGTTTGAAGAACATCTTGTTTCGTTTGTTTCTCTAGTTAGTCCTGGATAACAATATGTCCAGGATCGCTTCGCTGAAATAATTCGGCATGTCAGAGTGAACCAGAGCTTCTGCAGACATTGTGCCTGAAGATGTGCACCAGAAAAGCCTTCGTGATCGACTAGGAGAATGAACTACAAGATCAAGTAATAACCAAAAGGCCGAGCTCATTCTACCCAAAAAACTATGCATAGTTATCTACTTCTGAATTCACTAAACTTACCGGTAAGTGATGCTTCATAATTCCTGATTGTGACAAATTTAAGCGTTTGCAAACAATTCTTAAAAATATATGTATAATAGGATCCCGATAGAGACTTTAATTTAATTAATCAAGAGACTCTTATTTAACCAAGAACTTTTTAATTGTTTAACTGTTATTTTTTTTATTAATGTTTCACGTCTGAATTAATGTGTTCTCTCCAATTTATTTGATTAATAATTTCCTTTAAACATTTTTAATCTACTAGAATAAAAATATTTCTAATACCAATTTTCATTTGTATGTTATTCTATAATATTTATTAGTTTTTATTATTAAATTTATTATTAGTTTAATAAGAGAGAGAAACGTAATTTATCTTTGCCAATATGTTATAAGTTCCAGGAAAAATAATATTTAAAAGATAATTCTAGTTTACGGTAGAATTACCGATTCTTAAAAAAATAAAAATCTTTTCTTTTTTTTTATTTACAACTTGCGAGACATGCTGGTGACAGATTTTAGCGGATTCTTCTGAATCCTGGCGCCCATATTAAATAAATTAAAAGCTGATTTTGTCGATAGCACAATTCATAACAAGTACTAGGCCAAGTTGATCAGGAAAGATAGTTATGTTTTTAGAATAATAATGAAAAGTTCTTCTTTTTGAATTAAAATAAATGAAACATTTATTTTTCTTTTACATAACTTGATCAACTCGCGCATTTATAATGCGTGCCTAGCAAGACGGAAAATGTTATAATATCATAAACACTTTCTTTCTCCATAGCCACAAAATATATTTCAATCTAAGCATAAAAAAAATAAATTCACTCTTAAATAAATCCCTAATCCTTCTTTTTGGTGCATTACACCATCCGGAAATGATTGGATAGTAAGTCAATGGCCTTTTATTCAACAATTATATAAATAGATTAAACAATAGACAGTACACATGTATAATAATGCACAAAATAATTTCAAATCACATTCAGTAAGGAAATATTGTAACAACATTAATTAATAAGTTAAAAAAAAAGAATCTCATTCTTGACGAATTATAAATATTTAAATTTGAAATATAATAGTTGCTACTAAATAAACCTCATCCTTCTAGCAAAGCAAAGGGTAAAACAAACACCTTTATGTATTTAATATTAACTAAAAAAAATTGAAATAAAATTTTGATTTGTGAAGAACTACAAATCTTTTAAGTTTGAAGCAAAATAATTATTAAGAAATGGACCTCATAATTTCTTAAAATGCAAAGATAAAATAATAATTTTTATGCATTTACCCCTTCTCAAGATTAGTTGTTAGCTTCCTAATAGCAAACAGATATTTCTATCACCAACATAGGCATATAGAAACACATGTATTCAATAAAAATTATATTAAAACAATAATTAATTATTCAGTACAGTATTTCTCCATATACTTTTCCAAGACGTTCTCGAAGAAAAAAATAATAATTAAATAAAAAAGTAATACAGCATCGATTGATCCACGCCATAAGATGGCGCTGTTTCTACGCTAAAGCACATAAATATGCTGTTTACAAGGCCGCTCATAGATCTTATGGCCTAGTAAACTGTTCAACCGCTAAGATGTTGAAGTGCACCCATTACCCCAATCTCTAGTA
Source organism: Epiperipatus broadwayi (assembly GCA_028023455.1). Taxonomy (NCBI): domain Eukaryota; kingdom Metazoa; phylum Onychophora; class Udeonychophora; order Euonychophora; family Peripatidae; genus Epiperipatus; species Epiperipatus broadwayi. The sequence goes on along the minus strand of JAQFVV010012394.1, from coordinate 14,039,909 downwards.
TGTTGAACATTATTAGCGATGAGTATGCAAGACTCTCTATAGACATTACTCTTAACTATTGTACAGCGTATGATGTGAAGATTTCTGTATTTTGAATGTTGAAAACTATATTATAATGTTTTTTTTTTGGCTTCGATGTATTTTTTTTATTTTCGTTGGTAAAAATTGTAATGATTTTCCAAACGCTCATGGTTTCATTGTCAGGGCTCAGAATTCAGTTAATGAGGATTATTAGTCACAATTTGGCAAAGTTCACGATCAAGTCGCGCACTTTCCGACACTTTTTCGAGATCAAAACATTTCAATGGCAGATTACAGAAGCAGATGCGGTGGCCTTTCTTCAACAGAGAAATATTCTCCTCACCCAGAACTGCCTTTGTGGTAGTTTAATGAAAGTAAAAAGCCAAAAAAAAAAGTAAAAAAAGTTACTTTAAAAAAAAAGAAGACTGTAATCAAAAGCGGAAAAAAAAAAAAAAGACCGTAATCCAATTTTGTTAAACAACAAGTTTTACAAAAAAAAAATAAAGAAAAAAAAGGTTTTTACAAAACATATTAAAAAAAAATATTTAAAAATCAATTTATTTATTTTAAAAAAAAAAGAAAATACGGTCCCCAAAAAAAAAAAAAAAAAAAAATCCAAACCAAAAAAAAACAACAACACGATAACATTACAAAATAATAATAATCAAATCAGCCCGGTAACGTTATATCTATTCATTTTTCACTAGCAACAGCGCCATCTTATGGCGTGGATCAATCGATGCTGTATTACCAATAAAAAAATATAAGACAAATAATTAGTCTACCTATCTATCATATACTAACAAAAAAATTAATCATTACATTTTCTTTAGATAGAACATAAGAGCTCGTTTGCACAGTCCATAAATAACACATCTTGGTCATGTACGAAAATGATGATGATAATTGTATAACAATAGATATTAATAAACACATAATTTCCTGCAGGACAAACAATATGCATTTGGATCCAATTAAGGAGCATTTCAAAAGTTCTTAGCAATAGCTAACTAAAATTGCTGGCAATATCACATGCAAAGGTAGGTACTTAATAATGATGAATAAATCATTTATTACTGCATATTTTTAGTTATAATTTACTATTTAATTCATTACATTGGTCAAGGCGTTCATGCTAAATTATCAAGGGTCATCCAATAGACAAATAGTTGATTAATTCATAATATTCACTTAAGTCTACATAAGTTTATTGATAACATACTTTAATAGCAAATCAAATACAAATGAGAACAATAAAATAAAAGTATTCACATCTAGTGTACATGTTCTTCCACTTGTTCAGTTATAAGCACCTTTAAATATAAGTTAGTGATTCATCAATTATATGTTGCGCATTCCGTTCCTTAATCCTAGAGATGCAAATGGTTAAGTATATTTTTTGTGAACGATAATAATAAAGCATGTTGTAATAAGTTATACACACATATCTTTTCATTTAAACATTACTCCTTTATAGCTAGTAGAAATTTTTAATAGAGTCTTTGAAATGTTTTATAAAAGAGTTCAGCATATAATTTTCCATAACATAAAATTCACACATTTCAATTATTTCTTTAATATTAGAGATTAAAATTAGGCCAATCAAATTTGAAATATATACACACATATGCATCTCAAATGATGATTTTAAATCTAAATTAGTCAATTGGAAATATAGAGAAATTACCTTGTTTTAAAATTGTTTTAACTCTCCATCCTTGTCTTTATCCTCTCAAGAAAAAATTCTTAACTATTTTCATACAGAAAATTAATATAATTTTGTACTTTTTGAGTTTGAATTGAATACCACTTGATTTTGGGAGAACCAATTTGTAGAGAGAAAATTGTAGTAATAAAAAGAAAAAGCCAACTTTCTTGTAAAGTATCCCCCTTTATATCTGATTATTACTTAGCCATCTATTTCTTCCACCAATCAATGGCCACTCAAAAGTTCAACTTTAAAAACAAAGGTCATCCCTCTTCCTGCAACGAGATAATTAGTTGCAAATATGCAATAACCTTTTCTCTTGAAAAAGAAAAGAAAAAAAATGTTATCTTCTAAAAAAAATTACTAATTAAATTGAACCAATAATAAAATATTCTGCATTTCTAAAGAAACAAACAAAAAAAATAATTATTTTAGCAAATAAAATAATTGAGAATGTATTTGTCTATTTGATAATCCATTGATCCATCAATTCATTTAAAATGTGTTTAAACTGGTTATCCAAGATATTGATTATGAAATTAAATATTTTACTGTGAAGCATATTTGGTAATTTAATTAAGTACATGAATGAAAAATGAAGTTGAAAGATGGCAGAAACATACATGTACACACATATGCTGCACTACAGGTACAAACCAATCTAGCCAAAATATAAGTTTCTATGACCATGAGTCAAATATACTACATTAATAATACTATGGATTGAAGTATCAAAGAGCAAATAAACCAGAAAATCACAAAAACAAATATCAAGTCTTACAGACAAATAAGGCAAACTTGGATCAATTTAAACTATATGCTAACAATTTCTGTGACAAGCCATCCCCTTTCTGTTCTTAAATACTCACCAAAGAAAAATACTAAATATCTCAAAACTTTCAAATGATATCTGCAAATACTTCATAAACAGGTTTTAGGTTATTAATGAGGAAATTTTTTTTAGGTTATTTCATTTTTTTTGGTTAATGCAACCAGCTATTACTGATACAGTGCTATTTAATTACAGTTGGTTTCTTATGCCTATCCAGAAGATCACAATACATATATTGTACCGGGTGTGTTCGGAAGATGATCCAGAAACTCTATTTTCTAGGTTTAACTGGGTCTTATTTATCATAATTTTATAATTCTATATTATAAATATTACGTGAAAGGACCGGCCTTTCAAGCAGAGAAGAGAATACCATTGATAGCAGAGCTATCAATAATACCCACGATCAGAGTGAGCTATGCAATGCATAACACGATCACATTTCCAGACTGTGATCCACCTCAACTGCTATATTCAAACCCCTACTATTCAAGCACTTTGTTTGTTTGAGGTAAACCTCAGGCGCCAGCTAGTTATGAGAACTAACATGTTTGGACAGTAGGCTAATAATCCAGCACTCAAAATATCCTATGACTTGTTCAATCAAAAGAATAATCAACACATTATTGCTTTAGTTAGTGGTAAAGCATTGACCGACAAATATTGCATTTAAAGATAATTTATTTTAACTACGTACTTATTATCATGACTTTTAAACTACTTATAGAAATCAATTAAATAAAATGACTTGTCACATTTCAGGCACACACACATATTATAGTAAGATATACAATATAATAAAACAAAGAGTATTAAATAATATAAGGCACTTAAAACATGCACATCAATAGTTCTTTAGCCATGCTATAGAGTTCATTTATTAATTGACTCTGGAAGCTTTAAGGATTGCAATGGCTACATTAATTAGAAATGGAAATAATAAAAGTTGCTCATTACCTATAGGTTTGAACTTGGACTTCTTGCTGGTCATTACTTCACGTGAAAATCTTTCCAACTGATTGGATTCGAAGTTTTTGTGGTTTTCTGTTGAGTGCTGTTCCTTGCTACTTATTTGAGACAGTTAGACATTGGGAATCTTCATATTATGTATGCATTACTTCCATCTTGGGCAGGCTACTGGCATTTAGGACAGGCTTGGAGCTCATATGCTCCTAAAAGCTGCTCAACACTGCATGATCTTTATGGAGTGCATGAGAAGACTGAGAACTGATTTAATCTGATTGATCTCAACTGATAGACTGAACTCAACTCTGAACTCACTGATAGTTTGATGAAAATCGGAACTATTTATATGATGACCTGTTGTCACTTTGGTAATTGGTTTTTATGTCTGCCAGCTATATTTGTTGTTGGGAATTCCTCCACTGTTTTTGAATGCATTCCTTAGATAAGCTTTCGATTACTTGTTTTCATTTGGTAGCCATTGCAAATTTGTTTTGTGGATTTTATTTAACTTAGTAGCCACTGCAAATGTTTTTTATGTCATGAGCACATACAATATTTAAATCTTTGAGAGACATTTCAGTTACACACTTTCATTTTTCTTTTTAATATTTTTTAACACGCACACATTTATCACTCATTTACGCACATGCATATTTTAAAATCAATTCGTTTAGTTTTTAAAATTACTTTCCTTTTTTTTTTCGTTCTTTAATAATTTAAACAAAAAGATATTTTTAATTTTATGTAAAAGATTTATATTTTTTCACCCCTTCCAATTAATTAATTGTAACTTTTACTATTTTCTTTTATCGAGCTGTATTTTATTTAAACTACTAAAAACTTTAGATTTTTATAAACAACAATCCCTCAAACTGAAACCTTCGCATTATTTATGATAATTTTATTTTAATAATTTTTTAAACAAAAATTTCACATAGATCGCTTTTTCCATAAGCGGTACAATATATTTAGACATCAATTAAGATTTAACTAAATAACAATCCATAATTCCTTTATATACACATTAATAATTACTTCTTGTTTTAAAGTTCTAAATCTTCAATGCTATTATCACCATCAAAAACAAATACTGCCCCTAAAATAATGGCAGACCAAAGTGAATATTAAAAGTTTATACTCACAGTACTTAAAACACAATCATAATTGGGCCTTCTCAGGCATACACAAAATAATAAAAGATCAGTAAGGTCTATAAACATTTCCCCTAGCTGGCTTTCTTTCACCTTTACAGGCACAGGCTCTGGAAGACTTCCATTGTTGCAGAAAAGTCTAGGGCACTTTTCCCACAGCTTTTCTCAAAGTTTCTGATGTCAGCAACAATAGCATGAGATAAGTGGAAAAAAGTTAGTGAAACATGCTTTTTTGTGTCACTATTTATACTGTTTTCTCCTTGCTTGATATCATTTGAAAAATTCTTATTCCAATGTAACTGTAAATCCATTTTACTAATGCATCTTTACAATGCCAATAAGAATCCGGCTTCTAATTACATCTGTTCACCTTTCCATATTTGTTCCATTTGTTTTATCTAAAATAGTTTAATGGTTTGATTTTAACTGCTATGTCCTACCACCCACTATGCCCGAGTAAGAATAGCAGTTATGATGAACAAATATATATTAGCTAAAATGTTACAAGATATAAATACAAATAAGTTAACCCATCTATTGTATAAGAGTCCCTTCACTGTTTTGAGGAATTTATAATGATGAACAAATATGTATTAGCTAAATAGTTACAAGATATAAATACACATAAGTTAATACATTTATTGCATACCAGTCCTTTCACTATTGTGAGGAATATGTCCTTCCACTCAATATATAGATTGGCTAACTCAGTAAAACAAAACCACACACTTACTTTAGCATTGGTTTTCAGTCTATCATAATCCTATAAACCATTAGACATTTCAATCCACAATAAAATTGGTGCACTGTTATAAACCCTAATCGGCTTGATAACCTTCAGGAGCAGAGATCCTGGGAAATTAAAATGTCTTTGCTGGATTCTTCTGCTGCTTCTAGCTGGTGAAAACTAGTTGATGCCTTAATGAGAACATTAGGAAAAAGAGCACACCCACTATTTTTCTGTCTTTTTATACCTTGAGATCATTTGTTTTCTGGAGTACTAATCCGGGTGGAGTTTTATCAATTTCAGTCTTTCTTAAAATTCAATCAATCTAAGTAATGAATTAAAAATCAGGTTACTGCCAATTGAATTTTTCTAGTTATTTAATTTTACTAAATATTTTTAAAATATACATATGTATCAATCCCTCTCCTTACTTCAGAAAACAGATGTGTTTAAATATAATTTTGAAATTTTTTTGGTTTACCTTTTTTCTGTTGTGATCTAGGTGATCTCTTTTTTCAGTTTGAAGAAACACTTGATTTTTCCAATTAATCAATGTAACCTTGAAATTTGTGTAACCCTTCTTTTTCCTCACCACCTTGAGTCATTTTTTTCTTCCGCTTGGAGAAACTCTGGGTTTTTTCTTGTTCTTCGGTTTTGTGTCTAGCAACTCACTATTGAATAATTGCCTTTCTTCTAAAAAATCTTTAAAAGTATCTATTTCATTTTCACTTTAGGCCATCTTTTCTTGTAGCTCCATTTCATACTGCTGCCAACTCATTGTGAGTTTACTTTTTAAATCTTCATTTACTTTTTAAATCTTCATTCGATCTTTCAATACTGGCATTATGAATGTTTGGTTTATAATTTTCCAATAAGTTCTGAATTTTGTACAACTTCCCTTTTAATTTATAAACATCAAGTTGTAATTGTTCACTTCTTTTGATAGTTCTTTAATCGTCTTTTCATATTGTTGACTAGAAATGCTTGTATTGGTTACACTACATTGTCTAGAAGCCTTCAATCTTCCTTGAAAATTCTTCAAGTTCAGTCAATTTGCTTTTTGGCCTGCTGACTTTGTGCCAGAGATGACTGCAAATCTGCAACCAAATACTTATCATCTGTATATGAACCTGAAGTTGCTCCTTCAGAAAACCTTGCTCTTCATACTGCTTCTTTTGAAAATCTTTCCATTCCTCTTCAAATTGATCTTGTAATTTGGAATTATAACTTTTCAGTTCTTGTAATTGCAAGTTGAGTTGTAGCTCAGATTGCATCTTTTTCTCAAGCATGATAGCTAATTAAAATAGGCAAAACTCTCTCCATACAGTAGTGCCACTCTAAGCAAGACAGTGTAATCAATGGATGCCAGAAGGCTTGTGCATAAAATCCCTATCTAGTGCCTACTCATCCAATATCCCCAAACTAGTTTCTGGCTTATGGCCTTCATCAGTGATGAGCTTTGTATCTGAGAGCACTGCACCAAGATCTTAGGCTCTAATGTAACACTTCAGCAGCCACCTTCTATCTCTACATAACTACAAAACTATGAGAATAAAATTGAAAACACAGATATTTTCAATCCAAGCTCAATCTTATATAGTCATATGGGTCTGAACTCAGTTTAGCACCCATACAGTTATGAGCAAGCATGGATGATAGTGATCATGTAATGTTTTAAGGTTTAATACCAATCTTGCCTTATAGGGAGCTAGTGGCTATGGTTGTAAAAAAACCAGACACCAAAATATGGGTGCTCAACTGTGTTCAGACTCATATGACTATATAAGCTACTGAGCTTAGATTGAAAAAATGTTTTCAATTTTATTCTCATAGTTTTGTAGTTATGTAGAGATAAAAGGTGGCTGCTGAAGGGCTGCATTAGATCCTAAGATCTAGGTGCAGTGCTCTCAGATCCAAAGCTTCTCACTGCCAAAGGCCACAAGTCAGAAACTAGTTTGGGGAGATTGGATGAGTAGGCACTAGATAGGGATTTTATGCACAAGCCTTCTGGCATCCATTGATTATTGTCTTGCTTAGTGGTACTACTGTATAGAAAGTTTTACTTATTTTAACAAGTTATGAGAAAACATAGAAGATAGTGATCATGTGATGATAGCTAATTCTTGGTTCCTTGACTCCAGTTCTTGTAGTTTAGTGTTTTGTTCTTGCAAAATTGTTCTATCTCTCACGGCAATGCTTTGTCCCTTCACTGATATAGTTAATGTTATACATATTAAACAGTTTACCTCCCCTACTTCTCTGAACCACTCTTTTCTCGTTTCTCTTCATTAGTTTTTTGCACACTCATGCTAGATGTCCTTTATAACCACAGCTAAAACATTTTTCCTGCTTTCACCTACTCTTTTACTCTGTGATCTATTTTTCCACAGCAAAAACATGAAATTTTGTTTCCTTTTTCCACCTTGGTTTTGGCGGACTAATACATAGTTTTTCCATTTTAAAAACTTGCATGTTAGAACTGTCTTCAGCCTTGATCTAAATGCCTGCTCTAATATTAGCTCGTAAGCTATGTCTTTCTGTATGGCACTTTGATAAGTTAAATCAGTGTCAATTAACAGCTGCTGTCTCAGTCTGTCATCCTACATGCCCCAGATTAATTGATTTAAAAGTACTTCCTCAATCCAATCCTAATACACCCAATCCTTTGCAAGCTCTCAAAGGGAAGAATTATATTCTTTTATTTCTTCCCCTTAAACTGTTTTCTATTTCTTAACACTTTTTGGCATCCCTTGATAACTAAGTAAAGTAAAAGTAGTTTCATTTTCTTGATAATGTTGCTGCGGTTGCCACAAAATCTAAACTTTTTTGCTCATTTCAATTATTAATGATACAGGGAGTTATTATGGACAAGCAAGCTCTAAGCATTTGACTCTATGTATGCAAAATGCAACAATAAAATGCAGAGAAGTTAAAAGTATTCCCAAAATTCTACAGGTTTAACCTCTACCTAGCTAGTTACAACCACAACAATATCAAGAAAATGAAACAGCTTTTACTTAATTTAGTTATCAAGGGATGCTGCAAAGTGTTATACAAACAGATGAAGAGGTGTAATAGAATTTCAGCCCACTTTCCAATTAATGCGTTTATACAGCACAAATGCAACAGACTCAATATTTCTCTTAAGCGCAAATTTGATAAAAAAAACTTGCGTTTTTGTCTTATCAGCAGAATGTTCGTCCCCAAGACCCCAAAGCCACTGCCTTCTTGCATCACACAAATATAACACTCCCACAAGGTGACATTTTATGCAGAGACCCAATACATTGGGAGTGGCTGGAAATATCCCAACATGGAGTTTATTGCAATAATTATATTACTCAGGTAAACATACTAAAACATAAATCTTTATATACACACACATGCCTGGCAAGTAAAAATAACTAATACCAGACAATTTTTTAAAGATGCAGATATCACATATATGCGAGAAGGGCAATAGATTTCAAAGACTCTCCAGCTTTAATAACAAATTAAACATGGATAACTTCATCTCTTCCATTCTCAGATTTCACTGCAATAAAGCTTTTTCCAAAGCATCTTTTCCATTCTCAGACCTCACTGCAATAAAGCTTTTTCCAAGGCTGAGTACTACAGACTTTACCCATCTGTATCCATTCCTCCCAGAATGTTTGCTAATACCAAAATTCATGACTAATGTTCTATTGTCTTTAGATTTTGGAGGGGTCCACTACTCCAACACAGCCAAATGGGTTAACCAATAGATTATCCAAACCTTGGGATTGTTGCATACATTATAAATTTTCATCTTTTTCAATTTGTAGCAAAAATAAAGGACTTAGTTTTGAACCTTCACACCGCCCTGGCTACTATTGACATTTCTGAGTTGTACAGTTCTAAATTCATTCAAATTGTATAAGAGCTCGTAAACCACAATGCAGCTCAACCATTAATTGACTTTATTATTTATTTCTTATCAGGGCTGGATAAAAATATTATGGGCTCCTTTCACAACCAGTGGTTTCACATTAGGGATAGTTGGCTGATGGGACTACCTATAAGTGGATCATCTCGAGCATAGTATTAAATCACTTTGAAAAATGAATCATCCCAAAATATCAAGACACTAACCTACTCACAGTCTACATTAGATATGCTGATGACCTTTTCATGATCAGCCCCACTGCAGTTATCCTTCAAATTAAAACTGAACTCCAAAACAGTACAGGCCTTACCTTCAACATAAAACAGGAAAACAGTTACAAACAAATCAAATACCTGAATTTACATACTCAGCGAGAACATACATATCTTAATTATAGGATGCTCATTAAAACCCTTGAGGTTAGATGCCACTCTCATCCCCTCTCTAATTCACCAACCAACCACAAACTCTCCAGCTTAACTTCGTTTCTCTATAGAAATATGCATCTTTGTAAGTTCAAAGCAGACAAAAAAGCTAACCTAATGTCATAAAGAAATGACTTAATAAAGGTTTGTTTTAGCCCTAATTAATCAACAAGAAAATAAGGTAATTTTACTCCAAAATAAATAACCATGCCACTAACACATACAAACAAAGGCTTCTATTCCCTTATCTGCCTAATGTGCATAAAAAATTTCATAATGTATTCAATAACAAGTATCATTTATGGTTTCACCCCCCCCAAACAAACTAATTAATAATACTCAAGACAGCTTACCACCCTCACTGATATCTCAGCTAGTCTACAATATTGCCTGCCCTGAAATACACTGCATGGCATCATATTATGGTGAGACCAGGGCCTCTATGTCCACTCAACTATCCCAACACACATACTCTTATAATAAAGTGCTAATAGACACTTCTTGTAGTTCAATTTTCACACAGCACCACAGCTAGTCATGATTGCTAAACTAAAGACCCAGTGGTTGTTTGCAGAGAATGACACAATCTTAAGAGAAAGATGTTTTTTCTTAACTTGAGAGAACTGTGGTTTATTTAAATATATATATATATTTAGCTCTCAAGTTAAGAAAAAACAAGTCAATTTGCTTCTGATTATATTGAGTTATAATCATGAATTTATAAAAAAATATCTATACCTACATTACTTCGTAATTGTAAAAGTTTATTTGTGACTTTATACCTCAACAAATATTACACTAATCTTGAAGAATTTTGCATGGTTTTCATTCTTTTTTTGTATAGAATTTTACTAGCCTATAAATTTTTGTTTTAATTTGCAATATAAAATGCATAAAAAATCTATATTGTAACTACTTTTGATTGACATTATAAAAATGCAAAAAGAGAGCAGCTTTGATTAAAAGATTAGTTAGAAATGTTTTTAAATGAAAATTAGTTTTTAGTAAGCATATAAAATTTGATTTTGTAGAAATATATTTTAAATTAATTAAACTGTATTTGCATCATTATTTTATTTCTCATTTGAATAATGAGTTTTGGTCAGTTATAATGAAGAATTTGATAAAACTCTTAGAATTTTAGTTTAACTACATATTTAACATGTTAAGTGTAAAAATTAAAATGGCATGAGTATATCAAGAGAAGTATTATTGATTTTGATAAAATTTTTAGTATTTCTCTTTAAGTATATTCTCACATGATAAAATTTTAAATATATTAACATGTGAGAAAAAATTGTAAAATGGTGTGGATATATGTTGGATTTTAAAGATATTAATCTCCATTAATTAAGTAAAATATTAATATATATAGGTAGGCTAAGTATAAGGTAATAAAAAAAAACCATGAGAGGTTAAGATCCCATTATTTATCTCTTAAAAAATTGCAACTTACAATAAATAAAATAAAAAAGGTAACTTTTCTACAGTATTGGAAATTTTTTTTTCCTATCCATTATTTATTTATTATCTACCTATCTTATATATACACACACACATAGGCAATGGGTTTTTGCTTTGACATTTAGCTCAATTTAAGTAATACATAAGTAAAAATAAAGGTGAGTGATATCCTCACATTATTCTGAAAAAATATCTATTTATAATTTTTATAAAGCTGACTTTTCTATAATGCTTCATTAAAAATTATCAAATACAATAAATTATTTAGTTTTAAAAATAATAGTTTTAAAATATTAATGAAAAAATATTAAATAATACCAGACAAAAAACAAAATAAAAAAATATTAAATAATACCAGACAAAAAACAAAATACTATTAAGATATTTCCATATTGCTTCTTGATTGACATCCTCAGATGCAATTTTCTTCGCTTTTATCCAAGCATCATCGGGTGAATAATTTATCCTTAATGACCTTTTCATTGTAGAAGGATCCCATCCCTTTAGAGGTATGCCGATTAAACTCATTGTGTTTGATATATTAAAAACAGGTGATTTTTCCCTGAACATATGTTCATTTTTGGAAAATCCTTTCTGCGTCTGCTGAATTCACAGCAATTATTCTGACTATTTTTTGCTCTTTGAACACTTTTAGGAATTGCATAATTCTGGAAATTTTAAAAAAGTTTTCCACAAAATCTTCCTTAGTTGCTTTCATGGAACTAGTACTTCTTCAATATTCGAGTAATCTGGTTCCAAAAAATTGAGAAATTGTAATTTATTCCTGCCTTGAAATTGGCTACTTGCTTTTAAATGTTCACAATCCAATAGTTTTTTTTTTTCAAATTTGTTATGATGTTTTCTAAATCATTTTAGCGGAAGCACAACAAATTCAATGATTTTCTACTAATTTTATATTTTCGAAGATTTGTGAATTAATTCATCATCTTTTTTTCCATATGGACTCTTTTCTTTTTCAAATGCTTTAGTAAATCTTATCAAGTTTTTCAGCCTTTATTATATCTACATTTCTTGCTGGCAATGCATTTAAAAGAGAAATTTTGATTAAAATATCAACCATCAAGGCCAAATCGGTTATAAAATATATATTTTCGAGACAGGCAACCATACCCAAGTACTTTTTATTTGAATAAAAATAGTGGTGTAGTCCTGAATAAGCAAGCCACCCAACTAGAATTGACCTTAAACTACAGACAACCCATCTTGGTCCTAAAACTATCAAAATTTTTATAATTTCTATTCCAAGTTGTTCAGATATTTTGGAATGTTTATGTGGTTCTTATTAAATTGATGAAAAATAGTATACTTATTAATAAATATTTTAAAATGATTTACGTTCTTTATTTCTTTTATCAAATCATCTAAAACAAGATGGACATAATTTAAACAATACCACATTATTATATTTCTGTAGTTTAATTTTCCTTATACCACTCTCGTGCCAGATAGGGAATGTTTTCTATCTATTTTAACACCTTGTGGAGGGATGTAATCACAAACATGATCAAAGATATGGAAAAAAAATCTATGATCCTCAAGATGCACATTTTATGCTGAATTAGCACTCAGGAAGATTATTTTCAATTTTAGAATTATTGTTTTTTATTTCAATAATTGATGTGCTTTTTTCTTCAAATTGGAATGGTTGTGCTTGCAACTGTTTTGTACCATTCATGGCCCATTCAGATTTCTTATTGAAAAAAATCAGTCAAACTCTGCTGCCTTTTTATTCGGTAGTTCTATTAGATCGGGCCAGCAGCTTGATGGCACTATTTACATGCAAAAGCACATAAATATGCCATTTACATGGCCACCGTCTTCCGAGGCCTATATATCTATCCAAAAGCAAAGAAAGAGGCCGTTTAAACATGGCAGCTGGCACCAATGCCATTATATCTATGCTATAAAGCATAGAAAAGATGCTGTTTATCGGTGGCCAGCCTGCTTTAGTGTTAAGCACTTTATCCCAATGCTCACAAATCAAAGTTCACTACAGTATCGAGTGAGGCTGTCTGGACTTCAACTTGCCACAACTCTTCAAATATGCATGTCAAAGGAATTATCTTACAAGTCATCTGACCTATATTACCTCTTAACAATTGTCAACTCGTTGCCACATTTCCCTACTCAATGTGGAACCTTCAAAAAATTAGGAAAGGGTACATCCAAGCAAGATTTCGACCAGCTCATGCAAAGTCGTTTGCGCGAGAACACGTCCATGACAAATAAAATGGCTGACTTGAAAACGGGCAGTTTGAAATCAGGGCAAGAAGCTGGCGTACATGGAGAATTAAATAATTCTACTCTAATAGAATCTTTGCAATAAGATACGTCAATTGATAAAGTTTTAGTTCTTGTGGATGTGAAAAGACATACTATCTGCCCTACATTGCAGGACTAAGATGAAATTTTTGGCTACTTGTAATTAAAGCTTTTTAAATTTTTTGTAGCGTAAATTGTTCTCGACTGGTAGGAAATCAATGAACTACATTAAGCCTTTGGAATAAAATATATGACTGTGAAATTTCTCGTAGTTCTATCCAGAGACCAAAAGAAATTGTCCAAAGAATACATTTATTAATCTTAAAAAAAAAACCCAAAAAAAATAGTTGGAAATTATTAATTATTCTTAATAGGTGTGCCATTAATATTCACACACATATTCTTTCAAAGATAGCTATTGTAATAAATCAATAAATATTTTTCCTTTTTAAAAATGACCCCAAAAAGTAAAATACAGTTCAGTAATTAAACCATTATCAGTATTTTTTTCTGCCACAATGTAGTTAGTTATCTCTCAAGCAATGCTAGTAGGCTTTGTAAAGTTGTCGGGGTGATGATTTTGCCAGTCAACACTGGCGTACATGTGGAATTCTACTATAATAGAATATTTGCAATAATGTATGTTTACGTAAAATTGTTACAGTAAATTTATTAGGGAAATAATGAATTACGTTAACCCGTAGGATTATTATTCTTTCACAGATAACAGAATGGACCTAGTAACATTATATTTTTGCATAGCAACAATGCCATCAAGCAGCTAACACAATGTAATAGAACAGTACCTTTTATTCTTTTAAGAATTACTGCAAAATTTTTTTTAAATGTTCTATTTTAATATATTATAAAGCAGAGGCGGAGATGTGCTTATATATTTTAATATTTTTATGATTCTGTCCATGTGATCATGTCATAAACTTTTATAAACAAAGCACTTTGCTTACATTATTGATAAATTAGAACATACATTTTCATTTTATTGGTAGTAAATAAATTTTTTTGCCGAATTAATAAATGGCATAGACCATACAGATTAAATACAATAAAACAATGTGTACAACAAACCTGTGTCATGGGAAAGTTGTGATAAGAATGTCTTAACTACCACGTGTACCTTGGTATGACGATTCTAACATAGAAGATCATTCTTCCACAACTTCTGAAATAGGTGATAATCCTTGAAATCTATATTTCTAATGGTTCATTATGTCCTAGCTTCCTATTGTTTTAATCAATCAGGGAATTCCAGCACCCATATCTTATGTGAATTTAGGGCATAACAATAAAAACTGACGCAAATGACAGTATGTTACTCCCCTGGTTATCATTTCTCTCTACGTTATATGTTGGTTTGCTGAAATAATAAAGTGAGGGAATAAAAATGTAGTATTTCATCAAAGATATAAGGAGTTTTATGAAATGAATGAATAAATATTATAAGCATAATTAAATTTAATTTTTCCATCTATGGAAGGAATGAACATTTACTAAGGGCACTTAGAACATACTGTTGCATAGGCAGATGGTAAAAAAGAGTAAGGAATATAACTTTCTGATTTCCATGGACATTGGGCAGCTGCCTAGGCACCCACCTCAGAGAGAAACCTGATCACAAGTTTGTTTAGCAACAGTTCACTGAACTCAACAAAAAATTAGATATCAGTTGTATGGAACTGGTCAAATTCCACCATTGGTGTATATCGTTTAGGAAATTTTCACTTAAGATCTATTTGTGCAATAGACAAAACCATAGTCATAAGAGAATTTAAATGTTATTTTATTAATATTTTAGTGTTTTCTGACTGTTTTATAAAATAAATGTACAATTATTATTAGAAATGAGTTAAAGTACTTAACTTGATATACTACTTGACAATAAAAATTTTTAGTGTAAAAAACAATTTGTTCGCTTTCCATATATATTTTAATTAACTATAACTCCATTCTTATTGTTCTTTGAAGTCTGGTGATATGATCTGGGCTTATTCCCAGAATCTTATAAACATTTCCAAGAAATTTGTTAATTTGTATTAATATGAGTTTCAGTCTGAATCCGGTTTGACCCAACTAACAGTTGCTCATATGTTTGCAATTTCTTTTATTGCTGGAATCGCATTTTACATTAATCAATAAAACATTCCATTCACGTCCTGTTTAAAAATATATACACATTTATACTTTATGTGTTTCTTGATTATTATTTAAATAATAGTTTCTAGCATATATATAATTAGTAAATACTTGTATATTCATAAAAAACACACGATTACTTCTCTATAAAGTTGTTTTAATATTTCAATCAGCAGACAGGTTTTCATCAGAAAGTACAGCAAAATGGCTATTTCCACAATTTAAACACTAAAATAATACAAATAGTTACATATCAGATAACAAAATTAATTCCTATAGGTTAAAAATCTTTACAAAACTTTATATAAAAAAATATTTACAAAACTTTGTATACAAAAAAACTATTTCACAAAGAACTTTTTAAAAAAAAACTAAAACCATACATATATTAAAATATATAAAAAAACCATAAAAATATATTATTATATATATATGTACACTCTAATAAAACCATAATATATATTCTACTATATGTATTTTACTGCTAGTCCACCTATAAAATAATTCCCTAGCAATCTCTAGGAAACTAAGTAATTCAAGGATGTAATAGTACCTATATTCATATCATGAGGATGTAATGTCTTAAATTTAAAAATAAAAAAAATTTTCCTTCTATTTTCTTTCTCTCATGGAAGTAAAATTATCCTCCAATATAACCACTCTTTAAGTCATCAATCGAGTGATCAGAGAAATTGAAATGTTTAGAAACTGGTTTATCTTCATTTTTATGTAAAACATAAAATTCTAATATGTAGACTGTTTATTGACTCCCCTATGTAACAACTCAAGCACCTATTACATTCTATTAAATATACAAAGTTCATATTTTTACAATTGACATAGTTGGGGATATACCATTTAAAATCATGAATGGTATCTCCCTGAACCATCTTCATAACAATATGTTTGCATGTAAGATATCTCTTATCCTCACATGAGAAACATCCTTTTCCTGACACAATATTAGTACCAAAATCTGTTCTTACAAGTCTATCCCTGAGTCCTGTCTACAATATACAACTTTAGGTGGATAGGGAAAAACAGATCTCAGATAATCTGTGGAATATATTAAAATGTTTCCATAATATTTGGTTAATATTATGTAAATCATCATTGAAGATAAGAAACAGTGGTATATATCAAAACTAACAGTTCATATCAACTCCCAAAGATTTTACCACTGCCCTAAATACATATTGGCGTCAGACTCTATTACATAAGTTTGATCGAACCTAATGTGAATATTAGTTGTATGATTGGCATAAAATTAGAAAAACTTATGTATTCAATACAAGAATATTTTCTTCTATTTTTTTTCTTACAAATGAATGGAAAAATGTTTATTAGACAATAGTAAACTCATTTTGATTAAACCTTAAGTTTCATTTATCAAAATAAATTATTAACAATGATTTTAATTATATTTATAAATAGAAATGACAATTAATATTTTTATTTGAAAGAATGTTTGTACGTATATTATTTAAAGACGACCAATCCTTGGAGGAATTTTTATATACAGATTACGACATTTGAATTTAAAAAACATTTAAAAATAAAGTTTTATAAGATTGCAGTAATAAATAAATATTAATTTTTTTTTATCAAAATTCTATAGGTACTTAATTTTTGTGAGTATTGAATTTTATTTCTCTCCCTCTTTTTTAAATTTAAAAAAAAAAAAAGTCGACGTGAGATTGGCTTTTTTTTTCATGACCGCCATTCTGATTTTAAATCTCGGACGAAGTCATGTGAATGCGTGAATGAATTCGTGAGTTGTTCTGGATTTGAGGTGGGCAAATTTTGGTAATTTTCTTATATTATTTCTTTATTTTATATTATTTTATCTTTTTTTTATTTAAAATATTATTAACATCCCAATCTATATTATCATAGTAAATTCTTCTATTTATTCTTAAAACAATGAAAGGTAAATTCTATGACTCTGACAATTGTAAATTTGCCCACTTTTGTTGTCCCCCACACCCCATTTTTCTTTTGTGCTGTTGGTACCGTCCTAGCTGCTTTTTTCCGCCGGCGGCGGCTGGAGGTGCCATGCACATATAATCAGTTATGGGGGCGTTCGAACTTCGACTTGTTGCTCACCTTATTATAATGAAAGTTTAAGCCATTTTGATATAAAACTTAAGTATTTTTCTCTACGCCATTATTCTTCAAAAGGGGATACCAGGATGTACATTTGCATAATTTATTCGACCCTTTGAAAACGAAGTTTAAAGATTTTTCATTTAATAAATCCTAAAATAAATCCAATTATTTAAGTAATTCCTTTCCAAAAATTAACTTCCCTTGATTTAGAGGCTAGAATATCCTTTTGCAGTTGTTTAAAATGATCTCTTCCGTTAATAATCCGTATATCGATGCTAATTATTGATAACAAAGAAGCCATTACAATTTTATGTCGTACTGACTTACAGTAATGGCAGCGCGCAAATGACTCCAGTTACTACCTCAGTCAACCCTAACTCCCTATATTAAAGTCTATCGTTCCTTGGGCTTAGCTTATTATTTCACCGGTAGTTCTGGTTCCTGGAAGATACCAAAATTTTATCTGCCCGAGTAGTACGTAAATAATGATAATGGCAGTTATCTTATCTGGTTATATTTCACCTTGCTCGTCATTATATTGCTTCCTTCATATATGAACGAGCCGTACTACTCATGTCTCATTTTTTTGTAACCCGAGTTTTATCCTTTTTTTTTTTTTATTAAGTCAAGATTGTCTTGATTATTTTTTGAGGGAAATGGTTGTTAGTGTTTTTGTACTTATTACTTTGCAAAACTTGTCAGTTTCAGGAATTGAGTTTTTATTAAATAAATTGCATTACAAGTATATATGAATGTTTGTTTATGAACGTATGTTTATTCCTATTACTTGCATGTATAATCCGGATAAGAGTTAACATCCATTTTTGTCTGTGTTATCGCATTGCCTAAGCACTTCGAGTTCAAACGGAATACATATATATATATTGTATCCGTCGTTAATTGCTGGGTATTATATTTTGTAATATTTTTACAACTAAAAAATTTGTTTTAAATGTACATGCAATATGAGTGTGTGAACTTCTATACACATACTCATTGTATTAAGAATGTATATTGTTGTCTCTGAAGATGAGTTGAAATATGTAAACAGTAGTGTATTATGACCAAGCAGTAACAACTGGCCAACTTGAGTTATGAATAGCCATTGTTTGACATCTTTTTGACAATCCTTTACATTAACAAGATATCTTATGACTTACATTATTCTTAATTAATGGGATTCTAAAAGCAATTCTCTTCATTCTATTCCAAGATCATCAACTGTAAGCTTAGGAGAATCATTGGATGCTGATGATAATGGTTTCATATTTTGAGACTGGTTTTTGTCTTTTGATTTTATTACTGATAATTCAAAGATGGAATAATTCATTCATGAAACTCGCAGCTAATTATCTTTAATTCCTTTATACTATTAAAACATCACATGATCACCTATGGTTTGCCTTGGGTAGGTGTATGGGAGTGTTTGTTACTTCTTTATATTATTGAAGCTAATATATTTCCTGAAAGTTAGAAAAAAAAAATATTTTGAATCTAAGTTAATTCATATAGTTTTACAGATCTGATAACAAGTTAGTAATTATATATCTTAGAGGCCTTGGTTTTATTCTAACTATAGGCTCGTTTATTCATTAACTACAAAACTAAATTTAGCAGTCAAAAGTAATAAAAGCAGCAGCTATAATATTTCAAAATTTAGAAAAGTAATGATACTTTAGAAGTGGGAATTTTATCATTTAAAAAAGCTTTTAAGAAAATATATATTTTTTTTGATTTGTAATTACATGAAATTTCACTAAGTTTTTTTTTTTTGCAAAAGAAGCTAATTGCATTACTCAGTTACAATTCAAAAACATATGTATACTATCATTTTATAACGATTTTGCTAAATAGTCTTGAATTTTTTTTTTGGTAACAGTCTGTTCAAAAATTATATGAGGAACTGTAAGAGATGACCATTTAACTGAATAGATCATTGCCAAAAGATATTTAAGCATTTTAAAAACAATATATTAAATATCATTAAAATTTATACATAAAAAAGTTATTAGACATCACTTTCTCTATACAAATGGATGGATCTGAGACTCATGATAAATTGATGCTAATCTTTCAAAAAATCAAAATAACTATCATATATGACAGAATAGCTCAGTTGGTAGAGCATTTGCCTTAAATTTGATATACAAGAATCTAAAGGTGAGAGTTCAACTTCTAAGCGAATATTGTCACTGTGCATATAGGCCAGCAACACCTGAAGAAGAGTGGAGAATAATACTACTCAAAACGTTGTGTAATTACTAACTTGTATTGCCTATTTGTGTGTTATTACTGCTCTGCTCTTCTCTTGCAAGAGAACAGCAGAGCTTTCGTTGCAAGAGAACAGCAGAGCATTCGTTGCAAGAGAACAGCAGAGCATTCATTGCAAGAGAAGAGCAGAGCATTCGCTTCAAGAGAAGAGCAGAGGGAATTGAACATAATTATTTGCTGACCGCACAGTCATACTTGCGGATATAACAATTACTAACAAGTTGTTTGTATTTGAAAAGTTTAAATAAAGTTTAAAATTTTTTATACATTCAACATTCACTCATAAATGATGGAAATAGTCCAACATATCACATCTTATAATATACCATCATTACAAACCTTCAGACAAATATATATATTTGTTTCTTAAAGTAATAAACTCATAAGAATTGTCAAAATATTTTTGTCTTTATTAAATTCAAGATTTCTGTATCCTAATTATTATTCCGGTGCTAGTTATTGATAGATTAATTATTATATGTGATTCAGTTACATGATCATCTGTGCTGCTTTTTCCTTGATGTAATATCTTCTGTAAAACTATTATTACCTCTAAGGATCTTTAAATATGTGAAAATGTTATAGAATGAGATAGTATAAATTAAAGGCAGTTCACTTTTATCTTTCTTGAAAAACTAATTTCACATATCTATTTTTGAATTAAACAGTGTCACAAAAATAATATTTCTATTAAATTAGTCTTAAATTAGCATTCACAACTCTTATAACTTCTTGCATATTGTTTATATAATTTAGATAACTTCTGATTAAATATTCAAAAGATCTCAAAACTCCTTATTTGCTCTAATATGCTGTATACTTTTACAGCATGCTTAAGTAGATTGGATTTTTTAAATCTTTATCCCTTAATAGATTTATTCTTTATTCCTCTTCATAAAAGCAAGCCAATAAAATAATTTATTTCAAATGCCTACTGTTGTCCAATATTTATTTAGCATACTCTTGGATAATTCAGTAGCAATTTTTTCCTCACAGTAGTGCTAACTAGCAAAAGCTTTAATAAATAGAAGCTAGTGTTAATTATTAGAGTTTGCACTAGGTGATGTGTAAAAAAAATTGCTACTGTTTTAACAGCTTATGTAAGAAAAGGTAGTCATGATTTTTGGATAATATGATGAAACAATGTACATGGCAAATCTCAAATAGTCCAATCTGTTTGTGGATCTTGAAATTATATCTACTTTATACATTTACTAGCAAGAATACTTGACTGGAAAATGTGATGTGAAAGTTAAATAAATTGAAAATCAGAATAAAAGTAATAATAAATGTGATATGAAAATCTAGCATGCTTTAGAATATGAATAAACTCGTCTCAAATTTTTTTTAAATATATATCTCGTGCTAAGAGAAATTGTGTTCTAGTTTTTAGAATTATGATTGAATCTATTATAAAAGGTATAACCTTTATACAAATTAAATAAAAATTAGAAATAATTTATTGGAAATTGAAATAGTTTATTTCACCACATATGAACTTTTAATTTTAAAGCCAGATAGTCCATAACATTCAGATTGATACTTATTTGATATTTAATATATTCATATATTTTTTTTGTCCTGAAAATATTAGTTTTCAGTCTCGTGCTCTTTAATATTTTGGTATTTATTGTTGGCTTATAACATTGAAAAGTTTTTACTGGCTGTTATGTAATTTTTTCTGAAAAATTCACCACATAACATTGAAGGAAAATGAACTTAATTAATGTTGAAGCTCAACTAGTTTAGAAATGCAATTATTTTTTAGCACTACATAAGAATTTTCTTTCATTTGACTGGAAGCACCACCAATTCCTCTGACTTTTAAAACTTTTTAAAGTTTACCGTATTGCCTTAGGCCCCAATAGAAAGTTTATTAATATGGTATAATATTTCATCTTCGATTTTTTATTGTTGAAATTAATATTTATGTTATAGTTTATCACAGGGAAGACCAAATATTAAACATCAAAAATAGTAAGTGACAAAATTTGATAAAACATACATTAAAAATTAGTAATTCATAATCTGAAAGACCGTTCAGGTGTATATTGACATTCATTAAAGCAAATGATTTTTATTGTAATGTTTTAAACATAACGTACTAAAGATTTGGAAATTTTCAGTTGTGGTGCAGACTCAGATCAAAGAATTTATGCTTATGAATTTAAAACATTTATCTTTTTAAATAAGCTTTATAAATCAGATCTAGCCAAAAACTTTGACTATAATACATAGTATATTCCAGTGAAGAGATGACTGGTTCTCCAAGCTATCTACATCTCCATATCAAAATCAGCACATTTATTATCTAGCGACATAGTTTAAATTTACCAGAAAAATATTAAGGCAATAGTCATGAATTACAACATGAAATGTAATAACAGGTTTATATCTTAATCCATGTTGGAACAATAAGCAAATAGATGAAACTGCTACTGACACATTTGAAATGAAGTTTTGAATTGCAAGAACATTTTCAAGTAATTTGCAAGATTTTGTGATAGCAGGGAGAGCATTGAAGATGATCTATAAAAGCACAAATTATACTGTCATAACTTTTGATCCACAGATGTTAGCATCTTAAAATTTTTGTGGTGAATAATTAAACTATATTGCTACATAAAATATGCATTGATTTAGCGATGGTCTGCAAACAGCTTAAAGAATCAATCACTTTTTCACGAGGACACATTGCATATATTGTGACTGAACATTTGTGAAATTGAGATTATTACAATCTTATGATCTGGGCACATAGTGTGCTAATTTATATGTTACAGTGAAGTTGGCATGAAGTAGAAGCTTATACATATCTGTCTAGGGATCATGTTGAGCAGGCAACTTATGTAATACAGTATTTGATAAATATCAATACACATATTACTGGTGTGTGAAACTCAGGTCTCCAAATTTTACTGGGATACAGTTCCATATATGGGAGTACGAGATTTATACATATATTGCAGAAAATATTATATGATGAAGTCCCGCTTTTATTTTTTTAAATACAAACTTAATTGTTGTAAGAGGGCGCAACTATTATTTATTAGATGACGTCTTCATTATTCCTTGCTATCCTTTCAATATTATTCATTGTTCATAGTCTTTGTTTATCTATCACAGTCTTCAGAGCATAGCCGATTATGATGTGTTAAATAAATACAAGACTTTGACTTTATTGAATATGTTTTAGACAATAGAGATTTTTTCTGGTACAAAACTTCAATTTAGTAGAAGTTTAATGCCACAGAAAGTAATAATATATAAATACAATTTACCGTAAAACAAATATTTGCATTCCTACTAATTGAAAATCTACAACCTACACACATATATTGTCCTGCTTAACAAATTTATAATAATCAAGAATAACTAAATATACTATTAAATTTATCATCTGATAGGTGATATATGTGTAAATGAAGTGTAGTTATATAGACATTTATATAATGAAATTAATTTACAGATAAATACATGTTAGTAGAATGTTCACTCAATTGTTATATTGCCTATTGAATTATTTAGTAAAAGAATAAATTAACAATCTATTTTAATCTAAAATAAAGCAATTATTGAGTTTAAAAGAATGAAAAAAGAGAAAAGATATGAGATGGTATTTGGATAAATTGAGAGAAAATAGAGAAGGGAAGATTTGGTTTAATATGTGAAAATAATAAAGAGAATTGATAAGATGAGGAATATATGAATAATTCTAATAAGTCTTGGTGTAGTATTAAAAAAAGAATATTAAAATCAGCAAAAAATGAAATAGGAACTATTTCGTTAAAGAAAGCTAAATGACATTGGATAATAAAAGGTAAGCTGTAAAAGTTGTAAGAATGTAAATTCCCAGAAAGGGCAAAGAGCATATAGAAAAATTTCATAATGAATTGACAAGAGAAACAGATTTAATAAAAAAAAAATGGTTGGAACAGAAATGTAGAGAGAAGCATTTCAACAGGCATAAAGGTATAATCTGGTCTTAATAGAATAAATGTTTTTTAGGATAAAAAGAAATGGTTAACAAGTGAAATAGTTTATTAGAATGGAAAGAAATTAATTGATAGTAATGATATATTAAAAAGGTGGATAGAATATATTCAGTATGTATTTAGAAAAGAAAATGATTCAATTAATTATGAAAATGGTGATGTTGAAGTGAATGGTAAAGATATGAACATATTGATAGATGAAGTAATAAAGTCGATTAAGGAAATGAAAAATGGTAAAGCTGTCAGATTTGATACCAAATTTTTGAATATTATGAAGGAAATAGTTGGAGTGCAATTTGATATATAGTAGTGAAGTTTGACTTGAAGATTTCTTGAGGACTATAATGATTCCATTTGCTAAAAAGAAGAAAGCTTATAGATGCAGAGTACAAAACAAAGTTATATTATGCTTCAAAAATATTGAGGATTTTAATTCAAAGAATTTATGGGTAGAATATTATATTGGAGAACAGTTTGATTTTCAGAGGGGAAAGTAAAAGAGTTGCAATAGATGGTGTTAGATCAATTGTAGAGAGATATATTGAAAAATATAAGGAATTGATATATGATTTGTGAATTTGGAAAAAGCATTTGATAGAGTAATCTATCTTAAAAATAAAGGAGTATTTTGGAGAGAGAATTGATTTGGAATATATATACAGGGCAAAAAATAATCGGAGTAGAGAATAAGGAGACTGATGAAATGAATATAGAAAAGAGTTAGACAAGGATGCTGTATGTCACCTGTGCTTTTTAATATTTATTTAGAAGACATGAATATTTGGAATGCATAGGAACTAATATTGGAAGTAGAGTAATAAAATATAAGATTTGTAGTTGATATGGGTATTATAGCTAAGGATGAAAAGAATCTTTAGAATATGTTGAATAAATTGGAGGAATGATGTATGGGATGTGGAATAATTGATATTGAGAAGACTGAGTGTTTTTGGATAGAGAGGAATACATAAAGACTATCAGTTGAAATTCATGATAATATAACTTGACAGGTAAATGAATTTAGATATTTGGGTAGTTGGTTGAGTGAGGATGGAAGAAGTGAAAATGAAATTAAAAGAATAGTTTTGGCAAAAGTACTAAGAGAAAGAAAGTATTTTGTGGACCTTTGAAGAAAGAATTTAGAAAAAAAAAAAGATTAATTAAGTGCTATGTATGGAGTATGTTATTGCATGGTTGTGAAAGGTGGCCAGTGAGGAAAAACATTTGAAACAGATTGGAAACCCTTGAGATGTGGCTATGGAGAAGGATAGAAACAATTAATTGGATGAATAAAATGACAAGTTTTGCAAAGAATAAATAAAAAAAGAAGATTGATTGAAGATATTAGACATAGAATAAGAAACTGGATTGGACATATATTAAGAAGGTAGGGTAGTTTAATGAAAGATGTTTTGAAGGGAATGGTAATAAGAAGAAAATAAATTGACTTTTCTGGATAAGAATTGAAGATTTGGCATTGTAAAGATCAGACTAGAGAAGTAATGAACTTATGACTGCTCTCATAATCTTTGCAAAAGATAGAATACTATTAATGGTAATGAAAGCACTCATAAAGTATATATTCTACACATTAATTCAAAAGTTAAATCGGTGTGTATTTCATAGTCACGTTTAAGTGTATAACAAATATTTTTTAAGATGTAAATTTTAAAAATTACAAGAAAAATATTTAGGGTTAAAATATTTACAGAATAAGATGTTTTAACATATATTTTTTTAACTTGATAAAATTTGAATTCTCACATACAGCTTATATTTGTGATTTATGCACATCATATGATTTTGTTACTTTTTGAATGTAGTATATGTTTTTCAAGTTGGTTCTTTTGCAAATGCTATACATTAGTTTTCCTTTATTACTGATTTCTTTATCGCTGAATTTTCAGATTTTTAAGTATCTTGTAGCAGGAAATATATTGTACAGATCATTTATTTTCCAAATTCACAGTTTAGCAGGCAATAATAACACTTTCTTTTTAAGCATTAAGAGGTTTAACTGAATGTCTCTCCTTCATATTTATAGCAGATTTACATGACTGGGAAAAAAACAGCAATCCAAAATGAGATTTCTTGAGAATATAATTTTAATTAAGATATAAATGATTTATAGTAATACTTACATTATATCTGCTATAACAACTATCCTATTGGCAATTTTAGCTTCAACGTGACAAATGCTAGTAAATTATTCTATCTTTTGATTTCTAACTACAGTTTTTCCATTTGCAACTTTAATATGATATCTAATTACAGCCAATACTTCTATTTATATTATATGCTATCATGTGATCGAGGTTTAATTAATTTAATTACAGATAAATACATTAATTCCTTGATTTTAATTGATTCCTACATATAATTTATATATATCCAAATATTTTATGATTTTTAAATTCACAGATTTAATTTACAAACAATTTTAATTTATATTCAGTCCTAATAAATTTTATTCTGATCACAAATTCAGTTTATAAAATCATATTTATTTTACAGTTTATAAAATCATATTTATTTTACATTTTGGCATCATAAAAATTAATATTTGAAAGTAGCAAGCAGTAAAGTCTCTCAATTTTTCTTCTTTTTATTTTAATAAAAATAATACTCTCAATAAGAATAAATATTACTTAATTATCTTAACTTTACATAATTATTTTTAAATCTATCCTAAAATAATTATTGAAAGATGAGAATCAAGAGAAACCAGTCTTGCATTTGTACATGCACTATTATGTAATGATGATTCATCCATTTTACAATTTATAATTTTACTAATATTTAAGCAATTTAATTATTTTTTCACCATATTTTATCACATCGTTAAATATGTATCTATACTAGCATGGTTTAAAGATTAGCATCATAGTAACTTATTCGAACTTGTTGACAAACAGTTTAAAAAAAATTCACATTATTAAGATCAGTAGGACTTATTGTTCAAGAGCTATTATTTCATGTTCAATGCAATTTTACTTTAAGATATTTGTCAAAATATTGGCTAATCTAGCAATATTCTTGGGTCTATATCTTTTTCAGATAATAGCAATAAATTTCTATTCAAGTTCTCTGGATTAAGGAAAAAATTATGCAGAGAGGTTGATGAATGATGTATTCTTCATCATATAAGTTTTCATGCATCTTTTCTGCTTGAGATTGTACAATAAGATGTTTATATGTTACAGATGAGTTTGGAAATGCAGATTTGATTATCAGGACATATTTGA
The DNA here is from genome assembly GCA_028023455.1 of Epiperipatus broadwayi. Lineage (NCBI taxonomy): Eukaryota > Metazoa > Onychophora > Udeonychophora > Euonychophora > Peripatidae > Epiperipatus > Epiperipatus broadwayi. The sequence continues at coordinate 14,012,654 of JAQFVV010012394.1, read as the reverse complement.
CTCCTCTCAAAAGGAGCATTATGAATGCAAGTTTAATAAAAATATTTTAGAGAATTTTGTTGCGTGTTGGCTTATGATATAAATATGGAAGAAATGTGTCATTTTCTGCTTAACCAGATACTGCAATGCCCTGAGTCAATATTCTTATTTTACATTCAATTCTATGTTTCCTTAATATTGCCCTCATTATCTACATACTTCTTTTCATTATATTGTGGACACATTCTGTTTTTAAGAGCAAAATTGGATATCATTTTTGCCAAAAAAAAAAAAAAAAACCTTAACCAAAAATTTTTTTTAAAAATAATTTTTCAAATACTATATTCTAACACAGACAAATATTAATATTAATGGCTTTATTGCGTGCAATTTGGCACATTTGGTAGAGCATCCAATTCGAAATTGGCAGAGTCCAGGATCAATTCTGTTGCTCAAACATTTTATGAACTCCCGAGAATTAACAATATTCATTAAGACATCTGTATTGATAATATACAAAGATTTAGTGTACTCTCTAATATGAAAATAGGAATATATATATATATTACTAGATGTGTTGATGCGTATCCAAAAAGAAAAAAATAGTTTGGCAGTGATCTTTCCTTAAATCAACAATTACTTTCCATCTACTTTTTAATCTATGCAATTGCCATCTATTTAATTTGTTCATTGCCTTATGCTTAAACAGCTTATGTTTCATATGGAGAAACTGCCTAATTCCTCACACCTTACTACCAAATCACAGTCTATACTATTATAAAATGTATGCTTTGTTATTATACTTAGTCTATCAGACAAATCCAGAATGTCTTTCTAGAATTTCATGAAACTTTGTCAAAATTGAATTTATTTTTGTAACTATATTGTAGGATATTAAAGTCATTACGTCTTTGAAAATGGTTACTTGCTTCATCAATATTGAATATATTTTCATATTTATCTGATATACAATCTTGCAATTAACTTTTTAATTCTATTTTAATATGGCTTTAATAAGATCTTTTTTTAAAAGAAAAAATATAATTCATTCTGTGTTATCATTAATTTAGTGAATATAAAATTATTGGATTTAACTTATAGCAATTTTAAATTAAGCAGTGTAGTTTGTAAGGATGTTTATGCATAGAAACAGTTAGAGAGATAAAATAAGAGTATTTTTATTTAAGATTTGAACTTTCCTATCAATGCGCATTTATTTTTCAGGACTGGGATTGGGATAAAGTCAGTTTTTATTAGTTCAGACTACCTAAGAACATTGCAAATGTTAAGGCAGCAAATTAATAGGAGACTAAACAAACTTGATAAAGTAATAAAAGATAATTTACATTTACAGGGCAAATTACCTTGTCAAAAAACAAATTCTGTATTTTAAATAAAATGAGATATATTAAGGCTGTAAGATAATAAGTATCATGTCAAAGAAAGCTATGTTATTAAAATGAGATTTTTGCAATGATATGGATTATAATTTAGAAGACTTTTATAATTGGATATAAACCTTTTTTTTAAAAAAATAAATAAATTAGGAATTAATAATTGTGGAACTCTGAATCTTTTAATATCTTAGTATTTTAGTATCTTTTTTAAGAGCTTATTTTTGCGAGCTCTATATATAACATATTATCTTAGTTGTATATAAATCATGTAATCTATGTAATTATTCCATTAGTTTGTCTTTTTATTTTTAACTTGATGATTATTTTAGTATTTTCTTATATTTTTTTGAATGATGATGTGAATTGTAAAGGAATTTATTAACAATTGCCATAAAAAAAAGTCTAAAATAATTTAAAAATTTTTTTTTTATAGAAACTAAACCTGATAATTATTCTCACCATGTTCTGAAATTAGTATATCTTTAATCACAAAGTTTCTAGTTCTCAATTTGTTTATTGAGGAATATTCAACATTTACTATTTTTTAAAAATAGACTTTTAACAAAAATGTAAACAAGTTTATAAGAGACTTGTTGTTAGATGAAAATCGTTGAAATGTTTTTAAAACCTTTAATAATATTAAAATAAAGCTTTCAATAAAAATCTCTGAAATTCTTTGAAATAAGTAGTCTTTATTGCAATTATCTTTATGATATCTGCTATAAGTAATAGTTCTAAAAATTGAAAAAAAAAAAATCCAACACTTTAGTAATGAAAAAAAATGAAAGAAATTGAATTATTTTGTTTTAAATTGAGTCATATTCTGCATCTAGAGAGAATTAATGAATCTTGAAATCTTACAGCAAAATACAACATATATGTGATAGTTGATTTGTTGTCTATAAAAACCATACTTTACAGTATATTGTAAATATTTTATTATCTTAAGAATAATGATATGCTTATATAATGGCAGAGTAATTTTTGTATGGAGGAGAGATTTGCTATCAGGAAAAGGAAGGAGAAACAATTTTAAGATTAGGATTGAAGTATGATTAAGCAATTGTAAGGATAGTGTTAAAATTTAGGTATTTTATGAAAATATGTCGGTACGAATTGTTGTAAATGAAAGGAAAAAAGAAGAATAAAGAAATTGTTAGTTGATGAGAACAAGAAAAGAAAGGTTCCTGGTATAATATGTATATTATTTTTCTCCTGATATATATATATCTGATGACAAAATTAAAAATAATTATAATCCATGGCTTTATTACTTGAGTGCCAAAAATTGATCTCAGCATATTAAAACAAGACTGAATTATAAAAACTAAAGAGCATAAAAATTAGGAAAAATGATAGGTACAAGTAAAAAATTAAATCTTTAAAAGTTAATAAATAATTATAGATATATAAAAAAATTTAAAATTGGCATTAAAACAGGAAATAAAATAATATCAATAGCTCTGAATGTATTGGAAATGGATTTGATGTTGTTATAAATTCTAGTGTTAGTTCAGAAATGTGTATTCAGATTTATTAGGCAGTATTTGAAATGAGAAATAAAAGATAAATCATCTATTAATATTATAAAATAATGGGGGGGGGGGGGTTAGTGCTTTTGTTTATGGGATAAGATAATTTTTTATTGGCAAGTAAATGCATGTTAAATATCCTAAGCTCATGATTTTCTAGTACATATATATTTATATGCAGTTTTTTTTAAACTAATTATATCAATAATCATTAGTTTTTGATGACAAATATATTTTTAATATCTATTTTATGTTATTATCATTCTTATAAGTGATATTATTATTTCTTATCCAGGCTTTCATCCATAATGGATGCCAATAAGCAACAGGCCCAACCTGTTTGGCCTCCACATTCACAACAGACTTATGCCAATCCAGGAGTAAATTCTTTACCTCAAATCAATGCGCCAACAAGTTCCTCCCCCTTTAATCCCACTCCATCACATAGTCCAGTGACTTTCGTATCTGATCAGACTTTCAGAACTGTCAGTGAATCTTCTCGTACTACTGTGCAAAATTTTCAAAATAGGCAATATAATAATGAAAGGTTTCGAATTTCACAGCCACAAGTTCTTGAACATATTGCTTTCCAATCTTCACCTAGGCCATACCCACCACCATCTTCTGATGGATATTCCACTCCAGAGTCTCGTACAGTGGCCCAGGTAAGCACTGTAACATTTCAACCTCTTCAACAAGTAAGTATTCAGAATTATGAAAGGATATCTCCTGTAGAAGACTTTCAAGAACCAGTGCCATCTGCCGAAGAAAATCTAGCACAGTTTGAAACACTACAGCCAAATCGAACACAGTCATTGATTGTGACACAGAGTGTGGATAGGAGCTTGCAACCATCTCCGAACAGCACCATTGTCACAGTAAGTAATTTTAGTTAATATATCTTTCAAGAATATTTGATTATTGTAGTATTGTATAATTATTGTACTTGCTAAGAAAAATGTCAATGGCTAACTAATTATATCTATTTTTCTGTAAAATTTTATATACATATAATATGTCCATCTTACTTCAAATACTTAATAGCAAAAAAATTTTATTGTATGTATATATACCCTATCTGATGTTTCGACCATCCTGCATTCTTCCTCAGAGCTATGGTATAAGGATAAATAAAATAAATAAATATACAAATAATATAATAAAAATGTATTCATCAAAATAAAAAAAACAAAACACAAAGTATAATAAAATATAGCAAAACATAAAGAACTAAAATAAATTAAATATGATAAAATGGAATTGAAACCAAATAAATAAAATGTAGATAATATAACATAAAATATACAATCTTAAATTGAAAATATAGATTATACATGTATGTTGCTGCCTGTATATATGTATATACATGAACAGCCATTAATTTAAATATATTATTTCTTTTATTTTCTAATAATCCCTTAATTATTACTATTTCTTATAAATTAAAACTAATTTTATTAATTCTAAATTAATAAAATACTTATGATTTTATCTTTATATATTTCTCTGTTCAACATTAATTCATTTACTCAAAATATTTTTTAAAATTTTTAAATCATATGTAGTATCTATTATTTTCATATTCTTTTTTCTGTTTTTAGTAATTTTTTATATATTTTTATTTTACAGCTAAAAATCATAAATATTATAAATATTTTTTAACTTACCCACTATTTTTCAATCTCCTAAAAATTTCCAAAAAAATGTTGGCTTTTTTTTTTTTGCTATAAAGTGTTTAAAGTGAGGTGTGCAAGTTGTATTTAGTTATTATATATAATTATTTCATGAACCGCCTCACATTTATAATATTACCAGAAAATATATCAGTAGTCAAGGCAACAATATAAATAGATGGAAATTGTTGCTTTAACAATGGCTGTCGAAATATTCTCTGGTGTTGTTATAGTATAAGGACTAACCAAAGTGATTATGTATATAAAGAAGCATATTATGGCATAGTGGTTAAAGTGTTTACTTGCCATGGCATAGCCTGAAGTTTGAATTCAGGTTTAGTCATTTTTTCAGGCAGGTTTAAAACTTTTTTCCCCAGTAATTGGGCCATAGCCAACCAATTTTAATTATCCAATATTTGGCGTTAAACAGGGATTCTTAATTAGAAAGTAAAACAAAGAGGGAAAACTAGTGGGCTGTATTGTTTCTTTATTGAAGAAGATTGGAGGGGGGGGGTGTTTGAGAAATTTTTCATGTGCAGCGGTATGTTTAAAAGCTGTTTTATTTTACAATTTTATTTACATTATATCAGTTCTAGAAAAATGCAAGCCTTTTTCTCTCATCACTGTTATACTATCTAGTGTAAGATTTAGTAATTAGCAGATGATTGTGTTTAATAAATTCCTGCCCAATGCTGATCTATCCAATATCCCCAGACTACTTTCTAGCTTATGACTTTCATTAGTGAGGAGCTTTGGATCTGGGAGCAGTGCATCTGGATCTTTTGGATGTACTGCATCTTTTTTCCAGTAGCCATCTTTTGCTACCAACCTAATTGAAAAATATATTAATGTTTTTAATCTAAGCCAACTTGCTTGTATAGTCATATAGATCTGAAATCAATTCATTAGCTATATATTATGGTGTCCTTTTTTTTTTAAAATAATTTCAAGGCACATTTCTACTTTGGCCAGTGTTGGTGTAAAACCAATACGCTCCTCATGTGACACCCACTTTACACAATGCTATTCAGATATATTATTGGATGGCATAACAGTGATGAGAGAAAAAGAATTTGCTGCTGAATAGGATTGTAGACGCTGGGGTCATATGATGTCTTATTGGTTTCCAGAAAAAAGAATTGAAGCTGTGAAAATGTTCTGAAATAGTTTTAATATCTGAAATGAATTCCAATAGAAAAGCTTTGGGGAATAATAAATAGTTGGATAAATTAACCTATTACTCTAATAATATCAATGCAGCTGATGCTCAAGTTGCAAAAAAAAAAAAAAATATTTTTTAAAGTTTTTTATTTTATTTAGTCTATGGTATCAGCATAACAAAACTTGGTCTTTAAATTAGCCAAGTACTGTAAACGCTCCAAATTTATTAGTTTCAAGAAGGTATAAATGACCCTCTTGCTTCTTATAAAATTTTATTAATAGGAATGAGTTTTGCAGTCTTTGCATTTAATAGACTGTATTTTTATAATCTCTTAACCTCTCTATCTCATTATTCATATTATTCTGTTTCAAGAATTATGAGTAAAAAGTAATGTTTAAGGAAATAAAAATAACTCATGTGAAAGTATCAAATTTAAAAATGAAGTTAAGAATTTTACAGTATTAAGCAAACTAGGAAACAAATTGCTAGAGTTAAAACAAAATATAATATCTCCAAATCATTATAACTCTAATATAGAGATATTAAGATATAACAATATATAAACAACTACAAAATTCATCTGATTCCCAGTAAATCATTTAAGCAAAATTAAATAGATTTTGATGTCATTTACTTTTTAGAATTATGATAATTCAATCATTTTATTATTTAATAGATTATGTAGATCCAAAATTCGGTGAACTTGATTTCCAAACGAAGCTGATGTTGTATTTTAAACAATTTGATATGAACAATTCATTAGCCTAAAATAGATTTTACATAGTTTCTTCCTGCATTTGTAATTACTTAGAAAATTACTGCTGTCTTTACTCTAACTGAAACTTGTAATTAAAGAATTACAACAGAGAGAATTTAATATATTATCAAAGATTTAACATTGCTAATATTTGATTAGAAAATTGACAGGTACTTATGGTAGAGAAAATTGTTGTGTACATTTTTTAAAAAAGGAAATATGTTATATAGGAATATGGGCTTTTTTTTATTGTACTTGTCAAATGAATTCCATCAATTTTATGAGATGTTAAATAATGATTGAAATCAGATGCTTTAGTAATAGGCTTGCCACATTATCTATATGTTGATGATCTTCCAATAATAATGTTGATAAAATTGTATATGTTACTATAAAAGTATATAATACACAGGATTGACCAGCACCCAATCCTGTAGACCAAGAAGCAAAATTGTATTGCCTCGCTGTCTGTGTAACATGATAAGTTACAAACTTTCAAATATTAAATAAAAAGTCTAAAACAAAATTTCTTACAGAGCTTGAATAAAAAAGATTTTCTGTTGTTTTTAGAGCATATTACTAGCCATAATAGTAGTGTGAACATTGACTCTCAAGTTGGAAATATTTTTAAAAAACCCGAATTACAACTTCAGTTACCTTGAAGCCTGAAATTCTTTTTGATAATACTAACAAGAATAAAGTTTTATGTTTGTCTCTGCACAAAATTTGAAATTAAAGTGGTATATCTTTGTTTGTTTTTGGTGTTTTTTACAGCAATGAATAGTGGAAGCTGTTTGTAAAGACATATATCTTTCAAGTATGCTGTATTATCTCTTTACAGCTTCAGTGCACTGTAATGTGAGTAAAACAGATAAAATTTACTGACCATATGGATATTGATAACAATTTGTTTTTTAATATTTTAAGATTTAGAGATTTTCTTAATTTTTCTAAAAAATTTATATAAATAAAAATTGCTAATTAACTTATAAGATGCCAATGATTTGCTTGCAACTGAAAATTCTAAAAATATTAATAAAACTATACAAGAAAAAGAACATCTCATTTCAAAAATGTGATTAGATCAAAACAGTGTAATCAATTTCTATATTTACAGCTCCATATTTAGTAGCATAATAATATTTACACCAGATAGCTTATTGAAAATATGTTTAGAATCTATTAAATGATATAAGCCATTTCAGTTGTCAAATTTTCTCATCTCATTTTTATGCATTCATTTCTAATCATTGTCAACATTCATGAACATTAGCTCAATAAGGAAGTGAAAAAATTGGAAGTCTTTTTCAAAGAATGAATTTCACGAAAACTATATGCTCAATTTTTCATTTACCAACAATGAATCATAATCTGTGTATAACTTTTTTATAATAATAGAATGAAACATAGTCGTACTTCCTGCTATTGAATCATGGCCTAACTTATTTTCATCATTTAGCTAAGGTTAGAATTAATGTATAGGAATAACTTTCTTGGAAAGCTGGTTAGCATTACTTGATATGTAATGCTACGTTTGTGCTGGTGACTGCTATAATTTTGCTTGCAGAAAAAATTCCCACATGGCTCATTCAAGTCTACTTTTTTTACAGTGACTTCCTGTTCTTTTAATATTCCTCCAGAAGATATCGGAAGAAAAGTTGCTTGGCAATAAATATATAAAAAAGTTGTTTAGCAGATTGAATTTACTAATAATATAAAATATATTTTCACTATCTAAGATTTGTCATAAATCTTTTTTTGGATATTTAACCAAGAACTTACAATCAGAAAATTGTGGTATAAAAAATGGAAGTCTTATGATATTATAAACAAATTTCTTTTTCCAGAACTAATAATATTGCTGTCTGAATTTGATTTTACTAGATGTAATTGCAGACTCATCAACAGATTCAGGATAATGTGTGGTTACTACATTCATTTGCTTTATAAATGAAATTTATTAACCAGTGTTCTATATAGATATGGATAAACGCAAACGATGAATCTCTAAATTAATGGCTTCCAAATCTATGGCTACAGTAATAGAATTGAAGGATGTAATGAAGCTAATGGTAAATCTGTCTTTTGATTGAATTATCTACAGGTTTTTTAATGATATTTTTTAATAGTTAATCTCATCCTCTCTCTCTCTCTCAAAAAAGTCCATGTATTAAATTAAATAAATAAATACTTTTTCTTTACATCATAAAGTTACAATGAAATGCCAGCATTCATCCTATATATAGTAAACTTGATGAATTTTATTCCCAAATGTTGAAATCTTCAGGGGATGCTAATGCATTCATGTAAAAAGAATTATTTGATTATCAAATAAATATTCAATTCTTTTTGATTATTAAACAAAAAAATATGGAATTATTTCTATGCTGAGTAAAGCATACTATAACAATTTGCTTTAAAAAATTCAACAAAGGCATGATAAAATTATATATTAGTCAAATATGATTATATCATTAGAGAATTTCATTTATCCTGCAACAATTATTAATGGAAATTGTCATGGGTAATAAGGAAAACAGTATGTTTATGACTGTCCAATCAGCAATCATTATTGAGAAGACAAATGTGTCTAAAGAATAAACTATTGTGAAATAATAAAATATTAGTTTCAGATTGAATTAACAAAATATAAAATTTATATTTTCTTTTTTCTGTAACATTTCTTAACATTCGCAATCCAGTAGATGAATTTTCTCTTAATCAAAACGGACAAATTTTCAATGGAAAAAACTCGTACTTTGATTAAGAATAAAATTCTTATTATTTGATTGTGTTTGTTTATTTTGATCACACACATGGTGAATCTTTGTTCATTTTTTTCTTCCTACATTATTAAACTTTAGTTTGAACACTTTTAATATAATTACAGATTAAAATTAGATTCGTTTTGTTTTTATTTCAAGATATTTCGTTTTGTAGATGTGAGTTCTTGTTTAGAGCTGATGTTATTATTAATTTTATAATTTTTTACACGCCTGGTATTTATTCTACCATCAGAATCTCATTGTGCTTTTAAGATGGTACAATAGTCATAATAGGGTTTTTTTTTCTTATTTATAGTCTAATTTTAAAGTGAACCCAAAAGAAATGCTGAATATTTTTTTTGATATTATTCTTTTATTAAATAATGTTGATTAATTACAGTGTGATATACATAAGAGATGAGATGATTTCCAATCTTATTTATATAAATATTTGCGCTGATCTTTAGCTACAAGGTTCAAAAAATTTTTGTAACAAGAAAATGGCCCTTTTTTATTGCTCTAATATTTTGTGTAGAGAATTATCTTGAACATTCATCAGAGGAATGAATGATTGATTAGTTGAGATGGCTGATCGAACATAAAATCTTAGAGCATAATAAGAAATGTCTATTTTCTTATTGCAAAAATTTATTGAACGTTGCAGTAGAGAGCAGCTCATTTATTTTTACTTTTAAATTAATATCTAAACTGTTGAGGAGGAAATTAGCTGTGTTTTTGAGTATAAATCTACGAAAACTTCAGATATTATTAAATAGTTTGCATTCATTGTAGACCAAGAATATTTAGTAACATATTTAATAATCTGTATTTAATGAATTATTCAAATGGAATGTGAATCTGTTGTGGAATAAGATGTTTTGCAATTGTTGACTTTCTTACCATTGGAAAAGATTAATTAAACTTAACTGTTTTTGCAGATTTGTTTATACTAGAGCATCAGAGATATTTTAATGGCCTTCTAACTGAAGCATTTGAATAGTTGAAGCACCATTGTATATTGTCTGTGATGTGAACTATAAAGATTTACATTTGTAAACTTCCCTTTCTTCATTATAAACTTGAATAATTAGATGTTTGTTGATAGCATTATTAAATCCTTATCCAGTATTATTCTATTTCTATTCCCAGATTAATCTTCAGCTTATAGAATTTGTCAGTGAGGAGTTTTTAATCTAGATTTTTTGCCTTCTATCAAGAAGTTATGCTCTATTGTGTTTTTTTAATACCAAACTACCAACCTGGAATGCATGATTATATAAATCTGAACCATTTCAGTATCTATATATTTTAATGTCATCAGTTGTATTTATTCTTTGATTAGGATTGGTATAAAAACAAAAAAACAACATAAAATTAGTCCAGCTAAAGCAATACTTTTCAGAAGCAACTTTTATTCTTCTTCAGTTCTGCTGCATACTATAAGTTTGGGTAATCTGTAGATAGTACAGGGAAGTGCTTGTTAAACAGTTATTTAGCACTATCCCATCCATATCTCCAGAAAATAGTTTCTGATGTCCATTATCATCAGTGATGAGTTTGGATCTGGCACATCTGGACTTTTTGACTCTAATATGCATTCCTGCCTAGAAATAAATTTTATTCATTTTTTTGTTTTGTTTATTATCAGTCAAAAATTCAAAAACACTTCTAATGGATCCAAGCCAAATTGCTTCCATTTGAGAATTTTTATTATTGGCTATGTGTTTAATTCTATGTAATATTTTGATTATTATTTGTATGTTATGCTTCAGACAATATAATGATGGTGATAAAGGCATTGGTATGTTGATTATTTGGGTTTAATACTTTTTATTAGGAAGTTATTAACTACAGATCCTTCAATAAGATTTATTGTTGATTTTATGCTGCGGCATAGATTGTAATATATATATATATATATTCATTAACTTTACCCAAAAAGAATAATTTTCACACAATGATCATAATTTTCAATCTGTTTCACAATCTGCACTGGCTAATGATTTTACTATTAAAGCAAAAATCTTTGTTTTGCTAAATGTCACGAATATAATATATTTGATATCTATGACTTCCTCTCACAATGCTATGTTATAGTTAGGGCTTTGACTGCACGAAAAAGTTTACTGGCAATAGAAAAAACATTGAATTTACAAATAATTATTCAACATTCACCAATTTCATTTTAAATACCTATTGAATAATTTTTTCTTCTTTTCCATTTCCAACTTTGACATAATAATTCCCATTCACCAAAAGTATATCTGTCTTGCAGGTTTTGTCGATATCTGCCTGGATCAGGTCATAAAACTTTTCCATTTATTCTTGTTTCCTTTGAGTTGTTGCGTGTAAACTTGTTATATAATCATATTGAAAAAGTTTCCACAAATCAAAATGTATATCAATTAAACATTTACAAAAAAAATTTCTGATTTTCTGATGTTTTCTTAACCTAGATATCCAAGTCTACTTTAAATCAATAACTCTTTTTTTATAATTGTTATGTCTAGAAAATTTTCATGTGATATCAAAGATTTTTTTGGTTTCTCCATATATTTTTTATTCCAATGGTGATTTTTATGTCATTTTGTTTTCCACATAATGAAATTTGTTTCTCATTTTTAATAATCAGTTTCATTCAGCTTTCAGTATTAAAAAATATTCTATACCTATTTACTATTTTTAAATCACCTTTGAGCATTAATGTTTTTTTTAATGTTGTGTGTTTATATTTGCTTTCTCATAGATGTTTGGAATAATTAATCAACTTTTATCAATATTATTCTATGTTATAATTATCTATTTCTAGTTGTTAATAATAAAATATCAAATAAAAATAAAGTTGACAAAACAAATATAGAAAAAATAAGGCATAATAAAAATAAAATAATAAAGATAGGAAAAAAATTATAAACATTGTTCCTTGAAGAATGCTACTTGGATAGTAGTGAACTCAATGAAGATTTCATTATAAATTGAGAAGCATAATCAAAAGCTAAAAAATATACCATCTTTAATTTGTTAGTCATATACCTTAGATATGATTCCCATGAAGGTTTTATTTAATTTTTATCATTCAGTACTTTCAATCATTATGAGTTCACTATGGATTGGTCACCAAATTTAATTTAATTTTTCATAGTTTTTTTTATTCTAAACAATTTCAGCAAACTTTCTTATTTCATTCATCTGCTTCACACGTGGTCTCTTTTTATATTTTTCATAATGTTTTAGGATCCAATTTAAGACTGTAATTGCCCATCTATTGTCATCTTTTAATGATATCAGTTATGCCTGTTTTATTTTTTCACCCATATCTTTTTCTTTTCGTTTCCTCATTGTTATTTTTAACATATATCTCTCAAAATTTTGATGTCTCATCTGAAGTTTGTATTGATTTTCTTAATCATTTCAATCTCAAATCTATAAAATAAGCAATGTGAAATGCATTTATTAAAAACCCTTTTCAAACATAACTGTATATTTCTTTTTAATTTTAATTATTTGAGCCAAAAGCATCAGATCAGAATTGATTTCTATAATTAAATTTATCCTTGTTTTCATAGGTGTTACTGAACTGACCAAGGGGTTAATTATTCAAAATATTTGTAATTATTAACTTTTTCTAATTTATTGTCATCAATATTTATTTCTTTAATTGTTGAAAAGTCATTGTTACTAGTTTTTTTTAATATTACTTATATTTCAAGAGCAGTAATACCTGTTTGTTTTTTCACTCATTTATTTCACTTTTGGTCCCACATTGTTACTCTTTACATTTTTCTCTTAAAATTTCAATATGTGTTCTGAAGTTTATATTTCTTTTCTATTTAGCATTTCAAGCATATTGGCATATTTTACCCTAAAACAATAGATCAAATAGAAGATGGTGTCCACTGTAGATGATTCTGTAGTAATGTGAAGAAACCAGCTCTTGGAAGTATATAATTAAGCTGAGAAAACCATGTGTTGTCATTGTTGATATAACATTAATCTTTAGTCTTGTTTTCTTCAGTTAACTCTTGTAACACCAAAGTTCTGAAAATTTGTGAAATCATTTGCATCATCTGTAAAATGTAGATGATAAATAATTCCTATTTATTTTTATTACCATAGTTGTCATTTTAATTTCCAAAATATTTCCTCTAAAACTCCTGTAAAAAGTTTTGAAGACATGGAATCATTATATGTAAACTATTAATCTTCTTTATATAATAATAATAATAATAATATAATTGCTGTTGTATTTTGATAAATATTTATTAGAATTTGATTAATGTTTCAAAGTTTTGATCACTGCCAATATGCTTGTAGAGTCAAATCCAATGAGATTGGCAATTCATATTCTTTGATCTTTTATATAACATCTCTTAATACTTAAATGTAATCTATACATACACCATGTTTATATCCAAATTTATTTATTTTTTGGTTGCCTTGAGACCAAAGTTCTCTATAGATTAGTTGTAATGGTCTTAGAAAGAGCTGTATAGTTGTGATATATGACTGATAAATATGTAAATTTTAATATATTTTTTCTTTTCATCTTTCTTTAATCTTACTTTTACCTTGCATTCTTCCAATCATCTGATATATCTTTATTATTTAATTATTTGGTTCATCAATTTTTCTATTTCTTCACCCGCTTTTTTTTTATTAGACTATTAATTTCAATGTTTCGTAGAGCTTTTCCATTTTTTATAGATTTAATTTCATGTTTCATTTAAAATATTTTAAACAAACATTTAAAATACTTGCTATTTCAAAAGAAGTTGTGATTGTAAGGAATTTTTTGTTTTATTGTTTTATATTATTGCATAATTCTTTGTAAAAATCTTCACCTTTCATGATGACATCTTTCTTTGTAATAATAGTGCATTTTTTCTTATCATTGAACATTTTCTTCTGATATCAAGATGTTTTATTCTACTTTTGAGATTTCTTATCTTCTATAACTTTCCTTGGCAATTCAATTGTATTTTCTTTATCATCATTGAATACTATTTTGCAGAATTCCACATATTCATTTTTGCTGAATGGGTTTGTTTTAAATATTTTTATGGTCCTTTTTTATGTCATTTATTGTATTGTATCAGTTAAAAATTTATTTAGTGAATTGCAGCCTTTATGTATCAGCTATTTTTTGTAGCTATTCTTAATAGAAGAAAGATGTAATAATATCTTATTGAACTTTTAAAATCTTTACTATGTTAAAGAAGTCTTATTAATATTTTAACACAATTTGCAATTTCTAGTTTAAATTCGTTAGAGAATTTCTAAAGGTGAAGTTATTAAATTATCTTTATATATATATATTGTCTCTCTAACTTTCATTAACACGTAGCTTACATCTTTCTAGTCGTTTATCCTTTTTTATGCTAAATTTTTTAAGCACATTGCAATTTTGAATAGATATTTTTTTATTAATTAATGTATACTCCATCTCTGTTTTATCTCCATTTGAATGCTTCCATAGCCATTTCTGCTTTAGTTTTTTTTTTTTTCCAGATTTCTCAAGTTTATTTCATTTCTTATTTTATCTCAGTATCCAAAATTATACACAATACTTTCATCTTTCAATCATTTCCCAATTCTGGCATTAAAATCTCCCATAATAATTTTTATATGTTGTTTGGACTGATTAAAAACATTCTGTACATTTTATCATATGATCACCATTTCCTATGCTTACACAAGGTGTTAAAACATTAGCAAATTCTCCATACAGTAATGTCAGTTAGTACAAGCCTTAGTAATCTAGTAGATGCAAGAAGATTTATGAATAAAATCTCTATCTACTGCCTACTCATCCAGTATCTCCAGACTAACTTTTAGCTTGTGGCTTTCGTCAATAAGGAATTGTGGGTCTGAGACTGCACGTAGATCACTGAACGAAAGTCACAAACTAGAAACTAATCTGGAGATATTGGATGAGTAGGTACTAGATAGGGATTTATGCACAAACCTTCCTTCCATTGATTACTAAGACTTGCACTGGTTGGCGTACTATTGTATGGAAAGTTTACTTAACATCTGTAAAAATGTAGGAAATAATGATAATGTGATGATGTTTTATTGGTTTTATATAATCTATCCATAGGATTATTGTGATTGTGGTTTTTAAAAAACAAAAAAAACGCCAAAATGTAGAAGTGAATGAACTTGGATTGAAAACGTGTTTTCATTTTGGGCTCATAGCTTTATAGTTAAGCAAATAAGTAAAAGGTGATTGCTGGAAGGTTGCATTGGCTTCTAAGATCTAGGTGCAGTGCTATTAGGTCAAAGGCTCCTCATCAATGAAAGCCACAAGCTAAAAACTAGTTTGGGAATATTGGATGTGTAGATACTAGATAGAGAATTTATGCAAAAACCTTGATGCATTCATTGATTATGAAAGTTTGCTCTGGGTGGCACTACTGTACGGAGAATTTGCTACTATTCTGCACATTTATATAAAATACTCTGCTGCTTCTTCATAACAGTGAGAATTTGTTGTGCATAAACCTGAATCATCTCATTCTATCTGAAGAGGCATCAATTTCCACAATGTTATTCTTTGACTTTTTATTTACAGTGAATCCTATCCACTTGCGCTTCTATATTTGTGCCTTATAAGAAGTTAATGTCCATTTTTCAAATCATCTCGTAACTTTTTTTCTAATTATCTTTAGACAGTTCTTCCAATTCATGCAATCTTTCATTGCTTGAAAAAGATCTAAATAAAAGATTATTGAATGATAGTCTAGATTTGTAACTTAGCGATTTTTAACATTTCTAGTTTCGATTACCTTGGCTAACATATTTATAATTAGCATAAATATTTGGAAGTATTAATGAGAATGAGTTTTCACATACACTTATTTACCTTCAAGAAAGCTCAACTAATGTCTCACTCAAGAATTGCTAGGCATCTGAAGAGGAAGACTTGTTTTTTTGATTGTAAGTCAGGATTGAACGCTGCATGCACATCAATGAGCAGTCCATCATATGAATAATTATGTCATAATTACATTTGCATTGACTAAAATGTAAGGAGTGAGTGGAATTTCCTTTTCTGAATTTCTTTAAGACCTCAAAGATGAATCAAAGGTTTTACTGTCATTTAACAGAAGTCCTTTTTTATCTTTGTATAGAAGATATGTTTTCAAAGAATACACAAAAGAATTAGTATGAAATCTGTATTATGTATTGTAATAGTGTTTGAACCCGACTTTTTACACTATGAATGTATATGCTGTTATTTACATTTTGAGCTATATATGTGTAGTTATAAATGTATAAGTAACTGAATTATTTAAAAAATATATTTCCATTATTTTATACTTATTTCTGTATTTTTCTTGGAATATATCTCAATAAGATCTTTACAAATACTTAATCTAATATCTTCTTCAAACATATTGCATCTTAACTATGATAATATTTTATTTTGAATAATAATGTAGTTATTTTTATACAATATCTAATGAACAAACAGTTCAATTATTTTAATGATTAAATACATTTTAAAAATTAATTTTTAAAATAACTTAAATGTTTTAATAATTTATCAAATATATATTTATATTTGCAAAATTTTTGTAAAACACTGAGAAGGAAGTGGGCAGGTTAAAAAGTCACAATGCTTTTGGGCATTTAATTAACATATATTTTTTAAAATAGGTTAGAGTTTTCTCATTTCTAAAATAATAAATAATTTTAAAATGTCAGATTTGGCCCAGATTAAAAAATATTTTTGTATATAGTACAGTCAAAATATTTATCTTCAGATCTTTAAAAATCAACCTTGAATTTTATTTTTAGATTATTTAATTCATTAGTGAAAAATAATAAATAATGACAAATTGTTATCTGCCACTGATCAAGTCACTTGTCCATTGTTGTCTTTAAAAAAAAATCATATCATGATACCCAAAAATTATAACATTTCTGAAGCACTAGTACCTATGGAAACATAATGGATGAAAATAATTATAAAATTAAATTTGTATGGATTATTTTTGATAGAAATAACAATATTAAATGGAATTATGCCTATGTTTTTGAAAAGAAAGATTTTTTAATAAATGTGTTTTACTATTCTTACATATGGTTCTGAGTCTTGGACATTTAACAAAAGAGTTATAGAGACTTCAGACCACTCAATGAAGTATGGAGAGATGTATGTTAACAGTAACAAGAAGAGATTGAAAATGAAATACATGGGTGAGAGAACAAACAGGTATTACTGAAATCACTGAAAGAATTAAAAGACTGAAATGGAGTTGGGCTGGACATATTGTTAGAAGAGATTGTAATAGATGGACAATTGAAATCTTAAACTGGATTCTAAGAAAAGACCTAGAAAGAGACCACATTATGAAATGGATGAATGAAATAAGGAAGTGTGTTGGCAGAATGTGGAGAAAAGAATCTAAAGATTGGAGAAACTGGGAGAGACTTTCATCCTGCAGTGGATCGATAATGGTTGAAATTGATAATGATGATGAATTTCAAAAATGTAAAAATCATAAATTAGTCACATCATTGATATTAGACCATTGTCCATCCATGAAGTCAGTGATATAACATTGTGAAATTAAATTAGTAATCTGAAATTTTGTATTAAAAACTAAAGTCTAATTTTCTTATTTAAAGAATAAAAGCCAGAAAATGTATACATTGATTTAAAATATGTTTTAACATTTATTTAAAATTACAATTATACAGAAAAGAGAAAATAATTATAATTGTAGAATAGAAGCCAGTAAATTAATTAATGAAATTAAGTTTTTTTTTTAAATAAAATAAAGCATTTAATAAAATAAAATATATTTACAATAGTTACAAAGACATCATGTAAATAAAATTAGTTTGATAATAGTAATTGTATTAAATACAAAAACTTAATTTAAGTTTATATTTATGAACAAATATATGTGTTTTTTAAAAAAAATTGAAGTATTAATAATATTACATACAATTTAAAACATACATCTATAAATATAAAGAATTTATTTAATTACAAACTTGAATTGCTGTACATATATTATAACGGTCAACGGAGATTCCTAACCTAATCTGCCATACCAGAGCGCCACCAGGCCATTTGAACCTGGAAAATTTATACAGTAGGCAGGTACGCACGGGAGAGGTTACCTTTTTATCGAACCGAAAGCACCAGTCATTAGCTCAGGGAGAAGCTGAGCTTAAAATATACTGTATATTCAGATTTCTATGCTTACTTTTAAATAATAAAATATATAAAATAAGTTACTGCCAAAATTAATTCAACAAAACATTTTATTATAACGCACATACGCATTAAAAAGATTCTGAAAATTAAATCAATTAAATATATTTGATTTGGATTATATGCACAGATTGAAGCGTTTAATAGATTTAAATACAATTTTAATACTTTATTAAGTGTGAACATGCTATATAGATTACGCAATAACCAACCCAATCCTTTTTAATCTTAGGCCAAAAATCTCGCATTTAAACCAACGCTAGCTTACTGATATATCGATGTGATCAATGCAAAATGAGATTATTAGCATAACACAATCATGCAAACAGGAATTTTACATCTGTAGCATGATATCATTAGAAAAATAATGAATCATGGTGAGAAGGAATGAGCATCTTCCCCATGATACAAGAATGAATTTATACAAGAATCTCTGTAAATGGTGATAGCGGTCTTTGCCGGCTTACTGTCCTAGTCAGTGCATAAGAAAATCAATGGCGTAGGAAATACGTCTACGACCATTGACAACGTGATGACTACTCTTTTGGGTCATACATTAAAGTGGGTATTATGCCCTGTATGCTAACACGGTACAAGGGAACGAGTATTCAATGTACCTACTCGAGTTACATTGACATAAAATATCTATACATCCATCCACTAGCACCGATCCAACTATGAAACAATTAGCCCCAAATTAACACACTTTAAACTAATAATCTTACGAATCTATGCAGCCATTCATGCTCACTTTAAATAATTAATTTAAAAGAAATTACGAGAATGGAAATGATATTAAGCATATTTTAAAAAAAAGAAAATATATAAATAATTTAAAATTTAGTCAGATAAGAGATTTCTTTTAAAAGTTAAGGGACACTTAAAATACTGGAAAAAGTTCGCATTATATGATTAATGTTCATACTTCATTTAAAAGAAAAGTCTATACTTTCCAATGCTATAGGCAAAATCCACCGTTGTATTCCTTGATGCATGGTAGAATTCAAAGTTCTTTCCATTTCCTATTCTAGATGGAGAGAAGTCCGTTGCTGGCTATTTTCTGGGAACCGTCCTATTCTGGAGACCGCTTCAGCTGCTGCAAATATGGGAAACGTAAATTATTGCTGACCCCTACATTTTGGAAATCCACAATACACTTATAAATATACTTAATAATACACAATCAGCAAGAGCAATCCAAAAATCTCTTCTTCCTTCAAGGTTTTTTTTTTTTTAATCTCTGTAAACTCTTATCAGTAGTATTTTTTTAAATTTATCTCTTATCTGATTATATGCCCAAGGGCTTGTTTGCAATTACCTCAAAATAGAAAATCATTTCCATTCTAAGAATAAAAATAACTAATTAACAGCATTTTTTAAAAAAATTCTTTTATATTAAAAAGAATCTTGTTTTTAGATTTTAACTTTAAATTATATAAATTAGTTTGCCATCTGTGCATTATATATATTAATTAAAATCAAATTATTAAATCCCCCCCCCCCTTTTACATATATTTCTACTCGAGGGTGATTTTATATTTTTTTTTACTTCTATTTGAAAGAAATGTAACGGCATATACTTATTCCGTTACAATATTCATACATGAATACGAGGTATGGTAATTAAATTAAGTTTGTGAAATCATCCTCTCATTGCTACAATAATCTTCAAAGTACTCGCGTTTGGAAGTTATATATTGATGCCAGAACCTTGTCCAGCTTTCAAATAATTTTAGAAATCTTTTTCTGGAACAATCATCAGAATTGTTATTATATTATCCTTTATGCCTTGAGTGTTACCAAATGATCTTCTTCCAATATTTGTTTTATCTTTGAATAAACAAAAGTCATTGGGTGGGGATGGAGGGTCAATTTGAAAGGAGATGGTGTTCCAGTACAGATGTTTTTTTTTACTGGCTAAAAACTTCATCACAGACAATACCATGTGAATAGGTGCATTTTTGTACGAACCTTTTTCATGACAAGATTTTCACTTAAGATTTTTCTGTTTATCTATCAATGGTTACTTGTTTGCCTATGATTCTCACAGTCAGCCAATAATTTTGGTGCACAATTTGATAAATTTTTGCAATGTTTTTGCTCATTCTGTCTATTCATCTATCTTCATCAGGGATACTTCCTCTTTCTTCATGCCATTTGTATATTGCTAATTTTTTTTCATGACATTATTTCCATAAACTTGGATTAATATGTCTTAGATTTTACTTCAAAGTTTAACAAGCAGTTTAGTATTTGTTCATCACTCTTATTCAAAGTCTGACTTTCTTACAATGGCACACAAAATAAATGGCATTCAGCAAGATACTATCGTGTAATAACATGAAGGGAGTTGTAAAACACTGATATAGTAAGATTATGAAACTTTACAGAATTGTTTGTACAATGCCACTAATATAAGCACATAGTAGCAAATTCACAAATTTAATTATCAGATCTCATATATTCAATACTGTTAATAACAATAAATCACTTCAATTTTTCAGTTTACACAATATGTAATTCAAGCAAGTTGAGTTTAAGTTCAAAACTCTAGCCTGATTTCAATTTTAGGTTTAGTTTGAATGATAAATTAGAACTAAAGATAGTTATTAGATGGATAATTACATTTCTTTCATCTTTGAATTGAAAATCTCGCTGATAAATATAGAAACCAATCAGAATTTAAAATGCAATAGGGCATCTAATAATCATTGATTATTCAATATGATGATACTAGAAAGCTGCATATTGCTTATTTTATCACAGTCAGTACTATACAAATTGAAAAAGCTTATTTTTTTTATTGCATATATCTATATGTTTGCCTCATATTGACCAAACATTTTCATATACTATATGCAAACATACCTTTATATACTAATTCTTTTCAATTTAAATCAAATTGCGAAGTACAATGAATTGTGCTTAATGATTTACCCAATAGTTTCAACCATATTTCTATAAGAATCCTAGTTTGAATCCTTAATTCTAAATAAAAACACATATGACATTATATTCAGTTTTAAAAATGAAGATTTGCAATTTTTATTAATAAAAAGTTCTTGAATAGCAGCCAATTAAAATAAGAGTCTGAAAATAAAGAATTTCAGCTCTAATCTAAATATAATTTCAAAAGCAAAAAAAACAACAACAACACAATTTTAAACATATGTAATGAGTTATTTATTAGTGCTATGTTTTTTAATCTGTAATAATCATTAGGGATCACTCCAATACACATGCACTGTATTAAACACTAAGGAATACTCTCCTTTCCAAACACAATGAATCCATTCTACCTTTTTAACCTAAATGTATATGTATAGGCAAAACGTAGCACTATATAAATAAATAACTCATTATATATGTTTAATATTACTTCTAATACTGATATGCCATAAATTGTAAAAATCTTGCAAGCCTCAATCATTAAAACATAATAAATGGAATTAAAAGTGATTAATTAATATCTTCACCATCTCATTTCCAAGTGCTTAAGATTTACCTATATGTGTACATTTAAGTTAAAAAGGTAGAATATATTCACTCTATCTTTTCAAAAGACTTTATCTTGAGTTTGGAAAGAAGAGTAGTCTTTAAGTGTTTAAATTATACAGCAGATTAATTCATATCTTCACCATCTCATTTCCAAGTGCTTAAGATTTACCTATATGTGTACATTTAAGTTAAAAAGGTAGAATATATTCACTCTATCTTTTCAAAAGACTTTATCTTGAGTTTGGAAAGAAGAGTAGTCTTTAAGTGTTTAAATTATACAGCATATGTGTAGTGGAGTGAACAATACAATTTTGTAACATCAGATATGATTATAATTTGGCTTATTACTTTAATAGTTATGAAATCTAAGCAGTGTTGCTTTAAAGTTAATTTTCTGTCATTTCTGGTAATACCAAAAGGCTTTTGATTACAACATAGATTTTTTTACTCAAAGTAACTTTCACTTCTTCCTCTTTAGTGCTAATATATTTAAAAATAATTCATTGCTTATATTATTTGATTACTTTACAATGCTGTCATGATGAATTTGATCTATGGTTACTAATATAATAATTTCTTTTAAAAATTAATAGAATCGATATAATCAATTATTAGGGCAAATCCATGAATAGTATATTTACTTCTTGTTGATAATAGATGTGAAGCAAATTGACATTATATTCATTTGAAAAATTGTTTTGGTCTGTGTCTATGTATATATATGATTGTCTATGATTATTTGACAATCAATTCTGTGTTTATAGTTTAAAACTATGTTGATTAGATTTATCAAGTGCTTGAAAGAAACATTGTTCTATTCACTTTTCTTGCTGTTCAATGTACCGAATAAAAACTTTTTTATTAGAGTACATGAAGTGAAATAAAATAATTTAGTGAAAAATTACTTTAAAAGTAAGCAACATTTCTTTGATTTCTCTTCTTTAAATTATGAGAATATGTTCAATTTTTAAATTCTTCATTCATATCTTTCCATCATCAAAGATCATTGTTTTAGAGCAGTTATAAATGCCGGTTTCTTCTTCAATAACTTTTTCCAAATAGTATTATCTTATTTAGACTTAAATAAATTATTGGTGGAAAAATCAGCATTGATAACTCCCCAACCAATAAACTTTGAGAATGGAAAGGACCAAAATGAAGAATTTTAAAAAAAAAAAACCCACATTTTTATAATTTAAGAAAAAACTCTGATGTTAGTAAATAGATGGAAATATTAGCTAAAAAAATGTAATTTTATCAATAGACTGTTTATTTGACTATCAATAGATAATTAGTGGAAATTTTTTCTTTAAAACTTACAATGAATAGAAAGGAAATAGAGCAGACCAATGTTTGTTTCAAGCATTTAATAAGTCTAATTATGATAGTCTTAAACCAGTGGTCTTCAATTCAATGGTCTGTCATTAGAAAGAAGAGTTACAAGTCATACATTCTTCCAAAGCTGCTGGTTTTATGTTAGATATTAGAATCTTATAAAGAAGATTATTAGTGTAGAAAAAAGATGCAATACCCTAAAGAGTGAAAATATGTCATAAAGAAGAATGTGTAGAAGTGAAAAAATTACAGAATAATTATACTAATAAAATATTAATGAACTTATTTACTGAAAAGTTAGAATAACTCTGATAAGTAAGTGAATATGAAAGAATAGGAGTGCCAGCCAATAGATGTTATCTCTCTGATTGCAAGTAAGATCAGAAGAACAAGAAAGGGAATTGTTCTTTTACTATTTTATTTTTTTGACTGTGAGCTTCATTTTTTAGTCCTGGAGCCTGTTTAAACGTCATTAATATACAGGGTTTTTTTTTTTTGAGAAATTACACAGTAACCTAAGCCTATAAACAATTAAACAATGCCATATTGAGAATTTTGATTCTCTATTCAAGAGGCAAGTACATAAAAGGCATTCTTGCAAAATGGAAAATTTTACAACATTAATAAATACTAGTACTTTCTTAAGTGTTTGAGAATATTCTATTCCCCACATTTCCAAATTGTAATGAGAAATGCAATATAAACTATAATTTATACCTCAGTTTATTAGTGCATTAAATTATATTCAGTTATACAATATATTATTGGTTGATATTGAAAAATATGAGAATCATAAAATTGTTTAAATATGTGTACTGCAGTAATTGTCCTAACTTATGCTATTTAACATTTTATACTTTTTTTAAAATATATTATTATTAGATACTTTTAAAATTAATATTGGGTTCAAATGATCACACAAATAGTATTTCTTTGAAATGATATTTTCAGATAATTTAAATGTGCATACTTTACTGTGCTGTTCATTACTGGTTTTCCTTGTTTTCTTTTACCATCAATTTTTCTAAGCATTATACACTTTTCTAATAAATTTAATCATTTCATGATATGATCAAAATAAAATAAATATGATCTAATCATGTCTCTATTTGCTCATTTTTCTTGCTGCCTTTTCTTATTCTTTTTCAGTTTCCATTTTTTAATTTTTTTTTAAAGAATCTTTTCTTGAATTCTTTTTAACACATTTCTAATTATATTTTAGATTTTATCTCTATTTATCATAAAATTCACACATTTTTAAAGATCCCAATCTTTTTTTTTTCTAATGTTTTCATTTTGCTTCATTATTCTGCATACAAAACATTTGGCAAGTCTTTTTTTAGATCTTTAGCTTTCCTTGTTAAGTCTACAATAAAATTCAGTTCACAGTAACAAATTAATGTAATCTATGTTACATATACCTAAATACACCAAAGCATTCAATATCAATAACAATACTAAAACACCACACCATGAAAGCCAAAGGCCCTAATGGCCTCTTCAGAGATCTTCTACAAATAGAAAATCAGCTTCAGATGCTCCAAGGTCAACCTATTAAAACACAAGATATATATAGTCTTAAAAACCTATACCTATAAAGACAAAAATCCCTGGCTGAATACCTATCCATCAGGAGAGCCAAATGCTATTTATCTCAACAACCCCACTGGACAAAAGGCTACTTGAGATGGGCACTTGGAGAGAAAAACAACAAAACCACTCCTACTCCATCATCAAAGATGGGAAAACCTTGCTGGGAACACCTATGATGAACACAATAAAAGAACACTTCCGTCAAAGGGTGTTAACCGCAACCTTCAACTGCACACAATCTTGGTCTGAAGATGATCTACAGGGGCTACACGGGATTACAGAAAACCTACTCCAACAGAAAATATCATCCCTTCCAGATGGTGTGCATCCTGGATTACATGGGATTCCCAGATTTCTAATCCTACACCTCAATCAATTTGCAATTCCCATAATGAAGAAGATGGTAGACTACCTAACAACTGGTAATAGAACTATACCTAACCTTTACCCAGTGGCGCTGGTTCCATTTATTAAAAAAAAAAATCAGGTTATGGACCTCTCAAACATCAGACCTATTTCCATGACACCCCTTCTAATTAAAATTATAGAGTCCATGATCAAAGACCTCATCCAGCCGATCGTCTTAAAGCACATATCTAACAAACAATATGCCAAGAAGGGCTCCTCTACTGCACATGCAATGGGCAACATAATTTCCATCATTGATTATGTCAGAATCCACCGGAAGTCAAAGCCGATAGCTGTCCAACTGGATATCGTCGCAGCCTTTGACTCGGTACATATAGACACACTTTTAAATATTTTGGCAGAGTATGATGTTTCTGCAGCTGCTGTCCAGATCATAAGCAATTTACTGTACAACAGGGAAATTTTTATCACTATGGATGGTAACATCACCTCTGGATTTAAACTGACACAATCTCTCCCCCAGGATTCCCCCCTCAGTGCCTTATGCTTTATCGCCTACATAAATCCTCTCCTGATGGATTTGAGAAAAAAATCTACCAGGTCTCTTCATATCCAATTTAAACAGAGAATTCAACATGTTTGCTTACATGGATGATGTAATGATCATCCTACCATCAAGAAAACATATTCCTCTGCTACAAACAATATTAAACCACTATACAGAAAAATACAGGCTGCAATTCAACCCCAGCAAGTTGGCCTGCTGGCAAGTTAGTTCAGGAAGGAAAATCAACACCCTCTTCTCTGCCAAGCCACAGAGATATCTTGGGTTATCCATCTTCAAATCTGCCACAGCAATATCCAAAGAGGTTCAGGATACATCCTGGAAACAACAAATAAATTCATTGCTTCCTTGTCACAGAGAATTCAACATGTTTGCTTACATGGATGATGTAATGATCATCCTACCATCAAGAAAACATATTCCTCTGCTACAAACAATATTAAACCGCTATACAGAAAAATACAGGCTGCAATTCAACCCCAGCAAGTTGGCCTGCTGGCAAATTAGTTCAGGAAGGAAAATCAACACCCTCTTCTCTCCAAGCCACAGAGATATCTTGGGTTATCCATCTTCAAATCTACCACAGCAATATCCAAAGAGGTTCAGGATACATCCTGGAAACAACAAATAAATTCATCACTTCCTTGTCACAAGTCTACCTTTCCCTCCCTGGCAAGGTAGCACTAATTAATGTGAATGTGATGCCAAAAATATCATACTTTCTACCATTTATCAAATTCGATGAGTTTCATAAATAGAATAAATGGATTGTGTTCCAGGCTTTTCTGGAGAGGCAAAACGGTTGCGATCAGCCTCAAAGGTACTCAGCGACCAAGAAAGCTAAATGGTCTTACTTTTCACTCCATTCAGGTATTGATTTACCAAAAAACCCATGTCATACACAACTTGGTAGCATCATACGGTTTTAACATAATTCTCCAAAAAGCTTTGCTTCAAAAGGTAACACCCACCGACCGACCCCCACCAGGCAGACAAACATGGATCACTAGACTCACAAGTCTTATCAAACAGTACTGCCCAATAATGAACTCCACATTCTATTCTAAAATCTCATTATGGCAAGCATACACAATCCTCTATCCAATCTTACATCCTTTATTACAATAATCAGTAACTGGTATCCAACTTTAAAAGATGGAGTCTAGAAGCCAAATACCTAGATTTCCTCATTAAATACAACATTAACGGACTCCTCTTTTACAAATGAGGCTACAACAACATAGACCCTACTTGCAGCATTTGCATGAACGGCAATGAGACATCGGATCACCTCTTCTATGTACAGGACTCAGAGTGATCCACGAAATCATACTCTCCAACACCAAGATAGATTTCCAACTGATCTCATCTCTGAAGGATAGTATCAATACTAAAACCTACCCAATAATACATCTCTCAATATTTTTGAACTACGCCATATGGGTTACACGCTATAAACTAATCATGGAACACCCACATCCTCATATAACACATCTTTTTTTCCAAAACAATGATTAAAATCCAGAAGAGAGACCAACTCCTGGCATCATCAAAAGCATTTGAGGACACTTGGTCACTATACAATATGCCAAACTAACAACAATGGGAAAAGGGGGGGAGAATAACAATCAGATAACAAATATGTGAAAGATTTAATGTTCACACCATCTTGCACAACATAGACTCAACAGAAGTCCAAGTGGAAATAACAAGATAGTTAGAACAACAATGTAAACCTTGTATGTTGGTTAGACATCACTGTATACATTAGAAATAATACATTATTATTGAAACTAAACATATTGTTTAAAGGAGGTTGCCTTAACAACAGATTGAGATTGTTGATTCTTATTGATATTGGTATTATTAAGTGTTATCTTCTTTCATGTATTTACATTATTTACCTATCTAACCTTGGGCATTATTAGCTTTATTATCTAAGTAGTACATAGTTGGAATGCAGTTTGAAGATTACAATTGTAGTTTAAAAGTTATAATTGACTATTCATTAATTTGCTTTCAGAACTGTTTATATTTACCTGTTTAATGAGTTTTATTTAAACTTAATTAATTCAATAAATAGTGATAGTACACTGTGATGGAAAGATAAATTTATTATTCTTTAAAATTTACAGCTTAGCACTGCTTTCGACCAGATTAGTCTTATTTATAGAATTAATATGGGTGTATAGAAATTAGAATTTATAAGTGAATTAAGTTTAAAAATTTAAATATACAATTTGCATGATAATTCAATGTAAACATGTCTTTCTTGTTTACTGTATAGATGTTATTTGCAATACACCATGCTTCTTTATATTTTCTTTTTCAATCATTATGCTCAATGCAAATGACTTTAATATTAAACGATCAAAATTGTGACCTGAATCAATCTTATATTTCGAAAGTATAGGTTTAATGTTGGAATCGGTTTTAGCATATTTGTATATATATATAGTTGTGCTGCACTAATCTTATAGCACCGTTGGCAGGTTTGTTCATTGCATTTAATTTTATAAATTATTTGGAGAGCTTGGTCTGGAGTTGTTCAACATTAGATTGAGATTAGGGGGGTTTCTAAAACTAATATTGAATTCATTTGAACAACATCAAAGATGAATTACCTCTAGACCAATCTCTCCAAATAATTTAAAAAATTAAATACAATGAACCAACCTGCAACGCAATTTGCTATGCAACAGTGTTACAAGATTAGCACAGCACAAGTAAATATACAAACATGTAGCTGAAGAGTGAAAGAGAAAACAGATTTGTCAATTTCCAAATGGGTTTGAGGATTTTCCAATCTTGTTTTACACTCTACTAAGAATAGGTAAATATCCATTTATCATCCAACATTAAATAATTAATTAAATTGTCTATAGACCAGTAATCTGGAAAAAAAATTTGAAGCCCCTTAAAAACTTTTTTTATATTTACCCAGCCTGGATTTGAATAAGATAGTAAGTATAGTAGTTGGATGTGTCCTTTCTGCATAGTGAGGCCGTAATATATATTCAGTATAATTTTTTCATATGTTGGTAACACATATATTAAAATTTATGATCATTAATGCAAACTTTTGGGATAATTTTATATATATATATATGCCAAAAATATTGTTCATGTGAAAAAAAAGCAAAATTAGATTAAATATTTTTTTATATTTTTATAGGGGTCTCTGTTTCAACTTGGAAACCAAATTATTGCTCATGCTATTGTTCCTGCAGAGATTGCTATGAGGTCTCCACTCACACAGAGGGTTCTTAGTCCTGATCGAACCATTGTAGCTATTAGAAGAGATCCTAGAGAGAGTCCTCAAGATCCTCCTCTAGTGCAACAATCTGTTTTATTTTCCCAAGCTCAGAGCAGCCAGCGTTTTTCTCCTGGTCGACCATTCACTTCACTGCAGTTTCGACCATTATTGGCATCTAGTTCTCATTTGATGTCTAGTCCAGGTGGTCGCATTCAAGCTCAAGTAGTAACCATTGAAGAGCCTTCTACGAGTATCAAGGTATCTTTTTGATGTCATAAATTTATCGCATTCTTTCTCTTTGTGATTTTGATCTATATTACTTTTTTTTAAAAAGAAATTATTGTGATGAATTTTGTTTTCTTAAATTAAAGTAATTAATTAATAATCCATTTCCTAATAACGGCGTTAGTTGATTTACAAAGTGAATGTATATATGTCTGTTAGTGTATGCTTAAATCTGTCAAATCCTGGAAGGTAATGATTCATTTATGGTTTATCTGATTTTGAATTTAGTTCTGGATAATCCTTCAATTAATGTTAAATAGTTATTAATGTAAGCTTTTTTAATATATGTTTCTCCATTTACTTAATTGAAATATGAATGCACTCATACAAATACATATATAAATAAGTGTATATATATATTATCTAGTTTGCCTATATAAATGATAACATTTATAAGATGGCAAATCTTAAATAGGATAATCTAAGTTTTGTATCTTCACAATAATTCCTAATAAATTTTTGAGTACATCAGTAGGTGATATTTCTTTAATTAAATCCAGATGAACAATAAATAAAATTACCGACAATGAGGTTTAAATCAAATGGCATTCTCATATGCTCTGCTCTATTTCAAATATGATAGTAGTCACTATCAAAAACAAAATAATTTGAATTGTTTGATCTTAAATCTTTTAGCTTATTTCGAATATATGTTGATTCTCTTTTTGAGATTAATTTTTTTGGAGTTCAGTGTAATAAAATCATTATATTTGCTGAAATGGGTCTTCTTCATGATACCAAATTGTGTTTATAATATCAAACTAAAGCACAATGATTTTTTTCATTGATATATCCTCAGGTATAGAATATAAATTATTAGAGTAGTCTTTAATTGGTACTAGCATCAAATTTTTGTATAGTATTTTTCCAACAATGACATAACTAAATAAGTCTCAGCAGTTAGTGTTTAAGTTCACTTGTTATGTTTTGTAGTTCATGTAAAGAAATCTATTTACATATTATGAATTTATACTTTTTGTAAAAACACAAGGCCAATCCTCATTCCTCTCCACAATATTTATACTAGGTTATACAATCATATATCTCAGTAAAAGATAAATGAAGGCAAAATTATCCATGTCATTGCTAAGATTTATCTGTCTTTCAAAATGTATGGCCATTTTGCAAAAATACATACATCGATGGAAGTGAATCTCAAGTACCTACCAAAAAATCCAATTATTGAAATTGTGGTATCAGAGTATATTCTGCTCTTAGGTTCCAATCTAACTCTTGAAAAAAGTGGTTTTATATTCTGCAAACTATTTTCATCACTGTTTACAAAAATAATATTTTTATTCTAATTTAATAAATATTGAATCAAAAAATTTCAGTAATTAGTCATTTAATATAGAGTTAGCGATGCACAGACACAACTGAAAAAATAAAATGAAAATTTTAATTATATGTATTGTAACTATAACAAATTTGATAGCAGCTTGAATTAGTTATATTACAAAACTGCCTGAAGGAAAATTGTTTAATAAAAAGCTCATTACCACAATTGTGTAATAAATGTATAAACTGCCTAAAAAAAATTAAATGAAAAGTTAGTTTATGCATTTAATCATATTATTATTTTATAATGATTGAGTAACAAGAAAATGATAACTTTCAATGTAAAGGAAAAAGAAAAGTTGTTTCAATATGCAAAAGAATTTGAATTGCTTAGTTTCTAAAAATCTAAAACATTTTGAACTCTTTTTAGTTTGCTTTTTTTTAAATGAAGTTTTAAATCAAATCTCCCACATTTTTATAGTAAGAGTGATAAACTAATATATATATATATACGCTGTATGCACATATAATAAAGCTAGAACGTAATATAAAACTATTAAATTATAGATCTTAGCACTTTCAAGAGATTACTTGCTTTATAATTTAATAGTTTTATATTATGTTTTAGCTTCATTATATGTGCATACAGCACACACACACATATGTATATATATTAGTTTATGATGTTTATTGAAGTAATAATTTAAGTACTTCATGTAAAAGTGATAGTAGATCTAAAAATGATACTAAAATTTTAGAATTAATATTATTTTAAAAAGTTATCTCTTAAAATGTAAATCTTGGCAACAATTTTTTTTCTTTTTTCCTATTGCTAACTTATGTAAAGAAAGAAAGAAAGAAAGAAAGAAAGAAAGTAAAAAGACTTTTTTTCTTTCATTCATTTATGTATTAAATCAGAATATAATATTCGCAAATTTGTTTCCACAACATGCTGTGAAGAGAATTAAAAAAATATTTTCCAAAAATTATGTTATTGTAAGGAAACGAGTCAGATCTTGTACCTAATTAGTGATGAATCTGTCATTTGGAAAACATGTTGTTGAACAACATCAAATAGATATAAATAGGCATGAAACAAACTAAGGCATTCCAGTTCAATCTACTTTGGTTTATGTGAAGACTCAATGTACGATCCATGCTGAGGAGAGAAACCACTGGTTAAAACTGTTTACTACTGTAACTTGGATAACTGTATCTTGCTATTTCCTAGTATTTTTTAATACTTCACTTATAACAGCAATGATGATTTTCTTTAGTAGAAAATGATCATGTTTGGCAAAAATAACCAAAAATCATACTCATCAAAACACTTGGAAAATACAGTTGGATCCAGAAACTAATGAAGTTTGCCAAAGCCAATCTGTGCCTGCCTTAATAATGCTATAAAGGAGGAAATGGACACTGCTGTAAAAACTGCCCAATGTCTACTGCTGCTATACCCTATGTAATGCATCAATGCTTATCTAACATCACTAGTTCCCAAGGAGAAAAACTATTGTCTTTGGAGGAATTAATGAAGTCAATCATAAATATTTTAAAAGAACAATATCTGCAGACAACCATGGGTTGGAGCTGCTTAATTATTTCATGGTAAGATCTTTTCAGTCTAGATATTATAAGGCCTTAAAGTTTTTAAACTGAAATTAAAAATATCTTTTATTACTATTATATTTCATTATTTGTATACATATTAATAGTTGAGAGTATATATGCAACAGTTTTTATTGATCTATTCATTGTTAATAAGTTTAAATTATTTTTTTTATAAATCCATTTAGTTTGTGTTTTCTTATAGAACCAAATATAATACTTTTAATTTCCATTATGCTTGCAATATCCTCAACCCTGAGAAATCATGCAATTCACTGACGGGGCTTGCAGGGATGGCTATAATAATTTGTAAATGATAATGATCGGGTGATAATAACAAAAGTAAACTTTCTAGATAGAAATTTTGGTGCCTGAGAGTTTCATTATTTACTTTATTTTATTGAAATGGGAAAACAAATACAATACTTTTGGAAGGACTTGTACTTAAGTTATAAAGCATCATCATCATCATTGGTTAATATTATATATATTTGAATTGAATCATTTTTATTCGAATTTTATTAACCATTCAGCTTTCATCTAATATAAGATCATACTTTGAATCAAGATTTATGGTATTTAATATATTATTCTATATCTGTAGTTCCTGATTCAAATCTGTTTACTGTGAATATTTACTGTTACAGAATGTATTAAATAGAACCTGTAATATTTTGTCTTTAAATATATTACTAACTAAAATGTTAATTATTAAATTAAATCAGAATCTAAAGAAACATGTTTTTATAATAAAAAGAAATATATACATATAGTAATTAAATTATCTTTTCAAAATATATATAACTACATAGAATTTATCGATACAATTATTATATATGTTATTGCATCAATCTGTACAAAACTCTGTTAAATTAAACGGAACAAATTATACTTTTGTCCAAATGAGAAATAAGAATATTATTCTAAACATTAAATAATTTTACAGAAACTTCTTTCCTTAATGGCATTGTAATTTATCAAAAATGTTTTACATTTTTTTTTGTATAAATACTACTGAAAAATTAATGTTAGCGAAATATTGTAATTCAGGTTTCCCATGTGGCAGAGAGTTCTGAGACGTACATTCCAGGAGCAGCTGATTCAACACATGATGATGGTCTGGACGGTCCTTCAGGTGCCACAAGACTCACACAAGTGGATTCTTCAACCTGGGGTTTGTAGCTTTTTTTTTTTTCAAATAAAAAATTTAAAAAACCTTCTGAAATGATAAAAGTTTTAATTTTGTTTTATATTAGATTTTTATGTTTATAATTTAAGACATCAGATGATAAAGAAAGTGTAAAATTGTTTAATATTCTACATTATACGAAAGTAAATTGTATCAAATATATAAAAAAATAGAGAATATGTATTTAATGAGGAATCATATAGAGAGACTGGCACATCAAAAAAGATTTACAACCATATTGTGTTACAAATAATTTATAGACTATTGGTAATAAATTGATAATCTTTGTATTTGTTTTAATATTTGACAAATCAATTTCTATTGAAGATTTTCATTGACATTAAGTTGTTTAATTTATGAGATTTTTTTATATTCATGGGAATTCTGGTTACAAATAAATCAAATAGAAAGATATTCTATTAATTATATTTTCATTATCTCTTTTGAGTAGAGGAATCTTCATACATTTTTAATGACATAAATTCAGAGGCATTTAACAGATTGATTTGAAATCTTATTCAAGCAACACTAATAAAATTTTTGGTCACTTTAAAAATCATCATTGCTACTGCATGGATTTACAAAGAATGAATTTAATAACAGATTTTTTAACAATAGCAAACTTTCTATGCAATAGTACTACCAAGTGCAAGCCTTAGTAATCAATGGATGCAAGAAGATTTGTGCATAAAATCCCTATCTAGTGTCTACTCATTTAATATCCCCACTAGATAGGGATTTTATGCATAAACCTTTTTACATTCATTGATTACTATGGATGGGAATATTAAAAGGGTAGTTACTAGATAGAGATTTTATGTACAAACCTCTCAATTGATTATTAAGGCTTGCAATTTGGTGGCACTACTGTATAGAGAGTTTGCTATTCTATGAAAGGTATATGGTTGTGTAGATCATGTGTAAATATGATAAAAAAACGTGAAAAAAATGGTTTTTAAGAATAGATAATTTTAAAGACAAAGTCAGGAGAAATGGAGGAAAATGTAGATAAGAATGATATTTAGTAGAGTGATGAGATATAAATGACAAAATAAGTAGTGCAATAGGGATAGTTAGGCAAAGAATATGTAAGATAGAGAAAAAGGTAAAGGATATAGAAATAAAATTAAAAGTGTTGGATATGAAGTATGAGAAGATCAAGGAATTACTGAACAGAAATGATAAGGAAGAAGTAGATAAGGATAGTTCAGAAGGTTGAAGAGAATGTTACAGATGAATTAGGGAAAGTAAACTATGAGACAATCTTCATAAGGGAATCGCTAATTAGAGGATGTGGAAATGTAATTGCAAGGGAAAATAGGTATAGGCATGTGAGAGTATGTTTACCTGAAGCTAGAATTAGGGATGTTACAGATAAGATAAATAAACAGGAGAGTAGAGATGTTTATGTTATGGTGGGGACAAATAATTTGTCAGAGCCATTGGAAAGAGTAATGGATGAGTACAAAGAATTGATTATTAGTTTGAAAAAGATTCAAGGAAGAGTAGGAATAGTTTGATTACTACCAAGATTCACCAATAGATATATGTTAGACAAGGCATGTTCTATAAATGAGAGATTGAAAAAAATTATGTGACAGAAATAATATTATATTTGTGGATTTATGGAATTTTTTTATTAGTAAGAGGTAGCTATATAGTACAGATGGTTTGCATTTAGCAAAACAAGGAATATTATAGTTTGTTAAACTTATAAAGGAGGGTAGGCTTTTAAATTACAGTATTATCAAAAAGGAGGTTAAGGATAGATGGGTTGTAAGAAGTAAATAAAGGATAGCTGATCCAGATATAAATGTAGATGTGGAGCGAGAATGGGTCTACAAAACTAATGATAAACTAATATCAAATATAATAGAGAAGAAAGAGTCAAAAGAATTTATAAAAGAGTAAAGAGAAAGAAAGTAATTGTTAAAATTGGATATTTAAATATGCAAGATGGTAGGAGACCAGAAAAGTGGTTAAAATTGAACAAAGCAATTAAAAATGAAGCACTTGAGGTATTAGCAGTAGTGGAAACACATCTAAGATAAGAAGAAGAACCTACATTGGAAAATTTGATATGGTAGGGTATAAATAGAAAAGAAAAAGAAAAAAAGGGTGGTGATACAGGAGTTATGTCAAAAAAATATTTAAATATAAAGTGTCAAGAACATTTGTGGTTTGAGATAAGGATAGGAAGACAAGAAAGGATGATGGCTATAGTGTATATGGCCACTGGAGATAGTCAAACTATAATGGAGTGGAACAGTAGCATATATGAATGCTTATTTAAGAATATACAGTTTCAAAAAAAAGGGGGAGTGGGATAATGGTTATAGGGGATATGAATGGGTATATTGAAGAAATTGATAACTTCGATAACAAGAATGGACAACTTTTGAAAAAATTTTGCCAGAGAGTGAATTTGAGCATTGGAAATTTATCAAATATTTATGAGGGACAATATACATGGTCTAGAAATAATATACTTCACACAATAGATTATGTATTAGTAGATAAAGAGGGAATGAAGAAAGTACAGAAAATTAAAGTGTTTGATAATGAAGAGAGAATATGTAATAATGATCATAATTTTTTTATAATAGAAGTGGTTAGTAATGCGTTGGGAAAATAATAATAAAAGTACAAAGGGTAGTGAAAGATGTTTACTTTAAAGTGAATGATGAGAATAAGTCAGAAGAATATAAAATAAAAGTAGAAGAAATCATGGAAGAGTTTTGATGGGGATGAATATAAAGACTGATGTGGTGAAGTAGAAAAAGTGGAAAATAGAGTTTTAGGGGGGACTATTCAGAAGAATAAATGTAATAGAAAAATGAGAATTAGTAAAAGTGTAAAGGAGAGGAAAAAAGCATGCAGAGAATATAAGTTAGTTTCTAAACAAGTATCAGTACATACAATTAAAATAAATCATGCAATATATGTCTAAACCTGTGGGAACATTATAAAGGATTTTATCCATAAATTGTGAAAGTGGATTTCTTACAGGGAAAGTAAAATTGATAAATTTAATGTAGAAATGAGTAATTAATCTCAAAACTGTTCAACAAATTAAATGAGCTCCTCACTAAAAATCTCTTATAAATAAAACATTTTATCTGAAGGCTTGAATGTACAAAAGTAAATAAAAAATTACAACAAATTTAAGTCTTAATAAATGCAGTAAAATATATTAATCATGTTGAGAATGACAAGTGAAAGTATATTTTTTATTCAAAAAGATAAAGACAGTTTTTAATTAAAATTAAGAGTCTTCAGATATAAATTGTTGGAACTTGAATGAAAGTATCTATAGATATGCAATAGAGGAAATATTTATTAAAATTAAGAATCTTTAATTGTAAGGCTGAATTGTTGAACTTTGAATTTAAATGAAAAAATTTTTATACAGGATATATGATAGTGAAATGTTTCAACTGACAATGTTTGACGTACTTGAACTGACGATTATAAAAAATATCAATAAAGATAGCAGCTTATTGCAGGTCAGTGCAATAACACTAAAACAAAATTGATGAAAAAAAAAAAAAGAATATTAATTTATAAATACCATGTTTTTCAACTAGTATTTTTTTCAAATATCATCATTATTTTCAACTATTTATTGATTCACTGGAGGATGAAAATCTCCTAATTTAATTTATTTTCTCAGATTCCTAATTTTTCTTCACAACAACACACCAGTAAACTTATTATTTCATACATTCATCTCATATATAATCTCTTTCTAGATCTTATACAATCTCTTGGGATCCAGTTTAAGGCTCTATTATTTTTTATTATGTCAATGATATCTGTTTGTTTTCTCATCCATTTATTTCATTTTCAATCTCTTCTTGTTATTCCTAACATATGCTTCTTGAGTAATCGGAAATCTATCTTGATCTTAAACTCAGAGATAAAAATCAACAAATCAATCATTTCTGGTTGATACCTGTTAGGGAGCAAACCATGCATGTTAGCTGCAACAAAAAAACATATAGAGTGGACATTAAATATTTGCCCTTCTCAGTTCCTTTAAAGTTTCAAAGTGGAATCAAAGGATTCCTATTCTGTTAATAGCAAATTCCTTTCTACAGTCTTCACAACAATCTTTCACTGATTACACAAATGATTTAAATCATTCTTTATTAGATTAGAAATTGTTATTTATTTGCATTTATAAAGTTTGATAGATATATTAATGCTTAAAAATATATAAAATCTATATCTGGGAGTGAAAAGAAATATAAAAGTCTTTACATAATAAAATAATGATTTAATATTATTTGTGTATTTGTTGAAAGATTGTTATGAAATAAGCACTGGTTGAAAAATATATATTTACACAATTCATAATAATAATTTATAGCAATAATATAAGGCTATCGGGAAACTTTAATGTGGAAAGTCTAAATAGTGCAACTTCTTGTAGAAAAGCAGATTAGGAACATTTTATATATTTTTTCCCCAATATCTGAAATTCACTATTTTTATTTATAGATGTTGCCTTGACAACAGATTGAAGATATATGGTGTAGATAAGCTTGGACTAATTGTACCAATAATCTATAGAAGTATCAAAAAAGTGATACAAAATAATTAAAAAGAACAATAAGCTTTGTCTTAAATTTTTTTTAAAAAATTGCTTAATTAGTAAATGAATATTTTTAGTCATTAAGACATAATGAAACTTATCTTCGATAGTCATATGTTCTGTTTAAGAACATTATAATGTCAACATGTAAAATCTTCAAAGTATTTTCAGGCAACTTTTGAAATACTCTGCAAAATCAGTATGTTCTTTAATAATTAGTTGAATTTGAAAAAAAGTTTAATAAGATAATTTTCCAGTATGTTTTAGTAAAATCTAATGTGATGTTTTATCTGATACATTTATGTTGTGTATCACGAATACAAATAAACACAAACAACACTTTACTAGTTAATCATTTATTACTATTACTATACATAATGCTTATAAATACTAGGGAAGCATAATCACCGTGCTAACATGGCTTCCCTCTGTAGTCTCGCAGTTGCGATAATATTCATTCTGCAGTAACTGTGACGTCACCACGAATACACTACACTCCTTCCCTTTCCCCCCTTTTTTGAGAAGTGTCATAGTCCAACAGACGTGCAGGAGGGCGGCGTACTCGCCGAGGGCGACCACTAGGTGTTTGTGGTTTACTCTCTCGGTGTATACTGGTGGTAGGTGCGGCCACCTGAATGGGTTCTCCAAGTGCTGTCTCATTCTGACTATCCTGGTTTGCCGCAGTTTCCTCTGTGTGGGCATTTACCGCTCTAGGTCGCAAGTGGTCTACATGTCTTTTTTGAATTCCGGAGTCCGTTAGAATCTCGTATGACAATGGTCCTGTCTGATGTTGGATAACTGCAGGTATCCATGGTGAGTTCTTTCCAGCCCTACGTGTCAAAATTGTATCCTGTGGTTGGAATGTTCGTACCCTTTGTATCGGTGTCTGAGTTATTTGCGGTGCCCTGTCAGGGTGCAGGAAATCCAGGCATGTTCTTATGCGCCGCTTGAACAGTAGCTCGGCCGGGCTAAGTCCCGTTGCTGTTGATGGCGTAGTGTGTTGCATTAGTAAATAACGTGCCAGCCGCTGACTCCAGGTCCCGTTGCGTAGACGTTGCAATCCCTCCTTAACAGATTGTACTGCACGTTCTGCCAACCCGTTGCTTGATGGATGATACGGAGCAACTCTTGCATGGCGAATGCCATTCCGGTGAAGGAAGGTGGTGAACTCCATCGCAGTGAACTGAGGGCCGTTATCTGAGACAATGCATTCGGGAAGACCGTGTGTTGCGAAAAGTTCTCTAAGTGCTGAGATGGTAGCTCCAGTCGTTGTCGATGGCATTTCACGGACGTCGATCCACTTCGAGTGTGCATCCACGACAACTAAAATCATTTTCCCCTGGATAGGTCCAGCGTAATCCACATGTATTCGTGACCATGGCAGAGCTGGAATCTCCCAGTGATGTGTTGGTGCACGTGGTTGCTGGTGTCGTATCTCTTGACAGTTGTTACATTTAGCTATTAGTTGTTCTATGTCCTGGTCCATTCCAGGCCACCAGACGTATGAGCGTGCAAGTGCTTTTGTTCTCACAATTCCCATGTGTCCCAGGTGCAGCTCACGAAGAACTATGGGTCTAAGAGATGTCGGTATGACCACCCGTGCCCCCCACAGCAAACATCCTCGGTGTGTTGACAACTCATTTTTTCGCGACTGATAAGATCGAAGATCTTGTTGAATGTGTGTTGGCCATGCTGTCAGGATGCACTCCTTTACTCTAGATAGCACAGGGTCTGCTTTAGTCTCTTTCTCGATCTGTTCTGCAGAAACTGGTGGGTTTTCCAAGTCCTCAAGGAATAATACTGCTCGCAGCTTCTCCTCACTCTGCTGAACTGCAGGGGATGGCCACCTACTCAGTGCATCTGCGTTCCCTATGCTCCTCCCTGGTGCATACTGCAGTCTGAAGTTGTAAGCCGTCAAGAGGCATGCCCACCTTTGCATTCGGGGTGATAGAATGAATGGGGTCGGCCGGTCCGACGTGAAGATTCCCAGCAGTGGCTTGTGGTCAGTCACTATCTCGAACGGTATTCCATATACGAAATGGTGGAAATGTTTCACCCCGAATATAATAGCAAGTGCTTCCCGGTCTATCTGAGCGTAATTCCTTTCAGACTTGGTGAGTGTTCGTGATGCAAAAGCAACCGGTGAACATAGGCCGTTTGCATACTTCAGGCTAAGTACTGCTCCCACTCCATATGGTGAAGCGTCGCAGGTTACCACCACTTGTTGGCGGGGATCGAAAGGCACCAGCACATCGTCGGACGTCAGGGCCTCCTTCAATTGTGTGAACGCTCTCTCGTGTTCTTTGGTCCATGACCATACTGTATCCGCCTTAAGCAATTTATGTAGTGGTTCGGCTGTCGTAGCTCGGTGTGGCAAAAAGTTACTGTAGAAGTTGAGCAACCCCAAGAATGCCTGTAGCTTCTTCTTATCTGTTGGTGTCGGTGCTCTCCTAATAGCAGCCACCTTGTCGGCCGCTGGGTGCAGGCCCTCTGCATCCAGGGTGTATCCCAAAAAGTCTATCGACGACACTCCGAGGACACATTTGTCTTTATTTACACTCAGCCCACAGGCAGCCAATTTGCTGCAGACTGTTCTTAATTTGGTGGTTAGGTCCGTATCAGATGTTGCACATATCAGTACATCATCGAAGTATGGGAAAACTCCCTGAATACCTCCTAGTATGTTGTCCACCATTCCCTGAAATATTCCTGGGGCCACGCTAATGCCGTACTGCAATCTCTTCACTCGGAAGGCTCCCCGATGAGTGATAATGGTCTGTGCATCCGCCGATGCCTCATCTACCGGCAGTTGTAGGTATGCTCGAGCTAAGTCTATTTTTGCAAACACTGAACTCCTAGGAAACGATGCGAGAAAATGGTGTACTGCTGGTATTGGATATGGGTGATCTCTTAATGCTTGATTTACGGTCACCTTATAATCACCGCAAAGGCGGACCTCTCCTGACGCTTTGATGATGGGCACCACTGGTGTTGCCCATACAGGGTCGCAAACTGGCTCAATGATTCCGTCCTTTAATAAGGTGTCTAGCGCTGCGTCAACCTTTGGTTTCATAGCCAATGGCAATGGCCGGGCTCGGAGGCGAATAGGTGGTATTTTTGGGTCTATCGGTAAAGACACTGGCGATCCTCGATATCTTCCAAGAGTAGTGCTGAAAACCTGGGGAAAAGCATCAATGATATCTTGCATTGGTGAATGTCGAACTGAATGCACCCCCGATAAAAATATTCCCAAGGGGGCAAACCATTCACGGCCAAGTAGATTTGTACATGCTCTTTCCGCAATTAACAGGCGTAAACAAGCTGAATACTTTCCGTATTTGACGCTGACAAAGCACTGTCCCATAAAGGTGATCCGGTTTTGCTGAAAATCTCGCAGTGTCGTTTGCACAGGTTCCAACACTGGCGGTTTTCCTTTGCACAAGTCTTGAAAAACCCCCCGAGATACAATTGAATATTCCGATCCGGAATCTACTTCCATGCAGCATTTAGTATTGTTAATAAGCACTCTTGCTGTAGTTCTGAGAGTTTTGCTGTCACTATGGAGCTTGTATATTAAGTCCAATGCCCCATCAGTATCCAATTCCCCTTTCACTGCCATGCACTGGGTGGATGATGTCTGAGTGTCCTGTTGTCGGGCCTTACATACCCTTTGGATGTGACCTGTCTTTCGGCAAAAGTGGCATTTTGCTCGGCGAAAAGGGCATTCTGTACGAACATGTGTACCACCACAGCCGCAACATGGCACAGTCGGCATTATATGTTTTTGTAACTCCGTTTTGTATTTGGTAGGAAACTGCCGGCGGTGTTGTATTAGATCCACTGATGATGACAATCCAGAAGCATGCATCTCCCGCACCTGGGTCCCCGCTGCCTCGGCTGCTAAACTCCTCTGCACTGCGGCATCTAGGGTTAATGTTTCTTCGGTGAGCAGTCGGCGCTGTACACTTTCATCTCTCAGTCCACAAACAAACTGATCACGGAGGCGCTCGACGAGTGTCGTGCCAAAATCACATCCTTCCGCGAGACGTCTCAGTCCCGCGAGAAAAACACTAATAGTCTCTCCCTCTTTTT
This sequence comes from Epiperipatus broadwayi, assembly GCA_028023455.1. Classification (NCBI taxonomy): domain Eukaryota; kingdom Metazoa; phylum Onychophora; class Udeonychophora; order Euonychophora; family Peripatidae; genus Epiperipatus; species Epiperipatus broadwayi. The sequence continues at coordinate 13,970,489 of JAQFVV010012394.1, read as the reverse complement.
GTTCACGACGGCAAAACTGGTAGCGCTGATAGATTATAGAGGGCCTTGGATTGAAGTATTGTTTTAACACAGCGGTGAGCTCGTCATATGACCTTTCTAACGGCTGAGCTGGGGCTATCAAAGACCGCAATATCGATAGCGTTTGTAGTCCGCAGGCTGCCAACAAAGTAGCTCGTTTCTTGTCTTCACTTGTAATATCATTCGCCAGACAATAAAATTCGACTTGCGATGCATACGTATCCCATAGTTGTGGGGACTCGACGTCGAATGCAGATAACTTCCCGACAGTTGCCATCCTTGAGCATTAACGCCTTGTTGAACGTCTTCGCGAAGAAAAAGTATTTCTGTAGTTTCTTGCCGTAATCCCAAGGTAAAGAAAATAATGCAGCTAGCGGGATCCCATCCTCGTCGCCAAAAGTGTTGTGTATCACGAATACAAATAAACACAAACAACACTTTACTAGTTAATCATTTATTACTATTACTATACATAATGCTTATAAATACTAAGGAAGCATAATCACCATGCTAACATGGCTTCCCTCTGTAGTCTCGCAGTTGCGATAATATTCATTCTGCAGTAACTGTGACGTCACCACGAATACACTACAATTTATTCTGGCTAATTGTTGCAATTAATTAAACACTTTTTTTTTTTTTTTGAATTTGCATTCTTATTCCAGTTACTATCATATTAAAATCCAAAGGAAAGAGACTAAATTATTCATGATAAAAAATTTTATTATTCATTTAAAAACGCTAATCTATTAATTTATGGCAAACTGTTTCACAAACTGTTGGCTTTTAATGAAAAATATTTTCAGCAGCAGATCCAATTTTTTTCCCCATAGGTTATGCAAATGAATAATTGCTCTAAACTCCTCTTATACAGTTTCATGAAGTCCAAGAAATCATTACGATTGAAAACTAGAACCAGCAAATAAATATCAAATTGCTTAAATTAAATGAAACACTGATCGTAGTTATTGTTAAGGAAAGTCTGTCGTCTGACTTTGTATAATAGCATTACATATGTTGTATAAAACTGGTAAATACATCAAATTCTAAATATTTAATTGCCAAGACCATTCCCTTCCAGAAAAAGTGGAGAGAAATTGTGCTACAGTTGTGACAAAACTTTACAGAATCAATTGCACATCACAATTTCAAGGAGACAGCATAGAAATAAATGATACAGATGAAATCCTGAGTTATTAAAGATTGCTTCATTGATTGCAAATGCTTATGATCTCTTAGCAGTTATAAACTATGATGATGAAGTTAGGATAATTGTGAAGAAACTTCAAAATCTGATTAAGTAAAAGAGCGATGGACATTATGACCAGACCTTTTGAAAATAAATATTAAACTACTGATAAAAGTACTAAACTGACTGATATAGAAGATTTGATGGTGGATGAAAATGGGATAGTGGATAGCACTAAAAGATGCTATTCATTAAGCAGTTTGATGACGATAATAAATTCAAGAAGTATTTCAAACTATTATGTAATTTCTTCACATGAAACAATTGGAATTAATGGAAAATCTGGTTTGTAATATTATGGCATATAAATTTTGCTACTGTAATTTATGTGAATGAACAATAATTCAATTGCATTGTAGTAATATAGGAATATTTTGATGACTTATAATTATTTGCTTCTAAAAGGTTCTGCTACAGGTCTGTCTTCATAATTATATCATTATATTATTATATTTATGATAATAGTTTTCTGGAGAAATTTTGAAAGTGATATATAAAAAAAAGAGTAATTCAGAATTTCTCTAGGACTAAATGTTTAATTGTTGTTCTGCAATAGTGATCTACTGCAAACAGTAACATACATACATGTCACACAATTTTAAAATTTGTAAATTATTTTAATTGTAAATGTTTGATGTTGAATATTAAAAGCCTTTTATGTAAAAATAACAATAAAAAATTAATTTATGTATTATGTACTCAAATATAAGAAAACAATTCAAATAGATATATATATATTATAATGATCAGTACTTATCAACCATTTTGTAATATTATTTATATATATGACTTATTAATCCATATGTGTGCCATTAGATTATTAAAATAATATGAAATTACAGTGAAATACCATTCACAAATTTCTTAAAATTTTTTCACTAAGTCAGGATAAATCAAGATTTCTATTTTGGAGTAAGGCATTTTCAATTAAGATGATATATCACTATAGAATAATAATAGATTCATTTTCAAATAAAATATAACTTGTAAAAACATCACATGATCACTATTTCCTATGATTTCACTGATAAAAAACACAAACTAGAAACTAGTCTAGAGATATTGGAGGATTTGGTACTAGATAGAAATTTTATGCACAAACCTTCTAGCATCTACTGATGATTATAGCTTGCACTGGGTGACCCTACTGTATGGAGAGTTCGCTACTGTTCTAAAATATAATTTATGCATCTTTGCATTACTTTATAAATATAATCAAACATGTAAAAGAAAAAGCTTTTGATTCTATTAAATCGTAATTACATTTAGTATTGTAAAAAAAGAACAAACAAATTTTTTAGTGCTAATAATAAAAAATTAGAAGTTAAATTAACAATATAATTTTATTAAAATTAAAATGAAAGTGTTTTCCCTTCAAATTATTTATATTAAACAATGCATTTCCTTATAGAAATATATTATTAAACAATTTCTTTTTAAATTTTACTTGTTTGATGAAGTACAATACATATATTATTAGATGGCAGGTTTTATTTATATTTTCGCTATTGAAAAAATAAATTTATTATAAAGACAAGTAAAAATATCAAATTATATTTTTTGTTATTTATTTTTGATATCCTTTGGAATGTTATATGTATTAACTGAAACACAGGCTTATTATATACCTATGTCTATATATGTAATATAGGGTATATGAGCACAGACTTTCAGATGACCCATCACTCTCCACTCTATCTAATAACACTGATACACTCAAGCACATATATGCTGAAAAGATAAATAATCACCAATATATGTATTTCATGCTAAACCAGCAATCATCAGTTGGTCCAGATTATCATCTCCCACACATATATACCATAAGTGCTCAGATATATATTAAGATAGACAATCTTCATACTTTAATATTATATATATATGCTGTTATCAAAAATAATGTTGCTAAACAAAATAAATCACTTGCATATTTAAATTTATAGAATTAATGTTGGAATTAAATGAATATTTTATAAGTATAAGCTTTTAAAGGATGTATATAAACAAAATATAAAACTCATAAGTATACAAAGGTCAACATGGGTATGACAAGAATCTCGGCCTCAGGATGGCCTTTGAGCATTCCATCATCAGATGTTCAATTGGATGGATGGTAGAAGAGTTGGAGATGTGGAGTAGATAGAAGCCTCTCCATTAAAGTATGAGGATTGTCTATCTTAATATATATCTGAGCACTTATAGTATATATGTGTGGAGATGATAATCTGGATCAACTGATGATTGCTAGTTTAGCATGAAATACATATATTGGTGATTATTTATCTTTTCAACATATATGGGTTTAGGTGTATCAGTGTTACTAGATAGAGTGGAGAGTGGTGGGTTGTGTGAAAGTCTGTGCTCATTTACTCTATATATTAAAAATAACTTCTGTAATTCAGTAAAATTTACTACTTTTTATTAAACAATGATGTAATAATAATATTGAAATCATTAGTTGTTGTTCATTGAAAAAATAATTAATAAAGTTTCAATTGGTTTTAGTTAACTTTAAATGTTACCTATTTATGCAGTGAAAAATATCTCAAGGCTTATGAATGCGATGTGCTTTGTTGTCCATATTAGATAATAATAAATATCATTTTTGAAAGTATATTTGCAAGAAGGATTGTTCAATAGATTTTTGCTTCGATGCTTTATGGTAGGATAATCCATTATAACATAATAAACATCTTAAATTATGTGACAACCAAAAGCCTTATATCTCTATATGTAATAAAAAATATTATAAATATGATGAAACATACTGTAAATAAGTTAAATTCTTTCATTATTTCTACTACATTCAATAAATAAGAAAATAAATCTCGTTTGGTTTTTATTATTTCCTTTATATATACGTGTAATATAAATTGTATCATTTATTTTGGTTATCATAATATTAATATTATTTTAAACTAAAATGTTATGTCATATTTGATTAAAATTTGTACATATAAGTAATCAAACTTACTTTATTGCATATTCATGCTATTCCAAAGGAATATTATATTATTTAAAATATATACATATATATTTACTCAGTTTTAATGAAATAAATAATACATCTATAATAATAAATTATTAATTACTGTAGCTCTTATTTTAATGCATTATTTAAAAACTTTAAATAAATATTAATATACATTTTTTATAAATCTTCATTTAAATGCATAAATTAAAATATTTATATAAATAAAAGAATAAATATAAACAAGGCAGACATTTTCAACAAACAAAAATAAACAAGTGAATTGAAATTTCAGTGATACTGTGATATATACAATATCTATATATTACTTCAATTACATGCTATCCAAAAAAAAAAAAAAAGTAAATAAATAAAAAGTAAAAACTTAAAATTTGTGAATTTGATAAATTTTATAATACGGTAGCAGCTATTTTTTTGTCTCGAAACATTATATATGATCATGTTTATTAATAATATTTTATTGGCTTACATTGAAAGCATATACAATTTATTCTTCATTTTATTATTTTGATATGTATAGTATTTCATATAGTAAATTATTTTCTAGGCATAAAGTTAAAAGTTTTATGAAATTTAATAAAATTCATGACATATCCTTGTTAAGTGTCAAAAATCAAAATTATCAGTTTAATAATTGTATAAAATAAGAACTGTGAATCATTCTTACATTTTATCAGAAAACTTACCAAAGTTTGAAGAGATTAAATGCGAATCTGAAATGGGTAACAGCAAGTAAAAATGACCACGTAGATCCGAAGTCAATATAGATTTAAAAACATCAAAATAACTAGAGAGATTGTAGTCTGCTGATAATGAGATTGCTATTTCATTTCATAGGGAAAAAAGTTATTGAAGAAAAATCTTATCACCCAAAATGTATTTAATAGTGATGAAAGTTTGACATTGCACTATTCATTTTATTAAAAAAAAAAATGAAGATAACGTACAATGTTTTTTATTATTTTTATTTTTTAAGTGAACATCTACAAGTAAATATATATGAAGAAGCATTCCCATAATTCAATATTAATTACTACATTATTAATTTTTAAAATTTTTATTTATATTATAATCTTAATTTATATATGCAAAGTATCTGCATGCTCTCTCTCTCTCTCTATATATATATATGCATGTTGATAAGTACGACATGTAATTCAGTAAACAATACATATTCTATCATAATCAAAGCTTATCAATAAACTTTAGCTATTATATGCAAGTTTTCTGATGTACGCGAAGGGCAATTGGAGAGAAATATAGTGAATATTGCAGTTCAGTTGTAATTTATTGTTAAAGATTCTATTTGATGATAGTCTTTTATTAATTTAATTTCATATAATATTGTTTAACGATAGTTGATAGGAAATTAACTTACATATTGAAAATCAGTTTTAATTTACTTTTCTCATAATTTTCTTTCAAGGATTAAAATAAATATTTGAGAAGCTTGTAAATTCACACGGATTCTTTTGTCATTTGAACTCTATTACTGGACGATATTGAAAGTGTTAATGGAAAATGTTTGAATCCAAATTGAATTTAGTTGATTTTTTTTCATAAGTTTTAACTCTATTATTACTATTTATTTCAAAAATTAAATATTAAAATTTTTTTTTTGTCATATATTATCTTCTTCTTGTTTTTTTTTTATGAGAAATAGTAATATAATATTTTTGATTCATTACTAGGAAAGGAGCATTGTGTAACAATTCATTTTAATTGAAGATATCTTGATGATTAGATTTATCATTATTTAGGAACTGTAATCAAACTTATTCCTGTAACAATATAAACAAAAGCAAATATATACATTTTGTTTTTATAAATGAAACAATAAATATTATTCACAAACTTGATTTTAATTTGTAAATTTAAGAAAAACTTGTTATTAATAAAGTGAAATAAGTTTAAATTGAATAATATCTTATTAGCAAAATATTACTAACTAAAATGGTTATAATAATTGTAATTCCTTTAGATTGATTCAAAACTAAATTTAAAATGCAAACATTTTTATAAATATTGAACCCTATGAATTTATTCAAAGATGTAATTAGAATGGGAATGTCTTTAGGGTTTTGAGAAAATTAGTTTGATTTTATCCTTATTTTTTTGTTTTAGAATTGATAAATAGTGTAGGATTTTTCATGAAAGAGTGAAAATAAATTTGGGAATATCAATTACATAATATATATTAAATCAGAATTTTTTTTAATAAGCAAATATATATATATATATTTAAATAATTCATGAATATTATAAGTTTCTGACTTTAAAAAGCTATTTTAAAATATATTAATGTATAATTGTTCTTTCTCTTACACAAAATATATTATGTTTGTATACATTATGTTTTAAGATATGTATGATTAATATATAATTTGGCAAATTGATTGAATTATCTAATATAGTACTTAATCTATTTCTCCTATTTAAAGTCTTGTAAATACTTTTATTCTTTAAATGCATTAAATTGAATTAATTATATATTGTACCGGTCAAAACATGTTTATCCATCTAACATGAGCTGGAACTCACAAAATGTACTTTAAACCCAGTCAAGCCCAAGATTTAGGTCAGGGACCAGCCTGAATTCGAACCCACTCTCTAAGCCCCAGATCAAACACCTAATGGATAACATAATAGTGATGGCCCATGAGAATTAATCTTAATCCGGCCAACTAGCAGAGCTGAGCAAAACAATGAGACATCTATTAACTATGACTATATTAAAATAATAGATAAGCATGGCTGTAATATGTGGAAGTGGAGGAAAAGGAATTCAAACTATTCAAATAAGTTAGACAATAAAATATATTTTAATATACTGACAAATTATTATACATTTATAAATTAATTATATACATTAGTGTGTGCGTGAATGAGCAAGCGGTAGTGTCATTCACGCTATTATTTCTCATATGCTCTTTATTAGCTAAATAATATATTACAAATAAACACACATCTTTGGTAGGCCCAATATTAAGATGCCAATCGGTTATTAGAGAGAATTACATAATACTGCCATTAACGCTTTGATTTACGGTTCTGAAACATGGTGACTAACATATATTTTTCTAGGAGCGTTCCGATATTCATTATACATATGATATAAACTATTTTTACGCCATTGAGGTCGTGAAAATAAACAAAAGACAGTTGAAAGATTATATGTGAAACTATGACAAAATATTTAATGAAAAATTATTTTACGATAGTAAGACGAATGCTTTATTTTCCCCAAGGCATATAGATACTCTTAAATATAGATATATAAATTACGACGGTAAGATTGTATATGATTGAAATAAACTTAATTAATAAAATAGAACTAATTGGCATTTATATATATCTTTTAAGCAAAGCGTAATTTTAATATTAGAGCATTAAAACTGGATCATGAAGCAAAAGAAATAAATATACGAGAAGTTTGCGGTGCTGACATTATAACCAAGAAATAATAGGAAAAGTCGTGCTTCTGGACGAAAGATGAAGTGGATGGGCATAGCGTGTGCCATACTTAGGGATCACCACCAAAGGCCTTTTTATATGAAGAAATGGATGGGCATAGCGTGTGCCAGACTTAGGGGTCACCGCCAGGGGCCTTTTTATACGAAGTGATATGCATAGTGTGTGCCAAACTTACGGGATCACCGCCAGAGGCATTTTATACGGAATAAATAACGAGAAATCTATGGGTTTGATCTTGTCGCAACCCCCAGATTAGAAGACTAGAAGCACGTAATATATATATACGAAGATCGGCCAAATGTCAGAAATGCAGTAATGATACATGTCACTAACAACATTGAATAAATTTTACTGCTTTAAAATAAATGACCCTTGTTTGAATACTATAGTTTTAGACAAATAATACGCTATGCAGTTATAATATATATAGAGAGAAGATTTCATTTAATAAAATATACATGAAGATTTTATTTAGTAAAAGAAACATTAAGATTTACCTCCATCCCTTTTCTGTTATTTTTAAATAAATCAATCCCACCTTCGTTGATTTTACAATAACTGGAATATATTAAATACTGTATTTGATCTTTTAAGCATAGACTATTTTAAAAGTATAGCAAAAAAAAATAACTAGCAGTTATATAGAAAACAAATAATCGGTCACCTTTTTCAGAATTGAATAAAAACAAAACATTTAAAAAGATTTCAAAGCGTTAATTGGCTTAAGTTCTGGATTTACCCCGGGTAGAAAATCCAGAGTTAAACAAATCAATTTTTATATTAAAAACGGACTTAAAATGTTGATTAATAAAATAATCTGGCGAACGTATTAATTTATAATGCAGTATATATGTATATTTAAAGGGGATGTTAGTAACCTTTTCATGAAGGTTTAGTTAAAAATGTCAGAAAAGATTTTTAGAAATTCAACTGGTCAGATTGTTTGAAATTGGCATATCAATAACAGGTATATAAATCAAATAATAAATACATATAAATAAATGATCGCACCAAAGTTAAGGAAAGTTAAGAGCATATGAGAGAGAATTAAATTTATATAAATTATTTAAGAGCAAATTAATGTTATTTATATAAAAAAAAACATATTAATTTAAAAGATAGAAAATTGAACAATACGTTAGAATCTTGATAGCAGGATTTGAGATTAGTGAGGCTAGATTCATTTTCAAATAGTAGCATAAAAGTTACCTTGCGCAAATTTAATAAGTCTATTTTCAAAGTACGGCTCATGCATGGCAAATTGAGGATCCAAATTAATTCTTAGTAACAGCAAGTTTCTATTAGCATTTTTAAAGTTCTCCATCGAGCCTTTACTTCACTTGAGAGTAGCAGAATATTACGACAGTGGAAAATGACCCACAAGGGTCGGAAAAAGCTTTTACTAGATCACTTTTAGATTTCAAAACAGCATAGTGTCTAGTAGCAATCACTTCTCTCAATAGTAGCTAATCTAATCTCTGACTCAAAATTCACTCATTTTATACTTTTTCTTTATCTGTTGTTTTTGAAGATACAACAGTAAGATAACATCCAAAAATAAATTCAAATCTATTTCCAGATTAGAAATAGATTTGACAACATGTTTTTAACAAAAGTATCTCTAATCTTAATCCCATTTAAGTAAAACTTTAATTAAAAATACCTACCCCAGATTAAAACAATAGTGCTTCCAACTCCTTTAATTATATTTAGACAATTACTGTAGCATCTTCCATATTGGATTTTACAAAATATAGTTTAATAGAAAAAGTACTTTAAAAAGAAAAAGTTTAAAAAATGACGTATAATAAAATATTTACAAAAAATCAATCTTTTGTTAGTAATTTTGCTCCTATATATATATTTGAGCCGCACCTATAATACTTTAATAAAAAAAAGAACTAATAATTAATAAAAAGAATTAATAATTATAAAATTAATAATAATAGAAATGTCAATTTAAAAGTTAAAATTTTATAATTTAGACGCGCATCTCAAATATATATATAAAATATATACATATGACAAAAGGAGCGGGATGGGAAATAGGGTTTAAATAAAAGTTAGTAGATGGAAACATGAAGCTCATTCTTAAGCTAAGATTGACTGCTTCAATATTATAACGATCGAAATGAAAGTGAAGATCAAATCTAACCGCAAAAACAATATCTGCACTACAAGGGCGCCATCTAGGCATTTGAGCCTAGAAAAATTTATAAAGTAGGCAGATATGCGCTGTTAAGATTCCACTTTCTTTAAATATTCCGACCGTTAGCCCAAGTCACTAGCTCAGCGGAGACGCAGAGATAAAAATCTATAAATTTTATATCTTAAATATAAAAGAATAAAAGCCACTGCCAGAAATTAACACGTAAAAATATTTATTTACGCACATATAAAATAACATTTAAATTTTGAGGAATAAATTTAACATTTATATTTTTATATTGATCTTTAATTCTAAATTTAAGTAGATTTCAAATAATGAGTTTACTATTTATTTAGAGGGTCGAGTATGAATGGACTACATAGGTCTGCATTTGAAAGGAAAATATTCTTCCCTGATTTAACCCTAGGCAACAAATTTCGCAATCAACTGGCGCCAATCCATCTGATACATTCATGTATTCAATGTAGCACGATACGACAACACAAAATACTATATTGTCAGGAATGTACATCTGAACAATAAGTAGAAATAGAGAAGACATTGACTCTCCACCAACAGGAATGTGACATCTGTTGGCAAGTAGATCAATAAACAAAAAACTCCATAGGAATGGACTGCGGTCTTCTGCTGACTTACAAACCCATCCATAGGCAAACAGAGGGTGTGTGGCGTATATCTATAATCCTGCCCGTAGCGGACCTCATACTACATCTACTAATTACACAAATATATCCAATCCATTGAACCAATTCAACTACGAAATGAATAACCTAAGATTACCCTCCCTTAATACAACTTTACAAAACTATATAGCCATTCACGCCCGACTTAATTTTAACACTTAAATACGTTCGCACAGATTTGTTTAAAAATGTTGGGTATAGATCGATTACATAGATTCCACGGTCAAAAACATTTCAAAATAAACATAAACGATCAAAATACAAAATTATTGATACCGACAATCGCAGAGGGAAACTTATAAGTAACCCAATAGTATTCACCATAAGATACTTGCGTTGTCACCAATAACTTAAAAGACATCCGAATAAATACATTTTAGATACTCACCGTAAGGTATCATTATTTATCGAATGTCTATATATTTTGATCAAATATGAAAACAAAAATATAATTAACCGCAAACGAATCCATGCAAGCGTCTATAAACAACTTAAATTTCATACATTTAACTAATCTTTACAATAAGAAAAAAAAAAAATGGAAATGATGTTTATCAATCGGAAAACATATGAAATTAAACATTATTAATTTGATTTAAAAACTTACAAAAATCAGATAAGAGTCCGTTTTAACATTTCAGTTGGCTTGTTTATCAATTTGTAAAACTTGACGAAAGTTCTTGATTGATTTTAACAATTGTTCATTTCATATAGCTTATGGTATAAGAGTCCAGGCCTCTGCTTTCAATTCCCGCGACGCCTCCGTTGGAAGGTAATGTTCTGGAGATGGCAATAGCTGGTTCAAGGTATCACAGTCTTTTCATTTTTTTTTTTTTTTTTATAGAGAGTGTGGTATGTGCGTCATACCACATCTCTCAAACACACAACGCTGGAACTGTCAGAAAAAACTGTATTTCCCTTTTTATATTATCCACAAGGATTCAATGAACAAAACGTCACTAGTCTATCACTTTCGTTAGGGTCCGAGCCAAGGCTTAGTGCTTCCATTGGTCAAGCTAAAATTTCTTTCTTCTCTTATCTAACTTTTCATCTGACTTTTTAATTACACAGCTTTTAGATAATTAATAAACAATCATTTCCATTTATAGTTTACAGGAATTAATTAATACCTGTTTTTACTTTAACTTACGTTATTTTTTTATTAAAATATTTTTATATTTCAATCTGGTATTTTTTTATTAAAAAAAATACGTTCAGATACTTTTTTTTTTTTTTTTGTTTATGAAAAAAATATTTTTAAAGTTTAGCATCCGTGCGAATATATATATGTTTAACAAACATTTTAATTTTAGCGTTTAGTTTTTTACTTTTATTTGCGAACTTTTAAGTTTTTATTTTAAATTAATGTAACGACATATTTATATATCGTTACAATATATATATATATTTTTCTTTCTTTATTTAATATATATCTATGAACTGTTGTTTATTTTATAAAGAGTATTAAGAAATGGTGTTACGAAAAGTGTTTGAAATGATCATAACCATTTCAGTGTATATACAGTTGTATATATATATAGATAATATGTTATAACGGTCTGTATTCCCTTAAGGAATGAGGGTGAACGCATCTAACTACGGTCAGACCTGGGTCTTCATGTAGGATACCATGAATGATGTGATAAAAATTTAATCCATGGTTGTATCTATATTTAGATGTGATAATTTGATGTTTAAACATTCAGTACAGATACAACTTAGACCAGTTCATCCAGTCTTCACTTCTTTATTATTCTATTATGCTCAGTATTCGAACTCAGGGTTAATTTTACACTTAACTCTCTTCAGGGGTGAATTGATATCCTGTAGCAATAATAATACTTTTATATAAGTTTGATAGATTCTTAAAATTCCTTTCAAGCAAGTTATCATGATGTTAAGTCAGAATGATATGTATATGTGGATATATGTATTCAAGTTTATTTTATTATCAAAATAAAGTAAATAATTTAAATAAATCACAGAACTCCTTAAATTTAAAATAAATTTAACAATATTTATTAATTGAAAACAATTTAAATTTATCTTTATATAACAAAATTTTTGATTATGAGTGTTTTACATACATTTCTACTGTATTAGTGTATAAATTTTTAAATTATACCTCCCCATATCCCATAGTAGATATGTATCATAACACAAACAATTTTAATAGGTTGTAAAAGTAAATAAAATTTTATAATTCCAAAGATTATGATAACACTAGCTAACTAAATCTAAATTAAACAGTATAAATATAAATGAAGACCTTTGTAATATTCAATATGGTCCCTATCGTTGAAAAAAAAAGATCTTTTATCCAAGGATATTAGTAATTTATATCGAATAATAAACAAATATTACTAAATTAAATTAATAATAAAAAAAATTTCTGTTTTGTTATAAGTGAATGAATTTAATATGAAGAACAATAAAAATCTTACCTTAATATTAAATTTAATTATTAACCTGGTCAAGTTACTCTGTATGGAAGACCTAAATTTTATTAAATAAAAAATATATTTAACCCAATGATCTTTCCACTTTTTTCATTTAATGATTTTCCAAAATGGATTATTACAAAGTAAATAGGTTTTAAAGGTAAAGGAAATATAATTAACTATTTAGGAATGTTGATATGCAAAGATGATATGATGTGTTTAAAGTTTATGATATTGTCCTATTCATTTTTCACAATTTGAGTAACAATGTTCATTAAGAGTAAAGTTCTTTTAATTCATTAAAATAATTATTTGTTTGACTTGACTATTGTTATTAAAATTTTATAATCTATTGTTTAAATTATATATGTGTGTATATGGGTATTTTAACTTAAAAGGATAATGTATGTACTGTTTACTAATTAAAATTATATTTTTAAGTTTATGGTTTGATATTGCACATAAACAAGTGAGCTTAATAAGATTGTAAGTTACTCTTGCAACTCCCCTCCTTACAGGGTTAAGATTTTCTAATATGATAAGAAATTTTCAACACTTAAAGTATATATGTATGTTCTAGCTTTATATGTATATTTTTCAATTTAGGTTTATAAAGGGGTCATACAATTTATTTCATATCCATTCTTTTTGTTATTTGTATTTTTTTTATATTAGCCTGGGTGTTCTCATCATTGAAATGATTATTCCTAGGTTTTTATTTAGTGTTGTCTCCTTTCTTTTTCTCTTTCTATAATTCATATGTGATAGTTATCTGAATTTTATGTTTGACCAAGATATGGTTTAAGAATGTGGGCATTATATATACCTTTCATTTGCCCATCTATATCTACCTAGAATCTGTTTGTTTTATTATAGTAAATGATCCTTTATATAGATTATAGAATTTATGGTATTTGTTTTGGAGTTGTTTACTAAGGTTATGGGTCTTTATAAAAACCTTGTCCCCTATTTTGAATTGGTAGCTATTTTTCTTTCTTTTTTTTACTTCTCAACTCTAATTTATTTATTAATCTTTGATATGTCTTTCTATATATTTTATATCAGTCTGGTTGGGTTTAATTGTGGTTGATAATTTTTAAATAAATTTGGAATTGTTTTATTGAGGTAGGTGTGAATCCAGTAGATTCATTCATTCCATTCAAATTTACTACATATTTTATTTGTTTTGCCCATTCTCTATGCTCCTCCTCTAGGTAAGTCCTAATCAAATGTCTAAGCTCCCGCATTACATGTTTGCAAGGGTTTGATTGTGTATTTCTAATGGATGTGAGCACATGATTTATTTGTGATTTTTTTACCCACTTCTCTTTCATTTTTAGATAGGAAAGGTGTACCATGGTCTGCTAATATGATTTTAGGTTTTCCTATTGTTGTGAAATGGAGGGTGTCTAATATTCTGACAGTATGTCTAGTATTAGCTTGAGGTAGCTATTTGACCAATACACAGTTAGTCAGATGGAGTTTATTGTTACAGGAATTCAACTATACAGTATAATACTGTAAAGGATCTGAGAATATTGTGGCTGATGTTCTGAATTGAAATCCATGTAGGTCAGAACAAAAACATTTTTCAATAGAGAATGCCTACATTACAAATATCAACAGGATGGTTGATAGTAATGTAGAGAACGATTTAGAAAAATTACCTGAAATACAATTTAATGATCCTATTTACCCTTCATAAGAGTTTTAACCCTTTTCCCGCCTCTTACGAGGACTCTCGTAAGCAGTTGACGTCACTCTAATTCTGTTATTTTTAGCGGTAGGAGATTCGTTTGACAGTTATTGATTAGGTTTTTAAAAGTTCTGTAAGATGGTGCCCTCTTCTGAATTATTTTACAAGTAAAAAGTCAAAAAAACCGCGTTTAAAGCTAAACAAAGAAAGAAACTTATTGGTGATTGGCTGTCAGCTGACAAAGACATTCTGATTGGCTGGAAAGAACAAAGAAACCGCCTGATCAAAGAAAATAAAGAAAAACGCTGAGATTTTCATTTCGAATATGGTTTAAAGTATTCCAAAGTATAATTTGAGTATTAAAATAATTTTTAAATACAAATATACTAAAAAAACAAAATTATTTTCGAAAAATATTGAAGATTTTAGTAAAAATATTTAAGATTTAGCAAAAAGAAATATTTAGTTTTCTATAACGTAAAAATCATTTACGTCACGAACTCTTTCTTTATATGTTGGCTTTTATTTTGCCGAAATTGAATATTTTATAATAAATAAATAGCAATTTATTTTTGAAAGAACTTTCGTTCACTTTTATAACCTGAAAATGTATTAATATATTTTTTATAAACAAATATAAAGTCAATATGATATTAAAGGTAAAAATATTTTGACAATTGACTTGTCTTCAGTTTGTGAGCTGGCCAATTAAAAGCTTTGATTTTTAGCTGACACAACCAATAATATAATTAGCGGTTAAAAGGTTAAGAGGAAAGAAAGTTTTGAATACACCGAAAGATCTCCACCATTATAAGTTAGAAAATCTGGTCTTACTTCACAAAACTGATAAAGATATAGATGAATGGAGGGCAATAATACATAAAACTTTACGTACCCACTCATAAAATATATCCATTGTTTATATGGACATTTCAGTGCCCACTAAACAGAACACACTTTGAAAAATTGCTTTTACTGGCCAAAAATGTATAAAGATATCTTAAAATCACTTCATGATTATCTTATATGCTTAAGAGCTAAACCAGTAAATCAAGATTTCAGTAATAAGTTTAAAATGTATTATCCCTGAAAGACCAAATGAGATCTTAGTGATAGATTATTATGGATCATTGCCTCCATTTAATAAACAAAAGTATTTATTATTCACTTATGATCTCTTTTCCATTTGATAATGATAGAAAAACCTAAAATCATAGTAACAGACTATAGTACACCTTTCGTATCTAAAAATTGAAAGAAGTCTGTAGAAAATTTACAAATAAAACACATGCTCATATCCATTAAAAATCTACAATCAAACCTTTGTGAACATGTAATGTGGAAGTGTGAGCATTTGTTTAGGACTTACTTAGAGGATGGGTAAAACAAACAAAACATGAAGTAAATTATATTAACTTGAAGTGCGAATGAATCTACTGGTTTCACATCTTATTAAACTACATTTCAACAAAGCAATTCCAAATTTATTTTAAAATTACCAATCTCCAATTAAACCCAACCAGACTGATATAAAATATGATACATAAAAGGCATTTCAAAGATTAATAAATAAATCAGAGCTGACAAGTAACAAAAGAAAGAAAAATAGCTCTCAATTCAAAATAGTAGACAAGGTTTTATAAAGACCCATAACTTTAATAACAACTCCAAAACAAATGCCACAAATTCTTAATCTATATAAAGGACCATTATTATAATAAAACAAACAGGTCCAAATGCATTCTGGGTAGATATAGATGGGGAAATGAAAGGTACATATAATGCCCGCATTTTTAAACTGTATCTAGTCAACCATAAAATTCAGATAACTATCACATACAAATTATAGGAGAAAGAAAAGGGAGATAACAGTAAATAAAAACATAGATTTCAATGATGAGAACACCCAGGCTAATATATAAAAAAATACAGATAATAAAAAGAGCGGATATGAAATAAATTGTAGGACCTCTATAAACCTAAATTGAAAAATATACATATAAAGCTAGAATAGGCATATACACTTTAAGTATTGAAATTTTCTTATCATATTAGAAAATTTTAACTCTGTAAGGAAAGGGAGTTGTAAGAGTAACTTACAATCTTATTAAGCTCATTTGTTTATGTACAATATCAAAGCATAAACTTAGACATTTAATTTTAATTAATGAACAGTAAATACATTATCCTTTTATGTTAAAATATCCATAAGCACACGTTTATCATTTAAACATTAGATTATAAAATTTTAATAATAAAAATCAAGTCAAATAAATAATTATTTTAATGAAATCAAGTGTAAAATAATTAGATTTCAATTATTCATATATATGTATAAAATAATTATTAAGTTAACTAATATCACTAATCAAGACTCTAAACATAGGTATAACCTAAGCTCAAGTCATACCTTAGCAACTAAACACGAAAGAAATAAAATTAGAACTCAATTACCAATTATTAAATATGATGCATTCAACAATAATCGAATACAAAATCGTGAAATGAAATAGTAATTTAACACATGCTTATTACCTGAAGTCAATTCCACTTTAAAAGCTAAATCAATTAATTTCCAAATCACTTCAATTTTTTTACAAATGAACTAGTCACTACACGTATTTATTTTGCTATGTTCGAATACCAAACATATCAGAAAGATGTATCAATAGTTTGACGAATTTTCCTTGTTTATAAAATCTTCATTAGCAGAAAACTAATATTACTCAAGTAAAGAGTAAATAAATCACTCTTTAATATCATCAATAATAATTTCAAAAGTGAAATTATCTTTAATATAATAATTAGAGAAAACCTTAATGATATTGTTGTAAACTTGAATTTCAAGGAAGATAATATCATCAAACATATTTATATATCTAAATAAATTTATTTTAAGAAGATTTTAAGTTATAGAAATGCATCATGAATAAAGACATCTTGCTATAGGATCAAATGCTATTGTTCTAACCTAAAGCAGTGTAACTATTCATTCCTACTGAAATGCCTAAAATACATAATTATATATCATCTATATAATTCATTATCCGATTTCAGTTTATAGCGATATAATTTATGGAAAGGGATGTCAACATCATGTGAGAGGAATGTCTATGAAACAACAGTATACTGATTGCCTCACCGATGATTTGATGACCGGATATAAAAGAACTTTATTTTTAATGAACATTGTTATTCAAATTGTAGAAAATGAATAGGACAATATCATAAACTTTAAACACATCATATTTCCTTTGCCTTTAAAACCTATTTACTTTGGAATAATCTATTTTGGAAAATCAGTAGATGGAAAAAGTGGAAAGATCATTGGGTTAAATTTTTTATTTTATTTTATAAAATTTAGGTCTTCCTTACAGAACGACTTAACCAGGTTAATAATTAAACTTAATATGAAGGTAAGATTTTATTATTCTTCATATTAAATTCATTCACTTATGACAAGATAGAATTTTTGTTTATTATTAATTTAGTTAATTTAATAATATTTGTTTGTTTATTATTCGGTATGAATGACTAATGTCCTTGGATGAAAGGTCTTTTCTTTCAACAATAGGGACCATACCTAGATAGGAGGTCTTATAGAAAATGGAATTTCCTCAAAACTATTGAATATTACAAAGGTCTTCATTTATATTTATACTGTTTAATTTAAATTTAGTTAGCTAGTGTTATCATAATCTTTGGAATTATAAAATTTTATTTACTTTTACAACCTATTAAAATTGTTTGTGTTATGATACATATCTACTATAGGATATGGGGAGGTATAATTTACAAATTTATATACTAATATGGTAGAAATGTATGTAAAACACTCATAATCAAAAATTTTGTTAAATTTATTTTAAATTTAAGGAGGTCTCTGATTTATTTGAATTATTTATTTTATTTTCATAATAAAATAAAATTGAATACATAAATCCACATATACATATCATCCTGACTTAACATCATGATAACTTGGTTGGAAGGAATTTTGAGAATTTATTGAACTTATATAAAAATATTATTATTGCTACAGGATATCAATTTACCCCTGAAGAGAGTTAAGTGTAAAATTAACCCTCAGTTTGCATACTGAGCAGAATGGAATAAAAAAGAGGTGAAGATTGGATGAACTGATCTAAGTTGTATCCGTACTGAATGTTTAAATATTAAAGTATCACATCGGAAATAGATACAATCATGGATTAGATTTTTATCACATCATTCATGGCATATTACATGAAGACCCAAGTCTGACCATAGTTAGATGAGTTTGACCTCATTCCTTAAGGGGATATGGACCATTCCAATATGAATACAATTACAATTTGTTTTCTTTGTCTTTAGAGCCCGCCCATACTCTTCATGATTTAAGCAGCACAAATGACCTGACACCGGATTCCATGGCTCATTCAACTATTGACTCCGTAGATGTTATTGCTAATGGTGACCAATTAACTCTTACAAGTTCTAGTATGCATGATGGAATGGATACTTCAGTGGATACCACTATCAATGGAGTTGAAACTTGTAAGTAAAAATATATTAAATACTAATAAAATCTTAAAAATAGTAATTTTATTATTATTATATGAACTTGATTATTATGGCTGACAGGGTTATCATTTATTTTTCTATTTAGCTTTTTTAATAAACATTATTATATATGTATACAGGATGGCTATATAGCATCATATATTATCAGTTGTGATAAACTTTTCAAAGTAAATATATATATATATAGTCTTATAATAGATGTTTTTTAGGTCTGTTATAATAGCTGCTTTAAAACAAAATCTGATGAAAAATTACAAGAATTATTTATTGAATTCAAGAGGAAAAATATTTGATTGTAGTTTAATTTGTAAAATGAATGAAATCATAAAAATAAAGCTGATCACTCTGGATTGATTATTTTATTAAATAATTTGCAGTATTATTTTTTTAAAAATTTTATCCTGAGATAACATCAATAGAAAAATTATTGAAAATAATATGACTATTTATTTCTTTGATGATATTAAACAAATTAAAATAGGAAATAAGTTTATTGACTGGTTCAGCCTACAATGTGATCACAACCCGATGATTATTATTCAGGAAAAGTTAGTAAAAACTCACTTTTTATAAATGTCCTCACCCTAAATTGATGGCAATTGACATGATTTATTTGCCTCTTGTTTGTTATTCATTTTCATAAATGCTTCCTCCACTCTTTTTTGAATGATATTTTCATTGACTATTATTGTCTGACCAAATATCCTAATCATAATAATATAGTATTAAACAAAATCTTTTTTCTTTATTATTCTAAGTATGAATATTTTTCTAAAAATATTATTTTTTTATTTAAAGAAGTTAAAATTTATTTTCTATTAAACACAAACATTAAGTAAACGTTTTATTTCATACAGTATTATTTAAGTTTAAATTAAATTATATAAACAGTACTCTTTTTTCTTTTAATATTCCATTTCATTCAATATCAAGCAAATCATTTCCTCTTCACTCTTAATTTTAGCAATGTTTAAATCTTATTGTGTAATGTTGATGTTTTGGTTATTTTCAATCTTCTTCAAATAAAGAAGAATGTTGAACAATGAAAATGTTGACTTTACATAATAATATTAATATCATCTATATTTTTATTACTTTTTACAATGCTTTTTTCCAACCCTCTATTGACAATTTCAACTGCCCCAACAGTCTTCTTCAGAACTATAACAAACACAATGCAAATAAATGAATACAAATATACATGAACATATTTGCATTGTATTTGTTATAGTTCTCCAAGAAGATTGCTGGGGCAATCAAAACTGTCGATAGTGGATTATAAAAAAGCTTTGTAAAAAGTAATCAAGAATATAGATAATATTAATAATATATGGATTTGGCAATGCAGTAAGAAAGATAAAGTTAGAATATTTATATACATTACTAAAATTAAGTGTATATGGGGTGGTGATATATTTAATATTGAAGTCGAAATTATAGTAGCAAAACTTTTTAATTTGCAACCGTACATTTTCTGAAAAGTCTAATCTATTTTACTGAATTTTTTTTTTTTATTAAGGAAAAAAAAATGCAGATGACTGATCACCCATTACATGATGTAAATACATTTGTTTAAAATAAATCTTGAGATCATACTACAGTCAATAACCCTAGTCTTCTCCATTGATTCATAAGAGTCTTTGAATTGCCAAGTCCTTTAATTCACAGATCCTTAAAACTTCATCTATGTTGCCATGTCTTTGTATAAACCGCATCTATGGAATTCATACTTTAATCCGTTTCTGAATTTCTATTGCTTTCCTGTTTTGAATTTTCTTCAAAATTTTCCTCTTGTGAGCTTATTTCTTCATCATCTGTGATTTCTTCTGTTTCATCAGTACACACAGAACTAGTACTAATTTGTTGCTGCATTTTTTAAATCTAAATAATAATATTTTAGTAACATATAAATTACACTTCCAAGAATATAACATTTTGGTTATCTTATTAGAAGAAAAAATCCTTGAGACTAGTGAAAATCTTCCTCTAAACTGTAGTAAATTGTGAACTACATAGAAATAACTTGAAGTATAGTACTTAAATACAATTAATTTTATTTTTATTTTTTTGAAATTCTTTTCATTATTAATTGATTGCCTCTTGAATTAGTGTTTCAAATAAAAATTGTATAAAGTCTTTATGTATTCAAAAGTAAATATTCCTACACATACATCAGTAATATATCTTAGTGGAGTAATCATTAAGAAAAATTTTTTTGTCAGATATAATTTTGTTCTACACTGCGAGACATACACATTCGTGAGTCTATTCAAAATCATTGTGGATATTAGATTAATTTTAATCTTTAAACTACTATGTTATTTGGTTAATTAGATTACATTTTAGTAAAGACTGAACAAATTCATTTTTTATTAAAAGCTGCATAAAGGGATTAAATCAATCATTTAATATTAATCTTACTTCAATATAAGTGATTTTTTTTTAAAAACAATAACATATGATACAAGTACTGCCATTTCACCAATCAATGAATGCAATTCATCAATAATTTGCTGGAGCCCTTGAAAATAAATTAATAAGCAGTTGTCATGTTGACAAAAGAAATGGTCTTCTTGGTAGCTAAAAGTAAAGTATCCTTATAGTGTCTTTTCTTCAGGAAAAAAGAAAAGATTTTGATTTTATTGTTATGTAGCAGGTCTTTACTAATGCTTAAACAGATCATAACAGTTTCATTAATAGATAAATGATTTCAATTTCTAATAGTAATATAGTATATCAACAAATGATATTTCTAAAAAAGGAAAATATTTTCTAAATTTATGTTTATGTATTAAAGACTCTGCTCAAAGGCAGGTTCGATTATGTATGCAGTAAGGTATTATGATCATTTGTCTTTGCTTTCTATATCTTTGATATAGCTTGTCACTGCATTTTAAATGATACTATTGATTATTATTTGAATCCTTCAAATCATTATAAATCTCATAATAATTTATTCTTGCCTAATTAGAATATTTTGAATAAAGTTTGATGAGATTCATATATTTCCAAGTCACTTTTACCAAACATATAAACTTGAATGCATATTGATTCCAATTTCTTAAGCTCAACTTAATTTATCATAATAATGAATTGGATCTGAACGACTAGTTTTGATTCATATCCTGAATGGTAATTTCTCAAGATATAAGTCAAGATTATCTTGGCTATGATTAATAAGATAATTATCATGACAAAATATAGTAATAATTTTTTCCCCCAAATCATTCAGGTTTTCAAATTGAAGTTTGTATTATGAAATTCAATTTGATTTGAAAAAAAAAAAAAAAATACAAACTGCAATAAAAAAATTGTTTTTTCTTTCACAAAATTATATGACGTAATACACAAAAGATTTTTTATGCCTACAAAGAGTTTATATTATAAGCTGTATTGACTATTGACAATTCATTGCTATTTTTGTTTTGCTTCACATATTGAAATATTAAGATAGTGTAGAAAATAAATTTTCAAATGACCTTTCATGAAAGTCTATAAACTTATCAATTTTACTACGTATAGTTTTTTTTAAACCAACTTTTAAAAATATTTCTGGTGGTGATGTATTAAATCAAATTTTCATATGTAAAATTTAATATGTTAGAATTAAATATGCACACATTAATTATAAATTATAATTCGAATAAGATCTAAGAAAATTATCTTGAATCATTCTATGACTAATATAAACAAATTATTAATTCTCCGAACGTTTTCGAAGGCTTACCCTTCATTATCAAGAAGTACAAAATCTCTTATCATTTTCCAACGATATACTGATATGCAAATATTCGAACAAAACTAGGTGAATATGCAAATAAGAATCAGAGCGCCTCCACTCGCCATTTCTTTGACAAGGCATAAAACGACTCCCTTTTGTTCAATGCGTGCTCATCCGAGATGATGAAACACGCCTCCTTAATCTTCCTTCGCAAATCACTCCGCTCCCTACATAGTACTCTAAGTCCATCAGGTCTGCATGGATGACCCGCAGCCATTGCATGCTGTACAAAAATTGAAGGGTGGGATGAATAAGCTAAAGCCTTATTGTATGAATATACATGTTGGGATAATCTAACTTGAACAGATGCTTTCGTCTCCCCATAATATGCAGCCTGGCAGTTGTTTCCACTACATGCAATTTTGTAGACTGCCTGCTGTGCTTGCATCTGTGCTTGCATCATCAACCATTATCAGTTCACTGCAGGATAAAGATCTCTCCAAGTTCAATCCATCTCCGATCTTTAGCTTCTCTTCTCCACATCACCACTGCACACTCTCTTATTTCATCCATCTATCTCACAAGTGATCTCTTTTTGGGTTTTTTATAATCTCTTGGAATCCAGTTTAAGATTACAATTGTCCATCTATTATCATTTCTTCTAGAAATATGTCCAGCTCAACTCCACTTCAGTCTTTTAATTTTTTCAATGAGGTCAGTAACACCTGTTTGTTCTCTTACCCATATATTGCATTTTCAATCTCTTCTTGTTATTTCCAACATGCATCTCTCCATACTTCTTTGAATGGTCTGAAGTCTCTGTATGGCTCTTCTATTAAATGTCCAAGCCTCAGATCCACTTCTCATATTAAATATAGTTACATTATTAGTTTTGTGGGTTACGGTTACTTAGGCACATCATTGATTAATGGGAAAAAATACATAGATAATTTGTTGTGAATTAGATTATCTTTTTTCCTCTTAGATTAATAAAAGCATTCATATCATCATTTTATTGATTTTATCTAATTACTGGAAAAAATATGATAATGATTGTTTTGTTTTTTTCTGATATGATTGATTTACTAATAAGACTAATTAAAATTTTCCTATGAATTGACTATATGACTATTGGTTGCAGATTATTTTTCTCTAATCATTCATTTGAAACTTTTGGATTGTAATCAGTTTGTTCTATTTTAAATTCAAATTTACCTGAAGTAGAATTAGTCACTAAATAATTTGTCATCAGAAATGGACATTAGTTTATTTTTTAATGGTGATATGTAGTTTAAGTATTCATAGTAATTACTTTTTTGTTTCAGTTTTAAAATGTTGGAATATGTATCTCTGGCACTTACTTAAACTATTGAATCTATTCTACCATTATGTGGTAACATTTTATTCTTACTATGAGCATGCATTCTTGTAGCATATTTATTCTCTTGATAATTTATGAGTATTATTAAACTTAATATGCAATCTTTTTAAATAATTTTAATCCATATATTTTATGAGAATACAAATGTTACATATGGTAAAGGAAGTTTACCACGATCAATGTTTTTTTCCTTTAGGTGATTTGATATCTAGCATCTGTTTGAAATAATTTGAGGTTTTTTCACATAATAGACTTTGAAAATAAAATCTAAATGCAGTTTTACCTATTCATCATCATCATCAACTATTATCAATCCACTGCAGGATGAAGGTTTTTCCAAGTTCAATCCATCTCCGATATTTAGCTTCTCTTCTCCACATCACCCCTGCACACGTTCTCATCTTAACCATCCATATCACATGTGATCTCTTCCTGGGTCTTTTACAATCTCTTGGAATCCATTTTAAGACTTCAATTGTCCATCTATTATCATTTCTTCTAGCAATAATGTCCAGTCCAACTCCACTTATATATTGATAAGAATATATTGATAAGAATTATTATTTTTTTCAAAATGTCAATTATTAAACTTACTAAAAGAGTTATATTCCTTAAATGATAATATAATAGATTCTAAACATTTTAAATAATAAGAATATTTAATATTTATTATGAGTAATTATAAAAGAGAAAGAAAAGTATAAAGAAAAAAAAAGAATTAAATATATGTATATATATATTTTCTCTTTTCATTAATTTTATCTATCTATATGTTTATCAGTTTTTAAAAGAAAAGAAGAAAAAATAAGATTTTTAACATTTTTGTTAAAGAATGATGTTTTTCATTAATAATTAAAGTCGATTTTTTCATTTTCTCTTTATCTTTCCAAAACAAAATGTAATGTTTTTCAAAGTAAAGTGTAATATATTACTTTTTATAAATCTCTACATATACACTCTAATGCAAATTTTTTTAAATATAATTCCTTTAAGTTTCTAACAGTTTTGACTGTCCTGCAGTCTTCATCAGATCATTTGCATAACCTTCCTCTTTTTTTTTAGAAATTTAAAAAGAAAGAGGAAGGTTATACAAATACTCTGATGAAGACTGCAGGACAGTCAAAACTGTTAGATAATTAAAGGAATTATATTAAAAAAATTTGCATTAGAGTGTAAATGTGGAGATTTATAAAAAGTAATATATATATATATGTGAATATGTGAAGGAATGTAAAAAAAGTAAAGGAGAATATATAAAAGTAAAGTATTATTAAAGGATTATCTATTTTTGGTAATTAAGGGGGGGGGGGAATAACTATAGAGAAATTTTTCAATGATTAAGATATGTTTGGAATTTTTTAATTAATTAAAAAAAGGAGGGAAGTAATCTTTTTGTTAAAATAGAATCAATTGTTCAGGGGTTAATACTATCATTTTTGAGGTATTGTGTGATTGGATGAATAACAAGATTATTCTAAAAAAGATAGGGAGCAGGTTAAAGCAGTATATCTCAGTATCTAGTAATGGTTATTTTTGATCCAGCTATTGAGAATGCTAGCATTCTTAATCCAACTATTGAGGATAACAGCAGTAGTAGTCTGAACTAATCTCAGTATTGGTTTAGTCAAAAATGTTTTTTGAAATGGATTTGAAGAAAATTATGTCTGAGCTTTAGCTAAAAGTGGAGCATCATCAAACCAACATGCAATCTCTCTTACTAAAAGAAAGTGTAGACGAGTACTCATGAGATAAATTTGCAATGAGCCTTGTGTTCCCATCCAAAAACATGACTGTTACAGGTTCTACTGATCTGGCCAGGAAATGTGAGAATTATATATATATTGTATAATGGATAAATTCAGATTGTACTAATCTGACTTGAAAATTATTATATGGTAAAATGGATATGTATTAGCCTATCCTGAAGTCTGTGTTAATCATAAGTAAAAATTTGAATCTACAAGAAGAAAAAAATATATAAATGGGTTATTTAAATTAAATATTTGAAGAAACAAGAAGAAAAACTGACCTAAAGAGACACTAAAATTATAACTACAAAAGAAGGACTAAAACAATGAAATCCATTAAAAAGGTATTGGAGTATTCGCACCTACATTTACAAATAATTTTTAATATAAAAATTGATAATAATGAATAAATTTTGATGTTGGCTTTTTCCTTGTTGAAGTGTTATTTATTTTATTTTCTCTCTGAAAATGTAAAAAAATAGGGGACTTTTCTACTTTCATAAGAAGGGGAAGAAAGTTTTAGCTATTAAGAAATGTTTTTTAGCACTAATTATTGAAAAGAGGAGTAACTCAGTTCAATTGAATATCAATTGAAATCAATGGGAAATAATCTTGTTTTACAAAAATATATAGTAGATTTGGAATTGTTGTATTATCATACTTTTTAAAATTTTTAAATTTATTCTTCATTAGTTAATTTTGTTAAATAATCATTAAAAAAATAGTTTCTGAAATTGTTTTTTTTTTTTGCACATTGATGTCTATTTCTCCATCTATTTGTTCTATAAATTGGCAGTGTATGTAACTTGATTGCATCATAGCACAGTGCTTTAAGGGATATGTAAATTATTCCAATAAAACTATTTTTTATCCTAAAATGGATCAAGTATATGCATTTGTATTTTTCTGTTGTTCACTGTCACAGTTCCTAGGGTCCTTGCGATCTTGAGTTAACCCTAGAGCCATAACAGTTTATTTATATATATATTGGGGGTATATATTTTGTGTGTAGATATCTAGAAGGTTCTCTGGATGGCACAATGGTCAAGATCACCTTTAAAGTCCATTCAGTACACTACATTCATAGTGCCATATAACCAGGGCATTGATGATGATCAGCCTGTATCTGAATCCCAGCATTTTTATATTATAATAGATACTTTAGCACTCAAGTTTGTGCATACATTTAATTGTTTTATATTATGCCCTAAGTTTGGCATTGGCAGGAAGATAATTAGCTTTTTTTATAATGTACCTCTTTTAAATCCAGTCCCAAGGAATGACTGTTAATTACTCATATTTAATGTATAATTTATAATTATTTATTTTATTTATATGCTAACTCATGCTCCTTTTATATTTGTTTATGTCTATTCATTGATAACGTTGATTGCGATTATTCGGTGGAAATAATTTTGATGATTGTTATCATCCCATATTACCCTTCATCCATTCCATTACAATATATGAAATATATTTTCTGTAATAACATAATTAATGATTATTTTTAAACAAAAGAGTCTTATAATATTTTATATATTCCTAAATTAAAGTTTTAGCACAATTTATGAATTAATGACTCATGTTTTTTATTGTGAATGTTAATTTATAGAACAGAGATGTAAGATAACTATGATTTATAGATGTATTTACAAAGAAGTTATGTATTGCTTAAAAATATTTTTGAAATGTGTGTTAGCTGTATAAATAGAATCAAATATTTTTGATTATTATTTACATGAAATACTAATGGTTTTAATGAATATGTAAATAATTTCACAGCTTATCAACTATGTAAAGCTAAGAATATAAACCATTCACAGAGCTAATAAGTACAAATATATTACTAAGATAATTTATAAGCAAGATTCTTAAAGACCCATTTAAATCTGACAAAATAGATTGACCGTGATATAACAAAAGATAGTATTGTATGCAAGTATTTGGACTTATTTGTTCCATGAATAAGTTATTATTTGCATGAAATTATTTTATTTTAGGGGCAACAATTTTGGATGAAGCAGGCCGTCCTTTGGGTTCTCTTCGACCTATACGAAAATCAATGCGTATTGCCAGCATGGAACAAGAATCATCTCCTTCACTTAGACCAAAATATATTTCCAAGCCTTACAATCCCAAGGAATTATGTAGGTTTCTAAGAAATTTGTGTTTGTGTATATGTATTTAATATATATATATATATATAATATGTGTGTGTTAGTCATGTAAATTTATAGATATGTTTAAATAGTTATCTATAATTCACTAGTAAAGCTAAAGTTGTGATAATATTTATTTATTGTCTTTAATATTTCAAAATAGGAAATGGAAACCTTTTGCATTAGGCAATCGTTTCAAAGTTTTTGGGTGACAAACTAAAGTACTTTATAAGATCTTATCATATCTTAAACTATATCTTGTTTAAAAAAAAATTTAGTGTGTATTATAAGCACATGTTAAAGTTATAATTAAATGGTATATATTAAGTGAATTAGACAACTTTCATATTTCTCCATTCTTTTTTATTTTATAAATAATTTTATATAAATAAAGATACAATTAAAGACCAATAACCCCAAGATGCATTTCGTGCTGAACCAGCACTCATCAGTTGGGTCAGGTCCATCATCTCTCATATATATCTTTATTACATGAAGAGTATTTATGTAGAGCAAATTGTCTCATTTTTATTTTCAAGCATCAATTTACTCCACTCCCAACTTTTACGTTATCAACTTTTTGATAGACATGTAACGATTATTACTAATCATTTATTAAACTAAAGATTTTCTCTAGCACAGATAAAAATTTTAATCCCAGTTAAAGATTTATATATCTGATTTTCAGCGCACACACCCATGGCTATTTACATTTTTCTTTCTCCTGTGCATAATATCTTTTTTATAGATTAGATCATTTTCATATTTTTCCATTCTTTTTTCAGGCTCAGTTTGTAACAAATTACAGTCTTAATTGTCTTTGTTATTTTGAAGGTAGACTTTATTATCATGGGAGAGATTATTCACTTGCACACCATTGAGAAAATGATTGAATAGCAAATTAGACTCTTTTTTTTGCTGTGACATATTTAAAATGATTCTGCTTTCTGATTGATCTTACTCTACTATCCTATATTAGTTTAAACATGATGAATTTCAAGCAATGTTATTATTGTTATAATATCTTAGTTTTTTCAAGCACAAACTATTACAAATTGCTATTTTATTCGAGATATTTCTCTCAAGAAAGCAAAGATATAGTCTCCTTGATAACAACTAAGCCTCTCAGTCTCCTTTTTTTAGATGATTTAATATAATCAAATAATGCACTGTGAATTAATAATCATTTTCATTATCTTAAAATGAAGATTTTCATGGACTATTCATCTGTGCATGATTTGTAGGAGTAACTTACTGACATTTTTGTGAATCACACCAGCCATCATATAGGTAATGAATACTGTAAGAAACTGTTGTAGAAGCACAGTAATCAGATTTTAGGTTCAATCAATAGAAAAGAGATATGGAAAATTTTAAAATATATAGGGGAATGGAATAATATGAAAATAAAAATCAAAGGCTATTCAGGTTAATGAGTTTTAAAAAATTCTTCCAAATGGAAGAGTAGTTTACATATATCATCATGATTGTTGATACAATCTGGCTTTTTAAGAATCTCAATAGCTTCTCTGATCTTGCATTAGTGGAGAGTATCCACATCTGATTAGGATTCTGCTGTTTTGAGAAGTTTATATTATGATCCATATCTATAACATGGAGTGAGAGAGTCAATGATAATGAATGCTTTTTGACTATATTAGCTTTTTTATTTTTACTAGTGTTGATATGATTATTGCTTATACCCACCTAAGAAGCTGCTGCACACTCACATGAAATTTCATAAAGTCCACGAGCCTTAAGAGGGATTGAGGTTAGGCTTGGACAGAGTTACCAATCTTTTGATTATTGGTATATGCTGTTTTTGTATTATTGTGTTTTAGAAAACATCCAATACTTTCTGTCATTCTTACAACAATTAGAATCTGACTTCTTATATAAAGGGAACTACAGACAATGTTGGATGTGTTCTAAAATACTATAAATATAAAAATATCATATTCCAGTAACAAAAATTTGGTAACAGTCTGTCCAAGTCTAACCTCATTTCTCTTAAGGCTCATGGAGTTTATGAAATTTCATGTGGAGTTTGTGGAAATTCTTATGTGGATTTGAGCAGTTATCACAATAATGCTAAGAGAGATGATCATGCAATACAATTAAGCAGCACTCGCCATTAGCAGCATTCTCATTCCATGCTATGGATATAAGTCATAATGTGAATTTCTCAAAAGCCAGGATCCTATCCAGATATGACATTCTCCACTAATGCTAGATCAGAGAAGCCATTGAGATCCTTAAGAGGCCAGATTGTCACAATGATACATTTAAAATTAATTTCTATTTGAAAGAATTTTTAAAATCCATTAATCTGAATAGCTTATGATTTTTTTCCTATTCTTCCTCTCCCATCTTTATATTTTAAAAATTTTTTGTATTTGTTTTCTATTAATGCAACCTTCAATCTTGTTATATATCAATGCTTGCAATCCCTCTACAATGGTTTTATAATGTGTGATCCAGTCCAAACATTGGTACATTAAAACTATAAATCATATATGATTGAATCCAGTTAATATGTCATTTACATTTTTATTATATATATATATATTTTTTTTGCTTCTAAGATTGTTTTTTTTTCTCTCTGTTTTTTTTTTCCATTTATAAAGTTCATTATTTTTTTCTTTAATCTGTTTTCCTCTGTACATGTTCTCATACGTGGAGTTAATATTTATTATTATTTATCTCTTGTGAAGAGATTGTCAATAATATCTTAATTATACTACACATTATAATTTTTTATATTTAATTTTAAAATTTGTAAATATAGTCTATCTATATCTAGTGATTTTAATTAGAGAGGTCCAATATCAGTTTCAAAGTATGATTTTTTTTTAAAAAAAACCTGGATATTTAGCCAGTAGTTTATATAAAGCATCAAGTCAATTAATCTTCATCAAACTGAAGAAATTGCTAATATTTTTATACAGTGAGCAACAGACCCCAATTCAGGATTGCTTGAGTAATATCAAAGTAATTAGTTATATTATATACAACAGTATAGTATATACAAACACTTTAAAATGCTGGGTGAAGAAGCTGTTAATGGCAAACAATTGAAATAAATCAATGTAGGCTAAGCACTTTCGAAGTGTTATCCCTTACCCTACATTGATTTATTTTGATTGTTTGCCATTAACAGCTTCTTCACACAGCGTTTTAAAGTGCTTGTATATACTATTACAATTATTGGATAAGTATACTAAATTATTTTTATATACAACAGTATGTCAACTTTTTTGCAAAATGTTAAATTTTTTTTCCTTATATGGTAAAAATTCAGTAGTTTTTTTGATGATATGGAAATCTAAAAGATATTTTGCTAACCTTATTCACTTAAGCAGAGGTGAATCATTTGGAATTTAAAAGATACTGAAAAAAAGGCCGATTTTTATATGATTAGAAGTGTTAATACTTAAGACTTATTGAATTTGGATAAAATGAAGCTCTCAAATGTTCAATAAATAATTGTTTAAAAGAAAATTAGACATACTATGATTTTGCTTTGACAATATCCAATATAGAAACAATTGTGGTGGTTTAATATCATTTAATCATAATTTGTTCAATGAAAACTGTTATGCTATTATATTGATTTAAACAAGAAAATTGCTATCTCATTTTGTGCAGTATTTTAGAATTAGTGTATTTATTTTTTTATTGAAGATATCAACATCAAGGGAAAATCTTGAAAATGTTTGTAGACTATCAAAATGTGCAGATAAGTTTACATGGGCATAGATATGGCCTCAGTCCAAATAAGGAATCCACATTTAAATAAATGAATTCAAGTTTTCTGACCGTCATAATGTGCAATCGCAGAAAAACTTTTAATAGGTGATGAGCTTCCTTTCAGAAGATAATAATTCACAGATAATCAACAACAAAAGCTATGGAACTAAAGTAAAAATGGGTCATGGGTGTTTGAATCAAATATAAGATTGCCATTATTTTTATGCAGGTATTGCGATAGACCACTGTAATCTCTCTATTACAAAGGAAGCATGTGTTCAGCTCAGTATTATCTTCTGATGAAAGGCCAAATTACATGGAGCTTTGATGTAAAAGGATTCCAAATCACCTGTAATCCTATTTGAATTCAAAGATAGAGTCACATTCACAGTCCTTCAAATATTTTTGATGAGATACAAATATAAAATTAAAAAAGAAAAGAGATATAATATCTTATCTGGTGAACTTTCCAATCAAACCTCAGTCATTTGTGTTAGAAAATTTCAAGACAAAATTAGGATTGACACTTAATCTTTGCATTTTTGCCTCATTGCCTTGCATGGATTAATGTAGTGATAGAATGACAGACTGTAGAGTTTAAAAGTCCACAGACTATGCCCATCTTTATTACTTTCAGTATTCGAACTTCTTATGAACCCATGAGCAATAAAACCATTTGATTATTATTTTTATTTAATGATTATATAATTGAAATTAATATTAATTTGTAATTAGATTTTCTACTCTTATTATCATTATTTGATTTTATTGTCTTGCAATTTGTTTTTCTACTATAAATATGTTCATTCGATTTCTGTAATTATAGCATTATTTGGTGATTTGTAAAACTTACAATAGAGGACATTCTAAATTTGTATCAAGAAATGCTACATGATTTTGTTATTTCATAATGTTAGCATTGAAGCTGTTTTGATTTGACTATTTTTTGTGTAAAGTGGAGTATTTCCTTACATTAGATAGTTGATCCAATAACTTTTATAAAAATAATTTACAAACAACAAAGTGATTAATCATGGATTTCATATATGATTCAAATGTTTCCACTATCACTTAACTACTCAATATTAGTACAATACAAGAGAAATTGAAATATCTAATGCGTGATCACTTCACTTATCTGGTGTCAGTACTAATTTTTGATTGCGAATACATTTCATAAACATAGTTTATTATAAAATAATTCCGAATTCAAGTAGATTTTTCTCTCTCTGTAATTCAACTTTTGTTCTTAAATTTTAAAATTAATGAAGTTATTTGATGTGATATGTTGGACTATTTCCATCGTCTATGAGTGAATGTTGAATGTATAGAAAATTTTAAACTTTATTTAAACTTTCCAAATACAAACAACTTGTTTGTAATAATACACAAATAGATAATACAGTTAGCAATTAGACAATGTTTCAAGTAGTATTATTCTCCACTCTTTCTCAGGTGTTGTTGGCCTATATGCACAGTGACAATATTCGCTTAGAAGTTGAACTCGCACCTTTAGATTCTTGAATATCGAATTTAAGGCAAATGCTCTACCAACTGAGCAAATATTGTCACTGTGCATATAGACCAGCAACACCTGATGAAAAGTGGAGAATAATACTACTTGAAATGTTGTGTAATTATTAACTATGTTGTCTATTTGTGTGTATTTGGAAAGTTTAAATAAAGTTTAAAATTTTCTATACATTCAACATTCACTTATAGATGATGGAAATAGTCCAACATATCACATCTCATAATATACCATCATCACAAACCTTCAGACGAATAAAATTATTTCTCTTATAATCAAGACAGTATTATCTGAATAATTTATCTTTCTTTGTATTTGTAATTTATCATTATTTAAATTATAAATCTAATTATATTTTCAGGGTGTGAAGATTGCAATACAACATATGAAACTGAGTGTCCTAAACACAGGTTACAAGTAATGTATGATAGGCTTGTATTGCCTAGAGCCTGGGCCAGTTTACCACCACAACTTTCAATTCATATCGTTTATCAGTCACAAGACCAGAGAGAAAGTAAGTAACTAAGTTTTTTTTATTTTTATTATTGGTATATGTTTATCTGATTGCAGACTTTTACTGACCTGCTTTGGTAAGCTAATACATATATATGACAAGTTGCTATAGATGATAGACATATACATCATTTATATTCCAATGATTTTTAATGAGCACATAAATAATTTTACAGCTTATCAAATATTTAATGCTGATAATATATATCTACTTATGAAACAAATACTGAATGTGTTATTAAAATAATTCACAAGCTAGATTCCAAAAAATCATTCAAATGAACTTGTAAATAACACCTCTTTTTGTTTTAACTATGCCAAGACAAATCTTTGCAGTATATTCGGACTTGTTTATATCATATTTATATAGAATAAAATTGTCACTGTTGTGTTAATGTAAGTCATCTCTAATTTAAAATGTCTCAAAATAACAGGGAGTGTACATGAGATCAGGAATTACTTTAAATATTAACATGTATGCACAAGTAACATCTCCAGCATCACTATTAAAAAAATAATATTTGCATTAATGTTTGTATAAAAACAAATAAGCTGGATATTTTATTAATATGTTTACAATATCAAATCTTTAGAAAATAATTTCGATGACATCTTATTCATCAATGTTATTTTTCAGTCATTGTTTTAAATCAATAATTCTAAAACAATAACTTTTACATACCCTCAATTGATTGTAATTTTTTGATTTTAATATTGTTTATTACTTTTATAATATTTAATAATTTCTTTCAAATCTCTTTTATAGCTTTGGATGACAATTAATGATTAAAAAAATATTACTTGGTCTAGCCTCAAAATATCAGAAAAATTAACCTTTAAATTAATTTTTCTGTTGTAGTCTCTTCTAAGAAACACTAATTTCTGTTGAAGGTCTGTTATTAATCTTTATTTAACTATTAATCTAGTTTTTAAAATACATCACTAACTATTCAATTTTGTTCAGAGAGGATCTTATTATTATTTTATATGATCTACTTAATTTTTTCAAAATTAAGCTTTATTTCTCTTATTTCTTATTTATTTATAGCAATTGTAATCTGCTTATTGTTTTTAAATTGAGTTTTAATTCTTTTTAATTTATGTGCTGTGTTGACATTACATACAGGCTTACCAATTCTAAATTGAACTATGTTTCTTGGAGTTTCTTTTAGTTATTACATAGACATTGAGGTTTGTTTATTTATTTTAAATGTGGCTTGGTCTCTTTTAATGTTATTATAAATTTACAAATATGCGATGCATGTGTTAGTGAAGCTGTAATTATACTATAAAAAAATGGCTTATTTGTAATTACAATTTTTATTGGTAAAGAGAAAAACAATTTATTATATAAATTTACATAAAATATGACAATCCTTTCACTTTTTTAAAAAATACTTACAATTATAGACGACATTTACAATGCACTTTCTCATTAGTATTGGAATCAAGAATTGACTTAGTCTTTCTGAAGTATACAGTTTTTCCAATGATCCATATCAAAAGCTGGTGCCGGAAATAGGTGCTAAACATTTACATTGGCTTATTTTTATATTTTATTTGCATATACTTGCTTTATTCTGTTAATAACTATACAATTATTAATATCATTGTTTTCCCCCCTATAATAAACACTTATGAGAAAGACCCTATTTTCTAATTATAGATATTACAATCAGAATTCTACAATTACTTTAAAATTATTCTTTATTGCTTTACACAATTAAATTTTTTTGATAATTCTTACATAACTCAAAAACATTGGCATATTATCATTGTGATGTTTCTATTTTTTAATAATCACTTTGTCATTATGAATTACAAGCTTTTCTCTCAGCATTTTTATTTCTTCGCACAGTTATAAGTGAATAATCTATTCTTTTAAATATAATTTATCCAAACTTCAAACACTTTTAGCAAACTTTATTTGTACATACACCTATGTTTCGACTGACCTGCAGTCTTCTTCAGAGTAAGGCTATTCTGATCTTCAAAATAAAATAATGAAAAATCGTTTTTTTCAAAAAATAATTTTTTGAAAAAAACGATTTTTCATTATTTTATTTTGAAGATCAGAATAGCCTTACTCTGAAGAAGACTGCAGGTCAGTCGAAACATAGGTGTATGTACAAATAAAGTTTGCTAAAAGTGTTTGAAGTTTGGATAAATTATATTTATATGATATTACGGCAAACATAAAGAAAAGTGTGATTTTGGTAATATTTAATCTATTCTTTTGTTAATGGATAATGTACTATCATTAGCATGTATTGACTAACATGAGTTTTCAGTTTAGCTTTATATCTATGAAACTAGAGTTATGGGACAGCTGTACAAAGATAATCTTCTTTTAAAAATAAATGCATAATCCTGCCAGAACAATTGCATTTTTTATTGTTGCTATTTTTATATTATTTCCATAGTTTGATATTATTATTTTTGTTTTGATCATCTTATACACTCGTAATTTCTGACAAATACTGTACTGATGGTGCTAGTATTTTAAATTGTGTGTAAATAAAATTTTAATTCAATTATGTACATTGCATCGACAATACTGTTATTTTTTTCCCCAGAATGATTACTCTAGAGAAAACGTATTATAAAAATAACTTTTAAAATAAATTATGTAAATTAGTATAGAGTCCGAGATTCTTAGCGCACAGTAGTCAGTTACAGTCAAGAGAGGAAAATGGCTACAAAAGTAAAATTATACATTCTCAAAAGGGAGAAAAAATAATGCTGAATGAAGTTAGTTTTAGTAAATTACTTACTATTAAAGTTTAAATAGAAAGAAGTCCGCATAGAGCTTAATTAGACGAGTAAACAAACCATTTGAAGATTATGTGTGTAAAATAAGATATTTTCACACACCAGATATATTCCATAACAATTTCCAAAAGTAAATGGGATAAATTATTGTCAGTAATGTAATTTTATTGTATTTGTTATATTGTTAAATTAATATCTCAACCAAACAGAAATAAACTTGCTGATATATATATTCAGGTTGTGTGTGTCATTTATTTTCGCCTACACAGCTGAGATTGTCTCTCTGTGGACATGGCAGATGGCGCAGACGACAATTTTTAAGAGGAACTTGCATAGAAAATTAAGTTAAAGAAGAATTGTAAGTTTGTTAGAAAAAAGGGAAGAGGAAAAATGGCATTTTCCACTCATAACTGGCATGAATTTGATGTTAATAATCCCTCAGTTTAGAATATATATGTGAAGCACATAGATCGTTTTATGAAGATCAGTAAGATTGAAAATGATAAACTTAAAGTTTCAGCACTGTTATTTTTTGCTGGTAGCTATGTTCTACAAATTGCTAAGCAATTATGTGATCCCAAGATTCCAGAAGATATACTATACAGTGAATTAATAGAAAATCTTACTACATATTTTCATCCAGCGGTAACAAAGAGGATAGCTCGTTTGCATTTTCGAATGAGAAAACAACTACATCGAGAGAGTTATCAAGATTACAAATGGCATTGAGTACATTGGCCAGACATTGTGAATTTATGACGGATTTAGAGGACATTCCTGGATTAACTTCTATATGGGATGTTGAACTACATTAGTGAAGTGGATAAAACATACAGAAAGATTATTGCAAAATATATTGCACATGAGCTAATGACGAATAATGCATTCGAATATTAATCAGTAGCAAATGCATTAAAAAAATGTCACGAGTGTATACAGAGCTAAGATGGATAAATCACCTAAAAAATTCAAAAAGTGAGTTAACATGCTATTGCTGCGAAATTGTAGACCACACAAAAAGGATGTGCAAATTAAAATTGGAAAAATGCTGTATTTGTGGCATTAAAGGATACTTAGCTCGTGTTTGCAGAAAAAATGAAAAAGACAAGTCACACCCAAACTTTTAAACAGGGAGAGGTAAACGACACAAACAATGGCCGAATTACTTTATATGTAATCATTTGTGAAATTAAAGTCAATATGGAGATTTACAGCATTTGGATTATCAATTCTATCTCTGAAGGAGTGGAATAAAATTAATGTTAAATCCAAGCAGAGAGTGAAATTGGATAAGACAAATGTAGTGGCCACGGATGTAAATAGAAACAGAATACAAATATGTGGAAAAGTTTTTATTCCAGTGAAATTAAAACCAAAAATTAAAAGTTTTACCACTGTTTACTGTAAAGAGAGACATTAGTCTGTTTCTCAATTGAAACTGGTTCTATTCATTAGGAATCTATCTTAAAATTATTAAGAAGTTAAACTAGAAACAGAAGTTGGAACAAAATTACCTTTGCTGTTTAACAGGAAATAGCTGAATTAAGAATAAGACCAGTAGACTTGGAATTAGCTAAAGGTGCGTGACATACAGTGTTAAACCATGCTCTGAAGCCAAAGGTTGAAGAGACAATAGGAGATATGTATTTGTAAAAATAGAAAATTAAAATCAGAATAATGATATATATATATGGATGTAAAAAATTTTTAGTTTATATAATAAAACAAGATATATAAAGAAAATGAATATTTGGAAATTAATTATATGTTGGAATTCATGAAAAAATTTTCCAAAAAAAAAAAATTTACTTATTGATTTATTTAATTATATAATAAATATTTATATTTGATTTATATATATTTTTTAGCATTGTATGGTGTATTTACTAAAAAGTTTATTGCTAAGCGGACCCAGTTTGGACCATTCCATGCAGAGTTAGTAAAGCTCAAAGAGCATTTAAAAAACCAGCATTTTATCTTACAGGTAATTACATAATGGTTTTATGCCACTTTGTGTTATTATTGTTTTCAGACATTGTAATCACTTTTATTATTAAGAATATTGATAGAAAAAATTTTGTCTTTAGGATTGGAATTTCATAGTACTTTCAACCATATGCTCCAATTTTTAAATTTATTGTTAATGAATAAATGGTGACAATAATATTAATGCAATGACGATTTTTAATTTGCTAATTGTCTCCTCATTAATTAAATGTATATATATATATATATTTATATGCTTAAATAAAAAGAAAATAACAAAATGCAATAATTCTATCATTTTTTTTTGTTTTTACGGCAATACACACAACAACTATATGACTAAAGCAATGACGCAAGTTCATGCTAGAACTAGAAGGTACTAGAATGTAAACCAGACATGAGGCAAGCTGTTACAGAAGAAATGTCACCATACCTACACATGAAATAAGCTGGTACAGCTGAAAGTGTTGTACAGCATCTAAACACTATACCAAGCCAACATATCTGGCATATGATATAGCAAACATTCTTGTGCATAATCTGCAAATAGTTTGTGTATATACCAACAGATTTGTATAGATTTATATATATATGAAATAAATATTCTTATCATATTTGTATGAACCTCTATTATTATATTCACATATAAACACAACAATTTGTAATCAACTTCATGCATCCAATATCCGTAATCTGGAATTGAATTTTTTGCATCTGATTTTTAATAAAATCATTCAAATTTCAATTAGTTTAATGATG
Organism: Epiperipatus broadwayi; assembly: GCA_028023455.1. Classification (NCBI taxonomy): domain Eukaryota; kingdom Metazoa; phylum Onychophora; class Udeonychophora; order Euonychophora; family Peripatidae; genus Epiperipatus; species Epiperipatus broadwayi. The sequence continues at coordinate 13,930,883 of JAQFVV010012394.1, read as the reverse complement.
ATTATATTTCTCATGATCTTAGGCCACCTAATATCAACTACAAATTTATTAAGTTTGAGCGTTATAGATATGATCTAAGTTGAAAGCGTTGCTCAGTTAGTTATTTTTTAACTGAAAACTAAATCTAATCTTTTTTTTCAGAGGCAAATAAAAGCTATTAATAGAATTGAATATTAATTGGAAGGGTTAGGGTTGAAGGTTATCATATTATTTAACAAATTATTTGTTATCCTTTTTTCCAACCACCGGAAAGATTTCATCAGATGATGTGAAAATGTTGGATGGTTGTGAATGAAATGCAAATCAAATAGCATTTTAGCATGAAGTGTTTATTAGTATAAGCTAAAATTACAGTGAAATGGTGATCATGTGATGTTTATTGGCTAAAATTACAGTGCTCACATTTTTATATATTTTAAAGAGAGAAAAAAAAATTCAGTTGTCATAATTAAGTGAACAAAGTGTTAAACTATATTTGATTTAAGCTTTACAATATAGTCAATTAAAAAAATATTAATAATAATTTAAATAAGTCTTTGAATGTAAATGCATTAAAATTATGTTTTCGTATGTCTATAGTATATTTAGAAATTTCTTTCATGTTTTTTGTGTTGACATTTGGACTAATTTTGTAATGATTATATAAAATAGTTAATAAGAAAAAAATTATTTAAATTTTAGTGATTAACTTTTTTTTTTATTCTTTGCTCAATTAAAAGAGTCATTTCATTATTTGGTTCTCATTTTTCAGAGAAAAAATAAGTCTCAAAATAATAGAGCACTCAAACAGTTTATTCTTGTGGTTCAAAAAAAAAAAGGTAAACACAAAATAAAAGGAAACCACATTCACAACAATTAAATCTATTAATTATTAACTATACTGCGTTGTTTTTTTAAGTATTAATTTTAAAATGTGCTTATTTTTTCTCTACTTAAATAATAGTAATTATTTAATTAATAACACATTAAAGTAAATCTTAAAATTACTATCAAAGTTAAAAAGGACTGTTGAGCTTAGTATAAATTAACTCATGTAGATGCAGACCAGAATGTCAAATAGCAGACAGATACCAAAGACTTTGTTATAATTAGGAATTGAATACAATATTTATTATAGGTTTATGGAATAAGGAATTTTTTTTATGTCTAATTTTATATTTCAAGAGATCAAATTGAAGGCTATGGAACTTACACACAAAACCAGGCAAATTTATTTACAACAGTCAAATAAAATTGAATCCAGTTATTGTAAACCAACTTTTTTTAAATGTTTTCTTTCACCTTTCTCAAGTTTTCTTTGAAAAACAATAAACCATACGTAGTAGTATTTGGAATATTCTTTTCTATTCTTTCTTTGTGCTTTTTTTTAATTCTCTTTGATATCCCTTTTTTATTTTACTTATTGATTTTGTCAGTTAAGATAATATAGGACCTAGTCATCATCATTCACTCCCTGCACTAAATGGAATGGTGTACTATGATTCTGCTATCATCTGTACCACCTTTTGCATGATTCCAATTTTTTCTTTTCTTTTTGTATGAAATTCATTCTTTAATCTTTTATTGTTTAGTATTTATTTTTTTTCATCTGTATTTAGAAGGGACCACTTTTGTTTATGAGTAGTTGTTAGGGATGATGGAATAGACCATTAATATATTAGCAGTGGTAATAGTTTTGCAATTGCCAAAGAATATGAGAGACTGGTATCATTATTTAACTATACAATTTTTGTAGCAAAATAAATCAATTCATTGAGATTATTCATTGACAGTATTTAACGTTAAAAGAATTGAAGAATTGTCGTTTTAATAGATAATCCACTAATAATTTTCAAATAGAAGATGCAGATTGAATAAGTGTTTTCATTTTGATAAAGGTATAGCAATTTACTAAGATAAACAAAAATCTTCAAAGTAAAAAAAAAAATAGGGATCTTTATTTATTACTACTGCTTAAAAATAATGATGATACTTTTGAGGGTTTTATTAACGTTTTATTCATTTTTTATTAGGATAATTATGATATAATTTCTTAATTACCAGATTCTGGGCTTAAGAGAAGAAATATAACATATATTTTAATGACAAGATCTGCTTGATGAGAAATCCCTTTTTGGCAAGATTGAAGCAAAGCAATAAAGTAGTTGGTCCAAGGAGTATTATCATAATAATTTATCATTATTGGGATCACGAAGTGAACAAAAACAAATTATGATACTAGTATTCTTTCATTATCAGATGCATTAAATCAGTATTATTCAATCTGAAAAAAATGTACTAGCGGCCATTTTTTCTTCTTAGAAACAAGTTTGTAAATAAAATTTAAAAAAATTGGAGCAGATTTGTTATTTATGCATTTGAGTATTGAGAAGTGGAGAGCATGATGGGAATATCATCAGAATTATTGTAAAGTGTTTTGCCTTCATGATCATTTATTTTTTCCCAATAATTGTCCTTTTAAAAGAAAAAGGGAAGTAAAGTTTTTTTTGGCCTTTAGCAAATTATTTGCCCATTTAAAAAAAGAAGGGGAAATGATATCCTTTTATTTAATAACAGAAAGTCTGTACTATATAGATTTATATTAAAAGTGCATATTGTAGTTTGCTGTTGTGGATATGAATGACTACTAAATGCTAAATTAACACAATTCTTCATATGGCTTAAGAATTCATTCTCATCAGCATCAGTTCAAGATACTCATTGTTTGAAGGCATTATTGGGAAAAAAAATTGTAATGGTTTATTGAGTACTAGTTTGTTTACCAGTAATATATTTTTTTATTTATATAAATCTCATCATTTTAATCATAAATATTTTTGAAATTTTAATTTAACTTTTTTATTTAATTAAGAAGAGTTTTTTTAAAAAAAAAACACGAGTCTTATAGATTTATTATGACTTATACGAAAGTCTAAAATATTTATTTAATAAATTTATATACTTCTTATGCCATTTGAAATGTATTTAATTGATTTTGTATTAATATAAAACCGGTGCTAAATACAACATTTGTGATATAAACTAGCATTAAAATGAAAATAGTCAATTTTAAAATTTATGTGAAATGCAAGATTATGGTAATATGTAATGTTAGAAGAAGCTAAGTATCATTTATTATGAATGTTAGAAAGCTATAAAATATGTGAGTTGTAAGAATAAATCAGACATTTTATTACTTAACAAAACAAACTCTTAATATTCTTTTAGTTGCTTCTTCAGAGAAACAAGATTGCATTTGAGTAGTAATTAATTCATATTTGATAATTTACCTGTATGCCATTGTTAGTGATGTATGATTTTAAATACAAGTACAGCAAAATTATTTCAACTTTTAAGAATGAAATTGATTTTCAAATTGTATAATGTGGAAGCTATTAACATGTTTATTTAAACACAAAAAAAATATCAACTTTTTTATAGGCATTTTTTTTTTATCCTTTCCCTCCTTATGATTATTACTATTCTTTGAATATTTTTTCCTCCTGTGAATTATTTAATATAAAAAAAATATTTTTAAAAAAAATTAAAAGTATAAAGTAAAAATAATTAATTTGATAATAACTGTTCAAAAACGCCTTGTTTTTATTAATTTAGTTTTAAGTTATATGACTGTCTCGACTGTTCTTCAACCAATTCAAAGTTGAGTAAAGTAAGAAAAATATTTTAGTTTGGTACATTCAATAGAATTGTCATATTCAAGTTGAAACTTTAGTGCTTACATATCACAGGATCTTTTTTTTTTTTATTGTTTGTTTGTTAATTTATGTTTTTTAAGAAATCCAAAAAAATTTATGAAAGCATGTTGGTTATTTTAGTATATATTCTTTTTCTTTCTTTCTAATGTGATAGAATAGTTTATGTATATATATATCTTTACAGATTGAAGATGAAAATGGTGAAGTTGCATTTCTTGATCTCAGTAATGATAATGAGTGTAACTGGATGAAACTTGTACGTCCAGCTGACAATATTATTGAGCAGAACCTTGTAGTCTATCAGCATGGAACTGAACTTTTCTATGTAACGATTAAAAATATTGAACCAAAGACTGAGCTGCGAGTTTGGTATGCTGCTCATTATGCTGAACGCATTGGAACAACTCTTCATGAATTACGACAGGAGGACATCATGGGTAAGCAGTTATCATCGTCATAAATATAACCAAGAAAAAAAAAATTAATCGGTGAAACTGTTAGTTTGGTGGTGTTACAGTGCCATAGAACAATAAGCCAAAGATTATTTTTTTTTTTTAGTTTTTCTTTTAAAGAAGTAGCTACATATATATTTTTATAAACACTTATATTTATAATTTTATAATTGTGTCACTATTGTTTTTTGCATTAGTGTGAGCAAAAAGTTTAATACTTTATATATAATAAAATATTGAAAATAGATATTTCAGTTAATAAAATTAGGCAGTATAAAAATATTAAAATTATGGGATAATTTGATTAATAAAAGTTAATTTTCAAACATTTTTTTGTTTTATAAAAATTTTATGATGGTTAAAATCGTGATTTTTTTCTTTCAGATTTTTTTTTTATTACAAATATGCTTAATTAATGAATTTATTTAGCATTAAAATTTATTTTCGGTTATGTATAGTTACTACAATTTCTATGCTTCTTTTTTTTTTGTTATAAAGTAATATATTGACAACAATATAAGTGTCCTATGGCATGCCAAATAATTGTTTTAGAATTTGTTAAAACAAATAGAGAAAAATAACTATCTTCTAGTATTAAAATATAATCATTATATAATTATCTAACTCCATAGTAAATTGTTTTAAACAGCATTTCATAAGTCATATAATCCAAAACTTATTTAATTTCTATTAAAATAAGTTAGTATTTTATTTGCTCAAAGATTATAACTAATTCATGTAGATCATAAGTAAATATCAGATTGTGTCTATAGTTTACTTTCTAAATACGTTTTTATATTTTACATTATTTTAAAATAGGTTTACATTTTTTAATGATTTTTAATTGATAATTATAGGACATCATTTTCTGATTTTCTTTAGTTTTTTATATCGTATATTACACCATTATTAATAATTTAATCACTTTCTGTTCTTCAATGCTAACAACTAAATTTTATATATTGTCAATCATACATTAGTTACTTATATTTTTAACAGAACTAATACATTAATTATTAAATATTTGCAATGTTATTTTTTACTTAATAGACATGAAAGAGAATTTTAGTAAATTAATAAAATATTTTACATTTTATTCTTTATATGTACTTAAAGGTGATATGTAATATTTTTGTTGTAAGAATTTAAATTATGTCTGATCTGGCTATTTTTTGAAGTGCATTATAACTCATGATCTGACTAAGTATTTGGATATTAAGAGTATTAGACACATAGTGTTGTTGCTTGTTCAAAGTATTTTATTTCTCTGATATTGAACCAGTTTTTTGGACAGAGTACATTCATATATATAAATAATTAAAAATCTGCATAAAATACTTTATTCTTATTCAAATGAATAAATTTAATTAAAGCATGAGCAAAATATTTTATTTATATATCATGATTGATTTTGAACTTTTTAATTTACAACTTTTTTAATTTGAAAATTATAATAGTCATTTTATTCCATTTCTTTTGAGATCAGTTATTCATCATCTCTAGAGATAAAATTTAATTTTTCCAGAATAAAAGTTGTTAGTTTACAATTGTAAACAAATAATTTTTTAAGCGATTTTTTTTTTTTTTACACAGTCAATTAATTTTCTTAACAAGATTAATAATTCTGAATGATAATTAGTTTTGTATTTTGAAATTATATTTTTTCAAGAAATTAAATTGATTTCTCTAAAAAATTATCATTTAAATTTTTTGTTAAAAAAACAGATTTAAATGAATTAAACATTTGAAAATTTAATTAATGAATTTTGTAAATGTCATTATTAAGAAAATCCAATTAAAAATATTTTATGAGATAGAGAGTATTTTCATGCCTTTTGATAAAAATTAAAGTTTTAATGGAGGATTTTTCTTGGGATAGAAAAGAAGTAGGGCAAGATGATGAATTATATAAATTGTCAATAAGAATTTTAGGTGGGGAAGGATATTTTAAAGTCATTCAGATGAATATTTGCTTCTTCAACTCAAGGAAGTAACTGATTCCTGTCTTTCATTGTTGTTGATGATGAAGTCTTCATTCGTTAGTTTTTTTCTTTAAATTTAGTTATCAAGTTCTTTATTGGCTGATTGATTCACTACATCTGGGGGGGGGGGGTGATTATCAATACTTCTCATTTTTATTTATCATTATGACATGCTCATATATCCACATATATTATAATAACTGTTTAATTTGGCATATTTTACACTTTGAGATAGAATAGATTAATTGTGATTTAGTTAGAAATATTAGTAGTATGTGTGTAAATAATGTATATCTGTATATATATTCTTACACTCACATAGGATAATTTAAATATTTTTTATGTTTTTTTTTCAATAGTCATATTCTTACAAACATTTATTTAGACAATTAAATGTATAAATTTTAAATTTGCCTTTTTTTATAATGATTTTTATATCATACTTTGTAAACGGTTTTGTTTTACATCACTATACATGTATAAAACATACATTATTGTATTTTGTTTATATTTAAAATAGACTAAAATAAATTTCAAACTTATACTCATTAATTTATCACTTTTTATAGATCATAATTTTTACCAATATAAATATCTTAACTTTTTAAAAAATAATTTCAGAAGTAGGTCACTGATTACAGTATTTAATAAACACGTTCTTTGTGGAGCCTTTAATAGTCAGATATATTATTTTGTTAAGATCTTTTCAAAACTGCCAATTCTTTTGTTAACTAGAATAGTTTTTGCTTTGAAAGCAAAAAAAAAAAATATTTTGATGTATGAATTGAAATAGAATTAAATATAAAAATATTTTTAGTTCTGATTTTTTTTTTTAAATTAAAAACAAACAAAATCTGTAAAATATTTTTAACACTTTTTTAAAAGAAATAAAATTTTTAGAAAACTTTATTAAGGGTCTGTGTTATCTTTTTTTATTCATTTCAAAATACAATTATCTTTTTTCCCCTACTAACTGAAGTTTTATTTTTGTTTAGTTAATTTTAAGCCATGCAGTCCCAAAATTTTATTGATTTGCTAAAAAAAATTTTTTGGCATAGACATTGCATTGGCATAACTATTTCAATAGGGCTATTGGTTAGGTTTTTTTTGTTGTTGTTGTTGTCAAAATGGGAATGATTTCTTTTCAAATATCATTTTTATATAAAATGAATTTTATTCCAACATTTGCTTCTGATTAGTTTAATTTGAATTGAGAAATACTGCAAAAATAAAAGATTTTTGAAATGAAATCATTGAATAAAATATAAAATGTGTTAAACCATTAAGCATCACATGATCACATTTTCTATACTAGCACATTAATTGTTGATAAACAGAGCAAAACTCTCCATACAGTATTGCCACCTGTGCTAAACAGAGTAATCAATGGATGCCTTCTGGCATCCATTGATTACTCTGTTTAGCACAGGTGGCAATACTGTATGGAGAGTTTTGCTCTGTTTATATAAAATGTGATGAACTATAATATCTGTAGAAAGAATTGCTTATGAGTTCAGGTGACATTTAAGTACCAAGATTGTAAAATTAAGAATTCCCATCTTAATTGAATAAATAGATGGTTTTTTTCCCGCCCATTTAGAAATCAAAGCAGGGAAGCTTAGAAAAACCATCTCGATCTGATCAATTGAGATGAAACTATTACGTTTTACTATTTGGTTATTTGAATGTCACTTGGTCATACAATCAACTGACTAAACAAAAATATTTGAAGAGCTATGAGAGAAAATTTATTTAATATTTTATTTTTCAATTATTATAATTAATTCTGTAGTTATAAAGTACATTTTTTATTCTTCCATTGACTTATACACATTAGTTTTTAGCCACATCATAAAACAGTTATTTAATTTTAATCATAGTTATATTGATTTAATTTTATGAATTAAAATAATTTTTTTAAAATAAGATAACAAAATTTCAGGCACATTATATTCTGTGAGTTTTTTTTCTTTTAATTTGTATATTCATGGTACCGATGATTTGAAATGTTATGATCATTAATAAAATTGATAGTTTAGTGATTCAAATTCTATAAAAATTATTCATACCCTGGAAATATTTTGTGGCAGTTGTGATTAAAACTAATATGTGTCATTATATATATATAAAGTAAGTTAACTCTATAAACTTTGCTTCTTTCCTCTCCCTCTCTTACAAATTTGACTTTATCTAGTGCTATGAATATGTTCTGCCCAATCAAAAGCAGGGTTAAGCTGTAGTTAAGTTGTAATATTGTTAATCTTTCCTTTGTAGTGAAGTACACTCTGTATTGAATTATAAAGTAAGTTAAAAAATGAGAAATACCAAAGTTATTATTCACATCTATAGAGATGTTTAAACTGCCTATGTAAATTGATCGTAAATAATATTTGCAAGACAAGTTATCTAGTATTCTTTTTTAATAAGCTAATTAACAATTGAAATCATTTCTTGAAGTTATCTTTTTGTATTTTGTATTAAGTGTGATTTATCAACTAGGTCCTAATTGCCATGGTAATAGGAAATAAACATCATTTTGACTTGAATATTTAGATTATACTTAATTTATTTGTTTACAAATAAAATGTAGTCAAAATAGACATTAAAGCATTTGCTAAAGAACTATTTGTCGTCTCTTTAAATATGGTTTTGATTTGTATTTTCTATTATTATGATAAATAATGTAGAAAATTCCTTGGAGATTGATTAATAAATTATTCAGACATTCATTTATTTTGCAAATTTGTCGCTAGGGCAATAAAAAATGTAATAGGACTAACAGTATCAAATTTGATTGTTATGACAACCAGTATCATAAGTTTATATCTATAGATTAAGTATTTGTGTTTGTTTTGTTTAAGAATTATTTATCTGTTGCTTAAGAATCAATCAGAATTAATATTTTTACAAACTTCACATAATATTTTTATTGTATGAAATATTTTTACGGCAACAATCTTTTTTTTGCTATCTTAATCCACAAACCAAATTATTTTTTAATAAAAAATTGATATAATAAGTTAAAATTTATTATAAACAATATAAAACCTATTAATTCTTTATTTTATTGAACATTATTAATTTTGACTAAATTTTCATATGAAATTCACAGAATATTATTGTCTGATGGCTATTTGCATGGTAAATTATTTATAAAGTTTAAAAGCTTTTTTTTATGTTATTTCACACACATATTTATTGGTCTATCTATTGCTATACTATGTAGATGGAAATCGTTTTTTTTTTTAAAAAAAAAAAAAAATTATTTTGTGAAGTTCTTTAAAATTAGTATTTTAAAGTCATATTTGTGTATTGCTTTTAGTGCAAAGTACACATTAGTAATAAAATGGTCATTGATAAATTAGATAATTATTTATTATAATTTATTTTCACCAAGTCATAGTTGAATTTTAAATGGATCAATTCATAATTGCTCATTTTAAAACTATTAGACAATCTTTGGCATATTTTTTTACTAGTAGCAGATGTAATAAAAGATATATTTCTGTTTGTTTAGTAAAGAATTTGTACAAATTTGTTTTTTGTTAAATAAATGAATAAAATAAAAAGATTTTTATAATTAGAATAGGATTAATAAAAACTAAATTTTAGATGGAAAGTAGGGAAATTTATACATTTCCAGAACTTGATATGCAAAAATTAAGAAAATATGTCTCATTACTAACATTTATGTAAGTTATCACAATTTAATTCCTGACAAATAGAACTAAGAATTTTTTGTTATTGAATATTTTCACTTCATAATTCCTTTAAGTCAAACAAATGTGCTAACTCATTGCTATCATTATTATTTCTTGAAAAGAAATATTTATTAGATAAATTAACTCATTATAAAATATTTGATAATGCAAGTAACATTTATTGTTTCAAAATTTTTGTTGACGTTTTAAATATATTTAGTCTTCTATTTTTTGCATTGGATTTATTACCATCACATTAATTGAGAAGAATTTAAAATTTTGTTTTATATGAATGAGAAGTAAAAATCGTATCTTTACATATTTATGTATTTCCACACATAAACACACACTCACACACATGTAAATAGAGGGATGTGTATTGGTTGCTTGAGGTAGAATGGAGAATGAATAGACTGAAAAATCCTGAGTTCAAATCCCTCTATTTAATATATAAGAAACATTCAGTATAAGAAAATTACATACTGCCTTAGAATTACATATTGCTTGGGAAATAGATTACGTCTTAGTATAAGTTGTCCATCCTTCTATCCATGTATATATATATATATGGATACATAATGTAATGTCCAATAATATGAGGGATTAGATTGACATAATGTCTACATAGGTATGACTATAATATCAAATCCAACAAGGGCTTTGATCATTCCATTGTCAGTTTTTTAATGAAATAAATGGTAGAATAGTTGGAAAGGTGAGAAGATTAAAGTTTTGTCCATTAAAGTTTGAGGAATTACTATCTTAATATAAACCGAGCACTGATTGTATATATGTGTGGGAGATTATGATCTGGTTCAAATGATGAGTGCTGGTTCTGCGTGAAATGTATATAATGGGCATCATGTATCTTTTTCACATGTGTGTGGTAACGTGTGTCATTTACTTGAGATAGAGTGGAGGATGAATACACTGAAAATTCCTTAGTTCAAATCCTTCTATTTATATATATATATATATAAGAAACATTCAGTATGAGCAACTTACATAGCTGTCTTAGAATTATATATATATGTATAAAGATTGAATATAAAGGTTATATACATGTAATTAATGCAGGTTGATTCTCATTAAGAAGAAAATTACTTAACATGAATACTGTTTCATATGAAAGATTTCAATTTCAATCAAAACAAACATTAAATAATGTTAATTATATGTTTAACATAAAATATGGGTTAATGCAAACATATTTAAATTTTCATACAAAAACAAAATATTCTTATGGTAAAATTAGATACAAAGGCATTAAAATTCTTTTAACATGTTGATAAAGTCTGATAATTCCATCACTCTCTTCATTGTGAACAAGTTAAGGCTTTTTAAAAATATTTTTGATGCCATACAGCATAATTTGTTCTTCTTTGTGTTATAACCTAGCAAATTATTAGCAATGTTTACCTTATAAAATCTATTTTTTAATGACACACATTTTGTTTCCTCATATCTAAAAGAACATTTTTTTTTGTTTTTCTATAATTTAGTTTCAATAAAAATACCAAACATATATGAGCTATGAATTTCAAATTTGATAAAAAAAAATTAAATTTTCATTAACTTTGTGTGTTATTATTTTAAATTTCACTATGTTATTATATTAAAATTAAAGTAAGATTAAAAAAATATTAATACAACTTGATCTTTCATAGTGACACACTTCTTGCTTTTCTAGAACAATAGCAGAAGAATGTTCAGATACCTAATAACATAATCATGCCCAATCCACAATTTATTTTATTATTCAGCTTAGCAATCTTTTCTTTTAAAGAATTACTACTAGTGCAATTTCAGAGAACCATCTCAGAACAGATTTATTTACTGTCACTTCTCAGTAACATGATAAGCTTGAAATTATAATTTTAATATTTTATAGATATTGAAATTTAGTATCAATAATAGTTACCTCTAACCTCCCAAAAAAACAAGTATTAAATTTCCTATAAATATGTTTGGGGTAGGACAAATTTTTAATATCACTATCATTTTAATCTTGAATTGTGCTGATTAATTTGTGATTTGTCCAGCAATTATTGTCTTATATTTTTCTCCCTATCTATGATGTAATTCATAAGATGTTATTGTTTTGGGTGATTATGCATCCAAGTTCCTTTATAACAATTTTTCTGTCTAAATAAATATTTGTGATAATCAATCTGAGAAAAAATGCGAAAATAATAGACAATTAAAGTTCATAGAATGAATATTATTATTTCAAGTAATTTTGAGACATAGTTTCCTGTTCCTATTAACCATTTTAATAAAGTATTTGAGAAGAAAAATCTGGTCTACCTTTGGTATTAATCTGTATTTAACATGGAATAAACGCTTTTTGAATTTGCTGACTTTTAATATTGAAGCATAAGTATATACAATAGACACATATACATAGTGCAAAATAATTTTTTTACAATTTTATTAGTTTTTGATGGATACATCTAGGAATTCCAAGAAGAGAAGACACAAGTTGAACATTACGGCAAATCCAATATCATACAATGTTTCTTACTTGATCTGTTCATTTAAGTTTCCTTTATCTGGAAGAAGAGATTTATTATGAGAGTTTTTAAAAAACTCTAACAAATTGTTAGATACAAGTAATATTCTATATATAAATCTTGAAGATTTTGCCTTAAGCAAAGTTTGCATATTCTGAGTATCTATATTTAGGAAAAAAATTGAAATGTATAACTTTATTACAATTACTGCTTCCTTCTTTATTACCATTGCTGTTACTACTATTACAACTATTTCTGACCAATTAAATGAGAAATCTATTAGGAGTGGTGATTGGGCCAGCTTTTGTGAGACCAATATTTTTATATTATCTTTTTAAAGCTCTTTCTAGAATTTATGGGGAGCAAGAACTTCCTAAAGTGAGGTTTGAAATCATTTGCGAAGTGAATCTTCTGTGCTAAATGCTATTTTAAATGATTTATTATTGAGTGTATTGTCATTTGTTGGATTGCAACTAAGAAATCACATTCTGTAAAATATTTCTGTAAAATATTTCTCAGATACTGTTTTCTCAATATCTAGAACTTTGATCCTATTTTGTATTCGCACACGTTTGCATAAAAAAATAATAACAACAATCACTAAAAAGATTGTAGACAGAATTATTATACATTTAATGAAGTGATGAGAATGTTGATGCATAAATATGCTTTTGTCATAATTAGTAGAGAGAAATTATTAATGGGAATTCCTATACTAATTTAAGTGACTGAAATCAATAAGGTAAAGAAAAAAAAGACCAGAGAAAAAAGAAAAAGAAACCTGTCTTTATTCAATATATTACTTACCGGTTGGCAAATTAGCATTAACATAAAATCAAATATTCCAAGTATATTGCAAACAAAATCTTTTGTGTTTTGTGTCAGCAAATGTATAGAATTGGAGGAGATATTCCTAGATGGATACTGTTTATCGATTTTTAATAGTTATCATTCATATCTGAAAGTTATTTCACTATCTACCAATGGTGGACCAGTCATTAGGACAATGTATGCGTGTTTGTTTTATAGCATTTATAAATTCATCATAAAATGTTTTATTTTTTTTGCTTTTGGCAATAACTATTTATAGTATGGATATATGATTTATTTCTAAATGAGTTGGTTTGATTCACCTTGAACAGTATCAAATAACTGTTTGCTGCACTCTAAAGGCATAAGAAATTTTTTTTTTTTTTTTTTAAATATAAGACATAATGTTTATTTTGTTTGTTGCCCATAAATATTGAAGAAAATTAGTTTGATGTAAGCAAAGTAAGTATTCAGAAAGAAGATTTTTGGAGTTAATTCATTGAATATATTCATATATCAAAAAAAAAAAAAGAAAAAATATATATATTTAATCAAGAAAAAGTGTTCACACTGACATTACAGTTAACCTCATCAATTTTCTACCAAAAGAAAGGTTCCCTGCATTAATTTACAACATACCATCATCTCCAAACATTTATATTCTAAGTAAATAAATAATCGAATGACTTTATTGCTTGTGAGTTTATAAGTTTGAGTAGCGGAAGTGCCAGAATTAGAATCGAGCTGAGGACTTTATTCTTCAGAGTCTTGCACTCTACTACTGTCCTATTCTTCAAATTTTTCCTTTTTTAAGATCCTCAATCAATTTTTTTTTTTTCACTCGCTACAGACCCAAATATTTTTCATATTCTTTCCTTTTTATAATTTCATTAGTAACCCCCCCCCCCTTTTCTCAATTCATACGCATTGTTGATCTGATTTTTCCAAATTATTATTTTTACTTTTCTCAAATTTAAATTTTAAAAGTCCTCAAAGCTTCCATTTTTTTTCCTTTTTCATTATAGTCATAATAGCTTTATTTCTATTCAAATATTTAATAAGCATCTTAAGTGCAATTTCAAAGAGTTGTAAAATAGCTTATCTTATTAAAAGTTAGTTCACATCTTATTATTCTTTCTACAGTTAGTCAGTCAACTTTTAACATGCTTAAAAGAACTAATCTTCTTATAATTTTTCATGTAAACATTCTACAGTATATGTTATCCCGTAGCTTTGTGAGTAGCATAGAGCCACAATTGATAATTCATTTTTCTATCATTTGTTTTACTTTTTTCCAAATTATTCTAAGTCTATATCAGTTTCACATGGAACCCAATCTAAAGTTTTCTCTAATATTTTTATCCTTTATAATATATAGTTAATGTACGGTTTTCTTTTATTTGATATTACTTTCAGCACATCATGAAGACATCTATTAATAAATGTTTGAAACATTTGAGCCAAACATGGTAATAATCTTCAAAAATCTTTATATTTATCACATTATCTATACATTCCAGAAACCTATTTATATCTTTTTCCATATCAAAAGTCATAACTATAGGAGACAAATATTTTGTTGCAGTTAATCTATTTTGTAATAGGCGAGTCCCAGTGAAAAGGATGCTCCACAATATTATTATTTTCAGAGGTTCTCTTCCATAGCTTTTGAAGACCTTTTTGCCAAAAAAAGCATCAGTGGAGATTTATTTTTATTTAATAGTAGTGAAGAATCATAAATGTGACATTGCTAATTCCAATTCAAAGTTTTTATAAATTTTATTAATCCTACTTAATATTTTATTTTTGACATTAGCAGATCTAATGCAATAAAGCTTTCTATCATCATTGCTAACTCTGTTATCACTTTAATATATCTTTTTTTTCCTATTCATTTTAAATCTAAACTCTTTGTACAGAAACATACTCCCACTGATATTAAAGTTATTTTTGCAGAATCTTTTATATTTTACTGTATTAAATATTTTCTCCAAATGAGTCAATTGTTGTAAGAAAATCTACTTATTACTTTCTTGAGTTATACATTATAGTACAATAATCATATAATTTTCTCATTTCTATCACAAATACCCTCTAATAATTCAACCAGACTCTCATCAACCATTATAAATTTATCAATATTTATTTGATTTATAGCTTTTACAATTTATGTAATCCATATACACTTATTTTTATTGAACAAATTGCTTATATTTATTGCTCTTCTTTAATACATATAACTTTATAATTAATAACTTAACATTGTTTGTTTCAATTACTGTTTCAATTTTGCAATCTGTTTTTTCCTAACTAAATTATAACACTTTAATATATGTCAAATCAAACCTACCTTTTTTTAGTAATTCTTTCCAATATATTCTTTTTGTAATCAATTATATGTCTCAATTTACAATTAATAATTATATAATTCTTAAACCATCTTTAGTCTTTATATTTTTCCTTTTTTTTTTTTTTTTTTCTACATTTTTTTAAATCATCTTTTCATTAACTTAATCTTTTTTGTTTTTTGCCCTTTTTATCTACTATTCATTTAGCAATTTTTTAAAAAATTTTTCTTGGAATATTTTGCACATTTTATATGAATTTATTTTGTCATTTATTTTTCTATTATCTAAACTTAATTTATCATCGAACAAATTTGAAAATTTTTCCCAAATGCACTTTCTTAATTTATTAATGTCTCATTTCCTTTTTAATCTTAAAATCTATTGGGTTTTTTTAGCTTAAGCTTTGTATTATTAAATTGTTTAATATGTGCATACATTTTTAATGCTGTTTCTTTTACTACTATGAATTAAAATCATCCAATTGAAAGAAGATTAACAAAAAAACCGAAGAGGGTAGAAGAAAGATGGCCACAACACATTGCATTAACAGTAAATAAATAATTGAATAGTTGATTGCTTAGAAGTCATATGATTTTTGAGCATTTAAAGGGACACTTTAAGTTTGAACTCAGAACCATTAGTTCTTGAGTCCTTCCCTAGTGTACTAGGCATAATAAACAAATATTTTTTTATAACTGTCATTAGGACAAGTACATAAAACCCACAAAATAAAATCCAAGTAAGAGTAAATTTATTTATTTTAATATGATATTAGATTAATATTGATGAAAGGCATCTCTAATGTTCACATTTGATATAACTACACATATAGAACAAAAGTTAATTGGAAAAATTCATTTTATTAAGTCACTTGTTATCTTTACACTAAGTGGAACTACTGTATGGAAAGTTTTGCCTATTTTGTTCTTAACACTAAATGTAACATTGACTTTTTTATATATATAATTTTTGAATATACTTAAAATTATTTTAAAAAAAAAACCAAGATTAAAGCTATTAGTATTTCTTAATTTTTTTTTTTAAATCTTGGAACTAAAGTAAATTATTCCAAACAAGTTATTTTGATTTGATGTTGAACCTAAAATGGTAAGTCCTAAGTATAGTATTCAAAATAATGGTAATAATTAGAATTATTTTTTTTATAAAAAAGAATTATGTTAGTCTTAAACCAGGATAAATTTTATAAGAGAATTTATAATAGATATGTATAATTATATATACTACATTAATTTAGGCATACCTTCTGATCTAAGGCAGTTCAAGCATCTAGATAATAGTTTTTGATCATTGTGGTAGTAGTTGTTATCAATTGCAATCTCATGTGTTAATTGTAACGTATGTATTTAATTATGATAAAATGAAATCATTAGTATGACTGGTACACACCATATCATGGTTGTCAGATAACTAAATCTGATTTCAGACAAGCTATTTATGTAAATAAGTAGTATTCTAATCAAAAAAGTATACAGTTCATCTATAAATTTATAGATCTGAGAAATTGTAGGAACATTTCATTCTTTATCTATGTCCAAATGTCTTAATCAATAATTTTACAAATAAATTATTATATAATCACTTTCAATGTTCTTTCTAAATAATCATATTTAAGAGTAATAGTCATACAACCAATAGTTAATATTTTTAACAGTTGATAAATTCAATTTGTATGTAATTAGAAATTTAAATAATTAAATTTATAATAATAAAAAATCTCTTTTAATATTGATCGCTTCTTTGTAACCTTGCATTATTAATAATAATAAATTAATATTTCTGTCTTATCAGTTTTGAAAATAGAGCATTCAATAATTTTATAAACTCATACAACAATTCGTAGAAATTCTCATAATTTTAATAACTCTGTAAATAAATCATGATTATTAAATATGTCACATTGAGAAGATATAAATTTATTCACAGAGTTATTAACTAATAATTTAAAAGTCAGATTCCAAAAAAATCAAAATCATTTTAGTAAACTTCCACTTTTTAAAGGTATTATGGCCATTTTTTATTTGAATAAACAAATTGACATTAATGTGAGAAAGTGGGAATTGTTTATAAGATTGTTAAAATATTTTTTTAGAAATTTGTCTTATGAATTAAGTAATATTTGGTGTTCATGAATAAGTTTAACAATTCATAGAATAAGTTCAGGGTAATAATATTTAGAAAGGGAAATATTTATTATTGGTGTTTATAATTTTTGCAGTCTTTTTATTTTAGTTGGTCTTCTTGTCTTTTATAAATATATTCAGAAAAGTTAATTGTAGTAAACTTAGTTTCAATTTTTTTTTTACTACTGTGAAGTTTTCAACAATCTATTGTGCAATAGTTTTGCTTTAAATGGAATCAGAAGTTTCTGTGTCTAAGGTGTATAAATCTCTTTTTAAATAAATATGAAACCAAGATTTGTCACATAAGTGCTTATTTTTGAAAAAAATAACAAATGCAACAACAGTTAAACATTACAACTCTATTGGGTCTTTATATTAAGATAATCTCCTCTTTAGCTGATAAACCTCTGAAATTTATTTGTATGATGTTTATTCATGATAAAGAGCTGCATATTAAATAAATACCTCCATGACATCTTTCATATTCCCATATAAAATAATTAAAATCTATCTTATGTAAATTAAATTCTCCTAATTTCTGAATTGTAGATGATAGTGAGAGAGTTTGGTGGCTGAAAAGATTTTCCATAAAAGTATTGCGCTATGCCCTTACAGAACATTAGTTGTTGTTGTTTTTTCTTTCAGAAATTGACAATTACATAAAGTCTAATGAATGTTAGTTTCATATTTAGCTAAATAGAGGATACATTAGTCCTCTATGTCATATATTTATGTATTGCACTTGGAAGTTTATAAAATACTATTATATATGAAACAATAGTCTGGTTTAAGTTAATTAAATTCAATAAAGGAAACTATTTTAAAATTATATTTATGAATAAAAACTAAAATGTATAAACCGATATCAAGTATTATGATTATAAAATAGACTATCAGGTTTTATAGCAGAATTTACTATTTTGTAAAAAATTATTAACTTAATCCCATATAATAAATATCCTAGCATTTCTCAACCTATTCTAACATATCTTAAATCTAATTCACAACTACTAATGTAATAATGATAAATTTGATTGTGTTTTAGTAATTAATATTAATAATTATGACTAGATCAATAAATTAATTAGATAATATCTTTCATTTTGTCATTTTTATTGCACAAATAATAATAAAATAATATGCTTTTTTATTATGATTATTGCTCCTTATAGTTTCAATTATCTAACAGTTTTCTTCAGAGCTGTAATTGACAAATGTATATATCTTTATATACATTTACATATGTGTAGCCATGGAATAATTATAATTTTTACTCAGTTTACACATTCAGAAGATTATTGATTTTTATAAGATATTACAATTCTAGATATGAATTTGGGTGCAAAATAGAAATGCAGGCATATAGTTGCATGTGCACAGATGTATATACTATACGGTTGACATAAGATAAGAAAGAAAAAAATATTTAAGTTTTGGAAGATATATAATTTTTTTGTGTAGTGATAGAAAAAAATGTGTATATGTATTCATATTTACATGTATATAAAATATTAATGTAAATAAAATTTGAATGAATGTAATTAATGGACATTTATTCTACAGCTTTGAAAAGACACTTAGGCATTTATATGGTATGGACAAATAGTTACAATAAATCATTTCTAATTTGAAAGTAAAACAAAAAGAGCATTTTATTATATATAAAAACATAAGAGTGAATAATAATAGAACATAGTAATAATAATTAAGAATATATATAATTAATGGTACACATAGAATTGTTTAACACAGAGATGTCCATAATAAGAACTAAATGAAAAAGCTTAACAAAGTTTTTAATATTTAACACAAAATATTTAAATATCTTTTCTTTTTCATGGCATACTCATATTTAATGATGGATATTCATTTGCTCATTTAATTTTATATTCATCTTTCATTTAATATTAGCTATTAATTAAGCCATTATTTTCCATTTAATATTAGCTATTAATTAAGCCATTCTTTTCCATATTTTTATTTTTTTGACATATAGCATCCCATTTCAGAACATCTCTGTGGTTGCACAATATGCACTCCATTACTCCAAATAATATTTCGTTTTACAAAGAAAAAATAAAATATTAAATTAACAATAGATAGTTGAATTGGTTTTTTAATTTTTAACAAATGTAATCCTTCAAGTAAAGAGTATACAATTTTTTATAACCCCTCAACAAAAATGGTTTATATAAAAACATTGTATAATTAAAATCTAAATGAATATTTAAAGTAAACAATTTTTTCACAAATATAATTATGATTATATTATAAAATGTTTTTGAAAGTTTTTTTTAATAATAACCTTGCAAGGTCAAATAAAAATAAAGAATCTATATATAATAGTTTTCTTTTGTATAGAAGTTTTTCAATATATTGGGAATTGATGGATACTAATTTTTTCTTAGGTATAAGCTGCTGGTTTTTCCTTAAATTATCGTTCGAATAATAACTTTTATTCTCATGCATTTTTAGTATTGAAAATTATATTAATTTTATTATTCTTTTTTTATAATATAGTAATTTTACTCTTGTTAAATTACAGGTGTCATTTTTTCAGTTGGCAAATATTATGTACTTTAACATAATTGACAAAGTACATTTCAATAGTTGTGCTATAAACATGAAATATTAAATTTGTAAATCTTGACATGTAACTTTAAATTAATTTATTCTACATGAATGGACTTCAAACTTTTTTTTTATGCACGTGCTCACATAAGTATCTATGTTAAATCTACAACCACTTTTTGTTTGACAGACTCCTTTCCAAAATTCCCTCTCCCATGATTCACCTTGACTGAATTAGCTATTTTAGGTGGTCCAGGCATGTATTAAATCTCAAATATCCTCAGACTGAAGTGACTAGTTCAGTGGGGCAGGTTACATTTTCCAATGATATTGGAAAAGATTGCTCTCAAATAAAAAGTGGTTGTAGATTTTATTTAATGTTAATAATTTTTTGTTTGTAGTCATACACAATATATGCTTCAAAAATGAATTAAATATTGATAGTATAAGCATTGCAAAGACTTGAAGAAAATATTTATTATTTGTTAGTCAAAAATTTGAATTAATTGCAAAACCAAAATGTTTGAAGAAGTAAATATACAAAGATTATGAAAGTAGAAAGGCATGAGAAATAAGAATAAAAGTTTAATACATTAATGATTTTAAATATGTGAATAACTTGAAAACTAAGGATGGAGGTGGGGTGGGGGAGTACAATTAAAATAATTATGATAGTTAAAGAAGCTTTTAGTAGTTTGTGATCATTTTTTAATTAATAAAATTAAGTCTGAAAGAGTGTAAAAAAATATTGATCTAAGATGCTACAAAGAATAGTTAATTACTGTGAAAAAAACCATTTAGAAATTTAAAGAATATAAAAGCAACAATATGTAAACAAAGGTAAAAATAATGAATTTTTGAAAAGTTGCTGAAAAAAACTCCAATTGTTTCCAAAAAAAAGGGAGGGGGCAGGGCTGAATTGGATATATTCTCACAGGTAAGAGATTATGAAATAAGTTTCTGAGAGTCTTGAGAAATGAAGATGGATATAAAAAGCAAAGAAAAAATTAATAAATGATCTTAAGAAAAGTATCTGTTGATTGATTTGAAATACATTTATAATACTTAATAACTCACAAAAAAATTAACAATATACAAATCACAATGCATCTGAAAAGTTTAAAATAAGTACCCCCAGCTGACATGTTGCTTTTTTTTTTAAATAACCAGAGGCATTTTTTGATATTAAGATTTAATGTTGGATTTTTGAATAAACGACATATGTCAGGATTAATGATCACTTTCTTGATGCACAATACTTTATGTATCATAAATTAGAGGATTGATTTATTAAATTTTATATGTCTTTGTGTCATTAAATATTGTAATCATTTAAATATACAATGTTTTTTCTGGTATTTTGCTCTTTAATTTTTATAGAAAATTTCAAGATGTATTTGTGTGAATATTATTTATAATATTGGTTCAAATATTGCAATGGTGAATTTGAATATATGCATACCATCTCTAAGTCTTTGATAGTTTCTAGTTTTAGCCTCCAGGGTATTGGAGAATTCTTTGATTATAGAGCAAAATATACTTTTCAAAAGAATTAGGATACATATAGTGTAAATTATAGTTTCAACTTTGTACTGCGCATATTAAATGGAGTGATTAACCATTCATTTTTTATATTTATAGATATACATAAGGATTTTTTTACAGCTTATACATATTTGAAAATAAATTATCATTCTATGCATTTTAATAGTTTAATGCTTACTGAAGTTTGCAGTGTAAATCTAAATATTCAGATACCTAGAATAAACTTTGTTAAATATGCAGCAAACAATCAAAAATTCCATTCACAGTGATAAAATGTTATTTTATCCCAGTAGCTTACTTATTCCGTCTACTTACTTCATACATGTAATATAATATCAATAATTATGCGCTTTAACGCTCGTTAAAGAAGTTATATTTATTAATAATTTATTTAAAGCTTAACGCTTTCAAAGCTCCATGGCTTCATACTCATAGCTGCATGCGATAATTTATTAATAATTTATTTAAAGCTTAGCGCTTTCAAAGCTCCATGGCTTCATACTCATAGCTGCATGGTATGAGTATGAAGCCATGGAGCTTTGAAAGCGCTAAGCTTTAAATAAATTATTAATAAATATAACTTCTTTAACGAGCGTTAAAGCACATAATTATTGATATTATATAATTTATGAGAAGTTAATAAACAAATTTTCAATACATATAATATGTAAGTTGATTGAAGAATTTTTTTAAAAAAAAATATTGCAGTTTCTATTAAAAAATTATTTATGTACATATATACATTAGAGAAGAAATAATATTTGGTAGATTTACATTCGAGAATCTCACACACATAAAAATTTATACAAAATAATGGGAAAGGGACTGAAAATTCTAAAGTGGTCAAATGCACAATTAAAGATTATTACGCAAAAAATGTATTCATGTTTTTACTAATTTACTAAATAGAAAATATAAATATTCAAATTAATATTTATGAAAATAAAGCACAAACCAATTTCATAGTAATTTTTCTATTGTTATCTTTTTTTTTTTTTTTTTTAGTAAAAAGTAACTTTAAATTTTATAAAGTAAAATAAATTAAAAATTTATATATTAGTTTGCTTTAAAAAGAAAATTAAATGCTTCCAGTTTAAACATCTTTCCCTATTTGCAAATAACTATGACTATGAAGATAGGTAACAAACATAAATACTTTTCTGATAGGATAAAAAGAATACGATGTAGCTAGTGCAAATTTAACAATGAAAGTTTTTTTATTAACATCATGTTAAAACTAATTCTGATACAACGGTAATCATCCTTCAAACATGCGACAACATACTTTAATATTTAATTAAAACAGGCCAAACTCTCTATATGTATTGCCACTCAGTGCAAGCCAGAGTAATCAATGGATGCCAGAAGGCTTGTGCATAAAATCCCCATCTAGTGCCTACTCATTCAATATCCCCAGACTAGTTTCTGGCTTGTGGCCTTCGTCAGTGAGGAGCCTTGGATCTGAGAGCACTGCATTTAGATCTTGGGATCTAATGCAACCCTCCAGCAGCCACCTTTTATCTCTACTTAACTACAAAACTATGAGTCTTAAATTGAAAACACCATAATATTTTCAATCCAAGCTCTTTAGCTTATATAGTCATATAGGTCTGAACTCAGTTCAGTACCTAAGCAAGCATAAGAAATGGTGATCATGTGATGTTTATTGGCTTAATATTTAATTAACAATGTTAAATATTAGTAAACTCGATCCAAGTCACAAGATAAAGATTTTTGAAAAGATAAGAAGGACTGTCTTATCTTTTGTATCTATATGCAGTTATATAGGCCAATCCTAAACATCTTGCATATAGGTACAAAAGATAAGAGGGTCATTTTTATCTTTTTAAAAATCTTTATCTTGTTACTTGGATCGAGAGTTTACCAATATTTAATATTATTAATTGAATATTAAAGTACGGCGCATGTTTGAAGGATGATTACTTTTATATCAGAATTAAAGTAATATCATTTATAAATTTAATAAAAATTTACATTAATTAAAAAATTCAAGTTTTATGTTGTATAAAGAACTTATTATTGTGTATATAATATTTATAGACAGAAAAAGAGATTAAAATTTAAAATAATAAGGAAAATATAAACATTTTAATGCACTCAAAACCTTAATAATAAATTCATAAAAATAAAATATTTATTATTTTATTTTATGATATTAATATAACACAGCAGTAAGCTAAATTTTTCATTATGATAAACAATAATATCTCAATATCCAGTTTTCCAAAATTAAATGTTAATCAGCTATATAAATGTAGGCTTTAGTCAAGAGGCAAAAGTAATTGAGTCAAGAGATAAAGCTTTCTATAATAATTATTAATTCAGACAATTGGCCAATCATATGAAAGGAGATTTCTCGCCAGCTGCTTTAGCATTTGAATGTCATTTGTACAACTGACCATGATATAAAAAATTTATAATTATGAAAAAATCCAAAAATTAAAGAATCAGTAAAAAGTATTGCTTGTTATCCAAAGATAATATAATAATTTTCAATGTTGTATAAAAATTGTATATATATATACAAACATGCACATACATATTAGCCATTTATGAAAATACACATCAGTGTGACAATTTTTTTTAAGATAAAAACAACGAAAATAGTAAAAAGTATCTAATAGGTAATCATTAATTCATAAACTTGCGAAAAGAAATGATATATCTGAGTTTAAAACTAGTCAAATATTAGCACCTATAATTGAATCCTTTTCAAAAAAGAGTTTTATTAGTAAACAATTGTGGAAAGATATCAATACTTACTGGAATCATAGGTAAATTATTTTCTGTGGGGGTCAACTTGTATCTGAGCATATGTCTATCAAAATAATCCAATGTAAGCTTAATTTATAGATGATGTAATTTTCAAAGACCATGTTTCTGATTTGAATATTATGAAGTGGAAGCAATAGTGTCACAAACATAAGAATTTGATTAATTGATGATCAAAAGCATGATTGGGAGAATCACTTTAAACTTTTCCTAATCACTAAAAAAATGTATGCTTATCCACGATTATTATTTTGGAGATCTTACCATATGTTAATATCTTGATCCAAACATTGCTCTGCATGGTGCATCACAGGACCTGATTCATTCCAATTTTCTTAAGGAGAATAACCTGCTGAATATTATTTTAGTCTGTTAAGATAAAAACAAATTATATTTTTAAAAAAATCCCTTTATATACCACTAATAATTTCATCTTGCTTAGAATATCAGAGCACAGTTTAAATTTCTCTTATTATATTTATATAAATATGACAACTGTTTTTATATATTTAAATATTCTTATACATTCTCAAGAAACATCAGAATTAGATATTGATTAACATCGAAATTGAAATGTTTTTATGTTAAAATGTCTTACGTATAAAATTAAATAACTATTAAATGCAAATCCTACAAAGATGTGTTTTTATTGTTATAGTAAAATGGGGGGCAATTAAAAAAATGACCATATTAAAAGTCATTCTTAGCTAGGTTTTTTTTTATAATTTTAAAGATATTAATTGACAAAATTTGAATTCTCTTGCAAATAACAGTAATAATATTTTATATTTATTTGTAGGTTATTGTTTTTTATAAGCCGAAGAATATTGATTCCATGAATTGTAATTTAACTGCAGCCAATGAAAAGAGTCCTTTAATTTGAGCAATTAAAATTCAGACTTTACTTGCATTGAATTTCTCATATATTCTTAACAATAAATGATTTTTCCCCACAGGCTATTTGCACATCATTAGTAGTTTAGATTGATCATTAATTTGATATGGTTTTATATTAATAGAAATTAGTTTATTTTAAACCTATGTGAACATGTTATTATTGGACTGATTCATTTTTAAGATGAAGTGCAAAACATATCACAGCTTATTGCTTTAATATATAACTGAACATGAAATGTATAGAATAAATTGTAACAGAAAATATTGCTCATAAAACCAAGCCTTTTGCCTAGAAAATATTGAATATAGATCAAAGTAATGCTTTGGACATATTTTGGCTACCCTAAACATAGAATTTAATATTGTTTAAATATTTTTTTGAGCAGGAAAGTTTTAAAGCAAAATTTGAGAATATATTTTTTTCATAATCTATTTTAATAATTTAGCAATATATAATTTTAATATTGACATTAAGGTTTTAAAAAGTTTTGAGTAAAAAATAAAATTGAAAAATAAAAGGAATGTAATAAATTTCTCTTTATTCCCAATTTTTATTAAAAAAATAATAGCTGTGTTTTGGAATTTTTTTTTCCTTTTTTTATTATAAACTGAAAATCAAGATCTATGTAGTAAAGGGATATATGAAATATATAGATCCCAAGTGAAGAATCAGAAAAGTAGATGAGACTAAGACAACAAGAAAAGAATAATAATAAATGAAAAGAAGACATTAAAAATGACATAACACATAGGGTATTATTGACATTGTATTAAGTTAAAGTTAAAGTAAGTTGGAAATGAACAAATTGTTCATTAGAAGCAATAAAGATCTATAGCTGAAGACATTCATTTAAGAATTAAATTATTTCCTGACTAATCCTGAAAATTATTAGTAGATTTAATTTATTACTATTTATAATAGTTAAATTATTTATTTATAACCATTTTTAATAATATAATTAATAATTTGATGAATAATTATTTATTGATTTGCTTATAACAAAACATTGTTTGGTGGAAAAGAACATTATACAGAGATTATACATTTTAAATAAAATGTATTAAATATTAAATAAAAATTTGCTATGATCCATAATGCTTTGAAATAGAAGGGAAACAAAAATAGCCTTTATTATTTAAATTGGTTTTAGCAGTATTAGACAATATATATGTGTGTGATCCAAATTAATTCCTGGTCCCAATACGCTGAACTTCAGTAGATACATCACTTCTAGTAGCTAGGAACTATACGATAAAATTATTAATTTTTTTTTTTTTTGCAATTATGATTCAATTATTGAAAAATTTAGAACTTTATCCTAGCTACATGTATGTGGTGGGTCTAAGATCCGTGTGTTGCATGGTCACATGACATTGATGCATGGACACCATGTTTTCAGCTCTCGAGGACCAGCAGAATGTGTGGCCTTGCTTTGAATGCAACAAACGTTTTAACTCTTCAGCAAAGTTGCAGAAGCATCTCAACACCCATGATGATCATCTGAATCGTCCTGAGGATCCTGTCAAACGGCCTAAGAAGAAAGCCACATTTTTCAGAAGACCCAAAGGACGGCCACCAAGAAAGTACAAGGTACAAATTTACAAATATAAAAATTGTTTTAGTTGTTTCTGTTTACTATAGATTTGTTATTACTGTTGTTTCTAATTTCTTTTATAAATAAATAATTATTTTTAAATATTTAAAATATGTATTTTAAGATGTAAAATATTTAATTATGTTAAATTTTCTGTTAGAAGATAGATTTTGTTTCTTTGGTATCTCTAGGCATTAATATCTATAAATCAAAAATTAAAAAAAAGACTACAATTTGACAAGCTTGTCAACATTTTTCATAGTCATAATACAAAGCATAGTCAGTAGACAAAAATTGTATTAAATTAATTAAGAAAGTAAACTGTTTTCAAACTATTAATTGCTTAGAGATTTTTTGGATTAATATATCTGGTTTTCTAAGTGAAATTTAAATACAATGCTTAATGGAAAAATATTTAGAATAAACAATTCAGTTACACACTAATTATATAAACATATGATTTTTAATTTAAAAATAATGTTAGATTTTTTAAAAATATAAGGACAAAATATGTATGTGTACATACATTCATATATATACATAATTAAATATAAATTATTAATGATTTCACATTACATGTATATACGTAATGTGATGTTAATGTTTTCACAGTACAAGATGTCAAATGGGGGTTTTTTTTTTTAGAGATGGGGGGATTACTGAATATAATGTCAGACAGGAAACGTAGATAGAGACTGAATTTAGAAACTCCTCTTTGCATTCCTGTCTCTACTGCCATAAACACATTATATAATATTGTTGAAATGTTGACAGGTAATATTGGACACCATGTATAGCAACAATACAGACCTGAATGCTTTTTGAAACTTCGCCTACTGATCTTTCTGGTCTCCTGCATGTTCTTCCACTTAGAAAAACTCAAATAGAATTTGTCTTATACACACACACAGGGATATATATAAATACACAGATAGCTAGTGATTAATTAGTTGCTTAATAATTTGATGATCGTAATTATTTTTTCAGCTTGTTACTATTTTCTGATAGCTTTAATGATATGATGGTAACTTATTAGTTTGTTTCTAGCAAAGAAAGCAGTGTCTATTTATTATGATGGCTATGAATATTGGAAATTTAGGAATCAAACAGGATTATTTTGTAATTAACCTTTCAACAAAGTATTAATTGTTTTATTTTTAATGCCACTTAAAATATCTGAGTAAGAATATAATGAATTTAAAGGTTTCACATGATCACCGTTTCTTATGCTTGCACATAACTGTTATTAACACAGGCAAAACTCTCCATACAGCAGTGCCATTCAGTGCCAGCCAGAGTAATCAATGGATGCCAGAAGGCTCGTGCATAAAATCATCTAGTGCCTACTCATCCAATATCCCCAGACTAGTTTCTGGCTTGAGGCCTTGGTCAGTGAGAAGCCTTGGGTCTGAGAGCACTGCACCTAGATCTTAGGATCTAATGCAACCTCCCAGCAGCCACCTTTTATCTCTACTTAACTACAAAACTATGAGAATAAAATTGAAAACACAATATTTTCAATCTAAGCTCAATAGCTTATATAGTCATATGGGTCTGAACTCAGTTCAGTACCATACATTTTGTTGTCTTTGGCTCTTTAACAACTATAGCCACCATTATCCTATTAAGCAGGATTGGTGTTAAACCACTAAACATCACATGATCACTATTTCTTATGCTTGCACATAACTGTTATTAAGACAGGCAAAACTCTCCATACAGTAGTGCCACTCAGTGCCAGACAGCATCCATTGATTACTCTGGCTGGCACTGAGTGGCACTATTGTATGGAGAGTTTTGCCTGTGTTAATTTAAAGGTTTGGGTATATACGCAGTAGTAATCAAAGTGAATAAAATTTTGTTAACAGTTAACTTCATTAACCACTAATAATAATAATTACATAAGTTAATTTATCATGTTTTCTAAATCAACAGCAATTGCAATCTATCTATATAATTAAAACTATAAATAACATCATGAAAGAGGCTTAAATGGTAAATAAAACATTTAAGAAAGGCTGATTTGATTTTTGTGTAAGTGTATTGTCATGGTTAGTGAATCATAAATGCAAATTATTAGCAATACTTTACTATTTAAGTATAAAAAGTCAAGTTACCAGAAAATTATACTTCAGCAAAGGTTGATAAGTTAGATTCTGAAGGATTAGATTCTTTCAGGATAGTCATTGATCTCTGAGTTTGTAATTTTTGTAAGTTCTCCAATTCACAGTTACTCTTGGATCATTATATATTATTTGTAGGTCCAGTGCTTTCAGATCCAAGGCTCCTCACTGATGAAAACCATAACCTAGAAATTAATCTGGGGGTATTGGATGAGTGAGCACTAAATAGAGATTTTATGCATAAACCTTCTTGCATTTATTGATTACTCTGGTGTGCACTGGGTGGCACTACCATATGGAGAGTTTTGCCTCTGTTGTAACAGCTTGCATAAGCATAGGAAATAATGATCATGTGATATTTATAATTTCAAAGTGAATTTAGAGAACAGTAGTAGGAATAAATATTTGAATCAGAATTCCAAAGACATTGTCAAAAATAATAACCATTCATTTGTCTTAAATTTTAATTGAACCAATAGAAATCAAGTCAGCTAACTACTGACAAAGTCTAAAAAATTAGAAATAAAAATAAACATAAATTAAAAAAAATATCTTACTTTTAAATATTTTTATTCTTGCACAAATTTACTATGAGTATATATGTGAATACTGGTAGTTTATGAGAAATCTAGATTTATAGTTTACGTATAAGCCTAAATATAAGAAATTCAATACAAAAAAATTTCAAAAAATTGGTGTTCATCAAATGATTTTTATTCAGAGACTGAACACAAAAGATGACTCTTCAAATATCATGGAAGGAGATAAAGTCAGACAAGAAAAAAAGCACCCGAATGAAATTGAAACTTTGTAATAAATGAAGAAACATAGATTAAGGAACAAATGAACGAAAGTCAGAGAATGAAAATCCAATTTTATACTTTATTCTGAATAACTTCAATACTTTTTATTTGTTTCAATCCTGGAGATATAAATATGTAATATCTTTTTATAGTACATGAATATACCATTTTTCAATAAAATAAATGTTGTTTTTTTTAGATGACTTGCCAGAAGTTATGATTATATGCAAAACAAGTGAGGTTTTTTTTATTTTTTTAAAAAAAAAATATTAAAAAAATAATTGGTTGATTTATTGTTTAGGAATTCAAGAGAAATTTTAAGCACCAGAAATGACAACTGGCACCATGTCCATGGATTTTGAGCTTCAGAATTCACTATTCTACTATTATATTGAATTATGAGAGCAGAAATCTTTATTGGTGTATTTTAACATATTACAGATATTAAATAGTTATTGTTATTTGTTTATAGTTTCTCTCAGATAATAGAATATCAGCAATTAACACACCTAAAATATACATTATTAAAATATTTGACTGCTGTGCTTAATTAAAATTGTATAAAATAATCTTTATCAAGGTAAATTACTCAATGATTTACAATATTCAAAAAAATTATTCAATAAAATTTGTATGATAAAAAATATAGATTTAATTTAGTCATTCATAAACAAAAAAAATTTTTCTTTCAAAAAATCAAATCAGCAATTCATATAATTAATTTCACACACACATATATATATTATCATTCATTTAAAGATTTTTATTTTTTAGCTAACATAAAAAAAAAAAATATTTATATAAAAAATTAAAACTTACTAATTTAACAAAAAATAAAAAAATAAAAAAGAATTTAAATGAATCATTATTTCTCATTGATGTCAAATTCTCTTTTTCTAAAAAATAAAATATTTTAACAAGAATAAAATTAAGTAAGTCTAATTTTTGAATTTGATAGATTTTGTGTTTACAAAATTAGTTTTCTTCTTATGAAGCTTTTCTTCAACATTAAGCAAAAGTTTAACTATTCTCTTTAAATACAAGTATTTGTATATATGAATAAAATTCATTAATCTTATTATTAGTATAGGTTAATTTACTAAAAAGTTTTCTAACTTGAATGCAATAGTGAAATAATATAAAGAAAAAGTATTTCTATGAATATAATGTATTAATCTCACATGAATATTTTTTTGTCAAGCGTTAGTGGTCTAGCGGTTAGTGATCCACTTCCCGGTCAACACATTTGACATATGAAGTAATAAAAAAAAAAGAATATTCTTTTTTGCTAGTATGTTTTTAATTTTTTCTTTGTTTTTAAGAATTGTTTTTTTATCTCTGAAGGCCAGATTTATTATAGAAGTTATTATTCTTTACTACAAATGTTCATGAAATGTTTTTATATAGGCTTTTCAATTGAAAGCTTTATTGATGGTACCATTGAGTCTTCTCAATACCTATTATGTATTTTTTCTGATAAAATTTGTTTGTTTTTTAAATAGCTTTACATGACATTCCCATTAAATTATTAAAGAGCAACAAAATATACAATTGTCAAATAGTACGATTATGTGGGGATATCGTAATGGGGAAAGCTAAAGCGATATATGATGCATAAACTGCATGTAAACAGCAAAACTGATAATACCATGTTGAACATGGAAATTGAATGTGCAGAATTGTTTGGATGAAATGAATTTTTTTAATAACTTCTTTATAATTAGAACATTTACAAAAATGAAAAAACTAACATCATATAATAGTATTAGTTAGTAGAATATTTTATTACAAATCTAAGAAATCAGATCTTTTTAGATCAAATCGATCATTTAGGTCCGGCCCGGAATCGTTATATATATATGTTTTTGATTAGCATCAACGCCATCCCGTGGAGAACACCAGGGATGAGAAAACAACCGAAAGAAGTTTGAACAAGCATAAAGATTCTGATTTATAAACACTTCTCCATTATTTGATAGCTCATTCAAACTCGTTTTTCTTCTTTGTTTAAATTCACATAAACATCTTTCTCTAATATGAATAAATATCTTCAACAAAAAAGTTTTTTTTACGAATTTTTCATAATTAATATTTCAGCAACATTTTCTTAATTAAAAATAACTAAGAAAGAAATTGTTTTTTTTTATCATTTTTTACATAAAAAATACATTTATTTTATTTATGAAATTGACATATTTTTGTATACTTTATACAATAAAATCATTTTTTGTATAAGAAATTATTTTTGCATTGAGAGAAATTTTGTGTCTTTTATATATAATTTGTATATAAATTAAATGAAAGTGAGTAAAAAAAGACAAACAGATTAGCCTTCTTCATATTATCAAAGAAGAAAGCAGTGGCTGTAGTTTATAAAGAGATTTAGTGCACTTGATTGAGTATCTTCAGAATGATTTCATTTCTGACACTTCTAAGCTCAAACTTCTTATAAACTTTTGAGTAGAGTAATTAGATTGCTTTGCCCTGCATGGTTTAGTGCTGTAGTAGAATACCATATGTTGTTGGATCGACTCCAGTGCTAACACTTTCAACATTCAAACTTCTTATGAACTCTCGAGCAAAAAAACTATTCAATTATTTTTTATAATGAGAAACATATATTCTGTATAAATGTTAATTCTACAAAGAATTAAGCCAATATTCCTAAGTACAGCAGTTTCAATTATGGCTAGACAGAATTGCTTTAATATCGGAAAAAAAATTTAAACTTTTATAACCGTCTATAGAAAATGAGAATATATTCATATCAAAATCTGGTTGAAATAAGCAGTAATATTTTAATCATCAGATTACACATACATTTGCATAAAATATAAATAATAAACTAATTTTTAAATTGGAAACTACGATAGTACAAAATTCAGAAGATTCAGAAGAACCGTTTCAAGGAACCTTCTTTATCACTATGCTAAGTTTTTACATTTCAGTAACAACTAAATCAGAATAGGCCATAATCTTATTTTATATAAAGATTTTTTTATTTATTTGAAAGTTACTTACATAATTATTAAACAGAATATCTTTATAATGTAGTATTTTATCTGAGTATAATAAATTTTATTTATATCCTAATTAATTATGCAACACATTAGTTTTAATGATTGTGAATTTCACATCATTTACAAATAAAGATTTATTTATTTTTTTTACAATTTTATTAAATTTTTATTGTTAATGTGACCGTCATAATTACAGCATGCTTTAAATATCTAATCTAATTAATAATAATTAATTTCTTTTTTAAACATTCTGTCTGCATATCTTAAGTACTGAATAATCAAAGTAAATATATATATTTCTGCTTAGTCAAACTATCTAACTAGAGATTTCTTCAAAACTGTTTAATATTATTGAAGTTTAATGTTGATCCTGATAATAATAATACTAATAGTTAAGAAGAAAAAAAATACATAATGTAGTTTCTGATTTAAAAAATAATTTTTTGGTTTTGAAAAACCAAAAATGCTCAATGATTTTTCTCTATAAAAATGTTTTTATAGTTTGAACATAATAAAATTGCAGAAGTTAAATTCAAAAAGTTTCATTTGATTGTTAATTTAATTTTTATATATATATTATTATTCAGGGGATGAAGCAAGAGGAGTATGTTTGCCAGACATGCCAAAAGGTATTTCCACGAAACTACAGTCTACAGCGTCACTTGATAATGCATTCTGGGGAAAAGAAGCACAAATGTTCTATCTGTGATATGAAATTCAGTCATGTTTATAATAGAAATAGGTATAATTTCATCGTATATATTTTTCTACTTGTTTATTTATTTATTATGCTGACAATTTATAAACTTTTTTTCCCAATCAATTTGATTTTTTTTAAATTTATTTTTTACTTTGTTATTTATATCCAATAATTTCTTAGCTAAATATGTTTTGTCACTTTTCAAAGCAAAATAAATATTTCTATCTATTTATATATCTGTCTGTATGTTTGTCCATTCACCTATTCATCTTTTTTGTTTATATATGAAAATCTAATTTTATAAATAAATGAATAATTAAATGGTTTTGTTACCTGATAATTTGTAAAAAATTTAAGTGCCAGAAGTAATTAAACTGGAAGTGAACTGCAACTTTAAACTTTAGAATCCACCATTTATAATGATTGCAGCAAACCACGCAGGACAATTATATTACAAGTGCACATATGTTAAAAACAATTATAATTTATTTTCAATAATATACTTTATTGTACAAAAATAGATTACATGAATTTGTTGCTTACCAAAAATTACATTGTTGAAAATACATGGTTTAAAACTATATGGCTTGGAACAAACAGAAAAAATTGTTAAAAAAGGGGTATGTAAAAACAACAACAACAAAAAATAAATAAATTAATAATTGTTCTTGTTACAGAAAAGTCATAATTTGTTTTGAGGTTATGGTTTGTCTCAGGTTTTTAATAGTGACCATGTAGCAGCAAATATATCTGGATGTGCAATTTTGCCATCTCTGGACTTCAGTTGTTCAAACTTATTAGAGAATGTGGCTGGGTGCTTTGTGGTATTGTCTCCAAGGCAGAAAGTACATCTGGTGCACCAGAAAGTATATAAACAAAAAATTGCTGCACGAGCTACTAGTATTGAGCCTTTACTGAGTGTCTCTATTAGGTTATCAAGTGTGATGTTATTTTGTCCAGATGTGTTAATCATAATTTCTCGGGTATTTGTTAGAGCTGTGCAGGTGTGAAATAGGTGCTCTTGTGTTTCTTCTTCCCTGTGGCATAAGGAACAAAAAGCATCAATCTTGTTGTAAAACCTGCGGTATTTAAGGAAATGGGAGGTAGGTAGAGCACGAAGATTTACCTTTAAAAGAAAGTAAAAAAATTTGGGTTCCAATGACCATTTTTTAAATCGCTGCATCAAACGATTATTGTTCATATTTAGCATAGGTGAGTGAGGATCTGTAGTTATGTCTGGGTACATCATATTATAAATAGTCCAATAGGTGTATCTACCTATACCCAAAAAGAACACCTGATCATAAATGCTTTGAAGTTAAAAAACAATTATAATTTAAACAAAATTGTGAATAAAAGTTATAGTCTAAATAGTAGTCAAAATTTTTATATTTAGAAATGGATTATTATATATATCGTTTTGTTTTTAAAATATTACAACTAGAACTGATATCAAATCTTTTTTTTTAAAAGCTAAAAAATGTTTTTTGATTTTTATTTGCAAGTTTTGATTATATGTTTTTAATTACTGTTAAGAACTTTTCAATAAAACTAGTAACATTTTTGCATTCTTTTTTAATTGTATTTAAAGTGTTTGCCAACATATTATTTGAGTATTAGCACTGATTAGGATCTAAAACTTGCAAATAACAACAGGTCAGCATCAGTAGAAGTATTATAAACAATGCTAAGAAAATGATTTTTAAGGAGAATTAAGTATGAGATTGGTTGGTTAGAATAAAATAATGCCTTATTTAAGATAAAATATATTTCTTTGTACATTTTTATAAGGATGTGTTGACAGACTGCTATAATCTTTAAACCCATCTCTAGACACAACAAAAGAATAAGGTATAATTAATCAGTTATAATCCATGCTGTATAATAATGTGTTACCTAAAAATAAAAAGTTTGAACTGAAATGAATACAAATTATTAGAAGTACTCTTTGACCAATTATGAAAGATTTGTTCATCATCATCATCAATCATTATCAATCCACTGCAGGATGAAGGTCTCTCAGATGGATGAAATAAGAAAGTGTGCAGGGATCATTCCTGCACACTTTCTTATTTCATCCATCCATCTCACACATGGTCTTTTTCTGGGTCTTTTACAATCTTTTGGAATCTCGTTTAAGATTTCAATTGTACATCTATTATCATCTCTTCTAGCAATATATCCAACCCAACTCCAGTCTTTTAATTTTTTCAATGAGGTCAGTAACACCTGTTTGTTCTCTTACCCATATATTGCATTTTCGATCTCTTCTTGTTACTCCCAACGTGCATCTCTCCATACTTCTTTGAGTGGTCTGAAGTCTCTGTACTGCTCTTCTATTAAGTGTCCAATGCTTATATCCATAAGTGAGAACTGGTAAAACACATTTATTAAAAACCTTTCTTTTCAAACACATAGGCATATTTCCTTTTAGTATCAAGTTATTTCTATCAAAAGCACTACAACCAAGTTTAATTCTATGGTTAATTTGATCCATTATGTTTCCATCTGTATTAATAATCTGACCAAAGTATTGGTAACTGTTAACTTCTTCTAACTCATCATAATCAATCTTTATTTTCATATTTTGAATAAATCCATTAAACATTACTTTAGTCTTTTTAACATTTATTTTTAGTCCGACTTTCATCTGATAACTCCTGCAACATTTCCTGCAGCTCTAAAGCATTATTTGCAAAAACAACTACATCATCTTCAAAATCTAAATGACCTAAATAATCTCCATTTACTTTCACTCCTTTAGCTTCCCATTTTAATCC
The DNA here is from genome assembly GCA_028023455.1 of Epiperipatus broadwayi. Classification (NCBI taxonomy): domain Eukaryota; kingdom Metazoa; phylum Onychophora; class Udeonychophora; order Euonychophora; family Peripatidae; genus Epiperipatus; species Epiperipatus broadwayi. Next base: position 13,894,414 of record JAQFVV010012394.1, on the reverse strand, counting down.
ACAAAATACTTCTTGCAGCACTGCTGTAAAAAGTTTTGGAGATATGGAGTCACCCTGTCTTACATCCTTCTCAATGTTGACTTTCCTAGTATCCTTATGTAATCTAATAGTTGCTATTGCATTTTTATAAATATTCTTTAAAATATGACAATATTCTGGATCTATACCTTGATGATCCAATGCTTTAATCACTGAAGTTATGTTTATAGAATCAAATGCCTTTTCTTAATTTACAAATCCAAAACATAATGGCAACTCATATTCATTTGTCCTTTCTATAACTTCTCTCAATACCTGCATATGTTTGATAAGCAAACAGTATTTTGAATTTAAAAAAAAAACTTTTTTTTTACTTCTATGAATTTGATGGTTATCTACAAAAAAGGCATGAAGATGAGTAGATTATGTATAATACATTGTTCTTGTGAAAATTTCTATGTAACAAAATAGTCAACTATAAGAAATAATTCTCCAGACGTCCTTTGCAAATGAATACTAATTTGTCAATTTCCAGAAGCGAGTCTTTTACTAGTATTTCATCTGTCATTTATTTTCCAGCTTAGAATAATTAGATACCCATTTTCCAACCCATGGAATGATTATGAAAAATCAAAAACTTGTTTGGAATTTAACAAAATTTCTCTATTATATCAACTTAAAAATTGTAAATTCTATAACACAGGCATGTTTATTTTAAAGTAAACATATATGTATATATAAATGATGAATACAGATATTTTTGCAAAACTAGACTAGCATTTAAAGTAGTTCAATAAATTAGTATAGAAAAAATATTTAGCACATTATTTTTTACCCAGTCAATGACAATACTCTGCTTTATGTGATTTTCATTTATTTTGATACTTTATTAAAAAATATTAGAATTTAAAAAAAAAAACACATTCCATTATTAAGTTATATACTTTAGACATTATATGAGCATAATGTCTGAAAATCTATTTGATCTTATATAATTTAGTCTGAATTTTAATAAGACAAAGATGACAGATTAAGATTATATTTAAAAATAAATGTAATTGTAAAAAAAAAAAAAAAAGATTATTAATTATATGTTCCAGAGATATTAATTGTAAGTTAAATAAAATAAAATGTTTTATTTTGTTATTATTCATCAGATCACTATTTAATGAATTAATAATTTTTATTTTTGCTCTATGAAATTAAGTAATTATTAACATAAAAATTAATATAGTTTAGAAAATTAATTGTAATATATATTTATTCTATACATTACTATTAGAGGTGGTTAAAGTAATGTTAATTAGAGGGTCTATCATATGAATAGCATTTTTTTAGAATGATCTTTTTGGTTTTCAGGTAAACTCTACCTATGTTATTGTTGATTGACTTTTTTAAATTATTACATCAACAATTTTTACTACAATATAACTTTATTAATGAATTAGATCATCTTGTAATATAATAAAAATATGGATATTTCATTTTGGACATTTGTGCTTCAAAACATCAGGACTAACCTTATCTAAATATTCATCTATTATTATTTTTATTAGTAGTAGTATTCTTTAAAGTCTTTATTTAGCACTCTAGTAGCATTAATATTTCTTCTATTTTATTTTTTCATTGTCCAACTTCTTATATCCATAGAGTGAGTTGAAATACAATAACTTGAAGATCTTTGTTTTCCATTTTTAAATATTAGTACCTGTATCTAAATGGATTTTCCAGGCTTTCTATTGCATGCCATTTTTTGATTGTATTCTTTTACATGGTTACCCTAGCTGCCTTAGGGTAAGAGAACTTAGCATTCTTAAATATTGTTAGAAGCTCTGCTAAGAAGACTAAAACTCAATAATTCTAGTCTTCACCATCACATTTAAAATCAACTGCAATCTTTGCCATTATAATTTTTTATCTTTATATTTAGTGATAATTCCATTTTCCCACTCTGTTCTTTGATTTTTCATTAATAAATGTTTTATATCTTGTATTTTTTCTAAAAGTATGATATTATCTATATAACTGTTCTGGTGTTTGTTCCATCATTCAGGAATCCATATTTAACTGGTTAAGTTGATGGTAATATTGCTAAAATCACCATCTTTAATTTCCTTATTAGTAAGATGTTATTTCATAAAAATAGGAAAAACACATGCACATTTATTTAAAACTGGACAGACTACAGTATGGATTAAAGACTCTCATTTCAGCAGTCTTGAATCTATTTGTTAAATCTTTTTACTGACTAGATTACCATATATTAGCGAGAATAAGGTATACTGTATAATTTACTAAAAGCTGGGGGAGGGAGATATGGGGACTGAATAAAGTTTGTATGGGGGTATTGGATAATTTACTAAAAGCCAAGGGGGGTACAGGGACCAAAAAGGTTGGGAACCTCTGCTCTAGATATTCAATTCTTAAGGATTCGTTAAAAAATTTTCATATTCTTTCTTTTCTTCATATATTCTCTTGTGTCAGTAGACAATTTACTGGTAAATTGCTGCTTTTTTGTACCATCTATCTTTCTTGAAATTCTTCATAGAGTATCAGTTATCATTAGTGAAGATTAAATCCTGTATTCTAGAGATGAATAGTAACAATTTTTTATTCTACTTCTATATTTATAAGTCTTATTATAATTATCTTAAGTAATGAGAATAAGTAATATTCTTAAAAACTTTGTACTCCAGCCTATAGAATTTTAGTACTTAAATAAGATAAAACAATATGTGCTTAATTTTAAATTATGTAAAATATCTTCTGAAATTAATTTATTTAATTGATTTCCATATTAAAAAACAATGGAATTTGGTATGAAATTATTGTCTTTTTATAAACAAAATCTAAATTTTTTCATTTTCCAAAAAGTTTTTTTTATTAAATAAAAAAAAAAAAGTGGGTGCATCTTTTCACCAAATTCCTTTTATAATTCGTTGTTATTTGATGCGTAAAATATCATACTTAGCAGCAGGAAAAGATAATTAGAGTCTTTAGCCACAAATTAATTAACATGCCTATATTTAAATGTATCTATTCTGTATATTACAATTCATCATCATCAAACGTTATCAATCCACTGCAAGATGTCTCCAAGTTCAATCCATCTCCGATCTTTAGCTTCTCTTCTCCACATTACCCCTGCACACTTTCTTATTTCATCCATCCATCTCACATGTGGTCTCTTTCTGGGTCTTTTACAATTTTTTGGAATCCAGTTTAAGATTTCAGTTGTCCATTTATTATCATCTCTTCTAGCAATATGTCCAGCCCAACTCCACTTCAGTCTTTTAATTTTTTCAATGAGGTCAGTAACACCTGTTTGTTCTCTTACCCATATATTGTATTTTCGATCTCTTCTTGTTACTCCCAACATGCATCTCTCCATACTTCTTTGAGTGGTCTGAAGTCTGTATTGCTCTTCTATTAAGTGTCCAAGTCTCAGATCCATTAGTAAGAACTGGTAAAACACATTTATTAAAAACTTCCTTTTCAAACACATAGGCATATTTCATTTTAGTATCAAGTTATTTCTACCAAAAGCACTCCAACTAAGTTTAATTCTATGATTAATTTCATCCATTATGTTTCCATCTTTATTAATAATCTGACCAAGGTATTTGTAACTATTAACTTTTTCTAACTCATCATAATCAATCTTAATTTTCATACTTTGAGAAAATCCATTAAACATTACTTTAGTCTTTTTAACATTTATCTTTAGTCCTACTTTCATCTGATTACTCCTGCAACATTTCCTGCAGCTCTAAAGCATTATTTGCAAAAGCAACTACATCATCTGCAAAATCTAAATGACTTAAATAATCTTTTATTTACTTTCACTCCTTTAGTTCCCCATTTTAATCCACAAAATACTTCTTGCAGCACAGCTGTAAAAAGTTTTGGAGATATAGAGTCACCCTGTCTTACACCCTTCTCAATGTTGACTTTCCCAGTAGCATTATGTAATGTAATTGTTGCTGTTGCAATTTTATAAATATTCTTTAAAATATGACAATATCCTGGATCTATATCTTGATGATCCAATGCTTTAATCACTGAAGAAATGTTTGTAGAATCAAATGCCTTTTCATAATCTACAAATCCAAAGCATAATGGCAACTCATATTTATTTGTCCTTTCTATAATCTACTTTATTGCAAATCTTATATATGCTTAAAGATCATTATTATTATTAATTGTTACCTCTTTCTGTTATGTGTTGATTGATAATCTTTAAGAAATTAATAAGGTCATTCCTTTTTTATTTCTTTGTTGTCTCTTAACATTGTGTTTTTTTCTTATATTGCTGTTATTATGTATATTCAAATTATTTGTTTCTGGTTTCACCTGTACCCATATTTTTTTCAAAAGTGATAAATTAAAATTTAATCTTTATTATTATTTATCTATATTTCTAAATATTTATTTACTAATTTATTTCTACTTATATTTAATTTGCTACTTTTATTATCTTAAATATATGTATAACGTTTGTTTTCTCTTTTTTTTTTATTCACTTAGGCATTTAAGAAGACATAAAGCTCGAGGGGAAATGGAACCTATGGCTCGACCATTTAAAAGTCTTTTTAAGAAAAAAGGAAAAGAGTCGGGAGGTAATGAGTGGGTTTGTACTCACTGTGACCTCACCTTTGATAACTCTAGTCTCTTAAACTTGCACACCTTAACCCATGCAGCTGAAAATGTGGGATTAGAAGAAATTGTGCATTACTCTATCAAAGATGGAGATATTGATAAAGAGACTATTAGGCAAGAACTCAGTCAGGATGGAGAGACTTCAGAGGATGGAACAGATCTGCAATGTCCTGAATGTACTCAAATATTTGATACAAAGGCTATGTTAATTCAGCATGCTAGTGTTCATGGGAAAGTTGCCAAAAGATCTCTGAGTAAAAATCCCGGAAAACCATTTAAGTGTGATTTATGTTATAAAGCCTTCAGCACAGAAGAACGGTTGCAGAAACATATGTTAGTACACGGAAGTGAAGAATCCAAGCCATTACAATGTGATGTCTGTTTGAAACGCTTCTTAAATAATTCTGCTCTCAGCTGTCATATTAAAATCCATAGTGATAAAAAATATTACGAATGCCCTTTTTGTAAAGAAGGCTTTGATCAAATTCAGAACCTTAAAGACCATGTAGTCATTCATTCTATAAATGGAACATATCTTTGCCCCCACTGTCAGAAAATATTTGATGAATACAATGCTGTCAGAAAACATATTAGAGCATTTCATTCTGAGAAAAGATATCCTTGTGACAAGTGTGACAAAATATTTCCTCGCCCTGATAAACTTAAATTACATATGCTACGACATTCTAATCATCGAGAATTTTTATGTGCCAATTGTGGAAAACAGTTTAAACGTAAAGATAAATTAAAAGAACATATGAAACGAATGCATAGTGCAGAACGAGAGGCTCGGTTAGCATTAAAAACTCCCAAGGTTACAAATTCAAAAAAGTTTATTCCAAAAGTCTCTCCTACTGATTATCATCGGTTTATTTATAAATGCCATACATGTTTGCTCGGCTTCAAAAGACGAGGCATGCTGGTGAACCATCTTGCAAAGCGGCATCCAGATGTGCGGCCAGAGTCTGTTCCTGAATTAAATCTGCCCATTCTCAAGACCACTCGAGACTATTATTGTCAGTACTGCGAGAAGGTTTACAAGTCTAGCTCTAAGAGAAAAGCCCACATTCTCAAGAACCACCCTGGTGCTGATCTTCCTCTCAGCAATCGAAGAAAAGGTGGCATTCCTGAGGTTCCTGGCATTCCTAATCCAACATTTTCTGAAACGGTTGGCAGCATTACAACACATCCACATCCATGTGGTTTCTGCCATAAACAATATGCAAGCAAAGCCAAACTTTTACAACATCAGCGGAAAAAACATGTTGAATTAATATCAACCACAATTGGGACTATTTCACAAGTACAAACAACAGATGGAGAAGTTGAAATTACTATTAAAAGAAAGTGTAGTCCTAGGCCTCGATCAAGGTTTGAAGAAGATGGAACAACTGAAGTGACTGTCGTTACCACTACTACTCCACAGCAGAATGAATCTCTACAGGCAGCTGATCTTCTTACTCAAGCCATGAGTGAATTGACACAAAGTTTAAATGAATATAGATCCCAAACAGGAGAGTTCCAAACTATTTCTCCACGTATTGCACATACTGGAACAACTACTATGTTACCTATGGCTGTCACAACACAACATCCACATTCCACAATTGAACTCAGTCACTTAGCACCTGCATTGACTCATTATCAGACTACTCAGCAGGTACAAGTGACAACTCAGCCTCTGAGCCCACAGTCAGTAGGTAATGCCAATAGCAGCACAACATATGTTCCTCGAACTTGGGCCAGTTACACAAATTATAGCTCACGTTAACCTCCAAGTTGTAATTGTTGCTCAGAGCCAAAAATAAACTGTCATCAACAGATTGTACCTAGTCATTAATCATGTTTTAAAATCATCATTCATTAGAACTGAAAGGACAGTTAGTATTCACTCATTAAATACTGTATAAATATGTTCTAAAAATAAATATTTTTAGAATATGTACATTATCATCAGCTAGATATCACCTTTAGTTATTCGTAACCTGGCCTGATGGCACTAATGCTTTAATAGTATTATTAAAAAAAAAAAAAATCAATATTTTTTTTCCAATGCTGATATGAATCAGTAGATTAAAAAAAAAAAGTACAGAAAATCAAGTACATAAAAATACAGCAATTTAGTATTTATTTCACCAACTTTTACATCAGAATTGAGGAATTTTTTAAACTGAATTGCTAAGTGAATGTCAGTGTATTATTTTAAATAACAGTAACAATTAAAAATTGATATGTGTATTTTTAAAGTATAGACATTTTATGTAAAAAAAAATTATATACCTGCTATTTATAAATTAAATAAAGTTTTTTATTTTACTTTACCTTCATGGGAAGAGGGGATAACATAAACTAAGAACATTCACAATATCATGTTAATTTAATTTTGGCAGTTTTGAAAAATTCCTTAATCTTGTTGAAAGAAATTCTTGTTGAATACATCATTATAAACTCCTATATTTTGCCATGACTTTAAGAATAAAATTTATATTTTACAAATATGAATTGAAAAGAATTTGGATTTTTCATAATACAGATATATTACTTGCTAAAATAATAACATATATGATTGTTAAAGAAATTTATTTATTAATTATTTATAATTAGTTTATATAATTGACTAATAGATTTACTAGGCAATTTCAAACTATAATTTTAAATAGAAGGTAATCAATCCTTTATCTTTTCAAAGTTCTATCTTGTACCTTGGATTGAAAGTTGCCTCAAATTCAATAAAAATAATGTTGATTTCCTATAACAGTATAGCACATGTGTAAAGAGTTGATTAACTTCTATTTAAAATTAAAAGTTGAACTGCACTAGTAAATGTATTAATCAATTATATTAATTCTAACATCTCTGAACATTAACACACATTAAATATTAAAATTTCTTGAGTGTTAATATGTGCAGGAAAGAAAAATGGAAATAAAATGAAGAATATAAAATCTTCAGGCTCTTGTTCCAAGATACTTAAGATTGGCCTATATAATAGAATTTAGGTACAAAGATAAGACGGACCATTCTAATCTTTTCAACATTTCTATTTTGTACTTTGAATTGAGAGTTTCTTCACATTCAACAAAAACAAAGTTGATATAATGAAACAGTACAGAGCATGTGTAAAGGGTTGATGACCTATTTAAAATTACTTTATATATATATATTATCTTTTCTAGTACTGTGATATGAATTGACTATTATTATTGAAGTTAAGACTTAAAATTAAACAATTTACAAGTAAGAAAAAATAATATTTCTTTATAAATTTTAAACTGAATGTGAAAACTTAATTAATACTTGTAAAGTAAGTCTATTAAAATGTATGCAAAATATTAAATAGATATTAAATACCATTAAGTGATGATTATAGACAATTCTCAGGGACAAGTGATAAATGTTACAGCTATGTTTGCAAATATTACCAAAAATTATTTTTGAATGTTCCCCGTTGCTCTTTTTTACTCTAACATATATAGATGTACACATTCTAGCGTTAATTAGTAATATTCCATTTTATTATACAGCAAGAAACTATTTTAATAGAATGGATGAAACAAATATATTTTATAGTAATAGTTTATATTTTGTTTATTACTCATGTATAAGAAATTGTTGTTTATATACTATATAATCAGTAATAATATTTGAGTAGTCAAGTTTTGCAAGTTGGCCGTAAAAAGTTCCATTCAATTTAGCATTTGAGTGTGCCTCAGTGTTCAAAATTTTAAATCTTTATGCTTTGATATTAATTTTAAAAAAATCTGATTTTGGAAATTTTTCTAATGTAGGCATGTTTTCTATTTTATAATGGAATATTTTCACCTGTTAGTCATCATAAATCTCCAGGAATGCCGAAGTGAAATACATTGTTATTTATATTGCAAATAATACATATAGATATGAAGTACATATGCACATATATATGTAATGAAATACAAAAATGAAATTGGTATTTTATGTAAATGAAATTTTGTTTATTCATGTACTATTAAAACAGACATATAGAAATGAAATATATATTAAATACGTCTCTATAAATATTTTGTTGTACTTCATTTATAGCATATTTCATATAAATATATCATTCCTGCACTTTATGTGTGTCTGCACTTCATTTTTTATATATTACATATTATGGATATATATTTTCTTTATATGTATGTGTTTCATGTTTATATGTATTTCATTTCTAGAAGCTAATGATTTGTAGATGGCTTTAAAATATTTCAGACTAATATAAAAAAAAAAGAAAACAATTTATTATAGAGTAATTTTATTCTTTTAACATCATGAATATTTTTAATATTAATTTTCTTTTCTTGATTTTCCAATTGGCAAACCTTTTATTTCAAAACTAAAATTAGTAATATATTACATCAATTATATTTCTTACATATATTTAAAAACTATTTCATTTATAATTATATACTATATTTTTTAGGTTAATTTATGACATTCAATTTATAACATAGACTTGAAATGCACTACTATGTGTGTGTGTATATATATTTACATGTCTTCATATCTCTGATCATCTGTAAATCTTCCTGCAAATTTCTGTCTCTAGTTTCTCTATTTATTTCTTGTTTTCAATTTCTTTTTGTATGCCTTTTTTCTTTCCTGGTAGTATCCAGTTTAATATTTGATTTGGTAATCTTTCCTGGGATATCTTCTGTACATGTCTATATTACTTCAGTTGTGTTGTTCTGATGCCATTTATTATAATGTGTTAAACATTTAGTATATCTCAAATTCTGCTGTTACTTGCATATTCTCTCCTTGACATTCTTATAGATCTTCACTACTAATCCACTTTTGTAGTCATCAATTCCTTCTCCATTCTTTTCTTCAACTACAAAACCTCACTTCCATATGTAATGGTGCTTTTCAGTGTAATCAACATTTATAGACTTTTGATATATTCTGGATCACAATATCCTATTTAATATTGCTGTTGGTTTTCTATCAAATATATTTTGTTCTATTATAACTTCTTCTGATCTCATTTGTATGATCCTTCATGCCTAGATACTTATATTCCTCACATTTTTCAATCTTTTGTTTTTCCAACATTATGTCATAGTATCTTTCTTCAGGACATATTTTTTATTTTTGTTATATTTATTTTCACATCTCATTTTCTGTATTCCTCTGTTGACTTTATAACATTGTAGCTTAAATTATCATGATTTTGAACCAAAACCATTTGATTATTATTTAAGTATTTTATTATTATATAGAGGAATTCCCATTTTTTCATATTACTTTTTCTATCTTTTAATAAGAGTTTGTTATAAATATAATTTAAATAATATAGGTAAGAAGCAACTTCCCTGTTTGAACCCTTTGGTTATTTTTACATTTGAAATATTTCCTATTTTTACTTTTGCATATATATTATTATTTCATTTCTTGATTGCTTTAATAAGATTAAACTTTTGTTAATTACAGTGCTTTTTACACTCTTTTCAGAGGGATACAATCATATTTCTTTTTAATGGCTATATATAAAACATCTCTTGATATTCTTGCCATATTTTCTCTTACTAAGATCACACAAAACAGGTGAGCCATTGTGGATGTCCTTTTTCTGAAATTTGCTCAGTTTACTTTTTAATCCATAAAATATTTGCTATTAAACTATCTAAAACCTTTTGTAGAATTGGGGTGATTTTTTACCAATGTTGGTCTTTTAGTGACATACTGTTATGGTTTGTTAAATATTTTTTAGAATTTGACATCATATTGTTAAACTATAAAGTTAAAGATGGATTTTTTTAGAAGTTCTGGCTATTAATTTGAATAATATAAAAGTTGCTTGCTAAGTCATATCACTGAAAAATGGAAATCCAAACTCATATATAATTCAATTCTATTTTTCAGAATTTTATCATATATCTGACTTATTGAATTAGTAATTGCTATTCCTCTTTAATTTTCACAATTGTCATATCTGCTCTTTTTATAAATTGCTATAATGTTTGATATTTTTCATCCAGCAGGGATCTTACCACTAGTAAATGCAATTTTGAAATAACACAGTTAAGTATTCAAACAACTTTTTACTCTCATTTTTAACTACTTTAAATGCAATTACATCAGTACCAGAAGTTCTGGATATCTATCATTTATATATATTGTTCTTCATTCATTTTCTGAAATTCAATCCTCTACTCAGGTAACAAATTTTTAATATGGTATTTCCATATAATTAGTGATATTATTTCTCTTTTTTCTTGTCTTAAACTTTTAATCATTCTCTAACATTTATTGCTTCTCTTTCCACCTACATATAAATCAATCCTTTTACAATTCCTTTCTCATTTTATTTTTCTTTCCTGGTTTTTTGTTTCATATTTTTGCTTTTATTTTTTTTAATTTAATCCTATGTTCATTATTTTAGTGTTTAAGTATTTCTGATAAATTTGTCTTTTTTCTATTATCTTATTTTCTATTCTTACAATCTCATCATAATTTTACATCAATAACAAATAATTTCAAAATAGATGCTTATATTTAAGAAATAATTGATTTATTTTCCATTAGCAAGAAAAAAATAATTTTTAAAAAGGTGCAAAAGAAAGAGTGACTCATATATTAGAAGTGTATTGGAATTTAAGATGTGATATGTTGGACTATTTCCATCATCTATGAGTGAATGTTAAATGTATAGAAAATTTTAAACTTTCCAAATACAAACAACTTTTCGAGTAGTATTATTCTCCACTCTTCAGGTGTTGCTGGCCTATTTGCACAGTGACAATATTCGCTTAGAAGTTGAACTCGCACCTTTAGATTCTTGAAAATCGAATTTAAAGTGAACACTCTACCAACTGAGCTTTGACAGAATAGCTCAGTTGGTAGAGAGTTTACCTTAAATTCAATATTTAAGAATCTAAAGATGCGAGTTCAACTTCTAAGTGAATATTGTCACTGTGCATATAGGCCAGCAACATCTGAAGAAGAGTGTAGAATAATACTACTTGAAATGTTGTGTAATTATTAACCTGTATTGTCTAGTTGTGTCGTATTACTAACAAGTTGTTTGTATTTGGAAAGTTTAAATAAAGTTTAAAATTTTCTATGCATTCAACATTCACTCAAAGTAATGGAAATAGTCCAACATATCACATCTTATAATATACCATCATTACAAATCTTCAGACAATGATTATTTATATGTTTGGGATAGTTTATGCATGCCTTACATACCCATGCATACATGACTTGAGAGTATTTCATTTACCTGTTGTAACAGTGGTATGAGTTAATCTCAAAGTATTATATCTATATCAAGCACTAGAAGTATTCTACATTGCATGTTTTTATTGAATTGGTGTTGATAATATTTAAACTAGAAAAACTCATATGTGCCAATTAGTGATATCAATCAATTTAAAATATCTTTAGATAAATTATGTGAATCATTTAAATATTCATTATTTCTGGCTTTCAGACAATCCTCTACATAAATAAATGAGGTAGTGAGAGAAGATGGAACTGATGTTTTTTTGTAAAAAGTTTTATCTTATGGTGGCTTGTAAGTATTTCAATTACCTATTGTAACAGTGGCATGAGTTAATCTCTACGTACACTCCCACATTCAGGAATAATATTACAATGTATTCAACTTATTTTGTGAGATTTTATATTTAAAAATAATATGTAGTATTTGTAATTCTATATGTAGGCATTTTTAAATATTTTACTAGAAAAGATTAATTAACACATGAAGTCAAGGTTCTATTATAGAGAATTTCCGAGTTGCTGAGTATGCTTTCAACCTATACGGTCAGATTCATAGCATTCTTGTTCAATAGTAGGAACTGCAATTGTTTATTATAGAGAACCTCTGTGTTGCTGAGCATGTTTTCCATCTGTATGGTCAAATTCATGGATTTTTTGTTCAGTAGCAGGAGCTGCTATATTTCAATTTTGTTATATATAGAGCTTGCAAAATAAGCTCTTAACAAGCTTTGAAAATATCCTCAACCCAGACTGTTTTCTGCTTCTGGCGTCATCAGTGAGGTGACAGGATATTCAATCATTTGTTGTTGTTTTTTTTTTAATGCATAAATTAATAACAAAGGGCAAATAGCCATAATTTTTTCAAGTAAAGATATGTAATTGATTTTTTTTTTTTACATTTTTACATATGTGAATAGTAATTTATATAACAAGCATTGGTGGTCGAGAGGTCCTGGGTTAGCGGGTTTGCTTCCCGGCTGATGCTATGACACATGAGAAAAAAAAAAATTATATGACTCCCCCCCAAGAAGTGTGCAAATAAAAATAAATATATTAGCATAAAAATTTATTAATTTAAAAAAAAAATTGGTATCTAAATATTTAGCCATTTTTTCCAATCAAATTGAATAAGTCAAATTATTTAATTTCCTATATTAAAAAAGTTAAGTGTTATGAATAATAATAAAAAATTAATTGAGTGAAAGTCAAATTTTAACAAAATATAAAAATTCAGAAAAATGTCAATGTAAAAAACAGTTACATAAAAAATATTTTAGTACATCGAAGATCCATGATAAAAGCAACTACATAGTATGATAATAACAGGAGAATCTAACATTTTCATCCTAGTAGGCTTCTTATAGCTCATACTTAGGATCCATAATAAAGTGATTACATAAATTAAGCGAAGATAAAGTATTTACCATAAGTTAGTAGAAAATTTTACATTGGTTCTATTGAAGAAATAAGAAATTTTGAATAAAATTTTAAGTAAGTGTTGTTGTTTTTTTAAAAAGCTTTAAGATTTTATCTTAAAGCTGATTAACTTTTTCTCCTTAAAAATTCTTAAGCATTAAGTAATATAAGTTTTGAAATTGATACCAGTATACTAATGCCACTCTGGTTAACAAATATCAACAATATTTGCGAACAGATTGCCAAGAAATAACTACCAAACATTTAGTCTTTGGAAATCTATCATAGTGTTTTACCAGCATCATTTTATTATTTCTTATCTTGATAAGAATAAGTTCATAATAATTTTCATCAAAATTTTAATATTTTTGAACAATGACAAAAAAAGATAAAATTTTGTTATTTATTTTATAACTGAAGTTCATAATGATTATTATTTCCATAAGAAATTTTAGACTCTTTTCTCACAATATAATTGAGTTTTTTATATATATTTTAATCTTTCCACTTTCTAAGTAGAAATTAAATACAGTGAATTGTAATGGTTAGTTCTTTAAAGCAAATATTGAAAAAATCATTATCGATATTACATGTAATAGCTGTTGCTTGTGTTTGCAAAGAAACTATTTCAAAAGCTAAATTTTTCCTGTAGGATTATAATATTTGCTTTGTATATAAAAAATACAAAATGAAGAAAATCTATTCATAATTTCAGTGTCACACTATTTACAACTTTCTTAAACACTTTATCAATACTCTTTATTTATATCAAAACTAATAGTTTTGATTGTTGCAGTCATCATCAGAGCTCTTTCAAATCTTTTTTTTTTTTTTTTGTATTTCAGTGCAAATACAAAATTGACAAGGTCTACATGGGTATGGCTACGATATTGAATAAAGGCTTTGAGCATTCCATTATTGGTTTTTTAATGAAGTGAATGGTTGAATAGTTGGAAGGGTGAGAAGATTGAAATCATGTCCATTAATGTTTGAAGAATTGCTATCTTAATATCAATAGAGTATTGATTATATATATATGTGTGTGTGGGAGATTATGATCTGTCCTGACTGATGAATGCTGGTTTTGCATGAAATATGTAATCGGAGGTCATGTACCCTTTTCACATGTGTGGTTAATAAGTGTACTGGTTGTTTGAGAAGGAGTGGAGGAATAGACTGAAAAGTCCTGAGTTCAAATCCTTATACTTACATATATGAAACATTCAATATAAGCAAGTTACATACTGCCTTAGAATTAAATACTGTATTTTCTTAAAGTTAAAACAATTGATTTGAAATAGTCAAGTACATGAACTTTATATTTTGATCTTATCGGTTTGTGTATCTTAAAAAAATTGGAAGCATTTTCCTGTGTGTAGAAAGGCCTTCTGTTTTATTGTGTATAAAAATTAATTTCTAGCAAGAAATAGTAAATTTGACTAACATCAGGAATTGATCAACTTTTTTTTAATGAATAGTCTGGATTTCAATTAAATAAATTAAAAAAGAAAGACAAAGCTAAATTAATTTTATGAATACTACAATGAATGAGGATTTAATGAAAGAAAGTGATTTCTGAGATTATTTTTTTTCAATAATTGAAACTTGTTAATAAAACAGGCAAAACTCTCTATACATATTGTCACTCAGTGCAATCCAGAATAATGTCAATACATATAGAGAGTTTTGCCTGTTTTAATAACAGTTATAAGCAAGAATAAGAAATGGTGATCATGTGATCAAACTTGTTAAGTGACAGTAAAAAACTCAAAAGTATTGCTAATTTAAAATCAAATAAAACTATTATGTATTCTATTTCAAATTTTTTAAAAAAGAAATATCTGTGTAATGAATCTTTGCTTCTAAGATCCGCTTTAGAAACCATATTCATATTCTTTTATTGATATTCAGGGTTTTTGAGATGGATGCAGATATTTTTTTTTGGTTGGAATATGTTAAAGATCACAAGGTAATCAGATTATTAAATAGGATTGCTGCCACAAAAGAAAATTGAAGTTTATTTTCATCTATAAGTGTGAAATCATAAACATTTCTTCCATGAATACATAATTATCTTCTATTCTAGATTCCTTTGTTATTCATTTATATTACTGAGGATTTTTATATATACAGGCATATATGAAGAATTTGATTGCTATTAAATTGTTGATTAAAAGATAGCATAGCTGATAGAAAGTTAGATGAATGCTTCTAAAGTCATGGTATTGTGTGCCATTTTCTGATTCTTATAGTTAAGAAGATTAAGAGTTTGGACAATGTAATTTATATTGCAGTGTGTTTCATATTTAGCTGCATGGATGTTATCTTATTTCATTGTGATATTTGAATTATGTTTTATATATATATAAACTTATTCAACACATTTTAAATTTCGTATTATTTTATATTAACTGCAGTACTAATATGTTCATATGATTACTATTACTTTTATATATATATTAAGAAGCTGATTTATGCATTCATCTTTTTGAATGAATTCACAATATTAATATTAAATTATTGATTTATTAGACTTTATTGTAATTAATGAAAAAAAATTATGAGTACTATTTGTTCATATTTTATTTCAATGTTAACTTCTAGAAAGTTGTTAACCATATTTTTCCATTATCTTTTTATTAACCTTATTCTTTTGCATTTATTATGACAAATAAAAGGATAAGAAAGTAAAGAGTGAAATACAAATGAATTAAAAGAATATCCTTGAGTGAGATAGAATTTTACAATCTAATTGATTGCATTATCATGTAATGGCCAGGGACTACTCATGTCATCAATATAATATGCATTTTTTAAAAAAAAGTAAGCTAAGAAAGCAATCACTTAGTCCTTAAATTAATATAATCCACAGAATATAAAACAAAGCTACTAAAAATATATTGTTTTCTGGATTATTGCCAGATTTATATTGATTGACAATGGATTCAAAATCTAAAGATGCTGAAATTTTCAAGACAACTTAGATTTAAAAAAAAAGGTGGATCAATTAGCTAGAAAAAAAGTTATAGTTTATGAACTAATATGAATATAATTATTTAGTAAATGTTGAAACATTTAACAGCAGAACAGCTTTGTTTTATAATAAAGAAACTGATTTATATTGCCATTTAATATTTGTGGTCTATTTGATCTTTATGTATGACTATAGATGAAGATAAATGTCACTCTTGTATAAAACCATAATCATTATATATATACAAATAAGTTACATTTTCTTTATTTATCCATAATTAATTTAATATCTAATATATATAATCTTTATCAGCATTTAGACATATGTATCAAAAATTCACAATCTTCTTAAAACAAATAGAAAGAAAATAATAATATTTAAATAATAATCATAAAAGAAAAATGGTAAGTCATTTAAAAAAAATAAATTATTAAGTTATGTGGCAAATAACTATAAGCAAAAACGTATATGAGATACGCTTAAAATCTGAATAAAGTTTGCAATTTTTGCTTAGTGCACTTTTGACTAAGTTATATTAGTCATAACCATGTCATGATTATGACTAATATATCTTAGTCGAAAGTGCATTAGGCAAAAATTGTAAACTTTATTCAGATTTTAAGCATATCTTGTATATGTTTATGCATATAATTATTTCCCATATTACATTTCCTTGAGATATTGCGTACCAAAATTTTCTATGTTATTAAGTTATGTTAAGTGCTGGTGATTATATGAATGTTTTTTTTTCTTATCCATTTATAAAATTTTCTGTATAATGTACAGCAGGGGTGGGCAAATAGTGGCCCGAGGGCCACATACGGCCCACTAAGAGTTTTTATGCGGCCTGCCAAGACAACCAGAAAAATCCACCTTGAACTGAGATTTCCTTCCCATGCACAACCGAAGATTAATCTCTTATTTTCCACTAGGATTGCCACTCTCAATACACATATGCAGTATAGATACGATGTGCAGTGCTTTTCCAGTTGATCTGGTTAATTTCAATTATGTCTTTGCATTAACAAATATATACATTTCCAACTTTAGTGAAACCATGAACCCTCTGAAAAAATGTAAAATCAGTGATAAATGTTGTGTGTTTAATGAAGAATGGACAAACAAATATTTTTTTTGGTCATTCAGGGAATAAAGCAGTGTGTTTATTGTGCCACAATGTGGCCCCATTGTGGTTCTCCGCCAACCTCTGTTGCCCCCAAGCCAAAACAATCACCCACCCCTGATGTACAGGAATAGTTTAATTGCCTTCACAAAAATGTCTTACTATTTATATGGAAGTAATCTATTGATATCAAGATCATGTCAACATTTCTCTATATAGATAGTAGTGCAAAACATTTAGAAAAGATAAACATAACAGAAGAAAGCAAGGTAAACTAGAAGGTAAGATAAAATATATTTTTTTAAATCAGAGATTGTTAAAGAAAATCAATATAGATAACAACATTAGACACAATATAATCAATAGCTGAAAATGGTTACTTGTAATTTAAGCAAATCAGTTATCTAAACCTGTAATTGTTAATTGTGAGCCCATAAGGATTTATACACCCTCATAAATAAGTAAGAGATTTAATAATCAGGCATTCCAAATATTCATATATTTATTGTAATTGTTAAATGTAACGGAATCCCCAACTTCTCACTATTATTACTTATCAATATCATTACCAAAGATCTTTTTGAACCATGATCACACTTCATTCTTATACTAATCTATAACCTTTGATAAATTAGTATCTTGCCTTTAGTTTTCAAACTGTTTGCTCTTGAAACAACAACTCCAGATTATTTACTGAGAATGAAAATATTAAGTTTATTCTTTATTTTACACAATACATGGTAAACAAGAGCAATTCTTTGCTCTAGCATCATTTATAATAATATTGAATAATTTTTGATTATCACTTGGTAGTACATGTAGTCTCCCATCCTTAGACTGATTTCTGGATTTTGCTTTTATCAAGGAGATTTGGAATTTAAAGATAGAAGAAGGTGATTACTCTAGCCTTAGTGATAATGGCAAAACTGGTCTAGGATGAAGATTTAATTATATTCTCATTTAATAGTCATTATTCAATCTTAATATAGATGGCAATAAACTAGAGAGTTGCTCGTGTTTTAGCATATATTATGTAAGGTAAAGAATTAAGTGATTTGTCATTATTAACATTTCTAGTCAGGGAAGAAAGGAAGGTAATAAAATATGAAGTTATGACTTGGGATAAGATCTATGTAACTGTTGAAGCAGATTGGTTTGGGTTTAAAATCTTAGAATAATTTGAATTTTCAAACTTTTACATTAGCTTGAATACTAAACTGCAGTTAAAGGCAGTTGTTAGATGCATAACTGTATTACTTCCAACTTTGAATCTCAAACCTCATTGATAAAGACAAAAACCAGAAAATGATTTGACAATTTAGATGTATGGTGATCAGGTAATCTGTGATTATGCAATCTTATTTTGACTTGCCATCAATTAAATTTTGTTGTATGATCTTTTAAAAATATTGAAATTGAATAATTTATTAGAATTTAAAATATATAACCAACTAACATTATTTTTATTAAAGCTGTTTTATTTTCAATTTCCTATGTTTCAATTATCTGAAAATATTTTTCAAAGCTATCAATAACAATACTGTCCCGTGAGGTAAAATGTCCTGACAATGAAAGGTTTCTGGATTGAAATTCTATCCTGGCCCTTTGATCCTCAAATGTCATGATATCATGAGCAATAAAATAACCACTTTTTTTTTAAATGGCACATATTAACATTTTTATAATTTTATATTGAAATCTTTTAAATACGTACATTTAATTCTTAAACCTTAGCATATAAATTAACTATACATTAACATATACACATTTGTAAACAAAACTGTGTATGTATAAATACATATTACAGCTAATAATTTTAACTTTATGATTTTTCTATATTCACTTTTTATATTTCAATTTTTCCAGTTTTAAATCGATATATCTTGAATAATTTTTGTACAAGAAAATAAAAATTCATTGGATATGATATACGTAAAAAAAAAAATAGATCATTCAAATGAATCGAGTAATTTTTTATATATAAACTTTTTTCACAATCTCTACTTATTTAAATTTTATGTATTTATGCATATATTTATATAAATGTATTAAATAATTTCATGGATTTATTATGATATAAGCAACAAAAAAAGATTATTTTCCTGCAAATAACTAGAGATATCTTTACCTTTGATGTTGCTAGTATACCAATTACTACTGACAATCCTAAGGCTATAAAAACTTCTAGTATCCTGTAACAAATTTTTTATCTTAAGAAGATACTCTTTTACTTCCAAACCAAGTTATTATAAGGATTTAAACTCAGATTGCTATTTTTATAGATATGAAAATTCAGAAGACATGACATTCTGCAAATAATTAACTTTCTCTGGAGAGTTATATATGTAAAATATTTTTATAGATTTGTGATGATTCAAACAAATTAAAGAATGGGACTATTTAAATGTAAATAACCAGCGATATTTTTACTCTTAATGTTGCTAGAAAACTAGTAATGTCAACATTTCTAAAGCTAAATAATTTTTTTAGCATTTTCTAAAGCTAAATATTTTTTTTAGTATCCTCTAATAGGCTTTTTGTCTTGAATTTAATTACAAATAAAACGAGATACTTTTTGGATGTCAAATAAAGATGTGAGTTCTGAATTCTCATACTTGCAAAAATAGCTGTCTGGATTTAACTATTTATAACAACTTAATTTTGAAATAAAAGAAAACTCCCTTTTACTCCTAATTAAACTCAAGAAAAAAGATACCAGAAGAAAATTGTTTAGTCTTAGGACTGTTGATAGAAATTAGTGGTTTCTTAGCATCATCAAAGGTAAAGATATCTAGTTATTTACATGGAAATAATCTCATTCTTTGCTTTGTTTACATCATAGTAAAGCTATGAAAATATTTAACATATACAACTCATTGGGTGAGATGAATGATTATTTATAGAATGTCTATATTGTAACAGTAAATTTCTCAGTAAGTACCACACAATGGTAACTTCCGCTGTACAGGTTTTTATATTTATATTAAATGAAAGCTAACTATAATCATCAAAGATATATATATATGTATAATGAAATTTATATTATGAGATCTTCCAGATATGTACATAAATATTGTCAATAATAATTAAATTTGGTTAATAGAATTCCATTAATGAAACAAAATTGTTATAATAATATGAATCAATGTGATGATAATGATTGGGGTTTATAATCATATGTATTTCTAATAGTATTTTACTTGTTTTAGGTTTCAATAATAAGAAACTCCAGGCACCAAACCTTAATAAAGAAAGTCTATTTAGAATACTAGTGAAATAACAATCATCATCAATGCAAATTATTACTGTGACATTCCATCATATTCTCCAGTGGTTTGCAAGTTATTTCGGGTTTGCAGATGAGTTATAAATGAACATGTGTGTTTAAGTTATAATGCTTGTACTCAAACTGACAATGGACTACCAAAACAATAATTTAATCGTTTACTAACAAAAGAAAAAAATATCACTTGGTTATATATACAAATGATTATGAATATCGATAAAATCAAATGCATCCTAATAATGTCTTTTTTTGTGTTTAAGACCTTTTTAGTATTATAATATGAATATCTTACCAATAATATATTTAAAGTCCAATCTTGTGTTTTCAGATTTTTTTTTTTTTTGTTTTAATTCCAGAAATTTTTGGATATTCATTTAATAATCAGATTTCTTCTTCTTTCACTCTGGAAACTGGAATAGTAGTTTACAGCAACATGGTGATGTATTGCAAATCACATATCAATATTCTTTGGTGATTTATTGGCATCATTAATTTTCTTTCTTTTACTGGCATTGGAGAGGCTATTATAGATTGGTTTCACAAGCTTCAAAGTTATTTACTGGATTGGACAGCATACTCAGAGTCTTCTAACTAATATGCTACTTTTTTGCCTAGCCTTTCATGGTAAATAACCTACTACTGGATGAAAACTATTATCGCTGAGGTGACTGTAAGAATTGAAAAGTAATTTATTGCAGTCAATAATCTTCAGCTATAAGTATTGCAATGTGTTTTCTCCACACAACTTATTTCAATACTGCTTAAAAGTATAACTTGCAATCTGTAATCATGATAGCATTTTATTGAAAATCAGCTACAGAAAAAAATGAACCTCAGCATGAACAACTGCATACTGTTTATGGATTTTGAATGGCCCCTTTTTATACCTCTCTATTATCTTTTTATCCACTGTTTATGTCATTTGCCAGAAATCAAACCATAATGTAGACCATTCACATTTGTTTTCATCACTTGCCAGCATAGACCATTTGAACATCTTGAATCCCCGAGTAAAATATTTCACTGTCTTCAACAACATGTGGTAGGAATCAAACTTATATACGATATTACAATATTTTATAATAAAAGAAAAAAAAAAATAATTGTTTGTTTTATTTTCTTTATCCCTATTTCAATGCAGGAAGATATAAAATTCTTTGCCAACTTTTTTTTTTATTTCTAATTTTTTTTATATATGTCAAAGTGTTGACCAGGAAGTGAACCCGGCTTGGAAGGCAGCTATGCTAATCGCTAGGCCACCAATGCTAATTTCTCAAATAATATTAATTCCTAGAATTGAATTCACCATTCAATTTACTGTACAAATTGACAAGATTTTATTTAAAAATTAATTCAGAACTGGCAAAAAGCAAAAGATCTCGACAGTGCCTTGAAAATTATAAACCATGTATTTTAAAATTGATTCGCAAAGTATTCTGCTTTTTCTTTTCTTTCTTTCCTTATAATTTCATTTATTAATATATTTCTATTCACACATTACAGGATAAGTGATCACTAACATTCTGCATAAATTGCCAAAACATTTACTATGATTAAAATGTATATTAATAATTTTTCTTTTAGTCTCATGGGCAACTAATTTACAGCATATGCATGCATACACACATACCTTATGCTCAAATCTTTATTAATTCCTATAAGTTTATACATAAATCAACTTTTTTTAGTAGTATATAATTGGCAGTTTGTTCCAATAGCACACAATAAATAAATATCTAGCACTATTATCAAATACATATACCAACTTTTTTTCACTTTTTCAGGCAGATTATTTCATTAGCGCATGATAAAGGCAGTTTGTACCTTTTTATATGTTTTCTCTTTATGCTGTGTTTTCATTTAACTAATGTGGGCTGCATTTAAGTTGATATGGTTATAATATTTATACCATTATAACAACTAGAAATAAAAGTAAAAGAAATGCTATTATAAAGTACTAGAGAAAAGTTGTTTAACCTAAGGATTGCTCATAGTAATTAATGATTTTCTAGTAATATTAAAAATAAAGATATATACTGTACTGAACAATATGTGCAAGAGATTGTGATCTGGACCAACTGATGAGTACTGGTTCAGCCCCACATATGCATTTTAAGGATCATAATCTTTTCACACGTCTTTGGTTATATATTTATGATCATACTTCTTCACAAGGTGTTAAAAGTGGATAGAAACTAGTTCCTACCTTGTGTGAGAGTGTTGCAGTGAACATTACACTACAGAAATACTATTCATTAAGTGGAAAATCTGTAGTTGATGAATGACTAATAAAAATTATTAATCTCATTCTTTCTTTTGTTTACATCTTAAATAATGTATACATATTGCAATGGATAAAGTAGTTGACATGTAACTTTGCCAGAATGTGCCACTAAATAATAAATCTAGAACTCTCCTATATCAAATTGTTATCTAATATTTCTAATTAAAGCAAGTCCTAAAGAAAGAAGTTATGTTTACAAGCAACCACACATACACACAAACCTACTAACTACAGTTTTTTTTTTCAAATAGTCCAGTGGTCACTGAGAACAGAAAGCCTTTTATAACATTATATATAACATGTATATTAGATTGAGCATATTATATTTTATCATTTTATTCAAATTATTAATCAAATAATGATATATATTTAACAAACAAAATAATTTACTTTAAAAAATGATGTGACAGCCATCAATATTCAAATACACATACTAAAATCAACACATACATAATTGACAATTCAATATATTGTCAAACTAAACCTAGCCAGCATTGATATAAATAATAATCCAGAAAATTATGCACTGAGGGTTCATAAGAAGAAGCAATAGGTGAAATGCCTATTAAAGATAAGATAAATTCAATACTATAATAATTAAATTATGACATTAAAAGAACAACTACACTTAAGACCACATATATAATATTTGGATAATTGCAATAATAGTTTAATATTATATAGTTATTAAGATATAATGGCATTATCCGTGCTCTTATAAAAGTATTTATTACAAAACCAAGTCATTATATAAATGAAACAATAGAAAATTTACAGCTGATATTAATAATATCAAACTAAATAATTCAATCACAGTATCGTATCTATACTTGGAGCATTAGCCAACTCTTGTATACAAAATAAATACTTATTAACAATTAAACATTATTATATAGGGTATACAAGCACAGACTTTTGCACGACCCACGACTTTCCACTCTTTCTCTGACACTATAGTGGAAAATGGTGGGTCATGTGAAAGTATGTACTCATCTACCCTATATATTACATATATTTATACAGTATATAATAAGTCTGTATTTCAGTTAATTAAACATTATTGTAAATTTAAAATTATAATTAATTGTTTTTAAGTAACAAAGATATATTTTTCAATATCACCAAAATATGACATCAGTATACTTTTATAAATAAAAATAAATTATTATTTGTCACATTTATATCATATTTTAACTATTCCAATAGAATATTTAAAAAGATTAATTTAAATACATATTTTATCACAAGTTGTAAATTTGATCAATGTTTAGAATTGATAATAAGCTATTAGTAATTAATAGTTTTATAAGAAAAAATATTTATTAGAAAGTTTATTTTTAAAAAAATATAAAATATTTATAAATTGCTTTTATTTACTGTGATTTATTTACTAGTAAACTTCTGTTTTCCTTCAACAATTGATTGAAGAAACTGATAAAAGCAATAAAAAAAGTGATTTTTCCATTATGGCATTCCATTTTAAATATATAAACAGAAGACAGACCTATATGAAGTTGAAAAAATAATTTTTGCAGCAATTTATAGTTTGAAATGTATTCCTATTCATTGTTGATGAAGATATGGAACAATAAATTATCTATTTTAATTTGTGTTCACCTTTTTGGGATAAAACTATACACTTAGAAATTTTCTTTATGAGTTTAAAAATTTATTACCTTTCTTTTAAAACAAAGACCCAATCTGCTCATGTGATGTGTCAATGTTAAGAAGATATTCTTGGCAAAGTGACAACAGAAAAAAGGATTTTGCAGTTCATAGTTCAGAATTTTTAATTAAAAAATAATATCAGTTCTTTACAGATTAATCTTTTAAAAAAATGGAACAATTGATTTCAATACAAAATAATATTTTGCACAATTATAAAAATACATTAACTTTCTTTTAAAATTATAGTTTTATAAAATTAACTTTTTTATATAAATAAAAAGTGCATAAAGTGTTTAATTAATGATAATAATAAAATACTTTAAACACATTCGATATCATATTTTTAAACCATTAAATAAAATATCTTTTCCACACATATATGTAATCTATACACTAATGAAATATATTCCTATGAAATAGATCATTTCAATATATATATATTCAAACAAACATATATCTTTTATTAATGCTACAAAACTATAAATTATAATAATCATATATATATTTCTTATAATACTTCTTTCATATACACTCCAATGCAAACAAATTTTCTTAAAAAAACTTCTTTATTTTCCTTACAGTTTTGACTGTCCAGCAGTCTTCATCAAAGCTACAATATTTGAACAATATAATACATAAACATCACTTCATATATATATAAATACACATATATATCAAAATATACACATATATCCCCTACATACATATATAGATCCATATAGGAAGACTGCTGGACAGAAACTGTAAGGAAAATAAAGAAGTTTTTTAAGAAAATTTGTTTGCATTGAAGTATATATGAAAGAAGTATTATAATATATATATATGAAGATATGCAAAAAAAAGCAAAAGATAAGAATAATTATAATAATTTGTAAAAATTTTAATATAAATATATTAATTTATAATTTTTTGTTAATTCTGTTTAATTTTTTTTTAAATAGCTATTTAATACTGACCTTTTTAAAAAAATGGACAATTTTGTTTCATGATATATATATCCCATTATATACATTTGTAAATAAATTATTATATAATATGCAAATTGAAAAATAAAAAAAAATCATTTTGCAGTATTAATTTTTATTTTTCATATATGTCTATTTTTCATATTTATATTATATTAGTATTCAGTTGCACATATATTTTGATTACTGACAATTTAAAGTCATTATCATTGTATTCAGACTTGTTTTATTAATAAGATTTTTGTTTGTCTGAATTAACATTTTGATATATTTTTAGTAAATTTTTATCCTGTGTTTTTTTTGTGTGTGTGATTTGTAACTGAATAATTTTTTATTATATTTGTGTTGAGTTAATCTAATTTTTATTAGATTTTTAGTCTCACTGATATAATTGTTTTTATTTCTTGCTCTTGATATTCTTTGCATTTTATTTTATAGATCCCATTTATATGTTTATTTTATTAAAATATTTATATTTGTAAAATTAAGAATTTAGCAAAAACAAATTATATCAACACAGATATGACAAAAAATGTACATAAATATCCACAAATACAGGTATGAATTTAATAAAAATATCAAAATGTTAAAACATTAAAAAAAATTAGTAAAGAAAAATAAAAGATTTATCAATAAATAAGGATCAATATGAACACTGATAATGGTATTATATTATTTATCAATAATAACATATATAACAAGAATTTTAATATATGTGAAAAATATAAATAATATGAAAAACAAAAAAAAGATAATATAATGTGAAGAAAAACTTTTTTTGTCTTTTATAATTTGATTAAATATTTGTTTATAAATATAGATAAGTCAATAACAGTAAAAATATATTTTGAGACAAAATTAATCAATTTATAAAAATAGTTTGGAAAATAAATATTAAAGGAATTGTTAGCAAAATAATGAATTTTAAAAACAACTATTAAACCAATTAAAATAGCAAGAAATATTAATATTAAAAAACTATGCTAAATTTATAAATAGAATTGATTTAAGTAGTTTTTTTTTTTAAATTATTAAATAGAATTCATTGAATTAGTGAAGGAAAAAAGTTGTAAATTATTTTATATTTATACTAATAATTTATAGAGATATTTAAAAGTTGGTCTTATATTTAAATATATTTATATTAAAAATATATATAGATTTATGTTTACTTATATGTATTTAGATAAAAAAAAAAAATTTAAAAAATAGAAGATATAAAAATTTATATGAGTGTATAATTAAATTTAAGAGGATGATATATATATATATATTACAGATATATATAATCATAAATGTGTGTTTATTCCTCCCAAAATTATTAGATTTAAAATAGAAATTTCAAAATATAAAATTAAATATAGCAAAGTTTGTACATACTAATGTGTGTTTATGTTTATGTATCTATATATGAATTTATTTGTACATCAATGCATTAAAAATTTAAATATATGTATTTAAAAGATTTTATTGATAAATTATATCTCATAAAATATTAATATATTTTCATGTATAGCCTTGATGAAAATTGCTACACTAAAGAAATTTTAAAAAGAATAAAGTAGCAATGATAAAAAATGTTTAAAGTGGTTATATGTTGTATTTTTAAAGCTATATTAAGATAATCAATGCTAAATAGAAAGTAAAACATTTCCAAATGAATTACACCTTATGTTTATTATAGTGAGCTGTATGAATATTGTCTATCATTCATGACTGAAAGTTAGATAATTAAACTTCTAAATCAAAGTTATTTTGGGTATCCTATAATAACTTGATAATATATATATTCTTGTTGAGATAATTAATATAAAACAAACTTATTTATTTAATATATTGAATGTTTCCTATAGTACATAGAGGAGTTTGAACTTAGGATTTTCATACTATATTCATCCTCTACTCCATCTCAAACAACTGATACATATGGCCACACACATATGAAAAAGATAAATCCCCCCCCCCCCAATATATCTGTTTTGTGCAAAAACAGCACTCATCAATTGGGCCAGGTCATAATCTCCCAAACACATACACAATCAATGCTCGGCTTATATGGGTATGTCTACAATATCAAATCCACCAAGGATTTTGAGCATTCCTTCATTGATTTTTCAATGAAATGGATAATTGAATTGTTTGAGAAGATTGAAGCCTACTCATTAAAGTTTTAGAAATTGCTATCTTAACATAAACTGAGCAATGATTGTATATGTATGTGAAAAATTATAATCTTTTCCCCATCTGTGTAGTCATGTATATGGCTTCTTGAGATGAAGTGGAGGATGAATATGGTCTGGAATCCTAAGTTCAAATCCTTCTACTTAATATAAAATTAATTTATTCGCTTATTTCAATAAGAAATAATTCATATGATTATTGATTCACTTATAGTAATTAAGAAATGTAATTTCTTGATTATAAATAGATCTATTTTTAAATTAAATTAATATAATAATCAAGATTAAATGTAATGTAAATAACGATGAAACTTTTTTTCTACCTGTTTAGTAAATTTCTTTCAGTAAAATTTTCATTGCTTAGTAGTTCAAAGTTCAAACTCCAAAAATAATACAGCTGGATCTCAGTGATATGTAGATCTTGGACTTCGGAGTCCATTGTTCTACCATTGCATTAAATAATGCAGAGGAAATTCACTAATTTATAGCTATTATTTCTTTAGTGCATATCTACATATTTTTATTCAAATGGCAAGTAACTTAATAATTTTAAATATTTTACCAATGATTATGAAAATCTAATTTTTATTTGAGACAATTTTGTAGCATATCTTCTTCAACGATTGAATTTATCACTTTGTAAATTAACATTACGCGGGAAATAAATCAACACATGGTTATTACTAGGAATACATTCTTTTATTCTTCTTTCTCTCTTTACTGTTTATTGATTCTAGTTTTCATATTTTGAAGAATGTAAGTGATAATACGGTTTATCACTTTTCATTTATTAACCAATTTATTATTAATCACAGGCTTTAAATTATTTCTGAATTGGATTGTATTCGAGACAAAGTCAATAAATGGATTTTTTTATTTCTTAGTCTTCTAAAATGAAATATAAGAAATGTTTAGTGTTCATTAATTTTATCACGTGGATTAGTTGTAGTAGAATAATAACTTTAATACATTGCTGGACAAAAGCAAAAAAAAACACCCAAAAACATTGTAAATAAATTGTTCACTATTCTTGCCAATTCCAGATGATAAGATTTTTAATGCTTTTCCACATAGATATCCTTTTATTAATATTGGATAGTTAAATATATGTATATTGTCTATATTAAACTTAATGTAATTATAAGGGACTTGAACTCAAACTTTCAAGCTTTCTCCATCCTCGGATTTTTAATAAAATGGATGACCGAAGAGTTGGAGAGTAGAGAGAATTGAAGCTTGCCCATTAAACTTTAAATATTTACTATCTTAATATAAACTGAGCATTGATTTTATGTATGTGAGGAAGATGGTGATCTGGACCAACTAATGAGTGCTGGTTCAGCACAAAATACGTCTATCGGAGATCTATCTTTTTTACATGTATGTGGCCATGTGTATCAATTGTATAAGATGGATCGGATAGACGTAGGAAGCTTGAAAGTTTGAGTTCAACCCTTATAATATTGAATAGCTAATTGAACTGGCTATGACTAACTACTAGAAAGAATTATCTTAAATTTGTTACACCACGAGATAATACATATATAAATAATAAACTATTGCGTGACATTTTCTTAATGAGTTTTTTTTTTTTAATTGTTTTCACATTAGCTTAGTCAATAAATAGATAACATATATTTTTGACAATGATATCAAAATTATGTGCACACGTATTTTAAATATCAGTCATAAGATTTTTAAGGTTTATTTTAAATTTTTCAAAATTTTTTGTGTACACTTAGAGTGTTTCCCAACCTGTGGTACGCGTACCACCTACGCGAGTTGCTGTTGGTGGTACACGAACAATAATCAATAATGGCGGTCATAAAAAAAATTAAATCATAAAAATATAGAAACGTTTTTTCCTATAATTAATAAAAATTATTTCAATTAATAATATTATACAGTAAAGTTATTGATATGTACAGTCTATAACGATCTTTAATGTTAATGATAAAATTGAAAGTATGATTAAGAAATTAGAGTTTTGGAAACAGTAATATATATAAGTATCGAAAACAATCAACTGGAAGTATTCGAAACTCTACATATTTTTTTGTTTGAAAATAAGGTTAGTCTGTCTCAAGATATACGGGAAAATATAATAGCACATTTAACAGGATTAAAAACGTCTTTCATGAAATATTTTCCAAAACACGAAAACACAAATGATAATTGGATTTCAAACCCCTTCTATGCAGAAAATTTAGAAAAAGCTATATCATTATCAATAAAGGATAAAGAAAATTTAATAGAATTATCATGTGACAGAACTTTACAAGTAGAATTCAAACGACACAATCTAATTAATTTTTGGTTAAACATTAAAGAATATGAACAACTTTCTGAGAAAGCTCTTAAATTATTATTACCGTTTACTAGGACGGAATTAATAGGAAGAGCTTTTTCTTCATATATTTTTAAAAAAAAAATAAGTATCGAAACAGATTGCATGCAGCTGTAGACTTAAGGGTATACCTCGCATCTTTTGAACCAAATTTCAAAAAATTATGTTGTTCGAAACAAGCACAAAGATTTCATTAAATTTATTTTATAAACATACTTGATTATGATAAAAAAATATACTAATTGTTTTTTTATAATTTTGTGTTTTTATTAAAACCATTTATTAGTTAGTAAACGAAATCATGACAAAATAGTAGATAAAGAATGAGTTGGATCAAGGCAAATCAATCTAAATTATTTAATTTGAAAGAGTGTATCAGAAAAGTATCATACCCAGAAATTAGACTCTCATTAATTCTTGATCATCTATTGTGGATTACTAGATGTAAGCTAGTATTTAGTCATCAAAATTTTAATCCTATTAACTTCATGCTGAACAAACAAAAAAAAACATGAACAAGAGATAGCCTGATAACCCCTGAGGTTATTTTTACCATGACTTGGGACATGCTGGATTTATTCTTTCCATGGCCCAACCAATAGCAAGATGCTCCAAAAAAGAGAAAACAGACTCAAATTCGGGAAAATCAAATGAAGGAATGAGAAAACACTTTGAACAAAATATGTACCAAATAACCTTTAATGTAATAATGTAATCTTTAATAAATTATTTTGGAAAAAATATGAAACTTTGAACAAACACATACATATAAATATGTTACAGTGCGTTTATAATTTCAGTGAGTTTATAATCTGGCATGACGTTTAGGCGTGTTTCAATGTAATTTGTCTCATTATGAGATGTGAATACATACATGGTTACCCTATAATATTTATAATGCAAATAAAATAACACACAATAACAAATTTCATGAAATACAATCATTTTTACGAAGTGGTACAATTTAGTGTGATGTACTACCAAGTGGTACGCGATCCAAAAAAGGTTGGGAAACACTGTCTTAGATAATATCTTTTTTTTTTTAATTGGTAAGTTTATATTTTGCTTTTCATATCATCATGTTCAACCATTATCGATTCATTGTAGGATAAAGGTCATTTCAAATTTAATCTAGTTTCTCTAATTTATAGTCTCTTCTCCATATCATTACAGCAAACTTCCTTACATGGTCTCTTTTTAGATCTTTTACAAATTCTTGGGATTCATTTTAAAAGTTCAACTGATAATGTATTATCATCTCTTCTGGCAATATGTCCAGCCCAGTTCAATTTCAATTTCTTAATTCTTTCAATGATATCCATGTTATCTGTTGTTTCTCACTCATGTATTCCATTTTGATCTCTTCTTGCACTTCTAATATGCTTCTCTCTTTACTTTGTTGAATCATCTGAAATCTCCATATTTCTCTTATTTTAGATATACAAATCTCAGATTCATAAGTATGAAGTGGTAAAATATATATTTTAAAAATTCTTCGTTTTAAATAATTTTAATACCAAGTTATTTCTACTTAAAGCTATTTAAGTTTAATTGTATTATAATAAACCATAAAAAAATAAAGTAGAAGGGATTTGTCTTACATTATAAACTGATTCAGAAACAATTTCAATGAACACTCTTAGATAGTAAATCTATTTCTTGATAATGTTTTTTTTCTCTTAATATTATTATTTTCCTTTATTATATTCTTATTAAACAATTCAAAACAAAACAACACTCTCCATATAGTAGTGCCATCTTGTGCTAACAAGAGCAATCAATGGATGCCAGAAGGCTTGTGCATAAAATCCCTATCTAGTGCATACTCATCCAATATCCCCAGACTAGTTTCTGGCTTGTGGCCTTCATCAGTGAGGAGCCTTGGATCTGAGAGCACTGCACCTAGATCTTAGGATCTAATGCAACCCTCCAGCACCCACCTTTTAACTCTATTTAACTACAAAACTATGAGAATGAAATTGAAAACACTATTAATATTTTCAATCCAAGCTCAATAGCTTATATAGCTCCTCACTGATGAAGGCCACAAGCCAGAAACTAGTCTGGGGATATTGGATGAGTAGGCACTAGATAGGGATTTTATGCACAAGCCTTCTGGCATCCATTGATTGCTCTTGTTAGCACAAGATGGCACTACTATATGGAGAGTGTTGTTTTGTTTTGAATTGTTTAATAACAATTATTGTGCTAGTATGAGATAGTGATCATGTGTTATTATATTCTTCTTTTAATTCTGTTTTTGTTGGTCTGTTCTGCAAATATAAACACCTGTATTTCCATATTTTGATTATATCATGATGGAATATATAAGCTAAAATCCATGAATGTAACCTTCCAAAGAATGACTAAGTAACCATAAAATAAAATATAGGTCTAAATATAAGTCTGAATTAATATAAGATCTCTAAGGCATCAAAAAAACATATAATCTAAGTCCTCTTTATAGGATTATGTGAATAATAAGTAAATAAATTATCTTATGGACTAAGTACATATTAACTAATACATTATTTATAAGATGTGGATAGACCAATGATTGATTGATAAGTTTTAGTTACATTCCATAAACAATATTATAAATAATGATCTCAGGGTTCTTAAATATTAAATAATTCAGTTGTAAAAAATACTAGCTTTGCAATGATAATCTAAAATAATAAAATAATTTAAGTTCTTTTAATTAATTAACAGAAACCATAACAATGAGACTCTTATTTTCTTAGCATCTTATCAACACTTTCTTTAAATGAAGAATAGATTTATTTTAAGATGGGTTTAAACATAATATTGGTTAGCAAAGATTAATTCCTATTTTGGTTCTTATGTCACCAGTTAAATAAAATCAAGTTTTCTAAAATTTAAAATAACTATCTAACAATAGCAAAGCTAAAGTGATGCAATAGGTAAAAGGTAATTTTGTTGTACCAAATCATATCACTAAGTACTCTAACAACATCAATAAAATAATCTTATATAAATCTAGTTGCATATATAATAGATTGCATGAATTGTATCAATGTGACAATTCAAACTAATATATAATCTTGTATACACTTCAAACACTTTTACTATTTAAATGGATTTTTTGGTATATGGTTGTGACAAACAGCAACGGACAAAGAAACGTAATTAAAGAAAAAGAATACAAAGACCAATATTTCTTTTAATTTGTAATTTGACAAAACAAAACAAAAAATCGAATTTATTTACTATTATTTATAAAACACACACACAACCTTTACATCATTTAATATATAAGTTAGATATAATACACATATATAATATGCCATATCTTTCAAATTATACTCATAAATAAATAAAGAAAAACTTCCTACAGCCCGAATTTAATAACCAGTAATACATACCCAGGGTATTGAGCGCATTTGAATAGAATAACATTTTGTAGCTGGTAATATAATAAAGTATATCTACATTGAAAGCAGTGCCCAATTTCTTAATATGTAATTAATATTTAAAAGGATGTATAATATAATAAACACGTTGTGGTGTATTAGTCTTAGATAACCAAAAGCTCGTGGAATAGAGGAATACAAATTCAATACTTTACTCAGCACGCAATCATTTGAAATATGTAATAAGGAATAGGGGATATAATCATACAAATGTCTTTTACAGTACACAAACTGGAATACATTACTTATTTACGGGAAATGATAGTGAGAAAAACAAGCTTTTACTAAAATGAGCAAAACAATGACTGACTCCATGCTACACAATTATAAGTGCCCCCGCTGGTATCTACCGCTAACAAAAGGAAAGGCCTAATAAATAACATCTAAGCAAAGCGAGAAACCATTAATATAATTGCCGCAACAAATACATGGTTAAAAGCAGAAATACTAATAATGAAATAATCAAAAGACCAATTCAAATGTATTTATGAGTCAAATACATTAATTTTAAAATTATAATAATAATAGAAATTATATACCGATTCAACGCAAAATATATAATATATAAAATAGTGACTCTATCTCAGAGATATTAAAAAAAAAAAAAAAAAATTATTCGCTGCGATCTTCCAGAACACAGTGGCATGAATAAAAACATTTGCATACCACCTTTAAATATATGATTATACACGTTAATATACCCCTACAAAAAATAAGATTAGCAAATATTGGAAATATTTAAAAAATCCTCCGAAGTGAAAATAATTTTCACACAATTGCAAGTTTAATCATTTTAACGACCTTATATAGGCATACTATAATAGGTGCAGTATAAATGAAATATATTAGATAGGTTGTATATATATATATCAGAGCGGTCGTATAAATAAACAAGCGCGTCACATACACATATCCAAAGGTAATTATACTCCATAATAAAGTATCACAGTAAAGCATATACTCGAATGTTGACATCAAATTAAGTAAGATATAATAAATATAAATCTGATTATATTATATGACGATCTACAAACATCTTAATCATAGATTAATCATGTAAGATCAACATAGTTCATAGCAAAATGATGTAATAAATCTTTAATTTCAGAGAAAATATTATAATAAGATTTAGCAAAAATGATATAATTCGTAAGAATATAAGATATAGAATACTTTGGATTGCATCTTCTGTCTCCACAGAAAATCCCCCCCCCAATTCAGAGAGATTAAACTAAATAGCATAATCTTAAAGATTGATTGCTTGGATATAGTTTTTTTTGGCAATACATATTGTCTGTGTCCTGAAAACAATTAAAACTTAAACAATTCAGCAAACAAAATAATATTAGTGTGATTAACTTATAAGGATGAAGACACAATGAGTGATCATCATGCTTTCAAAAACTGCACCTTTTATGCTCATTTTAGAGTAATACATGATTCCAATTAAAGCAATTAACAAAAAAGGATTCATTACAATTCACAGGAATCTAAGAACATTTGAATCGGAAAAGATTTACATGTCATTTACATAAATATAGAGAAAAGTGATTTCAAGTAATTCTTTATAAAATATATATATTGAAACTTGAATAGTATCAAAAGAAAAAAAAAACTTTTTTCAACAGATAAGTTTATGAAAGTTAGGCTTAACTTCTTAAAGTCAATGATTGGGGAGATAGCAACCTTGGTATCAACATAATAAATAAATAAAAATGCAATTATATAGCTTTAAGTACACAAAATAGAGTATCAAGTTACCTAATTAAGTTAATAGAGATAATACAAGCTAATCTAGAATTATAATAATAATAAAAATTAGATAGTAAATTGTACTTCTATTTATTTTCTAAGCAAAACAAATAGTCATAATACATATATAATACTATTATATTTAATGTTTTCATGTTATATGATGCATATAAAGTATTTTTTGGGTTAAACCATATATTATTTTGTATTAATTCCTGATGTTTTAATGAAATACCATCCATCATTGTCAAGATCAAGTTTTGTTAAAGAAAACCAGTTAGATCTCAAGTAGTAATGAGATTAAGTATGACATAAAGAACAATCACTCTTATATATATATATATATTTGATATTTGATTATTCAGAATTGTGGATTAACAAAATGTTTATTTTTTTCAGTTTCACCATTAATTGATTTCAAGTTCGTATTAGACAAGGAGATAAAATAAGTGGTCTCCACAAGGCTGAAATATATCATGCTTCATTAGCTTTATTTAAACCACTCATCTTTTTAAGATTTGAATATATTCCCTCAAGGTTTTCAAATCATACTTTTCCAAATTAGCAAATGTTTTAGCATTATCAAAATCAGATTTGCGATCAATTTCTAAAAAATTGAAGTAAAAGCTGATGTAT
Organism: Epiperipatus broadwayi; assembly: GCA_028023455.1. Lineage (NCBI taxonomy): Eukaryota > Metazoa > Onychophora > Udeonychophora > Euonychophora > Peripatidae > Epiperipatus > Epiperipatus broadwayi. The sequence goes on along the minus strand of JAQFVV010012394.1, from coordinate 13,858,463 downwards.
TTATCTTTTGATTGAAGATATTTTTATGCTCCTTAGTTCTGACATTAATTCAGCTGTTGGATTGACTTACATACCTTTTTGAGGACTGTGAACATGGAATTTCATAAATACTTTGGCATTCCAAAAGTACTCTGTCTTTACATTTATGGAAAAAATCTTTTTTTTTTTGCTAATGGGAAAAAAATGTCTTTATTTTAAAATTAGATAATTTTCTACTGTTTTTTTTCAATGACTCATTCAATATACGCTAAAACCATTCTATAATTAATTGATTATCAATTTTATCATCTTTTTTCTTTTAGTATCAGTGCTATATAAAGCTTTACATATGTTTTTATTATAACGATTAGAAAGTAGAATATTTTTTGTTAGTTCAATTTCTTGAGTAAGATTATCTTTATGGAACAAATTACAAGTTTTCATCAAGATCTTTTTTGCTACTGAAAGTACATGTTGTAAAAAATTTATCTCATTGCAACTTTCTTGAAATAAAATTTGCTATTGAAAAAATGTTTTAACTATGTGCTAGTTTCTAAACATATTCCAGTTGAAAATATTATGTTCAGCATAGAATCTTCTTTAAAAAATTTAGACTTAGACTCTCAACGATCTTATTAAATTTGAGGTTTGTGATGTCTTAAAAAATATAAAAGCACCAAAAAGTAATTTATCTGAAGGAAAATTCGTTGCGCTTCATAATTTCTGTCACTTGCAATTGCTGATCTCTTCATGAATAATTTTGAAAATCAAGTATTAAATGCAGTTACTAAGAAACCTTCTATTTGACTCCGATGTATGGATAATACATTTATTATATGGCCTCATAGTATTAATGCCGTGAATTATTTTCTTGTTTTTCTTAATGATTAACATTCTAATATTAAATTTACTATGGAAATTGAAATTAACAAAACACTTTCTTTTCTAGATGTTTTGATTGCAAGAACATGTGATGATTCTTTATTAATATTGGTTTACAAAAAAATTCAAACATACAAACAGATATCTTAATTTTAATTATCATTGTCATCTTGCTCAAATATTTTCTGTAGCAAAAAATCTTTTGTTGAGAGCATGAAGTTTGTCTGATAAAGAAAATCTTATTAAAGAAATAGAACAAAAAATATTCTATTTTCTAATGGATACAATAAAAACATCATATATAAAGTTTTACATAGCATTGATACTTAAAAGAAAAACGAGAATAAAATTGACAACTCAACTAATTATAGAGTGGTTTTACCATTTATCAAAAAAGTCGCTGATAAGATCACTAGAAGACTATTTAAAAGCAAAAAAAAAAAAAATGTATTTTGAAAATTTAAATAAAATTAAATTTTTCTAAAGACATTCAATGCTTTATATTAGATAATGGAAATACTCCAATATATAAATACAATATAACTAAGTTTTGTTTAAGCATATTTAGTTTTTTACTTTATTTTTTAATTTTTCAACATAAAAATATCTGTGAAAAAAACTGTAATAAACATGCACCTTTAGTTTAATTTTAAAGAAAATGGATCTGCTAATCAATAAATACTTCAAAATATTAATAACTTTATCAAAACAATCAATAAAACAGTGCAAGGATTTCAATAAAACAAAATTTTTTAAGAAAATGTGAAATTAATCTTCTAATAGTAAAAATTACTAATTGTTTTCATTGTGTGTTGCTGAGAATAAAATTCAGTGGAAAAGTACTATTCGGCTGAGATGTTGCATTATTTCAGATTTCTTATACAGAAGATTAGGATGTCAAATAAAAGGATTATGTGAAATTTGAATATTTTTGTGTTACATTGATTAGTTAATTTAGTCATCCGAAAACTCATTTTAAATTTTTATTCTTCTTTGTATCTTTTTTTTTACTTCTAGATTTAATTAAGATTATCATACTCCTTATATTCAAAGCTTTTTTTTTTTTTTAAATGTGCAATCATTTCCAAATCATTCATCATAATAATATATATTACAATTTACAAAAGCAATTTAAATTAATACATTGTACAGGCTTACACACAACTGCACACATATAATGTAATATATAAGAGATTCGAACTCAGACTTTCAAACGACTCTCAGCTCCCTGCCATCTCATATTGCTGACTCACCTGATCATACTATTCTGAAAAGATAAATAATCACCAATAGTCGTAATTCATGCTAAAACAGCAATCATCAATTGGTCCAGATTACTATCTCCACATATATATACAATCAGTGCTCAGCTTTATATTAAGATAGCCAATCTTCATACTTTAATGGACAGGCTTCAAACTACTCTAACCCACAACTCTTCAGCCATCCATTTCATTGAAAATCTGATGATGGAAGCAATTTAAGTATAGTATGTCAAACATACAAAGAATGTGAAAACTAAGTTGTGAATAATATCATAAATTCTGAATTTATAGTCGTAAACTCGGAGCGCTAAACAACATTTATCAATTCGAATTCTACTTGAAATATACAAACATGAACATTTAAAACATAAATAACTGGACTGACAATTAGCAAAGCTACCATAATATATTAGTCAAATTAACTTTTTTTTTTAATGAGTTTACATTTTTTTTGCAGCATAGATGAAGAATCATCATTCATTATTATACCGCTAATGATTATAGACTGTTGGGGAGAGTATATTGTTCAGAAATAATGTCGATTTCCTATTATGAAATTTTAAATTAGACTAAACTATTCAGAATAAATTATACGATTAATTGGAGAAATTATTAATAACATTTATTTTTATTACATCTTGTAATAAACATAATTTAGATCATACAATATATATGTATTAATGTGTCAAAGCGTCGGCCGGGAAGCGAACTGATAATTACGAACATTTTTAAATCATTCATTAATTAAAAAATCTTTTCTTAATTTCATCAAATGAAACGGAATATTCTGAATTCCACAAGCAAATTCAGTATAACAAATTATATTTTTTTTGTAATCACTTAGAGCCATTCCTCCAAAGGACAATTATAAATAAAATGCATTTGGGCTGTTCTTACCTGATATTTGTCTCACTTAAAAGTTTGCTCTGTGATTTAATAATATCAAAAGAACATAACTTTTTTTAATGGGAAAAACGGCAATATATGGTAAAGTTTTATTCTCAAAATTGTTTCATTTTCAAGATTGTATGTTACAAAGAGATTAATAAAATGTAATAATTAATATGTTAATTTAGTTGGGTAGAGGTACGTTTTCCATCGGGCAAAACGATCATTTATCTGGATTCCCACTAGTAAGGGAGTTCCGAATTATAATCAATAATCGGGACCGAAAATTTTCTAGAAGGAATAGTATATAGAAGCGCTTTAATACGCTGGGTGAAGAAGCTATTAGTGGTAACAAAAACAATCAAAGTAAATTAATGCAGGCCTAGCGCTTTCGAGGGTTTTCCCTCATATTCATGGCCAAAACAGATTTAAAATCGTTGTTGTGATATTGATAAATGATAATTTATGTAAATTAACTTGTCCATTTTCTTGAGATAGCAAAACATGTGTCCCGTCTATTGATCGCGTTGTTATCGTTGATGATAAAATACGCTTCTTTAATCTTCCTTTTACAATCGAATAGTAAAAAAAAACGATTTTTTTTCTCCATGTGCCAAAACATCGACCGGGAAACGAACCCGGGACAACTGCTTGTAAGGCAGCCTTGTTATTCAGATTTGCGATTTAAGATTTTTTAAATCAATCATTAAATAAATTCTATATTATTCTATATTTTTATTTCATTGTTAAATCTAAAATTGTTCTTCAGTTTTTTTTAATGCCCCCCCCCCCTCTCTCAAAAAAAATTCTTCTCTGAGAAAAATGTTTGTATTCCCAATGTTCACGGGGCCACAATTTCAAATTTGTTCAGGGCCTCATGAAGATATAAAGCGTGCTTGAATTCAAGAACTTACGCTAGTTGTATTTTCAAATTTTATTTATAATAATTTATTTGAAATTTTTTCCTAAGATATTATATATAATAAGGGCAGCGTTTCCCGATTTTAACGAAAAATAGTAACTGCAGCTCATTGGCTTCCTATTGGTCAACTAATTTAGACTGTGCTCGATTGGATAGGCGTATTTATCTCTAATTTAGTTAAGCTTCAGTATATTTATAATTTAAAGTTTCGCAGTTTTATCATTTTATTACATCATTTTCCCCTCTTCTTTTTTTCTTACTTGTTATCATTTTGTAGAAGTTCTGAGAGCGCAAAAAGATTAGATGATCTGATTATCCTGTAGCAATAATTATGTAAGATATGTAAAAAAAAAAAAATTACTTTTTGTAGATTTTTTTTAAAAAGTATTTTTATTTTAAACATTGTTTGCAGTTTAAAATCAATGCAGGTCAAGTAAGGTTATGCAAAAAATATGTCTACCAAATGGAGTGGTCCTCGTTTGGTGCTACGATTGCCCGACCGCGAGGAAAGGCATAGTACTTCAGGTGAGCCATAATTATATCGAATATTATTTAACTTACTATCCAAATTAAAAATAAGATATATTTATTTGATTCCTTTCAAATAAGAATCTGTACCCGTGATAAAAAAATGTTTAAAATCTAAAAATATTTTTATTTTATTTTTACATTTTATCATTATTTTAATATATAGCAGTGTTCCCGCGGTATTAATTTTGTATTTCTATACATTCAACAATATCTAAATAGATTTGCATTGTACAATTTTGAACACAAATTACTATAGTAATTTATTTTTTGTTAAAAATTAGTTGAAATTTTTTTAAAACTGTCATTGATAATATATATATTGTTTGATCGTAGTATCTTTTGCCTGAAAAACTATTACAAATCATTATTTTTTTATTATTTGATCTTTAGGGTTCCTATTCTTGAATCATCTCTACGATTTTTATTGCGAAAAAGTTTATTCTCAGCTTTTTATTTTCATTTTCTGGCTTTAGCATTTCCCCTTACCATGTTTATTAAATAGCTTTTAAGGCCGCATCAGTTTCTGATAATCAAATTGCTCAAATGCACATTTATTATTGAGATGATGGAATCTATCCACTCATTGCTGGAATCTTTCCTTCTCTACCAAACTTTTCTAGAGTTAGGATTATGACTTGATATGATTAAAGTAGATAAATTTCACTCTGGATATTTTCTTATGTTCCATGAAATTCTCAAATCATCAGTACTTTTTCTGTTGTCATTTTTCAAGGTCCAGCATTTACATCCATAAAATCACAAGAAACAGTATAGATTTAAAACAAATATGATCTTCATTTTAAATATATATTTCCACATTTGAAAGTTTTCCCCCAGATATTTCATTGCAACTTTGGTCAATTGTAGTCTGTAATGAATCTTAGGTCTATTCAATTCTTTGTTACTGATGAATGTTCCAAGGAGATACCTTTATTATTAATTTAAAAATCGTCTGCTTGATTTCTAGCTGTAATTTTTATGCTCATGCTTCAATGTTCATAACTTTATTATTGAATTATGCAGTCTTCTACATTTTCAACTTTAAGTATACTTCTTATATCAAGCCTCATTTTACATCAGCCTCTATTCAACCTAGATTCTTTTGTATTTTTTGACTATAAATCAAATGGATATAGTAATAATGCAGTCCTATATTTCTCCATCAATTTAAAATTTATATTTTTCACAATAAATTAATTTAACTGAATCTTTTATCCACTTGGAATTTGATCATAGCAATAAAATTATTCTATTGCATTCATTTTATTATGAACAATTTACAACCTAGCATGATCATTTTGAATCAATGGGTTTTTATGATCAACAAAACAAATATACTTCTTAAATCACTAAACATCGCATGATCACATTTCTTATGCTTGCTCATAACTGTTATTAAAACAGGAAAAACTCTCCAAAAAAGTAGTGCCCCTCAGTGCAAGCAAGAGTAATCAATGGATGCCAGAAAGCTTGTGCATAAAATCCCTATCTAGTGCCTACTCATCCAATATCCCCAGACTAATTTCTAGCTTGTGGCATTCATCAGTGAGGAGCCTTAGACCTGAGAGCCCTGTGCCTAAATCTTAGGATCTAATGCTATCCACCAGCAGTCAGCTTTTATCTCTATTTAACTACAAAACTATAAAAATAATATTGAAAACACAATAATATTTGCAATCCAAACTCATTACCTTATATAGTCATATAGGTTTGAACTCAGTTCAATACCCATACATTTTGGTGTCTTTGGTTCTTTAATAACCATAGTCACCACTATCCTATTAAGCAGGATTGGTATTAAACCACTAAACATCACATGATCGCCATTTCTTATGCTTGCTCATAACTGTTATTAAAACAGGCAAAACTCTCCATATAGTAGTGCCACTTAGTGCAAGCCAGAGTAATCAATGAATGCCAGAAGGTTTGTGCATAAAATCCCCATCTAGTACCTACTCATCCAATATCCCCAGACTAATTTCTGGCTTGTGGCCTTTGTCAGTGAGGAACCTTGGATATGAGAGCACTGCACCTAGATCTTAGAATCTTATAAGATATTTGTAGATAAGGATTTTATGTGCAAGCCTTCTGGCATCCATTGATTACTCTAGCTTGCACTAAGTGGCACTACTGTATGGAGAGTTTTGCCTGTTATAATAAATATACTTCTTTTGACTATTTCTTGATTTGTTGTATTATCTAATATGAATCTGCAAAAATGCTCTAGTTCCTCAATATTTTTGTAAATGACTTGTGCATGTGGCAGTTCTATTTCAAAGTAAAGTTCTAATCTGTTCTGTATGATTTAAGAATAATTTTACTAGTGATATAAGAGGTATAGTATGAAAGTTTTCATAGTATTGAATACTTTTTTTTTGTACAATTAAGAATCGACTTCTAATCTGTAGATTATTTCTTGTGATATGATCATTTTTATTGGCTTTACCTTTTAGCAATGATTTCAAGGCTTATCTGATTTCATACTCCATTATTGAAGATATTCTGGTGTAAGCTATTTCATCAAAAGTATATAGCTTTACTATACATTCCTTTCATCTTTTTTTGATCTTTAGAACTTGTAATTTTTCCATTATAATTTTTTTAAGTAAATCTATTAAAGTTTGACCCTTTATTTTGATCTCAGGATTCACCCAAAATGTATCTTCCATTATCTATTTTGATTTTTATATTGTTGTTGTTGTTGTTTTATTCATTCCCCTCAGGTTTTCTTATTTATTTCATTTCCATTCACAATCCAAAGTTCAAATTGATTTCTGGTGATCCTTGGATTATCTTGTAATTTTTTTTAAACCTCATTTGAAATTTAAATATGGTTCATTCATGATCTTATTATAATTAAAATAATTTGATAAATTGTTTGGTGTTTATTTCACAGTATGGGTTTTTATAACATAACAATAGACAGGTTTCATGTATACAAACAAAGATATACATACATAGATAATGAGATCTTCACGATGTATACGGTAAACCTTGTTTTAAATAAATAATAAGTTGAATGTTTAATAAAATTCACATAAAGAAAATTAATTCAAATATATAATAATATTAACCAATGTGATGAAGATTATTTATAATTTAAAAATACAACTAATCCCAAAAGTATTTTGTTTTTCAATTTCAATATATATATATAAAACTCAAAGGCATCAAACTTCTAAAAAGAAATTTTTTTCTTAGAATATTTTTAAAGGAATGTTCACCATCAATGATTACTGCCGTCTCAGCATGTCCTCCAGTGAGTGAATTGCATGATTTCTCAGGGCTGTGAATATTAACTAGCCCATGTGTATAAAAGGCATATATTTGGAATGAGTTACAAACACAAACTAAATAGATTAATAGTGAATAAATAAAACTGTTGCAAATATACTCACAACTATCAGCACACGTACAATAATATTCAAGATTTATAGTAATAAAAGATATTTTAAGTTTAAGCTAAGTTTAAATGTAAGGTCTTATGTCAATTCTAATGATAAGATCTTACCACGTTAAATATTGAAACAATTACTAATCATGTTTTTTTTTTCAGGTATAGTTCTTTTAATATTTTACTGTTGTCTTCTTGAACACTGGTGATGTTAGAGAAAATAAATACAGCAGTACTGGTGACATTATATAAGATATACTATCTGTAGATTTTGAGCAATATATATGGCACTATCCATTTCTTTTTTCATGGCATAATGGTTTTTAAACTTCAGCACTAATTTCTGAATCCATCAGCATTTTTCAGGTTGTTTTGACTGATATGGCTTTTGGTTATCTAGACACACATGGTAGATGGATTTCTTCTAAATAAAATCATCATACTAACCATTGTAACTGCAGTATTGAAAAATATTTTAAAAACAGTCAGTAAAATATGGCTTTCAGTGGAATAAGAGTTTTAATCAGCAGTTGTTTCTCTCTTCAGCATGGATCATGGCAACACAGTTTCAATAATAGACTGCACGCTAATGCAAAGCAATTTGGAATGAACTAATAGACTCCTAGAATTAGAATGATAATATCTAATTTCTTGTCTCAGACCTATTTATACCTAATTGATGTTGTTCAAACAACATGGTTTTCAAACAACATATATGTCACCAGTTAGGAAATATATGACCTTTGCATCATTACAACAATATATATTTTTTTAAAAAAATCCTGTTTACCCTCTTCAAAATGTTGTGGATACAAATTTTATGTACAATTATATAGTGTTTTTTTTATATAAATAAAAGAGGAAGAGGAAAAAAGTTTTTCTCTTCTCTCTCTTTATCTACATTTACATAGAAACAAGGAAAATTCATTGCCAAATTTAAAAATTTTAATTATAACTTCTAAAATATTATCAATTTCAAAATTTTAATATTATTTTTAAATCCACCATCAGATTTTCTATAAAAATGAACAAGTTGTTTAATCAAAACTTCCATTTGAAAGGCGGATTAATTAATGTTCAAATTTAGATTTAAAAAAAAAAGATGTAATTCAAATTCTTTCATGTATCAAAATCACTTTTTCTTCTTCTTTATAACGTTATTATCATTTGGTTTCTCACATATTACCGAATAATATTTAATAATCTTTAATAATATAGATGAATTAATTTTTCTTTTAACCCTTAGCCAGTTTATATTTTTATTTCTCAAGTGAACATGCATATATGCACACACTCGTAAATGGAAGTTTGTATATTTATTAGTCAGTTCACATGAGTTTTATTAAACACATTTTTTTTCTGCATTGTTAAATTACAATCAGTCTGAGCTATATTGGATTTGTTATAGTTACAATATTTTGAGATAGATGCTTTACTACTTCACACACACACACACATATATAAAAACTTATAAATAAATATTAGAAAATACAGTAATTAAAATTTGTTAAAAAGAACAAAAAATATAAATGTCACTTAGGAGTACTTTCAACTATCCTTGTAGTCATTGTCAACTAATACTTTGAAAGGTCAACTTTCCTATAATTCCATGATCTTAATGTTTGCTGCCTGCCTATTGATTAAGTCTTGCTTGTATTTATATATTAACATAGCTTCCTTGATTTTCTTTTATTATTATCTCTTTCAGTTTGCAATATTTTTACATTATTATAATTGAAATCAAAACCATATTTACATGATTTATTATGGTCATAAAAAACAGAAGTGATAAATTATCATTATCTTTATAAAATTTTGTTTTGTATTTTAAACTCTTTTTAATAACAAGTGCTCTTTTGTTTTTTCTCCAATGTGCATCTTCAACTCACCTATATATCCACTACAACACCTACACATCCATTTATAAATGATACAATTTTTATTTGTAAATAAGGTTTTACCTTTACAGTTATTTATTAATTTATTTAATGTAGGTGGTGCATAAAATGCTATAGCACTTATACCTTTATAAATTTTCCTTATAAAACTTGCCTGTTGATTCACAATATATGATATTGATATCCAAATTTTATTATCAGAAGAATTAACATCATTATTTAATCTTATTTTTATTTTTGTATATTTCAAATTAAAATTTTTAATAGTATATTAAATATGATCAAAAGAGCACTTGTTATTAAAAAGAGTTCAAAATACGAAACAAAATTTTAAAAATAGTGATAATTTATCAGCTTCTGTTTTTTATGACCATAATAAATCATGTATATATGGTTTTGATTTCAATTATAATAACATATTGCAAACTGAAAGAAATAATAATAAAAGAAAAATCAAGGAAGCTATGTTAATATATAAATACAAGCAAGACTTAATCAATAGGCAGGCAGCAAACATTAAGATCACGGAATTATGGGAAAGTTGACCTTTCAAAGCATTAGTTGACAAAGAATATAAGGATAGTTGAAAGTGCTCCTAGGTGACGTTTATATTTTTTGTTCTGTTTAACAAATTTTTAATTACTGTATTTTCTAATATTTATTTATAAGTTTACTTATATTATTCTGAAGAAATACACATATCGATTTGTAGTATTATTAATATATGTATAAGTAGAAGAGGGTATTTCAGCTAAAATTTCTGTTTGTAATTTAATTTAAAAATTTTGCCAATTTAATTTTTGTTTAAATTATGTTGTAAAAGTGCAATCACATGTATATGTACACATACACATACAAATATGCAAAATAATTTTGTTTAATGTAAATTTTTTTTATCAACAAAGTAAACTTTATAAATAAATTCCTTATCTTTTGTATATATTATTTTAAAACTTTGTAGAACAATTTTAATCTGTTGTAATAAAAACAAGAGTTAAAATTATTCAAATAAGACATATCATGAAAGTAAGTATAAAATGTAAAAATAATTAATTAAAAATCTAGCTTATTTGAAAATTCTACAAAAATTTGTGTGGAGGACAATAGAAGGGATGGATATAAAAGCTCCCCCAAATCTACTGTGTTATTCAAGCAATTCAGAAGATTCAAATTAGAAAGCATTCCGGCTAGGCACGAGATTCAGAAAGCTATACAAGATATTGAGAAACTATTCATTTATTAAAAGAATTCATCCAAGTTTTCTACACTATAGGTCAAACTGTATTCCAGATTCTGGGATTCTTTATTCTGTATAACAAGCCACACTTCTTATCAGCTCTCTCAACAAAATCATAGATACCTGCTAACAGTTCAGGACAAGCTGTTGACAATTTAAAAAGATGGGCCAACCAAATTTTCTTAGTAGTGTCATTCAAAACATGCTGGGCTAGGTACCTGACTAAAATGAACTCCATGCTCTAAGTCAAACTTTCATCATTTAACATGTCATGAAATAATAGATCTTTAGAAAGCTGACCTCCTAAAACCAACCTACTAATAAGACTCTCAACTGACCACCTAGACAACTACGTATATAAATGGACCAAGTTAGCTATCTCTTTCTCTTTGATAAATTGTGGAAGCTAAAGCAACAACTGTGAAGAACTTATTCATAATACAAACTTTTCTCTATCTTAAAATAAGCCCGAAGTTTTCATAAGTGCTTTCTTTTTTGTATATGCACATTATTTTATTATTATTAACTGTAATAAGAGATTTACGTATATTTTTCTTTATTTTATGCATCTATTATCTATTACTTAATATCGTATATATATATCAGTCATGTATGAATGTTTTGCTTTTTTTTTTTTTTTTTTAGAATACGCTTTAATTTAGAATTTAAAATGTTTAAAAAAATATAACTCTGAAATAAATTATTTTTTTGTTGAGAACTTTGAAAGTTTTAAATAAAGCCTTGATTTCAGTGAAGTTTAATTATTATTGTAGAATAATCGATAACTCTCCTCTTCTCTCTTAGAATATTTAAAACTTAATTCTGAAGTTTAATTAGTCGAAATCTTTTAAAGAACATTGTAATAATATTGAAAATTAACCTTTTCTTTCAATTAGTATTAATCAATTTATTTTATATATGTGTGATTCGATTTCAGATTTACTAAAACATTTTAATGCATATATATAATATGCTATTATATAAAAAAATTCATCTACTTGTATGTGTAGACTTAAAACAAATCAATATATAGATCATTTATTTTATAGGACTTTCCTTTTCACTAGCACAGCTAAGTTTCTACTTGATCAATATTATTAGTATAATTCGTCTGGTCACCCAGACCGTCTACTCTATTAAGTGTAGTCTATTTACTTGGTTGTAGCCTAGGTTTTTTGATAGATACTGTGCCCTCTTTGAATGTTTCGCAACATATTCAATTTCTTCAAAGCCTCTGATTGCGAAGTTTCGATCAAGCTCATATTCTTTTAAATCGGCTAACAATCATCGAATTTGGTTATTTTTTGCAGGATAAGCTTAGCATTAGTCTCTCATACTTCTCTAATGTTCAATAGCACATCTTATTTTATCTATAATTATTAGGTAGTTTAAATATTGTCACACATATGGGTCTTTATTGTTCGTGCATTTATGCATAAGCATTCAAGAAGATATATTGAATACTTCCCCCTTTTTAGTCAGTCACACATATAGATTATATATCCTATTTTATAAAACATTGTTAAAAGATTATTTTAATCATCTTATTGAAGTAATTGAGTCTGAGGTCAATTTAACTATCAAAGCCTTCAATAATACTGTACATTCATAGATGCAATATTAATTAATCTTATATGATTTTTGAATTTTCTTTTAATTTTAATAAACTGTACTGTTATTATATTTTTTAAATTAATTTGACTGACCTTTGTTTACTGTGTCTGTCTGTCAACTGTTTAATATTTGTGAGTCTCATACCCAGAGCTGAGCTAGTGTCAGGGGCAGGTAATTTATTTTATATCAGGATGCTCACCATCATTATTAGTGAATATTCAGTCACCTCAAGTAAAATTTTCTAGGTTCATTAAGTAGCCTAGATGCACCTTCAGGTGATAATGTTCCTAATGCATAATGCTGGTAGGATCTAGTACATAAGGTATTTTATTGAAATGGTGCATAAATGTGGGAATTGATTACACTGACCATGTATTCCAGAGATAAAAGTATTTTAATGAAATATTACAGCCATTATGGGAGCTAGAGTGTAAACTCATTGCAGATTTTTTTAAATTATTGGTAGAAAACATGAAGATCAGATTGGAAAAGTTAAGAATTAGAGTATAAGAGGTCAGTCAGTGCTAGTAATCATATGTGGGTGGAAATGAAGGATTATTTAGAATGGGGTTCATCAATTAATGAATTGATACAAATAACAAGTAATTATAAAGAAGAGAAATCAGTATTTTGAGTATAAGTAAAGTTAGTTTTTTGTTTTAAAATAGAAAAGTTAAAGTAAGCTTTATAAAATAAATTTGGTTTCATTTTCCAAGATGAAACAGATAAACCTACAGAAATGCAACTGCTAATGAATGTGATATTGGAAGTGAGACAAAGTCAGAATGAAATAATGATAAATCAAAATAAACAAGAGATGAAAGAAAGTCAACTTTAGATAATGGAAAAGATGGAAGAAATAAGGCAAGAGATAAGGAATAGGATAGATAAAAATCAGGAGGCAATAGAGACAGATTTTTTCACAAAGGCTTTTATCCTGTGTTTGGAAAGTGAGAGTATTCTTTTATAGTTAAAACCCACAAAGCACATGTGCATTAGCTAATGGATGATTATTATTATAAAATCTAGTTTGGTATAATGGTAGCTATGTAATAAAAAAAGAGCAGGATATCAAATTTAATAAAGAAATTCTAGGCAAGTAGTTAAGGAAGAATCAGAAAGAATGTAAGGAACAAGTTAAAGAGTTGTATATCACTGTTTACAATGTTCACAATGAAAGATATAAAACTATGGAAAAAAAATTTGTTTGTGGAAAGTTTCCTAATGATATCACAAGTGTGGACTGAATTCTAGTTTTGTGCAGATAAGAAAGTGTTTAATTTATTTTGAAGTTATAAAGGCTTTCTTGAATAAAGCTTATAGCTTAGCAAAATATCAAGATCTGGTTAAGCTAGAAATCCATAAAAATAAGAAAGACTAAGCTCAAATAGATAGATGCAGCATCATATTAATAAACTTTCCAGTTAAAATAATTAAAAAAAAAAGGAACATCCAGATAGAGGTCAACTGACAAAAAGGCTGGACTTACAGTAAATAAATGGACTAGAAATAAAAAGTTAGTTGAGAGTAGAAAAATTAGACAGACAACAGTGCAAACAGTCAGCAAAATTTTAACTTCTGTGTATATCTAAATTTTTAAATGTTTAAAATGTAAAATGGATTTAAAATAAAAAAAGACATGAAAATTTCATTTATTAATTTTTTTGTGGCATAAGGGGCTGAGATGGATGCTTTGCTATATTCTAACAAAAGAAAAATTGGCGTTTTATAGGGCGTCCATGTTGTGGGTCAATTCTAAGTAAAATAAATTTTCCTAAGTATAAATTAAATATTTTCTAAGTACAATCTCCTTCATGCGACCGCGTTACAAGCCAATTGTAACTAAATAAAAGTCAATTCTAACAAATGAAAAGTTATGCTTTACTTTGTTAATCTTGTAAAAACTTTTCAAATTAATATAAAACGTATTTTGTAATCTTTCGATCGGTCATCCACATTGTATTTCAAATAGAACTAAAATGATTGGGAGAGTTTACAAATATCACATATATTATTGGACCGTTTAAGCTAATTATAACTTTATTCTAACAAATGAGAATTCTTAGTCAAATGGTCGCACATCCATGTTATGGATTAATTGTACTATATTTAAATCTATATGGCATTTAAACCCTTGCAACTAAATTGCATGCCAATTGTAACATTTTAAGGATGGATCGGTGGATGCTTCATCATTCCCAGCTAACACTATTTCTAAAGCCCACTGGGATGATGATGATGGTATAGAACATCTATAATCTTAATTGCCAGGGCTCCAAATTGCAACTTTAATAAAATATAAAGGTTAAATCTCACTTCAATATTTTTCAGTAATAATATTTAATGAATGGGTTAATAAATAATCAATCGATTCAGAGAGCACTGAGAATGCATTAAAATTAATAATATTCATATTCCTAGAAATTCTTGGTTTTTCTCAGCACACTCTCCATTCACCATTATTAAAGCTACAATTAAAATTTTATTCTAATTACAAAGTTCTATATCCATCTCCACCTTCCTGATCCACTCCTCCATCAACTTCACATCCATAGGTCTATTACACTACTATCTATTTTACTATTAAATTTTACATTCTGCTAGCTCATTTCTCCCATTATAATCTCTTCTCAGGGTTTTAGAACAATTAGGTGTGGAAATCGAATAAGCTGTGACCGATTATTGGTGATTAAACAGTCCTCTCATGATCACCTTACCTCTAAGGTGATCTTGGGTTGCCTTTAATGCAGTTTAACATTTATTTACATTAAAGCTCGAAATAATTTAAGCTTATGAAATCTTTTAGAAATACATTATGAACATATTCACAATTATAACAAAATTATAAAGAAGTGCGTCTAGAGAGGTGTTTGAATACAACGGATGGGGAAAGGATTTTATGCCCACCCCCTGCATTCGCTATCACTCAATAACCATCCCTATTTATGATTTAAATTTCAACTATATTAAATTATTTGGTAATTTTAAGAATCGGAAATTAACCATTTTAAATAATTTTACAGCATATTTATTTACGAAAATGAAGATTCAAATATTAATAATATATTGATGTATGATTGGATTGAGATGTCTAGATAATAATAACCCACAAAAACATTGAGACATACGCAAATTTTATTTAAAACAAATAACAAATTTTTATTGACAGACTATAATTCAATACAGAATATACACATTCTTGATGACTCACATGGCTTTCCCCTGTTTTACATCCGTATTATGATACAAATAAAACTAAACAAATAAATATCCTTAAATCAATGGATAATATCAATAGGTCTAAAATATCAATATTCATTTCCTAATTGTCGGGGAATCATGATTACCATGGAGTAATATTAATATTAAATAAAAAAAATATTATTTACCTTCACATATATTATATTTTCGCATTTATTTTATCCTAGATACAGTGAATACCAAATTTGTTCCCGTGTTTAATGCTTTTAAATTACTGATTGTTTTGAGAGCTAATTCTTCCCATAATAAAATTTAATAATTTTAATTAACTATTTTAAATTAACATTCCTTCGCAAATTTACTAACTTTATTTTATCACTTTGTTCTAACATTTTTTTGCTCTAATCTTTACAATAGAGATACTTTATGTATGATAGGATTAAGTTAATGCTAACAAATCGGTATTTAGATAAATCATCATCATAGTGCACATACTCTATACTCATGTTCTTATGACCATAATAATATTTTAATAATATTACCTTTCCAGCGAAGTTCTCAGCTGGCTGTGGAAATATTTTGGAGATAATTTCATATACGCATTGCTTACACTTAAAAACATTCGTAGGTTTTATTTAACCCTTAATTTAACATTTATTAACCTTATTGCTCTTGGCTCTAATTGATAAATCAAACTAGATTGACAAAACAATATTCAAGTACACCTGGGTCTCTTTTTACGTGGATTTATTTAATGCAATTTTGAAGTTAAGCGATTCATGTTTCTCCGGAAGTCGAACTTCGATAATGCGCTATTACTTTAAATAATAAATTTCGTGCACTTACGTCATACTGAAAGTAATAGCACATTATTGGAATTCAACTTTCATCTTAATAATTTCAATATTTTCAGTGCTTTATAATAGTAAGATTTTATGCAATAATGAAATTAAAATCATGATTTCCACATTTTATGTATACACACATTAAATTTTACAAGATTATAATGTAAATTTGTTCAAACATTGTGCGTGTTAATTTTGCATTTTAAATCACATTCTGTTTTTGCTTTTTAAAAAAGAACATAATCAATTATTAATCATTTAGTGTCCGCAAGTTTATTTTTAAAAGGTGAGTAATAATAGTGGTTACAATTAAAATTGAAAATTAAAAAATTAAAGACAAAAATAAGAATTTAATTTTTAATTGTTAGATTAATTACTAATTACGTTGTCACCAGAAAACCATTAACACAACATGAGAGTGATGTTGGTGCTAGTTGTATTTCCTCTTGTGAAGAATCTGATTTTTTACCAGTTTGCAAATGAACCTGTTTATCAGCAAATAATGATAATAATTAAAATGTATATAAAAAAATGTAAATTACTGTAAATTATGCATAAAAATATATTGTTTTGAATAAAATTAAATATTATAGTTAAAAAAAGTTTGTCTTGTATCAATTTTTTTCAAATTTGAAATTTTTTATTAGTCATATTTTATTTCCTTATTATTTTTTTGCACGAATTTTAAAGTAATTTTATGTTGGTGCTTTGCTTTTACGCGATTTTTGAAAAATCACAGTCTGCATCTCCCCCTTTTCAAGGTAAGTTACGTCTATTTTTGTGCGATTTCGTTTGTGCATGTTTTCTGAGGAATCTATCATGTAAAATGAGACCCAAGTGTACACCAATCACACATATATTATCTACATTCATCCAGACATCAAATTGAGTTTGCGACCTGTACCGACATTTATAAGTACTGCTTATAATAGCTATCTTTCATACATTCATAAGAAATATCAAACATTAACATGAGGCAGGTAGTGACCCGAATAAGAGAAAACCTTTTCACTAAGATTGAGATATGCTAGGATTTTATCGCTAGTCATACAAAGAGACTTAGGTGTACCTATTACCTCTGGCCATCAATAAAGAAATCTTACGGTGTAGAGAATAATCAAGTGGGAAAAACTCTTCCACTGTGTTTAAATACTTTATAAATATACCATAATATCTTAGTGAGCAACGACTTCACTGGCTTAGTGGAGACTATTGGTCCATCCACATTATATACAGGTTGAAACATCAACTTCTACAAGTAAAACTTTCATATCTACAATATTCTTGCGAGTTAGTGCACCGGAATATGAGCCAACAGTTTTTCCAAGCATTAATTAGCTTGTATCTGGCTTTAAATTTATGATAATAATAATAAGAAATAATAAGAAATGCATATTAAATTTTTAAAACTATTTCCATGCATTTTTATAAGATAATGATGATGTTCTAGCTCAATAGTCACCCAATTTTTATAAGTCTAAGCATTTGACAATAACTTCTGATTCGATTCATTCAAAACATTTCTCTTAATAATATCTCTTGTTTAATTTTTTGTTTGTTTGTAAAGCATTTAAAATAAGACACATACAGAATGGCATGATATACATTTCACCTATCCCCCAAATGATAATAATAGCAAAAGCATTTAAAATAAACACATATAAAATGATCTGTCATCAATATCTCTACCCCCAAAATAGCAACACATAATTCTGACATGAATTAAATTTAAATGGATATATATATATGAGAAAACATAAAGAAAAATTTTTTTTTCTTTTTTTTTTCTAGATTAAATGTTCTACATGGATATTGAATAATAAAATAAAAAAATATACTTAAAAATTCTTTAGAAGTGTCCTCCAAGTTTCTGATTTCCATTTTTCCTTTTCCTTCTCTTCCTTGATTTGTTTGTATGAGCACATGAGTCTATGTAAGAAAAGTTCTTATGATAGAGTTCAGATATACAATTTTTATGCTGCTGAAACAATTTCCTCATTTTTGATTTTATGTAGATTACAGCTGCACAGCACTTGTGTAAATTTCTTAAGATATAAGTCCATTTACTGTTATATTTTTTCTTCTTTAAATTCATTTTATATTCAAATTGAACGGCTTTTATATACAATATCAAACTTAGAGTTTATTTTCTGTGATTTAAATTTTACCATTTGCTGATTCAATCATGACCATTGGCTAACTTCAGGAGATTAAATGCGTATGCAATTAAAAATTTATTCAATAGACATTGTCTATTCTTATTACAATGTTAAATTTAGCAAAATTGTTTTAAGAGACAAAAAATAATAATAAATGATTTCTTTTAAATTTTATAGCAAAGTTTCTCTATAAGATTAATGAAAGAAAAACTTGCAAGAGAGTTTCAGATAGAATATCCACCCCCTTGCTAAACAACAGAGAATTTTATAGCATCTAGTCTCTGGCTGTTCTGCTTACCTCCATAATGACCTTTTTATTGACCTCTGAGAGCTGGTCAATTTATTTTCTTAATTAATTGACATGTTCTTTTTGTCTCTGGTTATTTTAACCTCTTGCTCTTTTGAAGAAACCATGCCAAATTCACATCTGCATTCTAACAGATAATCATCCAATTAATTTTACACTTAACAGACAATCACCAATTAATTCCATACTTAAATTCCTTTGTCAGATATATATCACTTAAGTTACTCTGATAATTTACTTGGGTAATACAACATGTGTGGTAAAACAAAAGACAGAAAGCTCTCTCTTTAAAATAAATAACAGAAAGCCTTCCCCTTTTTACTTTTTCCAAAAGAAATATATATATAGCAGCCCAGCTTCAAACCCAGAATTTTGAACTAAATTTTGGCTGCTAATAATAAAGTATTTAAAAATGACTTAATTTCTTTTTTTTAAAAAAGATTTCCTTACAAAATTATAAGGAAGGATTATTAATTGTAAACTTTACAATTAAAATCCACAATTAGATTAAATACACACACACATCACATGTATACAATTCTTTAATTAAACCAATTTAATATTTTAATCTTTAATTATTATATTATTTTTTTTATAATTTAATCTCATGAACTATTTATTTCTAACTTATTAGTATAAATTTATGACCATCCATTATCCTTATCTAATGTAGTTTTACGAGTCACACATTCCCTCCTTTTCACTCAACTGTCGAATGATGTATAAATCTTGCTTTTCTAAAAATATATTTTTAATACTAAATTGACCCATAAATTAAAATAAAATAATCTTTTGGTTAGAAATATCTTAATGATAAATTTTCAGATTGCCTACCAAGTAAAACGTATGCAATCCCTATAAATATGGGTTCGAACCTAGTCTTGGCTAAAAATTTTGTTTATTTAAGAAAAAAAAAACTATGAGGAAAATTTTATATTAGACTTTATCTTGCATAGTTAACTCAAAAATGGAGTCTTGGGCAAATCTAAGGGTTACAATATATATATATGTAGAATAGAGGGATTTCAACTAAAATTTCTGTTTGTAAATTTATTTAAAAATTTTGCCAATTTAATTTTTATTTACCATGTGTTGTAAAAGTGTGATTACATGTATATATGCACACACACAAACTTGCAAGATAATTTTGTTTAATGCAGTTTTTTTTTCAAAAAAGAACTTACTTATTTTTTGTATCATATTATTTTAAAACTTTGTAGAACAATTTTAATCTGTTGTAATAAAATTTTATGAGTTAAGATTGTTCAGATAAGACATGTAATAAAAGTAATTAGTTTGAAATGTAAAATAGTTAATTAAAAACCTGGTTTATTTTTGAAATAATTATAAGAATGTCTTAATTTAAAAAAAACTAGCTATTTTGAGATGGTAATGTTGAAAGTTCCAGAAAATTTATATTGAGAACAATATAAGGGAGGGATATAAAAGCTTCCCAAAATCTATTGTTTTATTCAAGCTATTCAAACAATTCAGAAGATTCAAGTTAGAAAGCATTACAGCTAGGCCAGAGATTCAGAAAGCTATTCCTTTATTACAAGCATTCCTTGAGTATTCTACATTATAAGTCAAAATCATATTCCAGACCCTGGAACTCGTCATTTTGTGCAACAAACTTACCAGCTTTATTAGCAAAATCATAGACACCCACCAACAATTCAGGACATGTGGCTGACAGTTTAAAAAATGTAACCAACCAAATTTTTTAATGATGTCCTTCAAAATATGCTAAGCTAGACACTTGACCAAGATGAACTCCATGTCATGAAATAATAAATCTTTAAAAAGCTGATTTCTTAAAGCCAATCTACTGGGACTCAACTGACTGCATGAACAACAACCATAAATGGACCAAGATAGCTACCTTTTTGATAAATTGTGGAAGCTAAACCAACAACCTTGTAGGACTTATAAGTGAACAAACTTTTATCTACCATATATGCACTTTTTTATTATTTTATGCATCTATTACTTGATATTATATATATATCAGTCATGTATGAATATTTTATTTCTTTTAGAATATGCTTTAATTTAGAATTTAAGATGTTTAAAAATATATAACTCTGAAATAAATTCTCTTTTTGTTAAAAACTTTGAGTTTTAAATAAAGCCTTGATTTTAATAAGGTTTAATTATTATTATAGAATAATTTGATTCCTCTCCTCTTCTTTTTTAAAATATTTAAAACTTCTTTAAAAATTTTTGAAGTTTAATTAGTCAAAATCTTTTAAAGAAGATAGTAATTAATGTTAATTAAACTTTTCTTTTAATTGGCATTAATCAATTTATTTTATATATGTGTGATTTGATATTAGATTTACTAAAACATTTTAATGCTTGTATGTAATAAGCTATTATATAAAAAGTAATAA
This sequence comes from Epiperipatus broadwayi, assembly GCA_028023455.1. Taxonomy (NCBI): domain Eukaryota; kingdom Metazoa; phylum Onychophora; class Udeonychophora; order Euonychophora; family Peripatidae; genus Epiperipatus; species Epiperipatus broadwayi. The sequence continues at coordinate 13,836,948 of JAQFVV010012394.1, read as the reverse complement.
TCTGTGTGTGTTGACATAAAACTAATCCATATATAGACCATTTATAGGGCTTTCCTTTTTCTTACTTGATTGAGGTAACAAAGTTCTACCCAGTCGATATTATTAATATATTTCTTCTGGTTGCCTAAACCATCTGCTGCCTTAATTGCAGTCTCATTATTTATTTGTAGTCTAGCTTTGGCATAGCTATTATACCCTCTTTGTATGTTAGTTTCACTACATGGTGAAGAATTCTTCAGAGACTCTGACTGCAAAGTTTCAGTCCAACTCGTTCTTTTAAACTTTGGATACCAATCATCAATCGACTCTTGTTTTTTGCATAATGAGTTTAGCATTAGTTTCTCAGGTCTCTAAGGTTCAGTAGCCCATCTTATTTTATATATAATTATTAGGTGGTTTATCATTCGTGCTTATATGCATAAGTGTTCAAGGAAATAAATTGAATATCTTCCTTCTTTTTTTTTATTTACTCAGTCACACATATAGATTATACATCCTATTTTATAAAATGCGTTAAAAGATTATTTTAGTCTTATTGAAATAATTGAGCCATGGATCTATTTAACTGTCAAAGCCATCAATAATACCATACATTCATATATGCAATATTATTTAATCTTATGATTTTTGAATTTTCCTTTAATTTTAATAAACTTTACTATTGTTATATTTAATATATGCGGGATTCGAACTCAGACTTTCACACGACCCACTACTCTCAGTGCCATTTCATAATGCTGGCCCACCTGATCACACACGTTGAAAAGATAAAGAATCATCAATATAAGTATTTCATGCTAAACCAGCAATCATCAGTTGGTCTAGATTATTATTCTCACACATATATATAATCAATGTTCAGCTTTATATTAAGATAGCCAATCTTCATACTTTAATGTACAGGCTTCAAACTATTCCAACTCACAACTCTTCAGCCTTCCATTTCATTGAAAATCTGATGAACGTTCAAAGCCCTTATTAGTGCCAAGGTTATCACCTTACCCATGTTGACATATAAGTCATTCTGACCCCTCATGTACAGGAGAATAATCCATTTATACATACATATGCAAGGGATGGGCAGACCATTGTTATATTTATTAAATTAATTTGTCTGACATTTGTTTACTGTATCTGTCTATCAACTGTTTAATAATTGACTCATACTATGAACTGAACTAGTGCCAGGGGCAGATAATTTAATTTATGTCAAAATGCTCATCATCCTTAGTGAATATTCTGTTGCTCCAAATAAATTTTATAGGTTTATTAAGTAGCCTATTGGTGCATCAAGTGACAATGATCCTAACATATAATTCTGGTGGAATCCAGTACAATATATATATATATATTACCTAATGCTACATTAGTAATAATACATGGAATAAAAAATAATGTAACATTAAAACTAATACAAAAACAAATTTATACTCAAATTCTTTCATGACCAGGCTTCATTTATTAACAAATAGATCTTCTCAAGTAAAATTTAAATAGATACCAAACACACACACATATATATATAAAACAAAAATAGCCACCCTGTAAATCATTTCAAAAACTACACCTCTTTAAAGTTCAAGGAAGTTTTTGTAAGATTGATGGTTTCAGATTTATGTTTTAAGTCTTCGATCTCATGAAAACTTCCTTTGATATTAAAAGTGAGTGATTTTTGAAGTCATTTGTGGTATAGCTATTTTTGCTCTATATATGTGTGTGTTGGTTCCTAGTTGAATTTTATTTGAAGTCTATTTGTTAATAGATGAAATCATGGTCATGAGGGAGTTTTAGCATAAATTTGTTTTTAGTTTTACCAAGTGTTGTTATTTTTGTATAACTCATTTTTAAAATTATATTTAAATATGATGTATTTGTTGATTAGAAAGAGTGATTCATATAAAATGAAATTCATGTTACCAACTCAACTATATATATATATATATTAGTGACAAAGCGTGACTTTTTTAGGAATGGAAGCACACTATATATTTTTATTTTACTTGCCGCAACAATTTTTATATAATAACTAATATATACATATTACATACATATAGAAAAATCTGGAACTCTTTTATCTATCTGTAAATCAGACTGTGACTAGTTTAAGTATAGAGAATATATTACCAAGGTATTTTTATTTTCTAAATGCTTTTAACATTCTTAAGTTTTAACTATTAATTACATTTTAACATTGTTTGAACTTTTTATAATCAACAAATAATGCGATGGCCAAACTCATTATTTTCCTTATATAAAAACAGTTCAACTATTGGTAAAAAAATTGAAAGTCAATAATGAGTTTGAATAGTTGGATTCTTCTTTTTTTATGTTTAGCAAAATAGTTTAGAGAATTTTTTTTTTACATTTAGCAAAATAGTGTATATACACTAACGTACTTGTTGTTTTTACTACACTATTGTTTTTTTGTGAGGTTAAATATGTACATGTTTTAGTGAATTTTTTAAATATTAATTTTAGTTAAAGCTTTTGAATTTTTTAGAGAATTCTTCTATAGAAGCACTTATTCAGTTCAATACATGAAGCCTTTGTCCCTGATATATATATATATATATATATATATATATATATATATATATATATATATATATATATATATATATATATGTTATACTTAATGTTTTCATGGTTATATGATGTAGATAAATTATAAGTTTTTGGGATATACCGTGTCTTATTTTCCATTGAGCACCGATATTTCGACGGAATAGCAACCGCCATTTTCAAGGTTAACTTTTGAAAGAAAAACCGTTAATCTTAACAAATAACGTGACTGTGTGCGAGATGAGAAATGAGATTCCAGTTCAGCATTCACAATATGAGGCTTATCAAAATGTTTATTTTCCTCAGTATTTTTACCTGTTAATTTTAAGTTAATATTGGATAAAAAGAGAGGTTTCCACATAGCTGGAATATGTTGTGCTTCATCAGTTCTATTTAAACTAGTATGTCTCTTTAATATTTCAATTGACTCTCTCGTGGTTCTTAAATCATATCTTTCCAAATTAGCAAGTAGTTTTGTATTGTCAAAATTAGGTTTGTGATCAGTTTCTAAATAATGGGAAGTAAAAACTGATGTGCTAATTTTTTGTTGAAAAGCATTTTTATGTTCCTTAATTCTGACATTTAAAAGCTAAGAAAAATTAAATTTACTGTTCTTACTAAAAAGACGCAATTAAATTTTTTGTTTGTATAATCTATTTTTTTAAAACGTACAATGAAAGTAAAATTTTCGTTCATATTTTTTTTTGTATCTAATTAAAAATTAAGGTAAAAATTGGAAAGAACAAAAGACAAACAAATTACTAAACCAGATAAGCTAAAAGAAAAATATTTTAGCTAATTAAAGATGGCAGAGGGACTTTGTGAAAGGAGAACTTTGTAACTTAAATTTAAGAGAGAGTGTACAAGATTATTATCTTATATGCTGATAAAAGGACAAAAGGATGTGCAGAAGTTTCAAAAATAGGATCGAGGTATAAAAAGAGGAGACAACTTCGATCTAGGTCTTTATCTTCTAGTTACGTGTCTGAGAGTTGGAGGTTTCTGCGAGCATAACCTCTGGCAGTAATACACTTCTGCACAGGTACACCACTTGTTGGACCAAGCTGTCATGCAAACATGGAAACAGGCCTTGTGAAGACTGCTTTTTCCAATGAAAGGGTCACTACAACAGTGCCTTTTCTCCAGCTATAGAACGGAACAATAATGGAAGATACCGGCATGAGATATCAATGGAAATTCTTATGAGTTCTGGATCCCAAAAACCTACACCAACTTACTGGTAAGTAAAGAGTAACTTTTCCCAATTGAGACATAAAGTTTGCAGACAATTCTTAAAATAAGCTTAAAATAATCCCAATAAAGACTTCAAATTCTATTATCTCAAGAGACTCTTGTTTACCTAAGAACTATAATTGTTGAACTGTTTTTTTTATTGATTCATATCTGGATTAGTCTGCATGTCATCTTTCCAATTAATTCATAATGTGTTTTTTTTATTTTATATTTTAATTTGTTAGAATAAAAATATTTATTTCTAATACCAACTATTCATTGTACGTTATTAATGATTATTAATAAATTTATTAATGTTAATTATTGAGATTTGAAAGTATAATTTACCTTTGTCAACGCTGTACTGAAACTCAATCCACTGGAGTTTCCAGATAATTTCATCATAACTAAATAAATAAAAGGGGTTTAGCCAGTGGATTCCGATACAGAATTCTGGCACCTTTCAAATAAATGAAAAGCTGGCTTACTTGATCCCATTATTTTTGTAATTACATTAGTTGAAAGGGTGTATGACCAGGAAAAATAATTGTGCCCTAATAGAGCAGTGGACGTTACAATATATATATATATTATAAAATCAATATCTGTATTTTTTCAAAGCAATATATGAAATCTTATAATTGAATATTAATAAATACAGTAAACAAAAATTTTGAAAAGTACAAAAAATATAATTGTCATTTAGGAGCACTTTCGACTATCTTCATAGTCTTTATCAACTAATACTTTGCAAGGTTGAAATGCCAATAAATTCTGAAAAAAATACAACTATACAAGTTATTCTTTTAGCTCTGTTGGCATTTAGTCTTAGTTTATTGATATTGTTATAATTCAAAAAATGAAATTCTATATATTAGTTTGTGTGTAGCATAAATGATCTAAAATCACTATTTAACTTTTCAGAGAATCAAGGCAATGCTTTAGTTTTTATGATCTTCAAATATCAAATGAAATATTATGTATAACCAATAGTCAAATATCAATAAAACATGAAAAGAATGACATCCATTCTTTTAGCTCTAAAAGAAAAGATTGGTATAATTCTAGTCTTTTCATAGTTTGTTAATGTTTGACTATTAGTTATGCAGTTACTTCCATTTCAGTTATATATATATATATATATATATATATATATATATATATATATATATATATATATATATATATATATATATATATAAAAAGACCAACTATATGTTGTGTGTGTTTAGCTTATTTTATTATTATTAGTATAGCAACAGATTTGGAGTAGTATTTTTAAAGCATTTGTCCCAATTTTATATATATTGAGAGTGAATGAGAACTGCATTACACCTCTGTTGAGACTCTAAATCTCAAATCATTACCATTTGCTAATATTATTGATTCCCAATTTAAAATGAAGAGCTTTCCAAATTTAATCCAATTTCTCCACTCCGTAGCATATTTTCTTTACATTCAATATTTTTTTTTTATTCATCGATATCACACATAGTCTCTTTTTAGATCTCATACAATCTTTTGGGATCTAGTTTATGATTTCAACTATATGTCTATTATATTTAATACAGATTCATTTTAGCCTCTTAATTCTTTTGGTGATTTAAATCAGTGGTCTTTAACCTTTTCACACCTGCAGATTGGTAAAAATAAGAATAAGGTTTCGCGGACTGGCAGAAGTCTATAGATAAATTTTCTTAAAGATGTAAACTGCTTAGCCTTAGATGAAGATATATATATATGGAGTTTGTATAATAAAAAACTTTTTTTTTAATTTTTAATTTTTTTAGAAAAGTAATAAAAAATTTAATTCTATCCCCTTCCCCCATAAACATCTGTGATAACTATAAAAACAAATTAATTTATGTATGATTGATTAGATTTTGGTTTTTTTCTGTTTCTTTTTTTTTTAATTGGGTAAAAATGAGATGAAAAAATAAATAAAAATTGTTTATATTAATTAAAAGTTTAAACTCTTATTTTGTTATTACAAACTTTCCTGCCAGTCTATCGCGGACCGGTAAAAAACTTCTGTGGCCCAGCACTGGTCTGCAGACCAAGGGTTGAAGTCCACTGATTTAAATATTTGTATTTGTACTAATTCAACCTCCAGACCAGTTTGTGGTTTTGCCTTTAACGTAAAGGACTTGGGTTTCATATTTGAATAAATACACATATACATCTGTAGTTGCTCTTAGCTCTTTTTTTTAGTTAATAGCCTGAAATGAAAAAAAATTTACAATAGTTTTCAATTTAAACAAATCAGCTTATATAATAAACATTTAGATGTTTTTGAATGTTAGTTTATTATTGTGATAATAAATGATTGATTGCTTTCAACTTTGAATCCCAAGTTCTTTTTGATAAACATAAAATCCAGAAACTGTTTTGGAAATAGGTGAATAAATTGCACTAACATCTGATATTCAGTGATTAGTTCAATAGATGGCACTAGACTTTCAATATGTTACCTGGACATTTTCAAAAATGAATATAAAATGGTCTTGTATAAAAATTCTATTTAAACACACATAGTTCAAATATTAAATTAAGAGTTAAGTAAAATATTTATTTTCTCAATTACATCTAATCTTTATAATACACTAAACATCACATGATCACCATTTCTTATGCTAGCACATAACTGATTAAAACAGGCAAAACTCTCCATACAGTAGTGCCTCTCAGTGCCAATCAGATTAATCAATGGATGCCAAAAGACTTATGCATAAAATCCCCATCTAGTACCTACTCATCCAATATTCCCAGACTAGTTTCTGGCTTGTGGCCTTTGTCAGTGAAGAGTTTTGAATCTGAGAGCACTGCACCTAGATCTTAGGATCTAATGCAACCCTCCAGCAGCCACCTTTTATCTCTACTTAACTACAAAACTATGAGAATGAAATTGAAAATACAATATTTTCAATCTAAGCTCAATATATTATATAGTCATATGGGTCTTAACTTAGTTCAGTACCCATACATTTTGGTGTCTTTGGCTCTTTAACAACCATAGCCACCACTATCCTATTAGGCAGGATTGGTTAAACCACTAGATATCACATAATCACCATTTCTTATGTTAGCACATAACTGTTATTAAAACAGGCAAAACTCTCCATACAATAGTGCCACTCAATGCCCGCCAACCAGAGTAATCAATAGATGCCAGAAGGTCACAAGCCAGAAACTAATCTGGGGATATTTGATGAGTAGGTACTAGATGGGGATTTTATGCAGAAGCCTTCTGGCATCCATCGATTATTCCGGTTGGCACTGAGTGGCACTACTGTATGGAGAGTTTTGCTTGATTTAATCTTCATAATAGTTCTAGTTCATTCTATCAGAGATGCAATATTCCAATAAATTATCTATATCTGGATTTGACTAGATTTAATCTATGATGCTGGATATATTGTTTTCCTTTATAGTGATTTTCGCATTCTAATTGTATAATTGTAAAAATAAAATTAGAATTTCACTTTATTAATATTACAGTATTTTGCATTTTTTTTTATTACAATGGCTGCATGGAGTAAAATAAAAAAAATTATCACAGCAAATTGTGTATTTCAATAGAAATAGACTAACACATATTTTTTATAGAAAGATTAAACCAATATCCCTGATATATCTGGAAAATATTTCAATTAATAAAGAACACTATTTATTAAACATTCTGATTACAACAAAATTTTTGGAAAGAAATCTTAAAATAGAAAACTGGCAAAGGAGATTTATCAAGTAGCTGGCTGAGATGTTCAAACAAATCAGAAAATTCTTTAAAGGCTGACATGTCTTATAAAAAGTCCAAATAAGTAAGAAAATTCTGTGAAGGCAATTTACTTTAAAAAAAAAAAAGCAGAAACTTCAACACCATTTTCTGAAGGACAGTTTATAAATGAATGTATCTTAGCTGTTGTAGAATTAATTTGTCCAGAACATAAAAAGTAATTGAAGAATATAAAAATATCATGAAGAATAGTTACATAAAAATTGTCATTAAATGTGGAACAGTCATTAATAACAATGATGTTACTTTATTTTTAATTCACAAAAAAATTATGGCCATCATTTAAAAAAGGCAAGTTGAAATTGGCCTGTCAGCTAAAAAAATTGCTCACCCATAATGATTAGGAATAAATTGTTTGATCAAATATAGCTGGTTAATTTTTAAGTTGATAATTATATATGGCCACGAATGTTATCTTAAATATCCAAATGGCTCTTCGCAAAAAAAAAAAAAAAAGGTTTCCACCCCTGCACTAGAGAAATAGTTGTATTGCTTGTTATATTGTAATAAGCTAAAAGAATTAAGTGATATTCTGGTAAATTAAATATATATATATAAATTACATATTGTTATTGATATATTCATGCATTTGTGATTCTAAGCATATGGTTATTTTTCTTTATAGAAGTATTTCCAATAAAATGCTAACAACTTTATTATTTATTTTCTTCAAGAATACATTTTTTTTTGTTTTACTGTGAATCAAAAATGACATTAAGGATGGAAAAAAAGTGTGTGTGTGTGTGTGGGGGGGGGTTGATAAAATAAAAATTATAAATTTTGGATCATCATAATATATTATAAAATTTATATATCTAAGGTCAAATATTAGTAATATGTCGGAATGATCAAACACACTTTAAATTGTTAAAAAATTAAAAACTTTTAATCACAATTATTTTTAGTGTTTTTATTATTCCATAAAATTTGAGTTATAGCAAGTTATTTAATATTTCTTTATAAATATATCAAATAATCTATACACTTCCGCACGTTCTTTGAAAATCATATAAATGAAAATACAATAAAAGACAAATTTGTCTTTTATTGTATCTTTATTTATTGTTAAATTTTCATTTACCATTTTCAAACTCCCTCCACTCACAACTCCGACACCATCCGTTTCAAATAAATACAATAATGACTATTACTAATCATTATCGAAACTAGAGATTATCTCTAGCACAGATATAAACTTTAAACCTCAGTTAAACATTAATATATCTGATTTTTCATTTATTTTACACACACGGAGATATTAACCTTTCTCTTTCCCGTGTGTAATATCTTATAGATATAATGAACACCTCCATACATTCCCATTCTTTTAAAATTCATTTAAATAAATATATAATAAAAGACAAATGACACCCAAGATGCATTTCGTGCTAAACCAGCACTCATAGGTAGTTTGACAGTGGTAAATGAAAATATAACATTTTACTCTAGATAAATACTTTTCATATAAGATATTACATACGGGAAAGGTTAATAACTCCATGTGTGTAAAATAAATAAAAAAATCATATATATTAATCTTTAACTGAGGTTTAAAGTTTATATCTGTGCTAGAGGTAACCTCTAGTTTCGATAATGATTAATAATGGTCATTATTGTATTTATCTGAAATGCATGGCGTCAGAATTGTGAGTGGAGTGAGTTTGACAATGGTAAATGAAAATGTAACATTTTACTCTAGATAAATACTTTTCATACAATAAAGATATATATGAGAGATAGTGACCTGGGCCAACTGAGGAGTGCTGGTGCAGCACGAAATGCATCTTGGGGGTCATTTGTTTTTTATTATATCTTTATTTATATGATTTTCTTAGAAAGTTTTGGAAGTGTACAGGTTATTTAATATAGATATTACACATGGGAAAGAGAAATACAAATAACTCCATGTGTATGTGTGTTTAATTAAAACAAAAATCAGATATATTAATCTTTAACTGAAGTTTAGAGTTTATATCTGTGCTAGAGATAATCTCTAGTTTAGTGAATGCTTGGTGATAATCATTACTGTATTTATGTGAAGTGGATAGTGTCAAAGTTGTGGGGGGATTAAGATTAACACTTGTAAGACAAAGTGTAACAATTTAATATTTTTCTTATTAGTATAGCTTTATATGAAATTTGTCTTGATATATAAACAAACTAAAATTTAATGAAAATAGTAATTAATAATACTTACAGCATAACTATATCTTTTTTAGGCTGTCTTTTGGCTGTCATTTTACTTCTCCCCTGTTGCATCGACTTTTTAGGGCCTTCTCTTATTATTCTAATCTTCTGCTTTTACACCATCATTATAGTTCCAGTTTGGATGAAATATATTCATCTTATTACACTCATTCACGTGCTTCAGTTCTTCTTCCAAACATCTTGGCATTTTCTCACAAAGATTGTTTATAATCTTAGAAGGATTATGCTTCACTACGAAAGTGATAAAATGTTATTTTGGCAGGTAAGTTCGTATTGTTCTAGAAATGATCCTAGCAATCAACTTAAATTTTAATTATTCACTTAAGTAGTTAAAAACAGATCAGAGAAATGATAAGATCACTTTCTTGCATTAACTTTTAATTTAAAAATGCATTTAAAAATATTTGATTTTTTTTTTCATCTTCAGATTATACTGCAGCAGGAAACTGTTTTCATCATGTCTGAATATTACAATTCCTCTGCTATTTGCTGGCCTATACTCTTATTAATATATCATTTTCTTTTTTCATCTAACTTTTACCAGGATTGGCAACATAAGAAAACTCTTTGTATTTGGTGTAAAGTTCTACTCACTACCAAGATTTTTGTTATACATTGCCTAATATATTTTATTATAAATTATAAGTTATGGTCAGAACAATGCTTTCATATTTATTATACTTTGATATATTTTATCATTACTCACGAGCATGCAATAGCTTTACTGAGCAGCTTCCTGTCACAGTTTCAGATCGAAATATTTGAGAATCTTGAACATTGTTACTGGACACTAGCTTGTAATTTTATCTCTATATTTTATCCAATAACATATATTTTTAGAAGTCATCAACTTTTAATTTTGTGTGGTTTACTATACATTACCGTGTATGTTCCTTTGAAAAGAATGCTACGATCTTTTCACTGGCTTCAAAATGAATTGAATGTCATCAGCCAATTTCCCAAAGCAAGTAAACAAAGATTGTTACAATTGGAAGATGTTTGTGCTATATGTCTTCAATCTATGAATCATGCACGAGTATTACCTTGTGGGCATTGTTTTCATGGACATTGCATTCGGGAAGCTATTAAAAAAAATTATTTTTGTCCACTATGTAAATATTTGCTTTGTAAACAAAATTGAATTTCTCTCACAGATATGTATCATATATATATATTTGTAAATGTATTTTTTGTATAAAATGTTGATTTATTATTATTGTTTTATTAATTGTATAATTGATCACTATTCCTTTTTCTTCCGATTCCTTTTAAGTTATATGTAGAGCTTGCAAAATAAGCTCTTAACAAGCTTTGAGAATATCCTCAACCCGAGACCGGTTTCTACTTCTGGCGTCATCAATGAAGTGCCAGGATACTCAGCATTAGCACTCCAGACCGGTTTCTGCTTCTGGCATCATCAATGAAGTGCCAGGATACTCAGCATTAGCTAATGCTGAGTATCCTGGCACCTCATTGATGATGCCAGAAGCAGAAACCGGTCTGGGGTTGAGGATATTCTCAAAGCTTATTAAGAGCTTATTTTGCAATCTCTATCTATAACATTTGTAAATACGAGCTTTATTAAATTAGGTCATGTGACATCTGACTTGATTTTTTTATCATTTTATTTTTTATTCCATTTAAGGTAATTTTCATTAAATATATTCATCTTATTTTTTTATGTTTTCATATATTTCTGCAAAATGACTTTTTTTATTAGTAGTACATAATGTATACCATATAAATAATTTTAAAAACATCTGTTTAAAAAAAATGATATATTCAAAATAATTTTTAGGAAACTTGTTTTAAAAAATATATATATTTACTTACCTTACCCGTATTATTATGATAATCATAAATTCAATCAAATACAATCCTACACTTTTGCATTATAAGTTTGATTTATATTATAATTTTCATTAATATACACATTATATTTCTACTTTATCTACCAATCATCCCTTTCTAGAAGTATGTCACATAAAAAAACTTATTTCAAACAAGAAAAGTGTTAAAAAGTTATTAATATATGTGCAAACATGAATGAAAGATTAAAGATGGTGTGCTACGAATGATAAAATAAATATGTAATATCATATTGCTTTGAATATAAGATGCTGCTGAATTTAAGGTACACCCCCTTTTTAGAGGATCCAAAATTTGTAAAAAAAAGTTTATCCCCAAATTTAAGATTCAATATGATTTTAAGCCCAAAAAGAAATTTACAAAAAATTTTCCATTAAAATCTGAATCATTCCTCTAAAATAATTTATATTTTTACAAATATTTTCTGAAAAAAAAATTCCCTAAAATTGCTTTTTTTCTAAAACATTCATTTCACTTTAAAATCAAACAAAATTCCCAGAATCTAATATAAGTATTGAATGTTTTTTAAAAAATTTAACTTTATTTAAATATTCCAAATACATTCAACTGTTAGTAATCTGTGTCTATTATTCACAGTTGACTGTATTTGGGGTATTTAAATAACGTTAAATTTTTCTAAAGACATTCTATACTTATATTAGATTATGGAAATAGTCCAATATATAAATACAACTAAAATACCATCAACATAAACCTTCAGGAAAACACAAACTGTCAACATTTTGAAAGGAGCTCCCTTATGTACGGAACAAGAAGTAATCAATCAGCACCTTGAAAGGCAGGCTCTTATCTCATTGTGAATATTGATTTGTTAGTTGTAAAAATATTCTAAAGATTACTCAGTATAAAATTACAGTAAAATTTGGCAAAACAATGTTAAAAAATTCTAAAACATTCGTTTTCACTCTAAAATCAAACCGAAAATATTGATAAAATTGGCAAAATAATATTAAAAGATTCTAAAACATTTGTTTCACTTTAAAATTAAAACAAAAATCCCAGAACTGTCAAACTTTTGACAGGGACTCCCTTGTCAGTGCCTTGGAAAGCAGGCTCTTATCCTCATTGTTTCTATTGATTTGTTAGTTGTAAAAAAATTCGAAAGATTCTAAAACATTTGTTTTCACTTTAAAAATAAAAAAAATAACGTTAAAAGATTCCAAAATATTTATTTTCACTTTAAAAATCAAAATGAAAATACTGGAATTGTCAACATTGGCAAAATAACATTAAAAGTAGTGGTTTGAGAGAGAGTTAAAACTGTTTATGAAATTAATCCAAAAAATATTAAAAAAGATTTAACACATTATTCTATACAGGAAATGAACGGAATACTATATGCATGTATAGCATAAAGCAAAGATCCACAGAAATAAGATGCGAATTTCTACGGTACAAAATTTGGAAAAAAAGTGTGTCTCATAGTCGAAGTAATACGGTATATTATAAAAACAAAAAAGCATTTTTAATTTAAAAAAAGCCATATTCGAATACCACATGATGTTACTTTCTTTTGATGAATTAACTATATTAAGTAAGACCTAATTATTTTTACTAATGTCATTAAAAATGTATAAAAATGATATATTAGTAAAAACTCTTTGGTTAACATAAGACAATATGGTAATACAGCATCTATTGATCCACACCGTCCGATAGGGCTGTTGCTAGTGAAAAACGAATAAATATAACGTTACCGGGCTGTTTTTCGAATTTTGTTGATTTATGTTTTTAATTTTTGGAATTGTTTGATTTTTATTTTTTTGTTGTTGTTTGTTATTGTGTTGTTTTTTTTTTGTAACCGGTTTGATGTATATTTCTTAAAAATAAAAAAATGGTTTTTTACTTTTTTTTTTCTTGGCTTTTTAAAATATTCCGTCTTTTTTTTTTTTTAAAAAAAAAAAACATTTCTTTTTGTCCAGTCTCTTTTTTTTTTAAAAAAAAAAAAAACTTTTTTTTATATAACCAAGTCTTTTTTATTGTTTTTGAAGAAACTTTTTTTTTGGTTTGGTTTATCAAGAAACAAGGCTTTCTTGACAGACCTCTCTAAGACCTGTCGTCATATTCCTTACGGCATTTTGACACCTTTCCAACTTGGCTCTAATACACTTTACTATAAGCTGATCCCGTCTTCAAGAATCAATTAACCATACCACTTGGGAAAAAGCAATTCCCAGGCAGCCCTCAAAGCCTGTCCCATGAGCGAATGGAACACCTTCGTCACCATTGACGCGATTGACATTCCATTTCAGATGTTTGACAACGCTTTAATTTCATTAAACCACCGCAAAAGACAGTTTTTTCTGAGTGTGTAAAATATTTTCTTTTTTGGAGTTGAAGGAAGGCCAGCGTATCTGCTTCTGTAGCAAGTAAATCTCAAAACTACAACGCCGAAGGGTCGTCTGCCATTGAACTGTTTTGATCTTGAAAAAGTCTCGGAAAGTGCGCGACTTGATCGTGAACTTTGATGAATTGTGATTTACACTCCTCATTTAGTGAATTCTGACCCCTGACAATGAAAGTAGGGGCGTTTAAGAATTCATTACAATTTTTACGAACTCACATCAATTACAATACCTTGAAGTTCATATCATACGCTGTACAATAGTCAAGAGTAATGTCTATAGAGAGTGTCACATACCTTTTGAGTTTGATCCTTAATAATTTAGTATGAAAAAATATTTTTTATAAATTAATTTATTATTCTGACAAACTTTCCCATGTCCGCATACGAACTTAAGGCTAATGCATATTTTAGTGGTGTTATCATGGATCTATAACATTGATAAAGAAATACCCATGGACATGCCATTACTAAAAAAAAAAATTCATTTCAATTATAAAAGAACTGAAAAATTATAGTATTTTTTAAAAAAAAGTCAAACAGCATATAATTAGTAGCCAAAGTAATTAAATAAAAACCTAATAAAGTTTAAAATACTATAAATATATGTAATACTTTGGATATTAAAATATAATTGATTATCTTATAAGTACAGTATAATTAAATATAATTATAATCAATATTCTGTTTTAAAAAAATCCTTTTATAACTATAATTTTTTTTCTTAAAATAACTATCTCTTTGGGATACAATTCAGAATTAATTTATCTTTGGTCTTCTGTTATCTCAAACTCAGCTCTATTTCATCTGCTTAATTTTTTTAAACATGCTAATGATAACTATTTGTTCTCTCATTCATATATTTTGCTTTCTTTTCCTCTTGTTAATTCCAATTATCTCTCATACTTTGCTATGGAGTCTGTAATCACTTTATTCTTCTTCTATTAAGTGTGCATCTTTCAGAACCATAAATAAGCATTAGAAAAACATATTTATTTTTTATGCACATAAGGATTATATTATTAAATTGTTTCTACCAAAAGCAGTCATCCAAGTTTAATTCTACAGTTAATTCTATCCATTATATTACTGTTATGTATGTGTATAATTAAAATACACATACACACAAAATAATAATAGTAAATGGTGTAAATAGGGATTTAATATTTAAACGTATGTATGTGTATAATTTATCACATATACATACGTAAGTTACATATATACGTGAAGATAAAAATACTTCGTTAATTTAAAATAATATTATACTTTAATGGTTGTGTTATGTTCAAAACAACATGTAAACAAATCCTTTTAGATAGCAAGATTAATTAACGAAGGAACTTTGCAGATAACAAGGTGATTAATTAAAAAGCAATCCAACTGCAAAGTATAATCAATCAAAGTAAAACCTAAACCAAAAAGTAAACTGGGAGGGATTGATCCATCCAGGATGGACAAGATTGACCAATCAAATCCAGAAAATCAGAACTGAAAAAATGAGTGAAAGTGTAAAGCATTTTTTGACACTTAAAAACTGGGAGCTCTACCGATGCAGTTGAATTGGGAAAAGTGCTGAACATCGCTTATTTAGCACGGTAGCCCCAGAGCGGACAGCTGGCCTCCGAACGTCCAAGAGTCAGCATAGGGACTATAAAGTAGGTCGTATAGATCTTCATTATTTTTGTATGCCTTCAGGTTTGTTAATATAAATATATTATGATTGTTTAAATGTATTACTGTAAATGTGTATATATTGGTGTATTATAATTAAATCTGTTTTTATTCCACCGGCGTTAGTCTTTGTCATAAAATTATTGTATGCATATATAGTCAGTGCAAGGGTTAGCTTACTGCATAGATTGTTTGCTAGTGATTATTATAACTGGTGGATCTAACATTTGATGCAGTCAAGAGTTCGAACCTAGTAAAGCTAGAGTAATGGGTATTAAAATTGCTGTTACTCGCCATTTACTCAAAGCAAAATTTTTTTTTTAAATACAGTATTTGGGTATAATGGATAAATTGCATATGGCCATTGGTGAATTCGACATAAACGAGACGAGCAGTTGGCCATTGTATGTTGAACACATAGAAAAGTATCTTTTTATTAATAGAGTTGAAGACAATAAATATAAAATAGCCACCGTATTATGTTTCGCGGGTAAAGCGGTTATAGAAATCGCAAATCGGTTAGTAGCACCTTTAACCCCTGATCAATGCTCGTACAGTGACTTCAAAGAGCAATTGGGTAATTATTTTAAACCCACTCCTTTGTGTCACATTGCGAGACTACAGTTCCGCCATCGTTTGCAAGCTAGAAATGAAATGATTAAGGATTTTGATTGTGCACTGCGGATGTTAGCTAAAGACTGCGTGTATGGATCTTACTTAGATGAAGCTCTCCTGGAACAGTTCCTGACAGGCGTAAACAGTGACACCTTACGGCAACAGCTACTGTCAGTAACGAATCTTGATTACATGGAGGCAATCAAACGTAGCAAAGCTTACGAGCTCGTCTTGGAACAGTCCAAAAAATACGAATTCAATAATGGGGGAAATAAGCAGACCGAAGTTTACAAAAACTTTCAAAACAGTAGAACAGAAATCCACAGAAAATAATGAAGGCAATGGCAGTAATAGTAGAAACCCTGTTATCTGTTTTTGTTGTGGAAAAAAAGGACATAAAGCCACTGATTGCTATTTTAGATGAGAACAATGCAAATTATGTAATAAGAAAGGGCATAGGCAAAACATGTGTTGGAGAGAACAAAATGAAACACTACACACAAGAAACAGTCCTAACCGAAAATTACAGGGAAAAGAAAAACAGTTTACAATGATTAACAATACAGCAACTAGTCTTAATGAGAAAATAATTATAAAAGTTAAAATATACGATCGCCCTATAGACATGGAAGTGGACAGTGGGAGCGGTATAACACTAATTTCACTACTCGATTGGCAGACCGTTACAGAAAATTGTAAGCAAAAACCCGAAATAATAAAAACTGACATGAAAGCGTTAGACGTAAATGGCAACGCTATTAAATAAAGGGCATGGTTAAAGCTCCAGTAAATAGAGTAGAGGGTAAAATTGTCAATTTACTGTTATATATAGTACACGCCCCGATAAATCCATTAATCGTCCATGAGTGGTTTAATAAATTAGGGATTAGATTGACATTCATACAAAATGTCGAGTTGGAAAAAGACATGGAAAATAAATTTCCAAATTTATTTAATGGGGAACCGGGAATTATTAAAACTGAGCCGGTATCGCTAGAAATGAACACATCAGCTCTACCCATAATTTGCAAACCTAGAAAGGTACCATTCGCTCAGAAAGTAAAAGTAGAAAAAGAAATTGACGACCTTGTCAAGAAAGAAGTGTTGGAACCCATGGAAAAGTCAGATTGGGCCACCCCAGTAGTAATCATAACTAAACCTAATGGTTAGATACGCTTGTGTGGGGATTACAGGGTAACTGTAAATAAAGCATTAAACAAGAGTGCATACCCTGTACCAAATGCAAGAGAAGTTATCGTTTTATTGCAAAAATCTGATTTCTTTGCGAAGTTAGACCTTAACGCTGCATTCCATCAAATACCAGTTACAGAAGAAGTGTCCAGAATACTGACAATTACTACGCATCTTGGGCTATACAAATGTAAAAGACTACCATTCGGAATAACATCGGCTCTAGCATATTTCAGTCGAAAATCTAAACTCTCCTCAATGGATTAGATGGCATCATACCATATTTTGATGACATCCTCGTAACAGCGACAACAGACAAAGAACTTAGAAACCAAGTAGATAAGATATGTGAACAACTAAACGAGTTTGGCGCAAAGCTGAATACTGAAAAATGCATTTGGAAAACTAAGGAAATTAAATTCCTGGGCCACATTATATCGAGAAGCGGCACATCCCCTTCCCCGAAAAGGCTAAATCAGTAGCAGAAGCACCAAGACCCACAAATGTGAAGCAACTACAAGCTTTCCTAGGCTTGGTGAATTTTTTTGAAACTTTTTTTAAAAGGAAAAGCCCACGCGGCCACTCCTTTATATAATCTACTGAGGAAAAACCAGAAATGGAAATGGGACGAGCAAGAAGAAACGGCATTTATTCGCACTAAAGTGCTGCTTACTTCAGAGAAATTATTAGTGCATTATAAGTGATCTGGAAATTATGTTGACCACCGACACATCTGAATTTGGCGTCGGGGCAGTACTAAGTCACCCAGCCCAGTTGGAAGAGCGACCTATAGCATATGCTTCACGCACATTGTCCAAGGCAGAAAAAAACTATAGACAATTGGACAAGGAAGCGCTCGCAATTTTGTTTGGAGTGAAAAAATTCCACCAATATCTATATGGGAGGAAATTTACTATTATAACCGATCACAAACCACTGCTGGGAATATTCGGAAATAAACATACACCTGATCATTTAAGCCCCCGAATGTTACATTGGCTTAACATTCTCGCGGGCTATGATTACAGTCTGCAATATAAAAAAGGAAAACAAATTGGGCATGCTGACGCGCTATCACACATGCCTGATCTTGATGAAGCAGCAGTATTAGAAACAGAAATAAATTATATAGATGTACTTCAAAAGTAAAACCTAAATAGTAAAATTGTAGCTCAATGGACAGAAGATGATGACAGCTATCAGTGGATAATAAATAAGATAAGAGGAGGATGGCCGAACAAATGTCCAAGTTTTCTCCACAGACAATTATGGAACGCCCGTGAACAGCTATCCATATGTAAAGGATGCATTTTGAGGAGCGACCAAGTGCTAATACCTGTGGTGGGGAGACAACAAATATTAAACTTGCTTCATGAGGGACATCCGGGCATTGTGAGGGCAAAAGCCCTAGCTCGTAGCATCATATGGTGGCCAAACATCAATGTAGATATAGAAAGATATATAAAGAAATGTGAGAACTGCCAACAGTGCGCTAAAGCACCCCCATCTGCTTCTGAAACATGGCTAAAAGCAGACAACCCATGGCAGCGAATTCATATAGACCACTGCGGTCCGTTCGAAGGCCATTTATTTCTAGTTGTAGTTGACTCGTATTCAGGGTGGGCTGAGTATAAAATAGTGAAAAATACCAGCACAGAGGTAACAGTTAACACTCTGTACAAGATTTTTGCTCATCACGGATTCCCAGAAACTTTAGTCTCAGATAAATGGAACAAGTTTCACATCGGAAAAGTTCACAGAGGCAATGCAAGATTGGGGAATAAAACATGTACTCACCCCTCCATACCACCCCCAATCAAATGGACTGGCTGAAAGAGCAGTGCAAAGCCTCAAGTCAGCTATAAAAAAAATGGGCAAAATGAAAATCGACGAAGCTGTATTGACTGCTCTTCTCCACCAGCATTCTACCCCAGTGGCCAAATCTGGCAAATCACCAGCAGAAATATATTTAGGCAGAAAACTGCGAACAAAACTAGCAAAAATAGTGCCAACAAACAACGAGACAAACAACAGAGTTGTTCGTATAAATTCCAGCCGCAAGAGAGTGTGGGTAAAGAACACACTAAAAAATCGATGGTTTCCAGGGGAAGTTATTCGCCATCTGTCAAAACAAATCGCATTTTTACACGCACAGCCTTAGTAAATATTACTTAGGGTCACTAGGGAATTCAGTTTACTCTTATTGCATTTTGATATATAGTCACCAGAATCTCAAATATTCTGGGCTATGTCAAATATTATAAATCTTTAATTACAACGGAAATGTTTACGGAGGCAAATAACTTTTCATAATCTATAAATATAAAATAGTAACTTATTAGTCTTTTCTAGAATTTCTTTTAATACTTGGATGTGATCTTTCATTATAACACTATTTTCAAATCTAGTTTGTCCTTTTGATTGGATATGATTTATAATAATCTTATGTAAAATTAATTAAAAGGCTTGAATAGATCTGTAATTTTTAATTTCTTTATTTTACTGAAATATTAGCATCACATAGATTCTTCTAATCATTTGATATATTCTTAAGGATCATATAGACATTTGGTGAATGTTTTTATTAACAAATTGTCTTTTTTCACCAGTTTATTTTAAAACGATTCTATCATTTACTAAAATTTTCCACTTTTCACAAGATATTTTTTTAAAAATGTCATAATTATAGAGGTTAATCTGTACAACTGCATGATATCATCTCTTATCGAGACTGATTTTTTTAGACAGCAAAAAAATAAAAATTATACATAAAGATAAAAGTATCAAAAAAATATATGTTTTTATAGAATTTTAAATACTTTACCCCAATGATGTGATGCACTGTGGCTTCTCCTTTATCGGAGCCAAGAATCTCTCAGCCACAATGTCCAGAGAAACCTGTTAGCCACCTTACCTTCCCCATCCATTAGCTACCCCATTTTCCTCATATTTTCACTATTCTGCTCCATCCCATTTCTACAACATAATCTTTGTTAACTCTATGGCCTTTAAATCTAAATCCCACTTATCTTCCCCAAACCTAGAACCCACTTTCTATATAATCACTTTGTTTATATTTATTCTCCATTGTACCTTTTCTGCTTGCAGGCATTATATTCAGTTAACAGATACCTAATATTTTCTGCCTTCCTTACATAACTTGCACACTAACTCATCATATTTTTCCATTTATGTGTATATTTCCTTATTGCTAAAGATCCTGTTTGAGCCTTAAACAGTAAACTACTTTCCTTGCTATTATAAATTAACTCGCAGCCAAACTCTTTTTACTCTCCATGTCTCCAACTCACTATTTTTTATTAATGCATCTATTCTTCTATCCCATTCCTTGCCACTATAACATGCAACAATTCTCCTAACACAATCAATCCAACTTTTTATACAAATATATTGACATAAATTCTTTATCCAAATCTTCTACATACGGTACAACCTTCCTCGTCCTCTATTCATAACCCAATTAAATACTATTTTGGCTATTCTCTTATTATCCATAAATTGCAATCTATCAAATGTTTTCATTTTGCTTTTTGCACCTTTCATACAAAAACTTGACCACCCCATTTCTCCTTTAATCACTGTCCACACATCTGCATCTAATGCATGTCTTCCTATTTCTCTTTTTTTCTAAGTAATCTAACACCCCTTTACTATCACATAA
Source organism: Epiperipatus broadwayi (assembly GCA_028023455.1). Taxonomy (NCBI): domain Eukaryota; kingdom Metazoa; phylum Onychophora; class Udeonychophora; order Euonychophora; family Peripatidae; genus Epiperipatus; species Epiperipatus broadwayi. The sequence continues at coordinate 13,815,759 of JAQFVV010012394.1, read as the reverse complement.
TGCATCATTATCATAAATTAATTCTGCTACTGCCACTCCCTTTCCATACAATTCTAGCTACATCATATTTATTATACGAAAACATTGTTAATTTTTTTTATCAATCCCTTTCTTTTCTTCGCTTCATTTATCATTTTTTGCTCCCATTCATCCAAGCAATTCTTCTGATTACTTAGGATGATTCCCAAATAGTTATACTACTCACCACATTTAAAAAATTCTTTCTCTTCTCTTTCCCCAGCATTTATCATTATTTTTGATTTTTCTTCACTAAATTTGATCCCCCATCTCTTTACTCACCCTTGGACAAGTCTTCGGCACAATTTCCATATCTTTCCTACCTTCTGTGCACAAGAAAATATCATCAGCAAATAAAAACAATAATGTATACACTCCCTTGCCATCTATTAATGGTATCTTTTCCCCTCTTCCTAGTCTTTCTATTGCTCTCCACTTCTCTCAAATATAACAAAAACAAATTAGGTGACATAGAACATCCTTACCTTAGTCCCACTCTACTTTTAACTCTAAATGATTCTACATTTCCTAATTGACATGTAATTATTTTCATATAATCTCTTAATAATACCCAGTAAAGCTCCATTCATTCCCAAATTTATTAAACTTATCCATAATCTATTTACTCTATCACATGCCTTCTCTGTATCTATAAAAACCATATATAACTCTCTACCTGCATTCCTACTCATATCTACAAAACTTGTGTAACTACAAATAAACTATCTCCTATATGCCTATCCGATCGAAAACTTTCTTGCATTTCTCCCACTATATTATTTTCTTCCATCCACTTTGCGACCCTTCCAGACATCATGTGTGAAAATTTTATATAACACTGATGTTACTAATATCGGTGTCTAATTGTTTAAATTTCTATGATCCTTACCCTTCTCTTTAAATAGTAACCATACTCTTGTATTATTCCAGCTATCTGGAAATTCTCTCTTCTGTTATCTTATTAAAACATGATAATAGATTTCATTTTGCCCTATTTCCTAAATTCATCACCATCTCTGCTACCCATCCATCTAAACCTCTTGTCTTTCCACTTTCTTCCCTACCTCATTCATTTTCTGTAAACCTAATATTCCCATTACTATATACTTTCATGTTTGTTATCACTCTGTCCTTCACATCTAACATCTTTTCTGTATCCCTTACATACTTATTTAAGATTGTTTCTAATTCTTCTCTAGAACTACTCTCTATTTGCTCATCATTTAGTAATACTACTTTTCTCTCCTCTACATTCCTTCTTTTAAAATATGTCCAAAATTTTTTATTCCCACCTCTTCCATTTTTATTAATATCCTCCCACAACTTATTTAATTTCATTCTCTCTCTAAAATTATCTATTTTAGCCACGCCCTTTTTTTAAAAAAAAAAACTTTTCCATTTAACATTAACATTTTTTTCACTTTCTTTATTTTTAATAGCACACTTATATTCTCTGCATGCTTTTTCCATATCTTTTAAACTTATACTAATTCTCACTTTTCTATTCATTTTATTCTTCTGAATATTCTCACTTAAAATCCTATTTGCCACTTTTTCTATTTCACCAACCTGTCCTTATATTCATCCCCAATAAACTTTTCCATAATTTCTTCTTTTATCTTATAAACTTATTCTTATCATTTGTTCTCCATCCACATCTTTCACTATCCTTTCTACTTTTATTACTATTTTTCATCACAGTACTAACCATTTCTATTATAAAAAAATTATGATCACTATTCTATTACATATTCTCTCTTTATTATCAAAAATTTTAATTTTCTATATTTTATTCATTCCCTCTTTCTCCACTAATACATAATCTATTGTGGGAAATATATTATTTCTAGACCATAGGTATTGTCTCTCAAAAATATTTGATAAATTTCCAATGCTCAAATTCATTCTCTGACAAAAATTCTTCAAAAGCTGTCCATTCTTGTTTATCTATATCATCAATTTCTTCAATATGTCCATTTATATCCCCTATAATTATTATTTTCTTCCTCTTTTATCTGAAACTCGGTATATCCTTAACTAGGCATTCATATATACTACTTTTCCACTCTATAGTTTGCCTATCTCCAGTGGCTATATACACTATAGCCACCATCCATTCTTGTCTTCCTAACCTTATCTCAAACCACAAATGTTTTTGACACTTAACAGTATTTAAATATTTTTTTGACATAACTCCTATACTACTACCCCTTTTTTCTCTTTTCTATTTATATCCTTCCATACCATGTCTTCCAATATAGGTTCTTCTTCTCTTAGATTACTGCTAATTCCTCAAGTTCTTCATTTTTAACTGCCTTATTTAATTCCAACCACTTTTCTGATCTCCTACCACCTTGAATATTCAAATATCCAATTTAAACAATTTCTTCTTTCCTATCTACTCTTTTATAAATTCTTTTAACTCTTTTTTCCCCATTACATTTGTAAGTAACTTGTTTGCCATTTATTTTACAGACTCATTCCCTCTCCATATCTACCTTTATATTCAAACCAGCTACCCTTTATTTCTTACATGCCATCCATTCTTCTTCTTTTTGATAAAACTAATTTACCCCCCTTTATAAGTTTCCTGAACTATAATATTCTCTAAAAATCAAACTCCCTAATACTTCACTTCATTGTTTCGCTAAGTGCAATCCATCTTTACTATATAACTCCCTCTTACTAATAAAAAGATCCCACACATCCACAAACATATCATTTCTCTCACATAATTTTTCCAATCTCATATTTATAGAACATGCCCTATCTAATATAGACCTATTATCAAATCTTGGTAATAATCTAACTATTCCTACTCTTCCTTTAATTTTACTCAAATTACTAATTAATTCTATGTACTCCCCCATAACTCTTTCTGATGGCTCTGACAAATTATTTGTCCTACCATAACATAGACATTTCTATTCTCATTTCTTTAGCTTATCTGTAACATTCCCAATTTTAGCTCCAGGCAAGCATATTCTTACATACTTGTTTCTATGTTTCATTGCAATTACATCTCAAGTAATTTGATCATAGCGCCTCTAGTGATTAAATTTGTTCCAATATAATTTTCATCAACTCAAAATAATGAAACATCAAAATAAATTTAAAAAAATATTAGAAGAGGATTTGAACGCATCAATTAAATGTAAATTTATATTAATGAACATAAAAATTACTAACAATAGAAAATAATTCTATCATTACTTTTGTACCATTCATACATAAAATTATATTATTTCTTTTTTAATAAACGTTTTTATATGCATGTTTGTGATTTCTTTATACATTGTCCTAAATTTGTTTTTATTAATCCATGAAGAAATTTTGCTGATCCCTGCTATAAACTGACATCCACTCCTCCCACCTGCCAAATTATTTAATTTCAATAATCATTTACTGAAATTATTTACAATCATTATATATATTATAATAAAGATTTTTTTATTGAATTAAAATCAATTTCTATGTTTGTAAATATCAATCTATTGATATTATAAATCTGAATTTTCACTATTTTGACAAGTAGTTTAAAAATCATTTTAAATATTCATGACTTATTCCAGCAAAATGTTCATATATTTTTTGTGAAATGTAAAGAAGTTCTCTAAATTTTTCATGGTAGTATAATTTTGATAGATTCTCATTTATAGGTATTCATATATATATATACTAAATTTTATTTTGAATATATTGTTAATTCACCTCTTAAAATATTATAAATTATTATTAAGGTAACTTTTTTAAAATTCTTTTTCCACTTCATAAAAAAGTAATTAAAATATTTTATATCTAAATTTTGCAATATTTACTTTCAAGAGATTACGTGTGATATTTTAAAATTTGTTGGAGTACAATGAAATTTATTTACCAAGTTAGAAATATCAAAGTAAAATGAGAATTTTAGATTGGAAATCAAAATTAATTTGATTAAAGATGGCCAAAAAATGTTAAATACAACCATCTTGAATGTGATTTAATCAAATTAAATATAATGAAAGTAAGATTGCTGTTTAATTAATAAATAAAATTATACCTCTTAGTTTAAAAAAAGCCGTATAACAAAACAAATTAATCCTAACAAAATGCAGAATACAAGAAATTTTTTGAGTAATTCTGTGTATTTTACTTTGATAGCTAAAAGAAATATTTTGATAATTTGAAAAATAGAGACAAAAAAAAATTAGAATTTAAGAACGCAAACTACATGATAACATTCTAAATTTTGAATTAAATGAAATATCACTATTTAAGTATTTAAAATTGTTATCACAATTTTATACAATAATAAAATTTAAAAATTAAAATGTTTGGGACTTTGATCCCCTTTATTTATTTAAAATAAATTATACAATAAAAAATACTTTTTTTAATTTTTTTTATACAAGATTTACAAATGCAATCATTATAAAATATTGCCTGTAAAGTATAGAAGAGCTTTTTCAAAGTTCATTTTGAAATAATAAAAGTTCTTTAAAATAATGAAATTCAGTTTTTGACTTGACGATAAAATTTTTACATCAGATGTAAAAAAAAACAATATTTTCAGGATAAAACTATAAGTCAGCTGTTAAAATGCAGATAAAAATGGTAATATTTCCATATTTGCTCTTGTATCAATTTGATATAAATTAATTACGACTTTAATCAAAAATATTTTTCATTAAAATAGTTTCTATTTATTACAAGCTTTAATAAAAGTTGTCCACTTAAAATAATCTGAAACTTGGCCAAACCACAGTTAAGAGGATATCCATTTCAGATAGTTAATAGAGGATATCCTTAGCTTGGAATCAGATACTAAAATATTTCCAATTTAAAGACAAAGTAACAAAAATACTTTCTTTTGGTCCCATCAGATGGCATTTCATGCTTTCACATTCCTGATTCAGCAATACCTTCATCATCTATAAATAATAATAAAGATTTCAGTTAATGATAATTAAAAATTAAATGTATAACTTCATCTAAATTATTTATGAACTAAAAAAAAAAAAAGAAACAACAACAGTTCAAATCTACATAACTAATGAAAAAACGAAAAAAGTCTATTATCATCAGAATGATTTTACAATATAATTGCCTAAGAGCACAGGTTTTGTTATGCCAAAATAATATGATGATTTTTTTTTTATCATTTCCATTATTATAAGTTTTATATTATATGATGATTAATGAGATTTCACCTGATTATGTATAATACTAGTTATATGTGTAGGAGATGATGATCCAGAGCAACTGATGAGTGCTGGTTCAGGACGAAATATATATATTATCATATATGTGGTCATGTGTATCGGTTGTATATGATAGAGTGGATGACGGAAGAGAGCTTGAAAGTCTGAATATTTATAAATTCATATAATTAACACTATTCCTAATTATTTTCATTCTTGTCTCACCAAAATTCTCTATTGTTACGTTTTGCCGAGAACTATAAATTACATAATTAGACAATGCCACTACAATTGATACTTTTTCTGTTCATACAAATTGCGATATTGCTATATAATAAACAATGCAAATGCTGAAGGAGTTTATTTAATTTTTAGTCTTTCATAGATTGTAATGCAAAAGGATTGTGCTACATTATTGTTCAAATATATATTGCTTTAATAATACTGATAAATTTGTTGTTAAGTTTCATTCATATATGTTAACACCCTGGATTTCAAGTCATTTGCTTTTTTTACTTCAATCTATAATAAATTGTAAGTATGCTAGCCTTTCTCACATGCGCAATTATAACAGAGAAAGCCAATCTGATTTTAAACAGATATCTAATAAATAATCAAGCTTAGACACGAGACAGAGATTTTGATAGAAAAGGTTGATACCAACCTTTTCTAAACTTAACTTTTATATATATAAGCCAGTCTTAAGCATCTTAGCCCGAAAGCTTTAAATATATAAACAAATACAATTATCATTCGTTGTGTTATAAATATAATATATTACGGCACGAAATCTCAGATTTACTATACCGTAATTTTTATAGCAGCAACGTTTGTAAACAATATTTATCTAAATCACATGTTGAAAATTGATAATAAATTGAAAGTATGCTAGCTTTTCTCACATGCGCAATTATAACAGAGAAAGCCAATCAGATTTTAAACAGATATCTAATAAATAATCAAGCTTAGACACGGGACAGAGATTTTGATAGAAAAGGTTGATATCTAAACTTAACTTTTATATATATAACCTTTTCTATCAAAATCTCTGTCTCGTGTCTAAGCTTGATTATTTATTAGATATCTGTTTAAAATCTGATTGGCTTTCTCTGTTATAATTGCGCATGTGAGAAAGGCTAGCATACTTTCAATTTATTATCAATTTTCAACATGCGATTTAGATAAATATTGTTTTCAATCTATAACAAAATTTGGCAGAATTTGTGATTCTGCAGATCTAAAAATTTAAGAGTTGTTCTTCTGGCAGTTAATGGTTTTTACTCCAAATAGTTCATTATAAAGCATTAATTATCACTGATTCTCGACTTGATTTTTTTTTTTAAAATTAAAATATTCAAAGTTTACTATCTACTATGAATCAGCAGTAATTAGTTAATTTTTTTTTATATGATATTTTGACTTCTGACAAGATTCAGAGAATTCATTACCCTTATTATTTGGCTTAATGCCTATAAACAATCAAAAGTGAAGTACTTTGTTTAAAATAGAATCTTTTAAGAATAACATTATTGACAAACCACTTATGAGAAATATCAAGTGGATCTCCTTCAAATCTTTATGTTTATTTAATATTTGTAAAATAATAATTATTTTCATAACATTCAAATCCATTTTATCTTCTATTCTGTTTTATATATATATATAAAATTATATTTTCATTATTATGAAGACAAATTATAACAAGTCCTTACTTTTATTGACCATAATGTATTACATATTAATCTTCCTATAATTCAGATATCTAAAATGTATATAAAAAAACAATCCATAAATCAATTATTTATTTAAAAAATGTTGACATGACTCAGTTTAAAACAATAAATATTAAAAAAAAAAAACAATGTTAAAACAATTCAGTGAATAAAATCATCTACTTTAATAAATGGTATAACCATTTTAAAAACTAATTTTTTTTTTTCTACACTGATATAATATTACTTATAAACTTAGGTTGGACGGGATACACATATTATTCTTTTGTTTAATTAAAGAAATGTCATGAAATAAAATATGAAACTCACATGATAAAAATATATACAAATTTTGTTGACTTTGCATAGTATATAAAGCCTAATTCACTTCACTTGCCACGTAAAAATAAAAAAATAGTTTTTAATAAATGATAAAACATTCTTTGGATAAAAATATCACCAAAATCTTTAAAATACTTATACCAGAAATAGGTAAATAGTTTTTTTGTTGTTGTTTTTCTAAAGTTTCTGCTGATGGAAATACTCTTAATAAAATTACCACAATTTTGTCAGTCATGGTTGAAAATAAAACTACTAATATGTAAATTGATATTATTATCATCCAATAATTAATTTTAGTAATTATAATATTAGAACAACTTTTAATCATCTTGATTACATTTATATATATAAATTCTCATCTATTTTGATCTGGACGACAATATAATTTATTCCTGAAGTATTATTTTCAAATAGTATAATAAGTTTCCAATTAAATAGTATCACTATTACTTGTTACATTCAATTATTTCAAATACTCACTCAGTCTTTTAAAAAAATGCAAATAAAAAATTAGAAAAACACTTATAACAGGGGTCGGGAACCAGCGGCTCCTTATTTTGGATAAAAAAAATTATATAAATTTATAATAGCATATGTGTGATAGAACTGTTATTATAATCTGTGCTTTAGAATTGCCACTTGATTGTTTTTATTCTGTTTGATTTATATATGTATTTTAATTCAGTGTTAAGTTATAAACAATTTAATTTTTATTACATTAAAATTGTGATAACCTTCATAAAATAATAAACTCAAGAAAATTAGCTAGGAAAACAAAGCTTCAATAAAGTGTGAACAGAGAAATTTATATTTATAGAAATGGAAATTCTCGATGTTTAATTTATCATTTGCGACTTCAAAATAATAAATCTAGTAATATTGAATGACATTTTCTTGGAAAACATTTAGATTTTAATAAAACGTATCCTGATGGTGATAATAGAAGGAAAGCTGTTGAAGAATTTCAACAGACAAGTTTGGGAACTTGGACAAAATCTTCATCAAATACTACTAAAGCAAGTTTTATGTTATTCTCCTAGAAATAGCAAAAGTGGCAAATCGTTTTTTTTTTAAAAAAAATTGCATGTACAATGTCTCTAAAATTTTGTGTCAAAAATGAGATATGTAAAAGAATTTACCTCTCTCAGCTAAAACTGTAAAGGAAAGAATTGTAACTATTTTTGAACAAGTTTCACATATGCAAATTATGGATATTAATTCTGAATTTATATGCATTGTTGTTGAAGAATCAACTGAAATTTTTGATGCAGCCCACACTTGCATTATGTTTAAATATATCACATCTTCCAAAGTTCAAGAATTTTTTGACATGTTATTCGTAAAACATACTATAGGTAAAGATATTTCAGAAAGTTTGATAACATGTTTACAAACTAAAAATATAAATATTGATCAAGTAACCTCTGCTATAATTGCAAATCATATTTCCCATGAAATTACTTCATTTCATTATATTTTGCACCAAAAAGCTTTAGTTGCAAAATCATTAGAATTGTTATCACAACTAACAAGTGTAATGGACGTTGTTGTATCAATAATCAACTTCATGCGATCTAAAATATTGAATCATAGATTTTTAATACAATGTTAGAAAAAATGAATAGTCAGTATGATGATTTACTTGCATTTACATTTGTAAGATGGTTATCAAGACAGAAAGCATTTATACAATTTCTTGAGCGTTTAAAAGAGGTGAATATTTTCTTGAAATATAAAAATTAAAATGCAGATCACTTACAATTACTCAATAATCTAGAATTGATTCAAAATCTTTTTTAATTGCCATGCCCATTTTAATAAATTGAATCTGAAATTGCAAGGAAAAAGAAATACATTTGAGCAGAAATTGGAGTATTTTTCGAAGATGTTTCTAAAGATGAATTTATATTTTTTGAAATAGACAGCTTTCCAAATCAAGAGAAAATTGATTGTAAAATATTTTCAAAAATGGTAATCTTCATTTTAGATTCATTACAAACAAATTTCAAGGTTTTAAAAACATCAAGAAATAATAAAATTTATAATTGTATACAATTAGATGTAATTTGAAAGTAATAGACTTTAAAGCTTTTCCTGAAATATCCATAACAGAACTACAAGTAGAGCTTCTGGAAATTCAAAATAACAGTATTTGGGTTCAAAAACTTCAGGAAATGATAGTGCAGATAGAAGAAATTCAAACAACTACAGGACTAACATGTCAGGACATCACTTTCAAATACTGAAATTTTTTTCCAATTAATTATTTGAATGTTAGGTGATTACCTTTTGGCATCTTGATACTTTTTGGTTCAACATGTAATTGTGAACAATTGTTTTCTTCAATAAATTATGTTAAAAGTAAACATAGGAGCAGACTGATTCAATGAAGGTTTTATTATTACTAAAATGCATGAAATATACTTTAAATGTGAACAAAAAGAGGGAGCCTCTGATCTAAACAACCTAAGGACCATTTTGATGATCCCCCCCTATTAATAAAAATAATTGAGCAGCTAATTAAAGATCAAATACAAAACAAAATCCTCAACTTTATTTCTAATGATCAATATGTTAAGAAGGGAGAGTCATTGATTAATGCCATCAGCCAAATGAAGCTCCTAGATTATATTAGGGCCAAAAAAATGTCCAAACCGATCGCCGTCCAACTGGATATTGAGGCGGTATTAAACTCCGTTAGACTAAACATTCTGATAGACATCCTCCAAGAATATGAGGTGCTGGGAGTCTACCTTAAAATAATTGATAACAAATAGATCTATGTTTATCACGATGAATGGCAAAGTCACTCCTGGGTTTGATCCTTTCATTTTGATCCCTCACGGATCTCCGCTCAGCGCGCTATTATTCATAGCATATATCAATCCGCTGCTGAGAGAGATCGAGAGGTCACTTCCGGGAGTATATGTGCCTACCATCAAAAGGGAGATAAGACCCATCAGTTATATGGATGATGTACTTGTGTCTCCTTTCCAGCAAGTATATACCCAAATTATAAGAAATTTAACTTGACCAAATCAGCCACGTGGAAATTGCTGAATGTAAAGAGAATAAAATCAAATTTCAAGGTAAACCTGCAAAAATTTCTAGGTTTTGACTTTTACAAATCAAATAGATTGATGAGGCACCAAATTGAAGAATCACTACCAAGCTTAATACAATGGACATACACTTCACTTACCGGGCTATATATCTCATTACAAGGTAAGGTTACACTTCTCAATTCGCTGCTGTTTCCGAAAATCATCTATTTTCTGGCTGGGATATGCTCATCCAGAAAATTCGCTCAAAAAGTAAATGCCTTTTGTACTAAACTGTTTTGGGGACGAAAGGTCTCTGCTATCAGTCTCCGAGCATTATAAAACACCACGAAGACTTAATGGCCTTTCGCTCCATTCTATTAAAACACTAATTATACAAACTAACTATAACTCACTATTTAATATAATAAACAAATACCCAACCATATCACCCAAAGAAGACATCATCCCTACGAATTGGCCCCCAACAAGTGGATTAGTTCTTTATATACAAATATTCAAAAGGTAATTCACATAAAAGAAAACCCAATCACAAATAAAATAAAATACTGGACAACAACTAAATTACTAAATGGAGAAAAACGCATAACTGACAGAAAATTAGACATCACCAATCAGCAACTGATATATAAATCTCATTATCTGTTCATTGAACCAATGTACCAAGACTTTATAATCAAATATAACCTGGACTTCCTTTCCATGAATGCCTAACTGGCACACCGAAGAAATATAAAGAAGATAGACCCTATGTGCAGATGTGCGGCACGGAAGAAGGGTCCATCAATTACATATTTATAAGATGTAATAAATTAAATTACCATAGAACACTCCTCACAAGATGGACAAATAACCCATTTGGGCAATTCATACCCATTAAATGGTGCATCAAACAAGGCGTTTAAGCAGAAATAAGGCTTACAATCTTCATTTACTTCGCATTATGGTGCATACAATGTAAAATCACTATTGGGAAATCGGGAGATCCACAGAAAATGGAACTAAAGAAAATCATAGAAAAAATCAAACAAAGAGACAATTTAATAGTTCCAGATTATTTAGTAAATGCCACCTGGAGAAACTTCAAATAAAGATGACGATCGCTAAATCTACAGAATTGAGCTGCTGGAGAAACCATTACGTACATAGAAGTAAATACGTTAAAGTTGAATGATTTACATCTGAGACTGTAGTGTAACAAAATAAACAATTTATATTATACTGTAATAGCAAAATGTAGGTTTGTACCACATAATAAATTTTCTCTTAATAAAAAAAAAAAAATGTGAACAAGTTGGCTGAGAACATAACAGTTCTAAAGTCATATTAATAAATTAGAATATTAACTTTGTATCTTCATATTTATAAAATGATTTTTTTTACTGATAAATTTTATAATACAAATTTAGTATATTTACTAGAAATTTAGGGGGAAAAACAAGTTCTAATTAAAAGTAAAATTTATAGAAAATTTTTATTTTTTTTGTTTCACCCATTAAAATATGATATGCAAGTTTAAGAGTTGTTTGAATCATATATATGCATAGTTAGTGTTATTAAATTGATAAATAATGAAATTGATTTCAAATTGCAGGTCCCTAAATTTTAATTTTTCTACGTTTTTTGTCAAAATAGCTCTCTGCCTCAAAAATGTTCCCTACCCATGACCTATAATAAGAACAAAAAAAAATTTCAGGAAATTAGATAACTATCTAAAATGGAGTAATAAATTTAAATATATATACTTTTAACTACTCAAGATCACAAATTTTATTTTAAAAAATTAAAATCATCTTCAGGAAGGAAATTTTGAAACATCAAATAATTTTTGTCCATTATTTACTAAATGTTTTTAAATCATAGAACTCAGTAGCATATTACTTGATGGAATGATTTGTTGAATAGTCAATATTAAATCATCCATGCACCTCGTTACTGTTTCACAATGCTTTAATTATCACCCTCTTTACAGTTTCAATTGCCCCAGCAATCTAAATATATATTTAATCAATAAATAAACTTTAAAAGATCAAAAAATCCTGAAGAAAGTAGGATTTCATCTCTCTTCAAGCATTTACATACACAGTCTGCTAAAGAGGTTTTTTTAAATTTTCTGCATGAAAAAAAAAAAAAAAAACAGTTTTTAAATAGTTATTGTATTGGACATTTTCACTAATCCATTACAAATAAATCATTAAATTCAATAATGAAATTTTAATACCAATATAAGCATTATAGCAGTACGTAAACAGAAATAAATCATGATTGGTTTTCTGACAATGATTATATTAGTGATTTAATTAAAAGGAAATATATGCATTCTCTGTCTGACAAAATGATAGATTAAATGTGGAACTTCAAAATAAATATAAAGATCTGAAGGCAGAAGTTCAAAGACTGAAAATGAGACTTAAAAATGATTGGTGGATTAAAACTACAAAGAAGATGCAGACATTTGTTGACGTGGTCGTTAAGCACCATAACGGGCCTGAGAAATAGTATCACAATCCTATTCAATCCAGCAATAGCATTTTCTTATATGATTATAATGATATTTTGAACAGATAGAAAAAGTATTTTGATCATCTTTTGAATAATAATACAAGAATTGATATGATGATTTTTAATAATTTCATTTACTTATTTAGATATGGACAAAGATATTCTCCTTAACGGAAGTCAGAACACCTCATTGTAATCTTAAAAATGGAAAGGCTGCAGGTCCTGATTAAGTTTTAAAATATGGTGATGATATATTAGCTTAAAAAATATTGGAATTTTTTTTAGGAATATCTGGATCCATGAAATTGTGCCATCCGATCTTAAGGATGCTTTTATTGTTCCAATTTTTAAAAACGGTAATAAACAAGATTGTGGTAATTATTATAGAATATCATTATTATCTACTTCAGCAAAAATATTTTCAAGAATTTTGTTGTATAGATTGCTTCCAATTATAAATAAATGGTTATTAGAGACTCAATGTAATTTTAGGGAATTAAAAAGCACTGCAAAAATATGACTTTTTGTTCCCAGGCAAATGCACAAAAAGTATCAGGAACAAAAAAATGACATATATTGCTTTGGTCAAGGCATTTGTTTTGATTAATAGTACAGGTCTATGACATTGTTTAAATTAGTTGATTGTCCAACAAAATTTATTCATATTATATACCCTCCACATGTTGGATTGAGAGAAAGTGTTTTATTACAGGTAGAAAATCAGAGGTATATGAAATAAAAACTGGTGTTAAATAAGGATGTGTACTTGCTTCAACTGTGTTTTCAATTTTTATGACAGTGATTTTTGGAATTGTTTATAGGTAGCTTAATCAGACAGGATCAAAATATGATACAGATTTGATAGTGGAATTTTTAATTTGAATCGGTTAAAAGCAAAAATAAGAATTTCAACTTCTTTGATTCTGGATTTACAATATATCGATAATTGTGCTATTTTTGCCAGTTCAAAATTCGATTTACAAAATGTTCTTAATGATTTGAATGCAATTAATAAAGATCCTGGCTTATTAATTAATGTTCAAATAATTCAAGTTCTTTATCAGCCAGTGACGGAAGAAAAATCCTCAGCAACTTTCAATTTAGACAGTTATCAACTTGAGAATGTAAACCAGTTTAAATACTTTGGTAGTTTTATAAGTAGAAAGGTGGATTTAGTTGTCAGGATCCAACACAGATTTCAATGTGCTGCTGCCTTTAACAAATTGAAAGGTAGAATATATCACCATATAGAAATAATTACTGTCACTAAGTTAACTGTATATAAAGCTGTTATTCTATGTAATTTATTGTATGGATGTGAAACTTGACACTCTAAAGACATAATACAAAGACATTAAAAAAGTTTCAATTAAAAATGCTCTATAAAATTTTAAAAATACAGTAGCAAGATTGTAAAACCAAACAATATGTTTTCAGCTTGCAGGATCTGATACTATGGATTTAAATATAGGGTTTGTAAGAGAAATAAATCCCATCTATTTTATGAGGATTATCTCAAAGACATTCTAAAGAAGTGCAATGTCATTGGGAAGATATGGCAGAGAATAGAATAATACATTGGAGAACTACAATTAGACATGGTGTTGAAATATTTCAGAAAGAAGAGTTTTCTGCTGAGGAAACTAAAGGACAACATTGTAAAATATCAAGAAAGCAGAAAATTGAATTAGTATGTTCTATATGCAGTTACAGACTAATTTATATAATCACTATAAAACTCATTTTTAGAGAACTTTTCTTTCTCTCTCTCATTCTTTCTTTTCTTTTTGCAGTTAGAATGGCTATATTTATTTTTGAGTGATTTATTATTATTAATATTAAACAGAAATAATGTTATTTTGACAAACTATCAATCATTTCTATAATATCCAATAAGGACAGTGAAATCATCATCAACCATTATCAATCCACTGCAGGATGAAGGTCTCTCCAAGTTCAATCCATCTTTTCCTATCTTTAGCTTCTCTTCTCCACATCATCCCCTGCACACTTTCTTATTTCATCCATCCATCTCACATGTGGTCTCTTTCTGGGTCTTTTACAATCTCTTGAAATCCAGTTTAAAATTTCAATTGCCCATCTATTATCATCTCTTCTAACAATATGTCCAGCCCAACTCCACTTCAGTCTTTTAATTTTTTCAATGAGGTCAGTAACACCTGTTTGTTCTCTTACCCATACATTGCGTTTTGGATCCCTTCTTGTTACTCCCAACATGCATCTCTCCATACTTCTTTGAGTGGTCTCAAGACTCTGTATTGCTCTTCTATTAAGTGTCCAAGTCTCAGATCCATAAGTAAGAACTGGCAAAACAACACTTAAAAACCTTCCTTTACAAACAACATAGGCATATTTCCTTTTAGTATCAAGTTATTTCTACCAAAAGCACTCCAACAAAGTTTAATACTATGATTAATTTCATCCATTATATTTCCATCCGTATTAATAATCTGACCAAGGTATTTGTAACTGTTAACTTCTTCTAACTCATCATAATCAATCTTTATTTTCATATTTTGAGAAAATCTATTAAACATTACTTTAGTCTTTTTAACATTTATCTTTAGTCCTACTTTCATCTGATAACTCCTGCAACATTTCCTGTAACTCTAAAGCATTATTTGCAAAAACAACTACATCATCTGCAAAATCTAAATGACTTAAATAATCTCCATTTACTTTCACTCCTTTAGCTTCCCATTTTAATCCACAAAATACTTCTTGCAGCACTGCTGTAAAAAGTTTTGGAGATATGGAGTCACCCTGTCTTACACCCTTTTCAATGTTGATTTTCCTACTATCATTATGTAATCTAATTGTTGCTGTTGCATTTTTATAAATATTCTTTAAAATGTGACAATATCCTGGATCTACACCTTGATGATCCAATGCTTTAATCACTGAAGAAATGTTTGTAGAATCAAATGCCTTTTCATAGTCTACAAATCCTAAGCATAATGGCAACTCATATTCATTTGTCCTTTCTATAATTTCTCTCAATACCTGGATATGATCTACTGTACTAAAACCACTTTTAAATCCAGCTTGTTCTCTTGGTTGGTGGAAATCCAGTGTTTTCTGTAGACGAGTTGCAATTATCTTAGTAAAAATTTTGTATAAAACTGATAGATCTGTAATTTCTAATATCTTCTTTATCACCTTTTTTAAATATTAATATTAATACTGCATTCTTCCAATCATCTGGTACATCTTTATCATTTAGACATTTGGTATATAACTTTGCTAAAAATTTTTCTATTTCTTCACCTGCTTCTTTTAATATATCAATTATAATTCCATCATTACCTGGAGCCTTCCCTTTCTTCATAAATTTAATTGCATGTCTCATTTCCTCATTCAAAATTCTGGGCAATTCGGAAGATATAATAGGTATAGGAGACACTTGTTCTTCATTACTATATAATTTTTGATAAAAATCTTCTACACATTTCATGATGTCATCACTCTTTTTGGTAATAATGCCATCTTTTTTTCTTATTGCAGATATAAATTTCTTACCAATACCAAAATGTTGTTTTACACTCTTTAGACTTTTATTCTCTTCTACAGCTTTCCTTGCTAGTCCACAATTATACTTTCTTATATCATTTTCAACTCTTTTCGAGATATTCAATCTTTTTTAATGCATCATTGTTGTATATCTTCATATTTCTTCTTTTCTTCATAAATTCTCTAGTCTCAGTAAAAATTTTATTGGTCAATTGCTGCTTTTTTCTACCAGCTATCTTTGTTGCAGTTTTTAAAAGTGTATCACTTATTTTCCTATTAATGTCATTCAAATCTGAATCATGTTCAAAATCTACCAATACTTGAAACCGATTTGTAAGTTCTAATTTAAATTCATTAGAATGTTTCTGAAGATTAGGAATATCAACTGTAAATATTGTTTTTCTTAATAATTTTTGTCTCTCTAGTTTTGCATTAATATGAATCTTACATCTTACTAATCGATGATCACGTCCTGTGTTAAATTTATTAAGAACATTACAATCTTGAAATATGTATTTTCTGTTAGTCAAAATATAATCCAATTCTGCTGTACCTTCATTTGGATGCTTCCATGTCCATTTCCTTTTAACATTTTTCTCAAAAAAAGAATTCATAATATAAAGTTTTTCTTTTTCTGCAAACTCCACAAGTCTAGGTCCTCTCTCATTTCTATTACCATAACCAAAATTACCTACAGCATTTTCATCTTTCATTTGTTTACCAATTCTAGCATTAAAGTCTCCCATAACAATTTTAAAATGTTGTTTACTCTGATCAAAAGCCTTTTGTATATCTATATAAAAATCTTCTATAATTTCATCACTATGAGAACTTGTTGGGGCATAAACCTGAATTATCTGCATTTGGTATCTGCTATTAAGTTGTTAAACTAATATTGCCACTCTGTCTGATACACCATCAATCTCCAAAATGTTATTCTTCCATTTTTTATTTATAATGAATCCTACTCCACTTGTATTTCCAATATTTGTGCCTTTAAATTGGTTTAAAAAGTGGACATATACTCTACTATAAAGGATAGTGAAATACATATATTATCTTTTTTTTTTCATTAATAGATAATGTTTAGAAGTTTAAAAAATTCTATAAATGAGACATGAAAATTTAATATTATTTTAAATAATTATAAATATGTATTACTGCTAATAAGTAATTATTATATATATTTAGTGTGATTAATTATAATTTCTATAATCACTTAATAACAGTTGCCTTGTCTAATAAATCCATATTACAAAAAAAAAAAAGGCTCCAAACAGTTTTGACATAATATTAAATTCTCAAGAAAATTTAGATTTTACATCACTTGTAACTCAAAATCAAGTCAGAAGGATTCTGAAATTATATTCAAATAAACAAAAAAAATACAATAAAAAAAAAAAAACGTCTTACCATCATAACCTTGATTTTCGTGTGCTTCAGGATGTAGTGATGGCTCATCTTCTTTCTTTTCAATTACACACAATAAACATTGATGGATACAGATATATTGTTGCTGAAAAATACAAATGAATTATTTTTAAATGTATTTATTATTTAACCAAACGGCATTTAGATACCAAATAATAAGACATAAATCAGTTTCTTGTTCATTTTAGCTACAACT
This sequence comes from Epiperipatus broadwayi, assembly GCA_028023455.1. Lineage (NCBI taxonomy): Eukaryota > Metazoa > Onychophora > Udeonychophora > Euonychophora > Peripatidae > Epiperipatus > Epiperipatus broadwayi. The sequence goes on along the minus strand of JAQFVV010012394.1, from coordinate 13,797,782 downwards.
CTATTTTTTCATCAATTCAGTTACACAAAGACAAATCATTTAATATTTCAATAATAGTAGTATCTCCATTATAGTTTTTGAAAAGACAGGTCCTGCATATCTATCAGAATATCTCTTAAGATTTCATACTACTTGCTATATTTTTCTAAATCTTACAATTACTTCCTGTTTCTACTTCTTTCACTCATAATTCCTCTACTTTGTTCAAACTAATTCTTCTTAAACATTCTCTTTTTATTTTCAACTCTATGTTTCTAACCTTACCCTTCTAACGCATTTATTTATTCTTTTCTAAATCTCATATCTACAGATTTCAATCTTTTTTTCTAATTGTTCCAAATTTTTCGTCCAGTAAAAATAACATTTCAAATAACAAAGTTTACATATCTTTTTCTATTCTTAATGGCTTTTTGAATAATCACGCTAAATTTATTAAAAACATTACTTCCCAAATAATTAAAACGTATTTTCATCCTTAAGTTATACAAATTATACTTATTGGATTTAGCTTTCAATTACATTCATTCTCATTATCTGCAAGCCATCACAAACTAAAAAAAACTATATAATACCCCTCCAGTGTTAATTCATCTATATTTTTTTTTAAAAAAAAAATCATTAGTAATTTCTCAAAAAAATAAACAAAATAAGAGAAATGCAATATCTTTGATTTACAAGTCCTCTATATCTATTTCTCCGGGAGGCAAAAATAGAACATTCAATCTTGAAAATGTTTTGATTTATATACTGATATCTAAAATCACCATTCATTTCAATTTGTGCCTTTTTTTTTTTTTTAGAATGGCAGCCAAAGTAATCCAATCAAAAATCTTTTCAAAATCAATAATCAAATATTATGTTTCCTCTTTTTATATATCATTTAATAATTGACCTCATTATTCCAATTGCATCTTTTATCCCTCTTCTTTTTCTAAAAAAAAATAATGCCTGATTTCAATAATTTAATTTAGGATATTTTGAAAATTGCTGTTAATTAAGGTTTCATTCCTTTTGAATACCAATAATTGATTTGCTATTCATATAATAATGTAGGAATTAGATAAGTGGTGCATTTTTTTGTCTGACTGGGTAGTTTAGCGATAGTATGAAAATGGGCGTTAGTTAAAACTTTATTAAAGTAAGTCTGACTTATATGCTTTCAGAGTTTATTTCTTAATAAATATTATTAAATCAAAAATGCACATCTTCGATCTTACATTTTTCTTCTAACCATCATTGCCTAATTTTATTAGTCATCATCATCATCATCATCAACCATTATCAATCCACTGCAGGATGAAGGTCTCTCCAAGTTTAATCCATCTTCTCCGATCTTTAGCTTCTCTTCTCCACAACACTCCTGCACATTTTCTTATTTCATCCATCCATCTCACATGTGGTCTCTTTCTGGGTCTTTTACAATCTCTTGGAATCCAGTTTAAAATTTCAATTGTCCATCTATTATCATCTCTTCTAGCAATATGTCCAGCCCAACTCCATTTCAATCTTTTACTTTTTTCAATAAGGTCAGTAACACCTGTTTGTTGTCTTACCCATACATTGCGTTTTCGATCTCTTCTTGTTACTCCCAACATAGATTAGTATCATGGTTTATTTCATTGTTAAGATATATTTTATGAATATTAGTAATATTGATATTATTTTCATTTTTTATCTCTAAAGTTTTTATTAATCATTTCAAAGGTAATTTAATACTTTTTCCTCTTTAATAATTAACAAATAATACTGTAATTTTTTTAAAATTCTTTCTGAATAAATCATTTTGGTTTGGATTAACTTCTATCTTTGCCACTTACTTATACAGTATTTATTTTTTCTATTCACAAATATAAAAAATTTCCTCAATTGCTGGCTCAGGACTTTTTATATAAATTCTACCTCTATCAAGAGTGACTTGAAATTATATCAGTTCCACAAAACAAACATTCTTTCTAAATCTATTCTGAAATAGCATATAATCTGATTGAAAATTAATCTTATCACATAAGAGCTTTTCATGTGTAAATTCTCTTATTACATTTCTCTATAAACTCATAATTACTTTTAATCAATCTTATTTTCTTATCTCTTATTATAATTTACAGTTTTATTATCTCTTCGCTATCCATTACAGCATTTCTATCCACCATGATCATATTCTTTTTTAACCAATTTTGCAATTTCTTCATACATATTATATAATTTATATTCATAATCAAAAAATGTTATAATTCACCAGAAATTATTCTAGTAAGATCTTGTGGCTTTATTAAATCTAGTTACAAATAAGTTATCATTCATAATTTCAGTCTTTTTAATAAATACTTAAAATCTGAGAATCCTATAAAACAGAACATATAAAAAAAGTTATTATCAATGTCCATGTGTATTATGATAGTAACAGTCAATGATAAAAAAAATAAATTCAATAAGAAAAGACAAAATGTTACCAAAATTAATATGATTTCCATATAAAAAGCTACATATCATAGATTTATTACTTTCAATTTTTATTAAATTATTTTGTAATAAGAAAAGCACAACTAAGCTCAATAAAAAAATGTTCCAATAAATAGTAACGTATTGTATTAAAAAGCATTGAATTTATATAAAGACATTAGCAAAGGATACAATGAAAAATAATATCAAGCTATTTACTGCTAACAAAGTATAGTTGCATGAATTTCAAATTATTATTCCACTATATTTTTCATAAGAGAAAGAAGATTATTATTTTCTTTTGTTGTTGTTGATATTTTAATGTGTCATCATCATCAGATTCTAAAGAATATTTGGCCACCGCAGCCATTTCACTCTATCTTCGGCAATTCCCTTCATATGCATATGAAAAACATTCAATTTCACTGATCACATTTTTAAAATAGGATATGCTTGGTCTGCCTCTCAGTCTTTCTAAAATCTTATTTCCAAAATATTTTGTAAAAATCTATTATATTTTAAAGTGTGACCCAAAAACTTAATCTTCTCATTTTTATCATATTCAGTAGTTTTTTTTTTTACTTCCAAGTTCTATAACTATTTGATCATTAATCTTCTTTTCTGATTCAACTTGTTCTAGTGAATCTTCTCCAAAGCCAGATTTCCATTCCTTCCAATCGGATTTTTTCTTGTTTTTCCAAAAACTATGTTTCGCACCATAATTCAATATATTCCAAATGAAAGTTTTAATTGAAAAGCATGTATTGCTAACATTTTTTTAAATTTCAGCAAAACAATCATTGTCATCACAAAAAATACTTCCTAGATAATAAAATTCCTAAATTTACTTTAAACATATATTATTTATCTGCATATCAATTAGACTTTTTATCTTCTTTCTGCCTGCCTAACATCATCACCACATTTATTTTAATTTATATTCAATATCTTAATCACTTTATTCATTTCTTTTTCTGAGTCTATAAATAATGCTACATCATCTGCATAATGAATATGTCTATGCTGACAATTAATTTTAATTCCTTTAGTTTTCTATTTTATAATGCTTATTGTGTTCTCAATAAATAAATTGAATAAGTAGTTATAATGAACAGCCTTAACCCCAAACCTTTTCTCATATTGTCATTAGTTTTTTCTCTATTTATAAATTTTTGTATTTTGATATTTATATAAATTTAAAATTAATGGTCTATCTTTTCAATCAAGGCCTATATTCTTCATCATTTCAAATAACAACTTCAATTTCTCTAGGTTAATAAAACCACATAAAACTTCTATTCATTCATTTTCTTTGCAAAATCATTCTTAATAATATTATTGCTCTTCTTGTTGCTTTTCCAGGTCTAAAACCATGTTAATCTTCATCCAAATTATCATTGATTTTCTTTTGTATTCTATTTTAAATTATTATGAATAAAATCTTTGAAGCACAAGATAAATAGAACTATTTTTCTATAATTTGTGCAATTATTAATAATTTACTAATCTTAAATGTGTATAATTTTAAAATTAAATTGAATCATATATAAGAATTTTAAATGTCAAAGGCTACACTAGAAATAATATTAATCAAACTACACCAAGTATTTAACTTTAAATTTCTAGACAAATTTCTTATTGGTATTTTTTTATCTTTTAAAATATTTACATTTAATGCATTAAAGAGAAGTAATGGAGAAATTTATAATAAAAGAATAGTTTGGGAAAGACAATATATTGAATAAATTACCAAATAATACAAAGGAAAAAGTTGATAAGTGTATGAGTAATATATAAAATTTCTTGTTCCTGTAGGAAATTTTATTTTAATGAAAGAATACAAATTCATTTGTAAACATAAATTTCTATCAAATCAAGTTCAATTTATTATATTCTGATATAGAATAATGCTTTAATATAAAAATTAAAAGTTGAAAGCTTACAAAAAGTCTCATCAGAAAGAATAATTACATCTGTCACAATGCAGGAGAGTTTTTTAAAAAAAGGGAATTAGATCTTTATCTCTGAAGAAAGGCAAAATTGTTTATGAACTAATGTATAATTTTTTTCTTTTAAAAAATTTTTTTCTTATGAAAAGAAAATTCTGAATGTTATGATGTGATTGGATGGAAAATTGATATCGGAATTGTTTTTTAAAAACAAAAGTATATGGATAGTAGAATTCAGGAGAGTTCAGTAGTAGTGAGTTCAGCAGACAAAACAATTTGTAAGTGTGATACTAAATTGAAGCAGTATAAAATTGGGGAATTTACAAAAACAATGAGCTAACTTCTTGCTAAACTTAATCACTGATACAACAATATAATCAATTTCATTAGAAGGAATATAAAGAAAAATATCCCTGGAAGAAACTTTCAAAATCTCAGCTGTCTCAACTTATAAATTACTCTAAAATGAAAATATAACTGTTAAAGTGGAAGCTGAGCTATAAAAGAAAAAGAAAAAAATCTAACCTGAAATGAAAATAATTTTTAAACTGGCAACTTGGGAGTTACAAAAAAAAAAAAGAAAAAATCTAAATGGATGAAAATAATTCTAGAGAAAGCTATAAAACTCCAACACCAAGAGATTAACTATTAACTGCAAGATTTTATACAAGAAGAGATACTCAACTTTGCAATTACAAAAGAAGGACTAAAATGAAAATCTATAGTTGATTATAGACTACACATCTACATTTATACATATTGAATAATTTTTTTAGTAATTTTTTGGAAAGGTTTTTTTTTTATTAGATTAAAACTGTATGGGAACATTTTCAATGCCAAAAGAAAAAGGAAAGAAAGATTCAAGTTAAAATTATTTTCTTTCTTTATTGTGAAATATTTTTTTAGGGTTTGTTTATTATGAAGGAATATCTCATTTAGAGTTAAAAGGATCGGAAAGAGAATATTTATGTGTTATGTGAAATTATGAGCTGCATGGATAGACTTGCCTAATATTTATATTAGATTTGTCACATTATCATTTTCTAAATTTTTTTATTCTTTTGTTTATTAGTTAATATTAAATAATTATTTAAAAAATAATTTCTGAAATTATTTTTTCTGACATCTTTATTCTTATAGCTATCTGTTCTGTAAATTACCAATGCATGTGATTGATTTCATCATAGTTGTGCTTTAAGGGATTTGTAGGTTATTCCAATGGAATTATTTAATAATAGAACAAATAAGTGTATATGTTTTCTCTTGTTCAGTTTCTAGGTTCCTTGCAATCCTAAAGTTAACTCAGATATAATAGTATTTGCCATAAATATGTGTGTAACATTCAAATAGTTATCTGTAGAATTATTAGGATGGTACAAACATAAAGATCATTTTTAAATAAGTCCACTCAATTTATAGATTTTATAACTAGTTTAGACATGGCCAATACACTCAAAGTATCAGATGGATTAAAGCATTGATACAATAATCCCAGCATTTTTGATGTAAATTATTTTTATCACTTACATATATGCATGTGGTTGAAATATTTTTATAACACCCTAAGTTTGCCAGTGATAAGATGATGATTATTCTAGATTTGATATTAAGTTATTTCTAAATCCAGTCACAAAGAATGACTGTTGACTCTTGATTATTGTTGGTAATGCTATATTTTTCATATTACTTCCAATGATCATTTTCTAAGCTTAGAAAAAAGCAGGGATGCTTTTGCTGATGACAATGGTGCTTTGGATGATGATGATTTCCATCAATACTGTTCCATTCCACATTCTTATCATTACAATATGTCAAAAACTTAAATTATATAAGATGAGCAGTCTCTGTACAAAGGTTTGGAACAAATAAAACAGTCATTGGGTTTATGATATGATAAAGAAACATGTTCTGACATAATTGTTAATTCGTGAAGGCAAGGGAACAAAAATGTTGGATTAATGATATCACACTTCTATTAATATACAATATTAAATTCATTATTTTATTTATAAAAATGAATTTTAGGAAGCTAAAAGTTTATTCCGTTTCTTGGATTAGAGCTGGTTCAATAGGTGAGTTAATCAAATAATCGCATCAAGCTCCAAATTGGAATAATAAGTGTCAAAATAAAACTTAATAATTAAATAAATAATTTTGATTAAGTTAGTAATAAAAAAAATACTAAATAAAATGTAAAAAAATAATAATTAAAAGACATTTTAAAGTAAAAATATCCTTTCTCCTAATCTCATTTTATCAAAAATCATTTAATCTTTAAACAAATTTTTCATTCATTCATAAAAATTTTCTTGATAATTCTTTAATGAATCAATTGTTTTAAAAATATATAAATATGCTCAAGATTGACTGACTGATCTAGCAATAACTTCTAAAGAAAAGACTATGTATAAAGCAATAAATTATAAAGAAGTTATCACAAGCTATATGAAAACCAAAAGAATGATTTAATATGTTATGTTTTGTTTTTTATTCTTTGAGTTTTTATTACTTAAGTTTTATTTTGTTTCATTTTTTTGCATTTTTAAAATTATTTATTTGTATTTTAATATTTCTTTTTATTTAATACATATTTTATTCTATTACATCCATTGCTTTGATCAGGAAAGCATTTTAAATAAATACCAATAGACTTTTCAATGATTTTAAAATGCAGGCCTTGTCTTGTGCAATAAATTAAAAGCAAAATTTCTTGACATTAACATCATTACTCAGAAAAGAATGATTTTTTTTTAAGTTGAAATTTTCTTTAAAAAAAGTTTCTAAGAAATATAAAAGTCACTTTTAGAAATAAGAAGTTAACAGTTTCTACTTACCTCTGTTTGCACCATCCAAACTCTTTCTTTTCTCATTTCATATACAATTCCAAAAATATCTACATAATCATGAGTTTCTATGTGTTGTAGTAACCTATCAAGCACAATAAAGGTGCCTGACCTCCCAACACCTGCACTATAAAAAAAAAAATTAATAGGAGTAATTTGATAAAAATCTGGTAAAAAAAACAAACAAACATAATGCACTAATAAATCAATGTGTGTGAATCATTATCATACTCATTTATAATATAGTGGGGTGGGTGGGTTAAATTTTCACTTTCTATTTTACAAATAATAAAATCAATCGGTAAAAAATTAAAAATATAGATTAGTAAATTTTATTATGCATTAAGAGTGATTATTTTTATTAATTTTATTACAGTTTCTACCTAAAAAAAATACAAATAATAATTATTTATTTTTAATTTTTTTTCAAATATGTGCTAAGTCTTATTGAATTATTCATAGTCTAAAAAGAATCATTACTACCAGATTCTAAAAAAAAACTGAGTTTAAAAATTTACTCCAAATTTGTTTACATCAAAAAAAGTATCAATTAGAAAGTTATTTTGCAAATTCCTGAAATCATGTTTACTCTAATAATAATATTTGTCTCAATTGAAAGAATCTACTTTCAGTTAAAAGCCCTAGATCAGATGTTAATATTTCATATATGTGAAAATATTTATAAAGTTGTTTGTTATGAATAAAAAGCTGAAACTTTAGAATAAATTTGATTGATTCAACGGTTTTATTGAAAAATCTTTTCCACTAGAAAAATTAAATATCACTAAATCAATCAAAATGATTCTAATTTTTTTTTTTTGCTAAATCAACTGAATTCTTTTTATTGATAATATTCATCTCTTAAAGAATCTTTACTAGGATATTTGAAAAATATATAGATTTTATCATGTTCTTTATTATCTAAATTCATTTATTAAAATTTACTATTATTATTTAAATTTGATTGAATATTCTTTCAGTCTTATCACTTAAATATGTTCATGAAAAACAGAATATCACAATCTTTTTTTAATAACGAGTGAGCAAATAGATATGTACTTCTATTTTATCAAAAACAAACAAACATGAAAGTAAAACAAACAAGTGTATATATAGCTGTCTCATTGTAAAAATGAATTATCTAGAATTTTTGTAAAAATAGTCATATATAAATAATACTTATTTTAAATAATTTTATCACAAACACTATTTATTTTTTTATGATTTGTTTAATTTATTTTTGTTGTACCATAATAAGACAGTTAAAAATTATAATATTTTACTACAACACCAGAAATAAGATTATTTCGAAACTAATTTAATGTTTATTATTTTTCCCAATAATCAGAAAATTTGATTTTTGATTTTTTTATAACAAAATATATGAATTAATTTAATTAAATATACATAGTTTGAGAAAAGAGGATTTCTTTTTTTAAATGAACATATTTTTATTTCTATTGGATTATTTCTACTTTCAAAAAACAAGCAAATGTTTTATAGGGAGTTTCCTGTGATTAAAGGTAGCTAGGAGATCATTTAAGCAAACAACAATAGAGATGGTTCTGATTGTTATTATGCGGGTGTTTAAGATTGATGTTTCAATAACTTCATAGTTATTTTTTAAAAAAAAAACAGAAAAGACTGGATTTCAAACAAGAGAACTAAATGTAAGTTTATGTTGGGTTAGTAGATTCTATTGAATTTCAATTTAGTCAATGAAAAAAAATGCTTTCAAATATTAGATATTTTTAAAGTATTATTATTGTTTTTGTTTAACAATTGGGTTTCTTGGGATTTTCTATGACTTATCTAATAAATTTATAATATTATTTTTTCATTCGATTCATTCTTCTATGTGAAACAAAACAGGCAAGGAATTTCAGAAATATCTTGTTTTTCAAATGGGTTATTATCTTTTGGTCCATATTTACAATCTTTACATAGAATGTATAACTAGAGTATTTATGAAAGATGTTGTTTGTAAAAGTCATCTATATTAATTTAAACAGCAGGATCCCCATATCTGCATGCCAAACTTTATGAATAATGAATTGTGTTTTTAAAAACACAAGCACATATTTATATATATAATGTCCATACATATACTTATTATACAATTTCATTAAAAAATTTTACACATTAAAACATCATTTAAAAAGTAGATAAACTATATTATTAGCAATTTTTTAATAAAAAAGTTAATACTGCATTTTTTTAAAAAAAATATTTTTTTCTAAAGATCTTTATGTTAATAAATATAAAACTCTCATTTTTTGTTTTAAAAAGAACAAATAAAATTAATTAAAGCGAAGGGCTTCAATCCCTCTTCTTTTTCTTTTAAAAGAACAGGCAAAATTAGCTAACGAAGTGGTTTTATTCTCATTTTTCTTTCTTAAGTATTTCAAAAATTATATTCATCAAAACAGCAATTATTTTGTAAACTAAACAATTTAAATTTAAAAAGTAGTTTACTAATTTCTCATTTTTTTTATTAATATTTTTTCTGAAACATGAATTACAATATGAATATGGAGAAACAATTGTATACTAATCCTTATTTTTATACACATTAATAGCACTATAACAGTTTTTATAGTATACATTAGATTTTAAAACCTGCATTAATTTAATTAATTCATATGAGAGATTATCATAATTTGATATATCAAAATTCTAGAAATTAAGGTTTAAACTACTGGAAAAAATTGAAAAAGATGTGACTTATAATGAAAATATATATTTGTATGTGTAGGTCTGGGTATACAAATGAGAGATGACAGATTTTTTTCCTACTAATATGTTTAAAATTCAGTGTTGCAGTCAGTCTACAGTAGAATGATCTTCAAATATGAGGATTAAATGTGAATTACTAATAAGCAATGCTTAAACAAAAATACTTCATGCTGCCTTATAAGATAGGATATTGATTCATCAAAAATTATAAGTTGTGTTTTCTAAAAACAAACTTCCCTATTTTGTCTTTATCTTACATCTTGAATCATTTAAAAGTTTAAACTCATCATCTCTAATGTCATTAATCATTATTTCTCTATACTAATTATGATAGTGGAATTATGTTGATGCACCTACATTTCCAGCTTTTGTATGGAAATTCTGCCTCCAATTCCTTTTTCTACTACTTTTTAAGCACACACATCCTTGGACATTAAAAAGGCAATGACAGGAAACCGATTTAGTAGAATGAAAATCCTTAGTTATGACCTTTGCTTAAAGCAGTATAATCTCTAATGATTCATGTTTAACTGAATTTGAAACATGAGATCCCTCTGTTTACTATGGAAGTAGAAAGGACTTGACAGCAAGCAATGTACGATGGTTCTTGACATACATAAAATCAATATAGATAAATTTATATTTAGGCAAAAATATAAGATACAGATTTACAGAAAGTGCAAACGTTTAAAATACACCATACCAAAGATAAATAATGATTAAACTTTATAATGTGTAAGAGGGAAGGGGAATACGTTCTTTCATTTACTAGAAGCAACATTACTTCTCAATAGTGGAATAGTAATGCAATTTACCAATAATAATAATAATAAAATTATTCATTAGCAGCAAATAATTTATAAAGCAGTTAATTGCGAAATATTTCTTACTTAAAACATTAGAAATAGACTGTTTTAAATAATACTTGAGTTATAAAAACTTATGTTTGATCTCTCTATGTTAAATTAAGAAGAATATAATAGCAGTAAAGATAGAATATATAAATACATTTAATAATGAAAATCACAAACCAGAGTTTAGTGATTACACCTATTTACTGACAATCAGTAAAAGTTCAACACATACACATATATAAATAAGTCAAATTCAATACATAAGTAATGGTAAAATGTGAATATATATATGTATGGAAAAGACTTATAGCTACTTCAGCCTTAAGGCTGGAGCAATCTATTAAAAAAATCTAGGCCCATTATAAGCTATAGATGTAAAGTTCTCAGAGATCTCGTCTTCTGCTAAAGGGTTTTTAATTAATATTTTCATTAGCATATTTTTCTTTCAGCTACTTCAAACTAATGATTAATTTGAGGCAGGCTAACTAGAAATTGATGTTTTTTTCTTTTATAAATTGTTTTTTTGAAAATTGTTTGCAATAACTGTTGCTTTTCCAGTTGACTAATAAGATCTTGTTATTAATTTGATATATAATTAAAAAATTAGATTGCATGATGTGCACAATATGTATATTCAATTATAACTGTATATATGTATGAATAATAATTAAGTACATAAAATAAATATAAATTAACCCCCAAATATTTTTATACAATAATTCCTCCAATATTTGTATATGATTCATTAAAAAAAAAAAAGTATGCTTTAATATCTCACAGCAATGCATATATCAAGTTACACAAAATCTTGTGAAGTATATTAACTATCAAAGTTGGGAACTAGTTATTTATAACAGAAACTCTTATATTTCTAAAATAATTGTATAATTTCATATTGAGACATGTATTACAACTTCTTTACAAAGATTACAATTTTTATATTCTGCATTGACACTTACCTACAGTGAACAACAATTGGCCTTGTATCTGTAGATACACGTTCCCTAAATGCCCGTACAAATTTGATGAGTGTCTGGGGTCGTTCAGGCACTCCAAAGTCAGGCCATGCGGTGAAATGAAAATGCCTCACCATATGAGTTTGATCTCCCTGTTAAAATTTTTTAAATAAATTAAACAATATTCTCAGTCACAGTTTAATCAATTTCATGTTTTATGGTGTAGAATATTTTTATGTAATGACATTTTACTAATAATTGTAACAAGTATTTTCAGAGGCAAAAGAAAACCTTAAAAAATAATTTTCTCAGCAGTGATTAACAATTAAATGTAAAGTTTGGATTAAGTATTTTCACTTTAAACACATTAATTTTACATAATGATAAATAATTTATCCAAGGTCTAAATGGACATCATACATGAAATGAGATTCAGTCATTTTGAACTGATTAGATTTTATTATCTCTTTTGTAAATAAAATATCTATTTAACTTCAGTATAATATGATATAAAGCAGGAAGGTAGTTTTATAATAGCGTGTGGAAACTGCCCGAGGGTGTGGTTTGTTTGTAACCAAAGATAAATATAATGTTGCCGAGGCCGGCGGTTTTTTTTTTTGTTTTGGTTTGTTTATCACATTTAAAAGTAATCTGAAATAAATTTTTTGTTAACAATAAAAAAATGCATAAATCAAAATGAATTTAAAAAAGTACTTAATTTTTATTCTTTTCATTACTTATATTTTCGGGCCGGCATTTTTTTGTTTTTTTTTTTGGTTTATCACATTTAAAAGTAATATCACAAATCAATTTTTAACAAAAAAAAAAAAAACATAAATCAAAATGAATTTTAAAATGTAGTTACTTTTTATTCTTTTCATTATTTTTATTTTCGGTTTAGTAAATTCTACGAAATCAACTTTTATTTTAAAATTACAAATAAATATATTTCCATTTAATGGTAATATTTCCAACAAGAAGTCAAACTTTTTTTGGGGGTGGGGTTGGGGGGATACAATTCTTAAGCAAACGGGGTAACGCAACTCGAAGATTGACAAACTTTTTACAGTAATTACAACAACAAATAGATACGGCAATTAAAACCAACTTTTTGGGCTCTCCAGGAACAGCACACATGCAGTTTCAACCCTCATTTGTTTGATAACCCATCCAGCAGGCAGAGAACTTTGACATTTGGAAACTGTCCTATTTCAGCCATTTGATTAAGCTCGCAGTTGTTCTCGCACTAATGTGACTTAGACATGATTTGATTCAAATCACGCTTGCACCTGCCGAATTTTTTGAGCAGGAAATCTGGTCTACGGAAGCATGAGACTCTGCTCATAATTGTTAGTAGACATTCCTAAAACATGGGAGATATAGGGGAAGAAGGTCTTAATGAATATTAAAATAGTTTTGACGTTCGCAATTCCAGCCACCCTCACACAATACTGTACCCTAAAGTGAAATGTGATCGCACATCAAAAATGCGTAACACATATCTGAGCTGTATGTAAGCTGACACAATAGCTTCTGCGGCAGATTTAAACGTCATGTTTCTGTGCATTAGCATAGAAATAGACACAGCCGACATATTTCTGTGCGCTATCATAGAAATAATGCCCTCCAATGGTTTTAACACGCTATTATAAAACTACCAAAATATATCTAATAATAATGTGATTGGCATCACATCTCACTAATAGAAATGTTTATATAATGAGGCTAAAAAAGTATACAAATTGCTCATAATTTTAGAAAAATGAGAAGAGCTTAAAATTATCTAAAACTTGGATTACTGTTTTATATAATATTATAAAATTAAATACATGATGCTTATTCAACTATTGTGATGAAATTTCTTCCTAAATTCTTTTTTTGTCTCTGAAAATTACTTTCATAGAGATTAATAGAACACCAGTACAGCACTAAATATGAAATATAATAAAACTGATTTTGCTTTCATTTTACAATAAAGAATTGATGTTTATATATGCACACATAATTGAATAAAACTAACCAAGGACACTTTAAATTCTGTTATTGTCCAATCTGGAAACTGAGATTCATTCATTATTGTAACTTGTAGATCTCCATAATATACAGGTTCCACATCATATGGCCAGTAATGATCACATTTTTCCTACAAAAAAAAAAAATGAAGTGTTAAGAACATTAATTTTTATTTATATCTCAACAATTAAAAAAATCTTATGATATTCTGAATAGCTAATGAGTAGATTAAAAAAAAAACTTAATGATTAAATCTATCAACAAAATTAGTTTAATTCCAAAATTTAAAATAAAATTTTAATGTTAATAATTTATTATAGTTTATTGGGAATAAAAGGTTAATAAAAATATTTTATTTTTAGTTAAATATGAATAATAATTAATTTAAATAAAATTCATGTTATAAAAAAATATTATTAGCATTAAACAAAGTACACAGACTAATCATTAAGTAGGCACTTTGGGATTTTTTTTACAAATATGGGAAAGCCATTGAAAATTATTGAAAATATTAAGTGATAAATGTTTTTTAAAAACAGTAAATGGGTCTTTTTTTTCCTCCATTTTTTTTTTTTTTGTTTACAAATGAAAATAAAGAAAAACAAGTAAAGGGTGTTAGGTATATATATATTTTTGAAAATCAAATCAAAATAATAATTTTCTTTATATGATTGAAATAATATTACAAGTGATTTACAAAAAAACTTTAGACAATTATAATGAAAAAATAATAATTATTTTTAGTTGTTAACAAAAAAAAAAAGCACACACACATAAAAGAGAGCCTACAAAATATTCCATTTGGACAATTTTAATAAACAAATAATAGAAGTTTCCTTTTTGGGGGGATTGAAGACAGATACAGTATGATGAGAAGTATTAATTAGTTTGTAGAAGTTTTTATTTTTGGATTTCTCACTACTTACAGATCAAGTAATTGCTAGATTTTATTAGTAGAATTGGTCTATATTAGGATTTATCACCATTTATTTTTGTTATATCAAGCACCTGCTACATTTTGTTAGATAGCTTGTAGAATTTTTTCTTTTGAGGGTTTATCAATGCTTTCAGTCATATAGCCACTAGATTTTTCAAACTTACACAGATGATGAGTAGGTTATTGTAAGATTTTAATGTGTGTGTGCGGAGCGAACAATAAAAAGAAAGGCTCAATTTCTTTCTAACGGTTGATTGATCAAATGTGTTTTAATTTAAACCATTGGTAACTTGATTGACAAAATGTGTTTTAATCTAAACAACATTACATTAATAAGATGGCAAAAAACTATTGACAATTTTAAAGCAATAAATAGATTTTTCTTGTTTACAAAAAATAGGTAGTGAGTGTTAGGTATAGTTGTTTTAAAACAAATGAAATCAAAATAATAATTTTGTGAGCAAGTTCTCAACATAATACTGCGTTGGACAGGTTGTAAAAAACTTTTTGAGATTTTAGCAGGAAAAAAACTGGAAAAAAAAAAGATATTTCTTTATAACTGTTGTTTAACCAAAATTTGCAAAATAATGTCTTAATATTCAAAAGTACATATCAAATTTATTAAAAAGAAAATGATTACTTTTCTTTCTGACTATTGTTTAACTAAAATTTACAAACAACAAACATCTTCATTCAAAAGAAGGCATCAAATTTATCATTTAAGATATTTTCAGTTACATTTGGAGACTGATGGCTCATTCCAGCTATGTAAAAAAGTCCCAGAATGCATACTAAATGATTATCATTACATAGTCCATGCACAATAAAAACATTACATTCAATTAACCAATCAATAGTATTCTGTTCTGTGAATAATTCCAGAGAGTAGTCACATCACAACTTCATTCATTTCTCTTCACTGCCCAGCTCTTCAATTCTACATATCTCTTCTCCATCTTTTATATCATTCAACACTATCACCTTTTCTTTTGGTTTTCACTCGCCATCCTCTCCAAAACATCTATGTCCAACTCAGTTTCTCTTTCTATCTCTAATTTCATCAATCAACCTTTTTTCATTTACTCTTTTCAAAATTCCATTTGTTATTTTCTTCATCCTACTGATTTTTCCACCCTTCTCCATGACCACATCTCAAGGCTTCAAATCTGTTCCTAATATATTTCACAACCATACAATTAGTACACACCACACATAGTATCTAATTAATCTTTTCCCTAATTCTCTCTTCAAAGGTTCAGAAAATATTTTCCTTCTCTTAGCAAATGTATCCTTTGGCAACATTATTCTTCTTTTAACTTCATCTTCACTTCTTCCATCATCAATTCAACCAACTACCCAAATATCCAAGTCCTTTTATTAATTGAACTATATTATCATGGATTTCAACTTGCAGTCTTTTTGTATTCCTCCCAATCCACAAACACTTGGTCTTGTCAACATTAATCTTCATTTCATATCCTTCCTCCAATTTATTCAACATATTCTGAAGACTCTTATCATCCTCAGATATAAAAGCCATACCAACTGCAAATCTTATATATTTTATCATTCTATCTCAATATCTGCCCCTCCACAATCTAAATATTCATTTAGAATGTCTTCTAAATAAATATTAAAAAGAACATGTCACATACTGAATCTTTGCTTAATTACTCTTTCTATATTCATTATTCTCTAGACTAATTCTAATTCTTTGCCCAGTAGACATATTCCAAATCAATCCTCTCTCTTTTCAAAATACTCCTTTATTTTTTAAAGATGGTCATAAGTTTATTCAGGATTACTCTAGCAAATGCTTTTTCCAAATCCACACTACATATACCAAATTCCTTTGCAATTGTTTTAACAACATCAATAGCATCTCTTGTATTTTTATTTCTCTGAAAATCAAACTATTATTCTCCAATATAATATTCTACATTCTCTTTGAATTAAAATTCTCAATAAAACTTTAGAAGCATGAGATAACAAAGGATTATATATCAAACTGCAAAGTCCAACTATTCCTTCATAATAAATTCTCCCATTTCTTTCAAAAATTCTATAGGTATTGTATCAAATCCTAGTTTTATCATTCATTTGTGCAATCGACTTTATTACTTCATCTGTCAAAATGTCCATATCTTTATTATCTATTTCAACATTTTCATTTTCAAATTCATAATTAAAAAGAATTATTTTCTTTACGATATATATATAAGATATTTTTTCCATCTTTTCAATATATCATTGCTATCAGTTAATCTCTTTCCATTCTTGTTATCAGCTATTTCACTTGTTAACTAATTCTTTTTTTCTCCAAATGATATTTCTAATTCTATCAAATACCAGATCATATCTTTTTATCTGTTGAAGTACTTCTCTCTTTCTACATTCTTGTTCCAATCATTTTTCTTTTGCTAAATGTGTTTCTCTTCTTAGTTCATTATTAAGAGAGAATATTTTTTTAGCATTCGAAAGCTTTTGCATTTTATTGCAACACTAAGTATATCAAATTATTTATTTTTTATTTTGTTTTAAATATTAAAATAATACTTTTTTCTGCATCTTATGCACAGATGTGAATTTAAAAACAAATTATTATTTTTTATTTCCTTCAGATCGAAGAAAATCTTTCATGATTATAATAAATAATATATACTCAAAAGATTGTTTGTGTTGATGGTGTTATTATAATTATTTGAATTTTAATACATTAAGGAAAGAGGGGGAAGACATGAAAGAATAATTATTTTTATTTAATATGAACTTATAATAATTTAATTTCTCAAAATATTATTTTGTTGTGTTTTAAAGGGCAAATAAATATAAGTTTTTTTTTTAAAATCACTGTTTAAATTCATGATTCACAATTTAAATATTGCTTCAAAATAAAAAATTTGAAATACGTAACTTTCCTTTTACTCTTTATTTTTAATGTGGGTATGCGAATTATAAACACAATCACAAAGTTTTGTTTATTTTTATATTGGTCAATTTAAAGCTTTATTAGCAGACAATAGATTCTTTGATTTTAATTATCACTTTTCAGCAGGGTTATAGCTAGTAGTGACATTAAAAATATACATACCCTTCCTTTTTCTACACATCGAGTAAGCATAACAATAGCTCGAACATTCTGTTCCCATATCATCCTCCACATATCATCTCTTGTACTATGTAAAGGGCCCTGAGTAACAATAAATTCACGTGGAGATCTATAACCCTAAAAAATAATCAATATGAATATAAAATATTTTTTTCTAGAAAAGAAAACATGATTAAATATAGATGTGTGGTATGCTTTTCAATTCTGAATTTGTTCAAAAATAATTGTAAACAATTACATTTTACACATAAATAAATAAAAAATAACAATAAAAAGCAATATATTTAACTATATTTATTTCTAAATAAAAAATAAGGTAAGTAAAAGATTAAAATAATCTAGAAATTATTTAAGCACTAATCAGTAGTGACATTATGTTGTCAAACTAGCAGATTCCATTATTATAACAAATACCTCTACAAATATATGCAGTTTCTATTTATTATGAATTTACTATTACCATTAATTGCATAATTGAATAAGTTAATATTCCATTTTTTCATTATTAAATAGATTGTGGCAGAGTTATTAGCATATCTGCTTACCCATACCTATGATTTGAATCCAATCTTGTGAAGTTTTCACATCACAAGCAGATGTAGGATTTTTATTTCAAGTAGTCATTCCATAACAAACAAGGTCAAACAATAACAGTCATTAAACTATCATTTAGCTATTATTGGCTACAGATCAATGATTCCAGTTTAACTTGGGATGAACTAGCAAGTATTGGTTGTATCAAAGTTTTTGCAGTAGTAAAGGATTTTTTTGGTTTTAGCAATCCAAAGTGCAGCTAAAGAGGAATATTTTAATAGATATTTTCTGTAAAATAAACTGCTTTTTACGTTCAAATATTCCAGGAGTTTTGTTTCTAATTCTGAATGCTTCCACTTCAACTGTCGTAACCCGTTTGATGGTTTGATAGCATCATTAGATCAAACATCATAACAGATCATACACATCAGGTATACATTTAGTTCCGTAGAACTTAGACCAAAAAATAAAATCATACTTAAGATATTTATCATTGTAATGTCTAATGAAGTAAGTTTTCTTCTTTTCTTGTGGGTTCCCAATTTCAGTTTCATTCGATTTTACTTGAGAGGTTGAACTCTTATTTTAAAAATAAAATAAATGTACCTTGCCTCTTTGTGCTCATTTTGTTAAAGGCTAAAAATATTTATGATATTATTATATTTCAAATTTATATTAATATTTTATATATTGTTTTCTAACCTTTAGTTTCACCAAATCCTTGTTAAATATACAATTTAAAATGAATAAAAAATGTGCAGAAAAGCTTACAATCATTTGTTTAAAATACTACTTCTCCAGTTTTGCTCTAACAGTGGTATGATTTTAAAGTAGAGTTATTTTGTTTTTAATGTAACTTTTTAATACAACAAAATAATATTTTTTTGGTTTACTTAAAGAAACAAAGTAATTCATTTAAAGAATTTATTAAATATTCCAGTTTGTTTGTTTTTATCATTACAAATTATAATTACTTTTTTTTTAAAAAAAATTTTAAATAATATTTAAGCTTTTCATTTTACTGTTCCTCTATTATACTTTAATCTCTTTATAATAAATACCTAATAAATATATTGTTGAATTTTGTTCTTTTTTACTTTACTACATTTTTATAGAATTAAAAAAGAAACTAAAGTTCAAAACTATTATTTATTTTAAAATGTTTCATTTTGTGAAGTCTGATTAACAGCACAAACTGTATAATATGGCAAAATCTATATGAGATGAGAGACACAGTGAAGCAGATTGATTTTCATTGAAAATTAGTTTTGGAATTTATTTTGTAATTATAAAATTAAAAAATTTTTTTTATGGACTGGTAAAATTTTTTCATGGACTGGCAGTTGAGAAACACAGTTTTAGAATGTATAATGTAAACATATACGAAATAAGCTTAGAGCAATTTAAGAAAAAATTTAAATGAAGAAATTCAGAAATTTGAAAAATCATAAAATATGATTAAATAAATGGCAGAACTGAGAAAACAAATATACTTCTTTCATACAGATATATGTATGTGTTATATATTTCTTAAAAATTAAAAAAAAAAACATTTTGCAAATCTGAAGCAAATAGGCCTGCGTGTATTTAGATAAACAACTTTTCTAAAAATAGATTACTGTTTATGGAAAGAAATATTTGTCATATCAAATTACCTATAACAGTTGTGACAATAAACAAAAGAATTCCTGCTTTGAATGATTATTAAAATGATCTATCAATTGTATCAACATCAAAGGTAATTAAGGAAGAAAAGAAAAAGTATTTTTTTAGATTCATATTGTACTTGTTTTATTTTTAAATAGTACTACATATAATTTTGTTATTTAAAAAATAACAACAAATGATTCCTTAAATGATAGTTTATGGACATTACTGATGATAAATGATTGACTATTGTGGTAAAAAAAAAATATAAAGACTTACTGGTCCAAAAGGTAAGTGCTGCAGTGTAATATGCATACAAATTATCCTAAAATACAAAATTTTTTGTGAAAGATTGTCTGATTCTGTTTATATAAAACATACACATTTACTCACTGCTTACTTACTGGCATATAGTTTGCATTGATGTAATCTGAACCTTCTTCATCATCTGTTGGAAGAAGCTTGACTCGTGAATGATCATATGGCAGGATATTAGTAAAACGGTTTTTAGGGCGGTTAACTGGAAGATCTGCAGCAGTAGCAGGTTGATCCCGGCCAATATGTTTCAAGTCCTGCAACAATAAAAAAAAATTTCATTTGATATTGGAAAGTTATGTGAATTATAGTTATCATTACCTCTAAAATAAATAAACAAGCTAAACAAATAACTTGGAAACTCAATCATCAATAAAAGTTCAAAGAATCTTCAAGCAAATCATTTTTAATAGCTATTTAGAAAAAAATGTTAACTAATTAATATCTTTCTATTGAGTCTTAGCAATTGGAAGATTTTTCAAAAGATGTAGTTGATTCTACATGATGGTAGAATGTTGCAAAATATCTTTTATTCATCTGCAAACACACTATTGTTCTGATCAGTTTTTATGAAGACATGAGGAAACATATTTCTTTTAAACTAATAGAAAAAAATTATTTAAAGCTTATAATTTTACAATTATACACTAATAAATAAAGTTAACATTTTTGCTCCTCAATAAATTATTCCATTAGTGAGACGACTGCTCATCAATACTTAGTTAATTATAAACATGCAATTTTATTTTTTTTTGCACGCGTTAGTGAAGCTGTAATTATACTATAATGTTTAATATGCCTGCTTAACGCTTTCAAGATTTAGTATTTAAATCTCATACTCATAGCTTTACGAATGAAGACTGTTGTGATTTATTGTACACATATGCAAATGAGCTTGAATTTTTAATTAGTCCATTGTTTGGAGAGAGCAAAGCATGCCTCTCTTCTATTAATGGCACTGAGATCATTTGCTATGTAAAAAGCTTCTTTGACTTTTCTTTTGGCATCACTCTTCTCTGTGCAAATTATTTGGACAGAACTGGGTTCGAATAAATGGCCTGTAGCTACTAGGTGGTCCCAGAAGATTGATGTTCCTTCATTTTAATTTTTAATCCTGTTGTATGCATACTAAATCTCGAAAGCACTAAGCAGACATATTAAATATTATAGTATAATTATAGCTTCACTAATGCATGCGAAAAAAAAATTGCATATTTATAATACTTAGTTAACAAAATTTTAATTCAGACTATCTTTTTTCAACCCCTACTTTCTATAACATATAACTATCACTACACTTAAAGATCATTTAATAATTTCTTTTAAAATCTTCCCAATCATCTTACATAACCATACCGACATATTCATTAGATTTCTGCTATCATTAAAAACATTATCTATCTGGTTTTCTCAATTAATAATGACATTGCATCCATTAGCTCAGGATTGCTGCCTAAACTTTCAATTTTTTTCCTCTCTGTTTTCTTATCTATCCAAGCTTCTGCTTCATATAAAGCAACAAAATTGCAGTTCTCATTTTCATTTCTTTATCAATTTTCCCATCATAGTGGATTAAAGAATCTTTCTTGCTTTATGTTTTATCAAAGCGCTCTCATATGAATAAAACAAAACAGGTTAATAAACACCATATCTTTCACATGTACATATAACTATCTGTCTGAAGGTTTGTGATGATGGTATATTATTAGATGTGATATGTTGGACTATTTCCATCATCTATGAGTGAATGTTATTAGTAACAAGTTGTTTGTATTTGGAAAGTTTAAATAAAGTTCAAAATTTTCTATACATTCAACATTCACTCATAGATGATGGAAATAGTCCAACATATCACATCTAACATATAACTATCCTTTCTATAAATAAAATTTTTACAAACAGATTCTAATTCATATGTTAATTCCATTATATAATCCTTTTCCCTTTAAAATATTTAACAAACTAGTCAATCAAGCAGACATTGATCATTACTTTTCATCCTAAATTTCTCTCAGTAAGTTTTATAATTCAAATCATATTACTGTACTCTATTTAAATTGAAGCCCTGTGCAGTTAAGTGCCGCAGTAAAATGATAATTGTGACAATCAAACATTCTCAGGTTAAAGCTCAACCAATCATATACCTCTCAAACAATTAATCATTCAATTATATTTATTTTAAAATAAAAACTGTTTTTAGACAAAAAAAAAAAGACAACTAACTATGACATTCAAAGATTCTAAATTAAACTAAATAGTAAATTACATGGTGTTATTTATTTGACAGAAATTCTATTTAACATTGAAATTACAAATCTTAATACATTTATATTGAAATTCTATACAAACCTCAATTAATTCATTCAAATTCTTCCAACCTATAGGCTTCAGAAATTTATTGAAATCTCCTCAAATCCTATATCAGCTCATTAATAAATTCATTTCTGCACAGTATATATTCCATTCTCATTTGTTCTAATACATATTAAACTATATCTATTTTTTTTTTGCAACTCTCTACATTTTCTTCTAATAAAACATTTTTTGCTTCATTTTGTTTCTCTTTTCATTCTTTGTCAAACTTTCTTCAATTATATCAATTTTATTAATCATCTTACTTTTTTTATTCTTTTAATATTCTATGATTTGTAAAATAAATATCTTGAAATAATTTAACTTTATATTAATTATATTTCTGATATAATATGTTTGAATACTTCTTTTTAATATCCATTTTGCAATTGATTAATACATATTTTTTATTATAGTTCATTGTGTTATCTTAAAATATAATCTCTATTCTATAATTACTCAAATTGGATGATAATTTATGACAGTTTCTGAATACTAGTCATATAACCTTCTTTGGATCAAGTTATAATCTGAAAATTATTTCTTGAATTAACACTGTACGAATCATTCTCTTACAATTTTTAAACCATGATATTATCTTATGAAGTACATCAATCTTTTATGTTTAACCTTAATGGGTGACTTCACATAATCATTTTATAGCAATTTTTATTCTTTTTTTTAATTATTACTTTTTCTAACTTTTTTAAATCTTTCTTCTTTACCATATTCATTAATTGGCATATTCATCAAGATATATGAAATTTCTTAAAAAAATTAGCCATGATCAACCTAATCTTTTAAGGAAATATTTTTCTTTGCTTTTCATCTCAAGTTAATATCTGTTGCATTATGTTAGTTATTAGCTCCACAATAAGTCTTGTTTTACCATATCTCTTCCAACTAACATCACAAAATTATAAAAACATCTAACATTTTGGTACTCATTTTTTAGCTAAAGGCACCGCTCTATGTCGCGCTTTTCACGCCAAAACACATTAAAATGCTGTTTCCGTGGCCGACACGCTCAAACCCGCGTTTTCAATAGTACAACTTTTTTGTTGCGCTACAGAATGCAGGCCGCTATGTCGCGTCGCAGTACAGCATGTATGTTTCCGTGGCTGACTTTATCTATAATACAAGCACCAACATTTTTAATTTGCTCATTCTCCTATATGTGATGTATCTATTTTTACAATATATTGCAAATATATTTATGTCTTCAAACAGTTTTCACTTCATTACATATTGCAACAAATAAAAGAAAAATTTGCTAAGAAAAATTAAAACACATAATAAAAAACATTTATAGATGTTTACTTAAATGGCTTTTTTTTATTTTGTTTAATTTAAAAATATATGTATAGATTAAAATATTTACTATACTGTAGTTATTTTTAACTTTTTTTTTAATGTGCATCAAATTAAAATATTAAACTTTAGTATCCATGAAAATTCACAATATCTTTTCAACGCAATATTCATGTTATTTTTATTGGAAGTTGTCAAATCAATGTCAGCTCTTGGTGGTCATAAGATTATAAAACTTCTCCAAAGTGATCTAACATTCAGACTGCTCAATGGCATAATTATTAGTATAATGATGACATCAACTCTTCTATTTTAACGATCATTCTTTTCTTTTATTACTAACAACTATTCCAATTTTTCTATGAATTAATTAATTTCACAATATAATAAAGGTAAGACAATTTCAAAATGATCATTTATGTACTGAATGAAAGCCACATTTAACTAATTAAGAATCATTTTCTTCATTTTCCTTGCTGTCAGAAAAATTTCAAAAGATTTTGCCAGAAACACATTTCTACATTCAAAGCTCTTTACCATTTTCATTGCAATCTATGACAAATCCATGCTATTGATGAATGATTCAAGGAATCAAAAAAAATCCAAAGATTGTTGATAAATCTTTTTCTTTTTTACATTAAACTATCATTCTTATTTTTTCAATTTCTTCTTTAATTTGTCTAATAATTGTCTTCAAAACTTGTCTACTGTCAATTATACATATGATAAAATAAGCACATATATGTTTGTCAATGTTTCTTCCATTAATTCTGAATCAATATTTGTCTTCATGCTATCTGGTTTATTTCATTATAGATTATTTAATAAACAATATAAATACACATATATCTTGTTATGATTCAATCTTCACGCATACAAATTTATTGAACAATACCATTTTTTTTAGATAAATATATCAATATATTAATAAGACTGGAGATTGTTGTATTATTATTAGTCAAACTGTAGAATTTAAACATAGTTAAAGAATAATATAGCTATTTTTACAAACTACATGCAGTCATGATATTATTTTAACTTATTTCTTTTCCTTTTCATATACGCATAAAAACAATACATATATATCTTTAAAATGATATTTTATAAATACTAACAAATAATACAAGATAATGCATATACTAATGAAAAGACAAAATAGAAAATATTTAATAAAACAAATAAAAAAAAAAACAACAACAGATAATACAAAATAATTTAAAATTTGAATATATAAATATCTTTTTTTTTTACAAAAATTTTTATATTTGTTATTAATTTTTTTTTAAAATATCAAAACTATATTTATTCTTCAAAAGTTTATAAATGATGTGAACAACAATGCTAATACATAAAATATAATGCAATGTAATTATCAAAATATACAGGAGAATATTGGTAGTATAAAATTTTCTCAAGAATTTTTTATTTATACAGTTAGATGCTAGTTTCCTATAGATGAAAACTTCAACCATATGAACAAAATAGCAAAAAGACTCTTTAAATTTTAATGTTTGCGAAATTTGATTATTTTAGTATGAATTAGTATTTAGGAAATATTATTTAATTTTATATATATACATACAATGTAATAAATAAAATGATATATATTTCAAAATAAAATTTAAAAAATGATATAGTTAAGTGATATAAATTTTAATTTTTCCTATCAAAAATATCTCTAAATCAGATGACATAAAATTTATAAAAAATTTTAAAAAAGAAATTTCAGTGAATAAAAAAAAAAAAATATGGGGAAATTAATCAGTATACAGATTACATGTATATATATTAAATTAATAACTTTTACTAACATCAGTATCATATTGCGTTACTATTCTTAATTGAATAAAATTACTAATATAACAAGACCCAAGACTCGAAGGTGCCAGACAAATGGTATTACATTTTATTAATTTTTATTCTTAAAAAAACACACTAATATTATTATCTATACATAGGAAAACATTCCTTTAATAGATGTTAAAAGTTAATAGTTGCTAATATACATAATTTTTCAATAAAAGTTTTAATGATCTCAATTTTAGAATTAAACATTACAGATTAGGACTTAAGCTATCTTCTTGCACAAAAATCATATTTCTCCGATGATCACAACAGAAGTTATTAGCCCACTTCCGGTATGATTGGGGGACCACAAAAATGAAAAAATATTCAAATCAACACAAAATTACAACGAAATGATTCCTGAGCTACAAAACAATGATTTAAAGGCAAAATTAGTCCAAATGATGTTTTGGACCTAAACAGAGACATTGAAGCCACAAATTATTCATCCTCTTTTAATTCAACTATTATTGAGATTATTCCAAAGTTTAACAACAAACTTTCAGATTATACAACTGAATCTTTGACTACTAACCAAGATCCAGAATTCAATCCAAAGAAGCAGAATCCAATTAGTATCAACAAATAAGAATCATAGTAAACCCTGAACGTCCTTATAGTTGGATGGGTTGCACAGATATTGTGAACATTTGCAGACCCTGGAGGTTGGTAATGATTACAGACTTTCAGCTCTATTGACCTCAGTGTGCAATGTGATATGGACAAATCGTGTGCACTCATGATGTGCAAGTAAATCTGGCTTGATTACAGATTACAATGAATCCACTGTTGCATTGGTGGGCATGAGTCTGCACTCCCCTTCTTTTCCTCGTGTGGTGGGGGTGGTCGGCCATCACTGCCAAGCCCAGGTAAGGGGCGCTATCCTCCATTGAACTTTGCCCTGAGAGGCTGCTGCACCACCTTGATGGATTGTTTATTAGACAGTGTTGATTTGAGCTCATTATTATTTTTGTTTCCTTAGTTAACTTTAAAATTAGAGCATTTGTAAGGTGGTTGATCTGCTTTGGGCCACTAACATATTTTGTAGCTTTGATGGAGTTGTTGCTGCAATAATTTTGCAGGCATGGGTCTGCACTCTTATTTTCTTCCTCAGGGGTTGTGGCAGTCTTTAGGGGCCTGGTTTATTGGTGCAGGCTGTTGACAATTTATTGCCGCTACCTGGAAAACCTGCCAGGAGGGTACCTGGTCAAAGTCTCAGTGCCATTCTTGCTCTGGTTGGCTGCTGTGCCCTTGATAGTAGGTTGGTTTTGGGCAGTGCAGATCTGTGCTTGTTACTTGTTAGTTTTTCCCTAGTTGGCCTTCCAATTTTGGGCAGTAGACCAAATGTGGTCCCTGCACATTTGGACTGTTAATTGGGAGAAAGAGGTACCTATAATAGTCTTGACATGGCTCGGCTGTGGGTCAAGAGTTTATTATGTATGTACAGATACATATTAATCAAAATTATAGTAACCCTTTTATGGACATAAATTTTTATCGAGCAAATGTACTTTATATAAACCTTGTCAATAATTGTTTTACCATGTAACATTAAACACTTTGTACTCCCCAACGGGTAAGTGTACCCGAAAATTTTTGTAATCTTTTAACTAATAAAGGTTACTTTTGAGAAAAAAAAAAAAGTTTTAATAATAAAAAACCTATAGGGGAAAATATTAGATAGTGTACTAAGCAATTCAGATAAATGATGATAAATTATAATAGTGTAGAATATATTTGTAAAAAAATGTAAAAAAATACTGATTCCACAGAAGATCTCAATATGTTACATTGCTATCTCTGGAATCATTTCAAAATCTAGTTCATAAAGTTTCAATTCAAGAAATACATCTTTGATACTATCATTCTTATATTTCACCATTTTGACAGTAGACAATTAATATATAGATAGACTGTGTCTGGAGATGAGCATAATTGTTTCTTTGAAGGGGAAAAAAGTTTGGCATAGCTTCTTATATTCACAAAGATTTTAAATAAATATCTAATTTCAGGAAAGGATTTAGTAATGGAGTAACACATTTTTAATGTAGGAGAATGATCTCCTTACATGTTCAGTTGACTGGTAACAATTTTGTTGAAAGTGAAGTGGGACTGCATTGCATCAAATGCTAATATTTCTCATACTGAAGTATTCAAGCTAAAAAAGTCTGGAATGTTTAATTTTATGTCAGAAAATGTTAATTACAAGCCATCAGAAATTAAAAAAATTCTGCACCATCATAATTTTGATTAATAAATTTTCACCATGTGTTTTTTGCCCTTATGAGTGCTATTCTTAAATATTCCATTTCTGAAATATATACAATGGTCAAATATCCAATATAAAAATAATTATTTGTTTACAATATTGTTATTGATATATATTCAATATAATAATCAATCTAAATAAAATTGAAACAAACAACAAATGTCCCATTGGACAACCTGCCAGGTGACGCTGCAGAACCACCAAGAAGCCTGTAAGTGATAAATTTCTATACAAAAAAGGCTCAAAATCACTGAAATTGAAAATATCAAACCAGCTTTCATCTCTTATTGAGACCTTTTCACGATATAAAGTTTTATATTATCACATGTGATGTGATGCACTGTGACTTCTCCTTATGCAGAGTTAGGAATCTTTCAGTAATTATGCCCAGAGAAACCTGTTAGCCACTTTGAACCCCTTTCCATTCCCCACCCCAAGTTGTCCCATATTCTTTTCTATCCTGCTTCATCCCATTTCCACAACATAATCTTTGTCAACTCCATGGCCTTTAGATCTAAAAACCCCTTATCTTTTCCCAAACCCAGCATAAAAACCAATAAGTTACTTTCTGTATAATCACTTTGTCCATATTTATTCTTCCACAACTTCATTATTTGCATCCTTTCTGCTTTCAGGCATTTTCATTCAATTAACAAATGCCTAATATTTTCTATACTTTCCTTACACAGCTTGCAAACTAAATCACCCATATTTCTCCATTTACGTGTATATTCCCTTGTTGCTAAAGATCCCATTCGAGCCTTAAACAGTAAACTACTTTCCTTGCTATTATCATAAATTCAACTCGCACCCAAACTCTTTTTACTCTCCATACTAGTTCTCTATCTCTTCAAGTCAATGCATCTATTCTTCTATCCCATTCCTTAACACTAAAACACTCAACAATTCTCCTAACACAATCATCCCACCTTTTGTATAAGTATACTGACATAAATTCTTTATCTAAATCTTCTGCATAACGCATTAACCTTTTGCACCATCTTGTTGCCTGTCCTTTATTCAGACCCAATTAAATACAATTTTGGCTATTCCTTTTATTATCTATAAACTGTAATCTACCCAACATTTTCATTTTGCTTTTTGCATCTCTCATATAAAAACTTGACCATACCATTTCTCTTTGAATTGCCTCCTTTGCCATCCACACTTCTGCATCTAATGGATGTCTTCCTACTTCTCTTTGTACTTTTTCTAAGTAATCTACTACCCCTTTACTAACACATCATTACCATATGTTAATCCTGCTACTGCCACTCCCTTCCATACAATCCTAGCTATATAATATTTATTATAGGAGAACACTGTTAATTTCTTTATCAATCCCTTTCTTTTCTTTGCTTCATTTATCTTTTTTTTCTTCCCATTCATCCAAGCAATTTCTCTGATTACTTATAACGATTCCCAAATAATTATATCTATTCACCACACTTAACTTTATATTCCTCAAAAAAAAAATTTTGTCTTCTCTTTCCCCAATATTAATCTTCATTACTTTTGATTTTGCTTCACTAAATTTAATTCCCATCTCTTTACCTGCCTTTGCACATGTCCTCAGCATAACTTTCATATCTTCCTTTCTTTCTGCACACAAAAAAACATCATCCACAAATAAAAGATCCGACAATGTGTATATTCCCTTACCAATTATTAATGATATCTCTATTCCTCTTCCTAGTCTTTCTATTGCTTTCTCCATTTCTCTCAAATACAACAAAAACAAAATAGGTGACAGAGGACATCCTTGCCTTAGTCCTACCCCATTTTTAACTTTAACTGAGTCTGTATTCCCTAATTGATACGTGTAATAATTATTTTCATATAATTTCTTAATAATATCCACTAAAGCTCCATCCATTCCCAAATTTACTAAAGTTACCCATAATCTATTTCTATTTACTCTATCATACACTCTCTATATCTATAAAAACCATATATAATGGTCTACCTGTATTACTATTCATATCCATAAGTTGTATAACTACAAATAAATTCTCCTATATGCCTATCTGATCAAAAATCTCCTTGCATTTCTCCTTCTATATTATTTTCTTCCATCCATTTTGCAACTCTTCCAGCCACCATATATGAGAAAACTTTATATAACACTGACGTTACTGCTATCGGTCTATAATTGTTTAGCTTTCTATGATCCTTACCCTTCCCTTTAAATAATAGCTTTACTCTTGTATTAGTCCAACTACCTGGAAATTCTATCTTCTATGCCATCTTATTAAAACATGATAATAGTTTTAATTTTGCCTTCTGCCCTAAATTCATAACCATCTCTGCTGCCCATCCATCTAAACCTCTTGCCTTTCCACCCTTCAATTCTTACTTGTCTCATTCAGTTCATTTTCTGTAAATCACATATTACCATTACTATATGCTCTCATGTTTGCTATCACTATGTCCTTCACATCTAACATCTTTTCTATATCCATTACATACTTGTTTAAGACTATATCTAATTCTTCTCTAGAGCTACATTCTATTCTCTCATCATCTAGTAATACTAATTCTTTCTCTCCTATATTCATTCTTTTTCCAAAATTTTTTAGTCCCATCTCTTCCACTTTTCTTAATATCTTCCAGCAGTTTACTATTCATTTTCATTCTCCCTATAATTATCTATTTTAGCCAACTTCTCTTTTTCTAATTACTTTTCCCATGTAGTATTCCTTTCTCACTTCCATTGTTCTTAATAGCACACTTATATTCTCCGCATGCTTTTTTCCTCTCTTTTACAAACTCTCATTTTCATATTACTTTTATTTTTCTCAATATTCTCACCTAAAACCCTACTTGCCATTTTTTCTACTTCACCACACCAGTCCTTATACTCATCCCCAACCAACTCCTCCATGGTTTCTTCAACTTTTATTTTATACTCTTCCAACTTATTCTTATCATTCATTCTCCATCCACATCTTTCACTATCCTTTTACTTTTATTACTATTTTTCATCACATTACTAACCATTTCTATTATAAAAAATTTATGATCACTATTACATACTCTCTCTTCATTATCAAACATCTTAATTTTCCGTACTTTATTCATTCCTTCTTTCTCTACTAATACATAATCTATTGTGTAGAATATATTATTTTTAGATCATGTGTATTGCCCCTCATAAACATTCGATAAATTTCCAATGGTTAAATTCACTCTCTGACAAAATTTCTTCAAAAGCTATCCATTCTTATTGTTTACATCATCAATTTCTTCAATATGCCCATTCATATCCCCTTAACCATTATTATCTTCACTTTTTCTTTGAAATTCTGTATATACTTAACTAAGCATTCATACATGCACTATTCCACTCTTTATAATTTGACTATCACCAGTGGCTATATACACTATAGCCACCATCCATTCTTGTCTTCCTAACTTTATCTCAAACCACAAATGTTCTTGACATTTTAACAGTATTTATATTTCCACCCCTTTTTTCTTTTTCTTTTCTATTTATATCCTGATACACAAAGTCTTCCTGAATAGGTTCTTTTTTTTCTCTTAGATGTGTTTCTACTACTGCTAATATCTCAAGCTGTTCATTTTTAATTGCTTTGTTTAATTCCAGCCACTTTTCTGGTCTCTTATCACCCTGCATATTCAAATACCCATTTTTAATAATTTCTTCTCATGACCTATTAATTACATTTACTCTACCTATTAGACATTATTTTACCTTCAACAATATAATTAACATCATACATATAAACATATAAATAAATGACATAAAATAAAAAATAATAAAATTTAAAAACTATATAAATACATATACATATATTTTTATATGTCTATATAAATAAATATTCTCATTCCTCTCCCCTTTTATAAACCCTTATTCACAATTCTATTATGATTTTTTAATAATAATTTTTAAAACTTCCAATTATCTAATAATGCCCATTTTCCACCTAATTTTGCTGGACCTTTAACTATATTTACACATCTATACAAATTTTTCTGAATGTATATTTCATAACATATTCTTTTTCGATAATCTTCAACATCTTTTAGAACTCCAATATTCTTCTCACATTCCATTTTATGACCAGTATCTAAATAATGTGTATATGGTCCTGACCTAATATCTCTCCTATTAATCATTCTATCATGTTCCTTTCCTCTATCACTTATCAATTGTGCCGTCTGTCCTATATATCTTATTACAACTTCCACATTCAATTTTATAAACCATTCATTCCTCCCTTACTATTAGTATCATCTATCCTATTTGTATTACATAACCACTACCCAAAGACTTATTATTTCCCCAAGCTATTCTTACATTATCTGGTAACTTCTCTCTTACTAACTTTTTATACACTTCCCTTGAATATGGAATAGACGTCTACTTACAATGTGTATATTTATTCTTATCATACTTATTTCTACTATTTATATTTTGAATTCTAAAAATAGTTTTAATTACCTTTAATTTATATCCTATTTTAACATAATCATTCTCTATTTCTAATTTTTATTCATATAGCCACTTCCTTATCTAATGTAAGCTTATCATTCTTTAACTTAAATCCCTTTAAAATCTCTACTTCTTGACATCATGGCTGATAAGATTTTGGATCAATTAAACCTCTAATTTTTCTATCTTTAATATAATGCCTTATCACTATTTCATTCATCATTCCTCTCTTCACAAAAATATCTAAGTATTTTAATTCATTTATCTGTTTCTCCACTGTAAACCTAATTTTATATTTGTTATTATACAATTCATTAAAAATCTTATCAATACTTCTACTATTTCCAATAAAAATAATATCATCCACATACCTGTAATATATAATATTCTATAATTCCTTTATTCCTTATAAACTTATCCACTATACCCTCCTCTATATGCCACTTATCAAATACCCCATAACTCATCTCTTTTCTATACTCCAAAATTCTTCCTTATATTTAAAATACAAAGCCTCATCTACCACTAATAATGTCTCATAAATAATATATATCCAATCATCTGATAAAACATTATATATTTTCAATTTAGTCATAACTATTTCTACACTATCCTTTTTAGGTATACTTTGATACATTTTCTCATTATCAAATGATGCAATCATTCCATTTCTATTTAATTTAATATTACTTAACTTAATAACAATTTCTTCAAAATATTTTCCAAATCCAATTACTTCTACAATCTTTTTATATAGCAAATTACATATACCTTTAAGTACAGACCATGTATAACGACCATGCACAAAATGGCTGTTGCTGAAGATTCAGCACAGCTAAAATTTATCATGTTAAAATTGTAATTTTTTAACAGATCTATTAAATCATAATTTAGATGTGTATTTGGAGGTACTTATATATGGTACATAAATAAATGGGTTTGATCTATATTATATTCCTATTTACACCCACAGTACAAGTGTATGTAGTATATGTATGTGTTAATAATTTATTCGCACAGCAAATCTATATCATAAAAGGAAAACTAAGCTTGTAACATTTGTTTATGTGTGGAACAGTTTTTTTGTATTTAAGTTTATTATCACTTGTAAATGTTCCGATACACGTATATAGAAATGTATTTTTTTTCTTTTTCCTAAAAATTGTTTAAATAGAATTTGAATTATGTACTTATTAGAATTTAGATTTTATATTTATTACAATGAGAGGGTTGGTAATTAATATTGATTTATAAAAAAAAAAAAAAAAACATTTGTCAATTGTAATCTACTTTTAGCAGAAAAAAAATGTTTTGTATAAAAAAAAATTTGTTCTGATTGATCGTGGATAAAGATAAAATCAAAAGGTCGATTTTATCTAAAAGAATGTAAGCATAATGGGTGGTGTAATTAATCAATATGGAAGCTATACAAATTCCAATATTAGAGAAATCGTACTTTAAGACATAAAAAAGTGAAAGAATGTAGGTAAATTAATATAAAAGTATAGTTCTATTATTGGCTGATAAAATAGTTCGTAGGGGGGGGGGTATTACAATTGTACTAATTGGGCCATAGGTGCTACTTACTTGGGGCATTGAGGTCAGTTAGTCCTAGCTCGCCAAAGCAGTCAGATGGCAGATGTTTATGAAAATAAAAACTTTGTTTCCAGCTTGTCCCAGATATAGGATGATCTATGTTTGCTAAAATCAGAGTTGGCTCCAGCGTGTCTAAGTAATGGAATGGTATATGCTTGTGGAAAATAACAAAGCAGAAAGAAATGAGAAATGATATGTGTTTGCTAAAAAAAAAATTATAGTTGTATCTGGCTGGTCTAAAGAATAGAAAGAAGAAAGAAAATTTGAAATTAACCATTTGAAAAATGGGAGGATCATTAAATGGATTTTAGAAAAGTTATCAACAATATGAATCCCCTATCTGTTTAATAAAAAAAAAAAGAAAGAATCATATTTGGAGAACTTTAATTCGTATTTGACCTATGTGCCGAGCATAATCTTTAGTCACAAGCAAGTATTCGTATAGCCGAGGTGTATAATAAAATCTGACGTTAAAGCGATATATATATATATATCTACGTGAAAATTATATTCATCGACCCTATAATCAAGGAGATGGCCTTATTGTTTGTTCCAGTTTACTACACTATCATGGAGTAGACTTCTAGCCGTAGTGCACCACCCGTTCATCCCCGAAGCCCGAAAATGCTGTAGGAGAAACAGCAGACCTTGATGAAAAAAGGACTCATACATGTATTGGTAAAAGGAAGCCCTATCTGCCCTATTGAGTAGCCGTGTGGTCCACATTGAAGTTGAACTTAATGAAAGTACAAGATCAGATGAGTGTATATAGTTTTTTTTTTTATTATATTTTTATATAATATTAAAGTTTGTTTTAGGTATATAAATAATTACTTGGTTTTTTTTATTTACTCGTACATTATCAAGATTGATCTTTGTGTTTAAATTACTTTTTTTGTAATATATGATATTTGCTGCATACATTTGATTTTTGAATTATTACTTTAAAGTGGGGAAGGGATATAGATCACACCCATTGTGCAATCCTTTAAATATTTTTGATATATATATACGCATTTGTTTCTGTAAATGAATTTTCAATTTACTCCGGTAATATCTCATTAATATTATATTTTCGTTATTTGAGATATGAACTAGATTAAATTATATTTTTTATTATATGTAATTGGTGGAGGGAGATATAAAATAATCTGGGAATAATAAATAGTAAAATTTCATAAATCGTTTACCATGTCCTTTACTTGGATTTGAGGTATTATTGATTCGTTAGCAGATAGGATTGTAGTTATTTAATCAAAGTGCTAACCCACTTAGTAACCTAATTTGTACATAAATCATATAATTTTGAGCTAGACAGGGATAACATACCAGGGAGTTGGATTGTTTCATTTATTCCAGTCCGAACTTATTAAATTATTAATATCCAATAATGACCATTCATATTTGCATACTCTCTCAGGAGAGAAAAGAAGAATAAACAATATCGTTCTTGTATGAGGGTGGTGCTAGAGGCTGAATTAAAACATTTCGGTGCTCTTAAAGGTGTGTAAAATCTCCAAATGATCAACGATTGTGAAATAATTTAACAGGGAAGGCTTCGATTGACCTAATTTTAGGTTCAATCTACTTCCTCTAATAATTCTTTAGAGATATTTTATTTATATTTAATCAACAATATTTTCGGAGAATTGTTATCGATCTTCCATTTTTGTAATATACGTCACTTCATGCTCGGTGCGTATGTGGATTTGGGTGTATAAGACCAGTTGTGGATTTCGAACCGGTACAGTATATAATTATTAAAATCCAAAATTACTCTTATTGGCATATTCTCTTTATGTGTCTTAATCTTTCCTACTATATGTGGATGCTCAAAACTTGTAGGAAATAAACATTTATATCCCTTCTCATTAATTAAATTCTTCATTTTCATATAATTCAACAATAATTTATACTTTGTTTTAATCATATTTCCAGGATCTTTACTTAATTTTTTATATCACTGTTTAACCATATCTTCATGTATTTTATTCTCATAGTCCTACTCATTTAAAATTGCAAATCTTGAACCTTTATCCTCACTTGTTACCATTAAACTTTATTTATCTTCTCAACAATTTTATATATTGGAATTTTTCTTTCCATTCCTTTTTATTATATTTAACTTTTATTTACATCATTATTAATTTTTGATTGTAATTCAACTTTTAAATCACTCTTTATATTTGCTCCTTCCACACTTATAGTAGTCGCTTTCTGAACATAACTATTTACTAACGGTACATACTTAACTCCTTTATTTAAAACATTTGATTGTTCATTATCAAATTTCACATTAGATAAATTCATAAAATTATTTTCTTCTTTTTTACTCCATTCCCTTTTAGTAGATATATTGTTTAATCCATTTTTAAAATTTTCTTCTTTATGACATAACCATTTACGAACATATTTCTTCCAGTCTATTTCTTAATTCAGTATTATGATCTAATAAACCGATCTTTATACACTCAAATAAACTTTCAGATATATTTCTCTTTAATATATATTTCTTCCTATTATATTTTTTAAATTTTATAATTAATTTCAACATATTTTTCTTTTAAAAACCAACTTAAAATTATCACTTGAATTTTATTACATAAACCTTTATTTTTATAAATTTTTACATTAATTCTGAATTTACATGAGGTAGGCATTATTCCATTCTCTTTACATTTATTTAAAAATGATAAATGGTATTTTAATCTTTCAATTTTCTTCTCAATATTCCATAACTGTTTAAAACATTAAAGTGAATTTCATCCAAATTAAAATATAAAAATGTTCACATATTATTTACAAAAGATTTCTCCATATCTAAAATTCTATATACAATAATGTTCGAAAATTGTGCCGAAACACATAAAACTGAAATATATACAATGGTCAAATATTCAATATAAAAATAATTATTTGTCCACAATGTTGTTATTGATATATAGTTAATATAATAATCAATCTAAATAAAATTGAAACAAACAACAATTTATATTTATAATTATTTAAGGTTGTCATGGATTAGCCCCCACATTTTTTTGATCAGACAGTAATTGAAAAAAAGAAATATTAGATTTTATTAAATAATTTTGGTTTTCAAAATGTTGTGTATGTTGTGACGGATGATCCTTCGGATTGGCAAAACCATCGGATCCCTTCCTTGAGAATTCCAGCGCTACGCGCTGAAATGTATAATGTTGTATCAGAATAGTATAAAAAAAAGTCAATTGTAAATCAGCCCAATAACGTTATATCTATTGATTTTTGACTAGCAACAGAGCCATCCAGCGGTGTGCGGGGGCTAATTGACGATAACCTTATCAAACCAGCTTTCATCTCTTATTGAGACCGGTTCAAGATAGTTTTATACATCACATGACCTATTACTTACATTTACTCCATCTATTAGACATTATTTTACAATTATCTAATAAAATGTATAAAAAGTTAGTAAGAGAGAAGTTACCAGTTACTATAAAAATAGCTTGGGAAAATACTAAGTCTTTTGGTAGATGGTTATATAATACAAATAGAATAGATGATACGAATAGTAAGGGAGGAATAGTTTATAAAATTGAATGTGGAAGTTGTAATAAAATATATAGTACAGATGGGACAAACATGATAGAATGATTAATAGGAGATAATAGGTTGGGACCATATATACATTATTTAGATACTGGTCATAAAATGAGTGTGAGAATATTAGAATTCTAAAACATGTTAAAGATTATTGCAAAAGGATATGTTATGAAACTTTATACATTACAAAAAATTTGGATAGATATGTAAATATAGTTAAAGGTCCAGCAAAATTAGATGAAAAATAGGCAATTATTAGATAATTAGAAGATTTAAAAATTATGGTAAAAAGTCATAGTAGAATTGTGAATGAGGGTTTATAAAAGGGGCAGGAGAATAGAATATTTATTTATAAAGGTATCACCATCATCGTCAACCAATATCAATCCACTGCAGGATGGTCTCTCCAAGTTCAAACCATCTCCGATCTTTAACTTATCTTCTCCACATCACCTCTGCACACTTTCTTATTTCATTCATCCATCTCACATGTGGTCTCTTTCCGGATCTTTTACAATCTCTTGGAATCTCGTTTAAGATTTTAATTGTCCATCTAATATCATCTCTTCTAGCAATATGTCCAGCCCAACTCCACTTCAGTTTTTAAATTTTTTCAATGAGGTCAATAAGACCTGTTTGTTCTCTTACCCATATATTGTGTTTTCGATCTCTTCTTGTTACTCCTAGCATGCATCTCTCCATACTTTGTTGAGTAGTCTAGTCTCTGTATTGTTCTTCCATTAAGTGTTGAAGTCTGAGATCCATAAGTAAGAACTGGTAAAACACATTTATTAAAAACCTTTCTTTTCAAACACATAGGCATCTTTCCTTTTAGTATCAAATTATTTCTACCAAAAGCACTCCAACCAATTCTATGATTAATTTCATTTATTATGTTTCCATCTGTATTAATAATCTGAGGAAGATATTTGTAGCTGTTAACTTCTTCTAACTCATCATAATCAATCTTTGTTTTCATATTTTGAGAAAATCCATTGAAAATTACTTTAGTCTTTTTAACATTTATCTTTAATCCTACTTTCATCTGATAACTCCTGCAACATTTCCTGCAGTACTAAAGCATTATTTCCAAAAACAACTATATCATCTGCAAAATCTAAATTATTTAATTAATCTCCATTTACTTTCACTCCTTTAGCTTCCTATTTTAAACCACAAAGTACTTCTTGCAGCACTGCTGTAAAAAGTTTTGAAGATATGAAGTCACCCTGTCTTACACCCTTCTCAATGTTGACTTTCCATATTCTTTAAAATATGACAATATCCTGGATCTATGTTGATGATCCAATGCTTTAATCACTGCAGAAATGTTTATAGAATCAAATGCCTTTTCATAATCTATAAATCCAAAGCATAATGGCAACCGATATTCATTTGTCCTTTCTATAACTTCTCTCAATACCTGGATATGATCTATTATACTAAAACCACTTTTAAATCCAGCTTGTTCTCTTGGTTGGAAGAAATCCAATGATCTCTGTAGATGAGTTGTAATTATCTTAGTAAAAATTTTGTATAAAACTGATAAAAGGCTGATAATTTCTAATATCTTCTTTATCATCTTTTTTAAATATTAATACTACATCCTTCCAATCATCTGGTACATCTTTATCATTTAGCCATTTGATATATAACTTTGCTAAAAAAAATTTTTATTTCCTTCACCTGCTTATTTTAATATATCAATTATAATTCCATCATTACTTGGAGCCTTTCCTTTCTTCATAACTTTAATTGCATGTCTCACTTCTTCATTTAAAATTCTGGGCAATTTAAAGATATAATAGATATAGGAGGTACTTGTTCTTTATTACTATATAATTGTTGATAGAAGTCTTCTACCCATTTCATGATGTCATCTCTCTTTTTAGTAATACTTCCATCTTTTTTCCTTATTGCAGATATAAATTTCCTACCAATACCAAAATGTTGTTTTACACTCTTGAGACTTTTATCCTCTTCTATAGCTTTCCTTGCTAGTTCACAGTTATACTTTCTTATATCATTTTCAACTCTTTTTCGCACCATTTTACAGAATTAGGGGTATTCAATCCTTTTTAATGCATCATTTTTGTATAACTTCATATTCCTTCTTTTTCTTCATAAATTCTCTAGTCTCAGTAGAAATTTTACAGGTCAATTGCTGCTTTTTTCTATCAGCTATCTTTGTTGCAGTTTTTAAAAGTGTATTAGTTATTTTCTTATTAATTTCATTCAAATCTGAATCATATTCAAAATCTACTAATACTTGAAACCAATTTAAATAATATTCTTTTTTATAAAGCGCAGTCAATATTTCAATGCATCATTTTTGTATAACTTCATATTCCTTCTTTTCTTCATAAATTCTCTAGTCTCAGTAGAAATTTTACAGGTCAATTGCTGCTTTTTTCTATCAGCTATCTTTGTTGCAGTTTTTAAAAGTGTATCAGTTATTTTCTTATTAATTTCATTCAAATCTGAATCATATTCAAAATCTACTAATACTTGAAACCAATTTAAATAATATTCTTTTTTATAAAGCACAGTCGATATTGAAATAGTTGAGAGGGTGCAAATCTCCCAA
Organism: Epiperipatus broadwayi; assembly: GCA_028023455.1. Lineage (NCBI taxonomy): Eukaryota > Metazoa > Onychophora > Udeonychophora > Euonychophora > Peripatidae > Epiperipatus > Epiperipatus broadwayi. The sequence goes on along the minus strand of JAQFVV010012394.1, from coordinate 13,757,452 downwards.
GCGCTTATGACTACAACCAGACAATCAAATCTTAAGCACTGGGACAGAGAAATTTAATAAGAAAAGAGCGGTTCCACTCTCTTCTTTACTTGTCTTAATATATATCCAAGCCAGTCCATATATTGCTGCAAATTTATAACATCGAAAAACTACTGTGTAGTAAATCGAAAGATTTCACGCTGTATGTTTATAATTTGAACTCAGTGAATTAAGTGTGATGATATTTAAGATTCAGGCTTTCAAATATAAGTACTTTGGACTGGCTTGGATATAAAAAAGTAAATATTTTTAAAAATAATATATAAAAAAAATTTAAAATTTATAATTTTTTTATAAAATTTTTAAAATTTTTTTTCCTTTTTTAAAAAAAATAAGAGAAAAAAAAAAAAAAAAAATTATATTTAAAAATAATTAAATTAAATAATAGGTGTTAATAAAAAAAAAGAAATTAATTATTTATTGGTTTAAATATATAAAAAATTTAAAGGGAAAAAAAAAAAAAATTTTATAAAAAAAAAAAAAATATATTAAGACAAGTAAAGAAGAGAGTGGAACCGCTCTTTTCTTATTAAATTCTCTGTCCCAGTGCTTAAGATTTGATTGTCTGGTTGTAGTCATAAGCGCTTGAGAGATTTGCACTCTCTCAACTATTTGAAACCAATTTACAAGTTCTAATTTAAATTCATTAGTGTTTTTGAAGATTAGGAATATCAACTGTAAATATTGTTTTCCTTAATAATTTTTGTCTCTCTAGTTTTGCATTAACACGCATCTTACATCTTACAAATCGATGATCACTTCCTGTGTTAAATTTATTAGGAACATTACAATCTTGAAATATGTACTTTCTGTTAGTCGAAATATAATCCAATTCCGCTGTACCTTCATTTGAATATTTCCATGTCCATTTCCTTTTAACAGTTTTTCCAAAAAAATAATTCATAATATAAAGTTTTTCTTTTTCTGCAAACTCCACAAATCTATGATCTCTCTCATTTCTATTACCATAACCAAAATTACCTACAGCAGTTTCATCTTTCATTTGTTTACCAATCCTAGCATTAAAGTCTTTAAAATGTTGTTTACTCTGATCAAAAGCCTTTTGTATATCCATATAAAAATCTTCTACTACTTCATCAGTATGAGAACTTGTTAGGGCATAAACCTGAATCATCTGCATTTGGTATCTGCTATTAAATTGTAAAACTAATCTTGCCACTCTGTCTAATACACCATCAATCTCCACAATATTGTTCTTCCACTTTTTATTTATAATGAATCCTACTCCACTTGCATTTCCAATATTTGTGCCTTTATAGTAGAGTACATGTCCACTTTTTAAATCAATTGTCTCTTCATCTTTTCTTCTAACTTCACAAAGTCCAATAATGTCCCATTAAATATAAGACAGTTCTTCTAATTCTTGCAATCTTCCTTCACTTGAAAGTGATCTCCAGTTGTAAGTACCTAAATAAAAAGTTGTCATCAAATGTCAACCTGGGTCCCCAATCAGGGGATTCTTAGCACACTCCGTCTTCAGCCACCAACTGATGCCTTGGTTGGTGACTTTACAGCCTCCTGGGGGGCAATGATTTATTTTTGTCTGTCATGATGTATATATCTATTAGAAAAATATTTATCATTTACACATTCATTCATTCTACCTTATCAGGCAACTGAGAAGAACGACCATGGTGTTTCTTGATCTTAAACTCGGAGGTAAAAAGCCAATAAACTCACCATGCTGGCTAATGCATGTTGGTGAGCAGCCCATCCATGTTCGTATACTATATGAATAATCACATAGTAATAACAGCTGCAATGATAAGAACATATGGAGTGGACATTAGGAATTTTCCCTGCTCGGTTCCTTCAAGGCCTCCAAAAGGAATCATGGGTCGACTTTCAGTTAATAGCAAACTATGTATATGTATTTATATTGTTTTAAAATTATTATTATTACATTTTTTTAATGTACTTTTTATGTTTTTTATTTTGTCATTTATTTACATTTTTATATAAAACCAAAACTGCCTAACACTATACTAGTAAAAAATAAAAATGCAAAACCATAAAACAATACAATACTAGAGTAAATCAAAAATTTTACCAAAATCCTTTCACAACCATGGTTTCATCTACTACAAATAGACCTTCTCAAGTGAAAATCAAACTAAAGACCCTAACATATATATATATATATACAAACAAACCTTCCCATAATTCATTTCAAACTCCACCTTCCCTTAATATCAAAAGAAGTCTTCATAAGATTGGTTATATGTATAATGTTAATTATATTGTTGAAGGTAAAAAAAATGTCTAATAGGTGGAGTAAATGTAATTAATAAGTCATGTGATGTATAAAACTTTATATCTTGAAAAGATCTCAATAAGAGATGAAAGCCAGTTTGATAATTAAATAATTGTAAATATAATTCGTTGTTTGTTTCAATTTTATTTAGATTGATTATTATATCCCATTTCTGTTTTGGTGCAGCACTAAGTCTATTCAGCAACTCTTCTAAGAAGCATCGTTAATTGAGAGGCAAAATAGTGACCAAATTAAATAATTACAGTATTAGTCTTTAATATTAAAAAACTTTATAGAGAAATCTATATGCAATGATATATATTACACAGAGCTATCTGAATTATCAGAAGACCAGATTACTAGTAAATCATTAAAAAAAGATTTTAATTATTAAGTCATTAAATGTTTGCATTAAAATAAGTATTGAAAATAATAATAAATAATATACCTCATATTCTTCAGAAAATCTAAAATCAGAATCTGCTGACATAAGATGAAAATGTTGCGGAAAATCAGCAATTTTCACAGGACGGCTGAAATAAATAAAATTTATTTAAAATTCTAAAAGTTTAATAACCATTCATTTATAATCATTGTAAAGTAAAACAATACATAAAATTTATTTAAATTTTAATTGATAAAATGATCAGCATAGTTTGCTTGAATAATTCAATTTAGAAACCATAAAATGGTCACATCATCCATTGTTTCATATGCTGTTAATAAGAGTATCAAACTTTCCATACAATGGTGCCATCAAGTGCAAGCTTTTGTAATCAATGGATACAGAAAGGTTTGTGCATAAAATCCTTGTCTAGTGTCTAGTCATTCAACATCCCCAGACTAGTTTCTAGCTTGTGGCTTTAATCAGTGAGAAACCTTGAATTGAGAGCACTGCACCTACATCTTAGGATGTAATGCACTCTCCGGCGGTCACCTTTTACCCTATTTGGCTAACTATAAAGCTAGGATACCAAGATGAAAACATCATAATGTTTCAAATCCAAGCTCATTCACTTGTATAGTCATATAGATCTGAACTCAGTTCAGCATCTATATATTTTTGGGTCTTTGATTTTGCTGAATTGAGTTCAGATCTATGTGACTATACAAGCGAATGAGCTTGGATTAGAAACATGGTTTTTCCACCTTGGGCTCCTAGCTTTATAGTTAATCAAATAGGTAAAAGGTGGCTGCTGAAGGGTTGCAGCAGATCCCAAAACCTAGATTCAGTGCTCTCAATCCAATGCTCTTCATTGATGAAAGCTGCAAGCTAGAAACTAGTTTGGGGTGTTGAATGAATAGGCATGGATGGGGATTTTATGCACAAACCTTCCTGGATCCATTGATTATAAAGGCTTGCACTTGGTGGTACTACAGTATGGAGAGTTTTGTACAATTTAAAAACATTAAATCCATTATGGTCAAATATTGCTTTAGTTTAATATTAATAATTTTTTTTAAAAAACAAACAAACTGTTTTTCATTTTTCTAGCAGAAGTTAACTGCAAACAAATTTGCAATTTATTTTTACTATCTACTGATGTTTTTTTCAATGTGAGAATAGTTAAAAAAAGACTTAAACTTTGATTATTTTCATAATAGGATTACAATATTACTCTCAAGTCTATATTCTATTCAATTATTTATATACATATTATAACGATCTGGAGTTAGAGACTTAACGTAATATGCACTACAGGGCACCACTAGGCATTTGAACCTAGAAAATTTATATAGTAGGCAGATATGTAAGTTTAAAAGAAAAATTTTTTTTATTTTATTTTATATATTTTGATTCCGGTCGTTAGCCCATTGTCACTAGCTCAGTGGAATAGCAGAGATTTATATTTTATAATAAATTCTTATCTAAGAATATATAAAAAAGAATAAAATAAGCCACTGCCAGTAATTATACACACAAACATTTATTTACGCACATATATATAAAATTTAACATTATTATTTTAGTATGTTTACTTTAACATTTAACATTATTTTTAACTTTTATTTTAGATTTTAATTTACATTTTAATTTTTATACTATTATAAGTTCGCACAGATGGATTTATGAAAATTTGTTTTATAATGTTGAGTATAGATCGGTTACATAGATTACATGGTTAAAAACATTTCAAAATAAACATAACCGATCAAAATACAAAGTCATTGATAACGTCAATTGCAGAGGGAATACAAGAAACCCAATGGCATTCATCATAAGATGCCGCATTGACATTGATGACATATATTCTAATCGAATATGAAAACCACAAACATAAGTAACCGATAAAGAATCCATGCAATGTCCATACCCAACTTAAATTTAATGCATTTTTATTTAGAGTGTCAAGTATGAACAGACTACATAGATTTGCATTTGAAAAAAAAAATTCTATCCTTATTTAACCTTAGGCCAAAAGTTCGCAGTTAACCAACGTCAATCCATCTGATATATCGATGCATTCAATGTAACACGAATACGGCAGCACTAAATAGGTTAAGAGAAGAAATTGCCTCTCGTCAGATAGGAATACTACATCTATCTGACGAGAAGAGCAATAAAAAAAAAACTCCATAGGAAAGGACAGCGGTCATTTTGCCGACTTACGATCGCATTCCATAGGCAAAAAGGAAGTGTGCGGCGTATAAAGCGATTCTGCCCGTAGCGAATCTCGTACTACATCTACTAATTACACCAATATATCCAATCCATTGACCCAATTTAACTATGAAACAAATAACCTAAGATTACCCTCCCCTAATATAACTTTACAAATCTATATAGCCATTCACGCCCGACTTAAGTTTAACATTTATATAATTTAATTTAACGAAAAACAAAAATCATAATAAGAACTTAAAAGAACAAAAAAAAATAAATGGAAATGATTTTACAAAAGAAATACATCAAATTAAAATTACTTATTAATAAATAAAGTTGGTCAGATAGGATTCTATTGCAATTATTTTAAATACGGAAAGTTTTTAATTTAATGTTCATGAATTATCTAAAGTTCTTACGGTTTTAAAAGGTCCATAATTTGTAGTTGTTTGTAATTTTGAACGGGAATTCCCACACCGTCCTGAAGATATTGGTATCCAGTTAGCCATTGTTTTTTACTTATCCGGAGGTCTTTTACTTTAGTTGGTCCTTAATGTAGAAAACGATGTCATTTCTTTTTTTTTTTAACAAAACTGAAGGGATTGAAGAGTGCGTCTTTTCAATCCCTTCTCCCACAACTCCGCACTAATACATATCACCACTGCTGTCATACATCTCTTCCTCTAATTAATTTTTTTATTTCCAAACCTTTCCTTTTATATTAATTTTGCGGATTAACTCAACATTACGTCATGATGATGAAGACCCTTTCGTTGAGGTCCGATTCCTAAGGGATTTCTTTTTATTTGCTATTAGTTTCTATTGTTTTCCTATCTGACCATTGCTTATACATTTAAATGCCCAAGGGCTAGTTCACTTGGACTAATTAAAATAATCATTTCCATTTTTCAATAACATTAATTAATTTGTTTTCCAAACCTAAAGATATATTTTTAGTTCCAAATCTTTTTAAGTTTTTGCTTTTAAAATACTTTTTCTATTTTTAATAAAGTTTTATTTTAATAATTTTTTTCATCTGTGCGATTTTATATATATTAGAGTTTAGATGATTTTTAATTTTCAATATTTATGTCTTAAAAAAAAAAAAAGTTTTTAAATGCGAACTTTTCTTTTTTCATGTTTAATAATAAAAAAAATAATGTAACGGCGTATGTGCCCGTTACATATCAGGGAACTTGCTTTAAAAAAAATAAACAAAAAAAAATTTTTTTACTTAGGGTTAGTAATTATGGTACTCGGTTAACGAAAACATTTACAAAAACATTCGGTTAGTAATTTTACAAAATGTCTATATACAAAAAAGAAAAATGTTGACCATCGTTTTCTATGAACCATTACGTTTACACCCCCTCCCCCCAAGAGTTCTATTTTTTATACATTTTATTTTTACACACAGCATGACAAGTGAATTATATAAATTATTTATTTAAGAAAGTTGCACTGAGGTAAATATGTTTTAAGAAATAATGGATTTAAACATGTATATTTGCAGCACAATTATAAATACCACCAACTTATTTATGACTGATTGAAATGCATACATAGGATTACACTGAAGTAATTCCCAAAGGTACTCATTGTAAGGTACCACATTTACCATCATAAACTTACGTGGCTGTGCGCGCCTATACACATAAAAGCATAATATATATTAACAAACAAAAAAGCATATTAATTGCAACCTTTTGACTTTCTTTTTAACAAAATACAATTTAATATTATTAATATTTTCTCGTGTTTAATATATGTGCTATTTCTTTCTGGCAGTGCTTTTATAAGATTTAAAGTGTATATGGTTCTATGTAAATAGATAAAAATATCTCGCTTTGAAAAAAGAAATTTACTCAGGGTATGTGGTTTATTAATATAGGCTCACGTTGGGAGACCAATTATATATATTTCTTACGTTTAGAAAAGTTCATCTTTAAACCGTTGCTATTTGGGTTCCAGTATTAATGGTCCTGATGCCAATTATAATGATCTGAAGAATAGGAAACTTAATGTATCTACACTACAGGGCGCCCCTAGGCATTTGAACCTAGAAAATTTATAAGGTAGACAGATACGTAAGTCAAAAAAAAGAAAAAAATTAAAAATTTTTTTCTTTTGGGCGCCATTTTATAACGATCCGGAGTTAGAGACTTAATGTAATCTGCACTACAGGGCGCCACTAGGTATTTGAACCTAGAAAATTTATATAGTAGACAGATACGTAAGTTAAAAAAAAATTTTTTTTTTTTAATTTTATATATTTTGATTCCAGTTGTTAGCCCATTGTCACTAGCTCAGTGGAATAGCAGAGATTTATATTTTATAATAAATTCTTATCTAAGAATATATAAAAAAGAATGAAATAAGCCATTGCCAGTAATTATACACACAAACATTTATTTACGCATATATAAAATTTAACATTATTATTTTAGTATGTTTACTTTAAAATTTAACATTATTTTTAACTTTTATTTTAGATTTTAATTTACATTTTAATTTTTATACTATTATAAGTTCGCACAGATGGATTTATGAAAATTTGTTTTATAATGTTGAGTATAGATTGGTTACATAGATTACATGGTTAAAAACATTTCAAAATAAACATAACCGATCAAAATACAAAGTCATTGATAACGTCAATTGCAGAGGGAATACAAGAAACCCAATGGCATTCATCATAAGATGCTGCATTGACATCGATGACTTATATATTCTAATCGAATACGAAAACCACAAACATAAATAACCGATAAAGAATCCATGCAACGTCCATACCCAACTTAAACTTAATGCATTTTTATTTAGAGTGTCGAGTATGAACAGACTACATAGATTTGCATTTGAAAAAAAAAATTCTATCCTTATTTAACCTTAGGCCAAAAGTTCGCAGTTAACCAACGTTAATCCATCTGATATATCGATGCATTCAATGTAACATGAATACGGCAGCACTAAATAGGTTAAGAGAAGAAATTGCCTCTTGTCAGATAGGAATACTACATCTATCTGACGAGAAGAGCAATAAAAAAAAACTCCATAGGAAAGGACAGTGGTCATTTTGCCAACTTACGATCGCATTCCATAGGCAAAAAGGAAGTGTGCGGCGTATAAAGTGATTCTGCCCGTAGCGAATCTCGTACTACATCTACTAATTACACCAATATATCCAATCCATTGACCCAATTTAACTATGAAACAAATAACCTAAGATTACCCTCCCCTAATATTAACTTTACAAATCTATATAGCCATTCACGCCCGACTTAAGTTTGACATTTATATAATTTAATTTAACGAAAAACAAAAATCGTAATAAGAACTTAAAAGAACAAAAAAAAAAAAAATAAATGGAAATGATTTTACAAAAGAAATACATCAAATTAAAATTACTTATTAATAAATAAAGTTGGTCAGATAGGATTCTATTGCAATTATTTTAAATACGGAAAGTTTTTAATTTAATGTTCATGAATTATCTAAAGTTCTTACGGTTTTAAAAGGTCCATAATTTGTAGTTGTTTGTAATTTTGAACGGGAATTCCCACGCCGTCCTGAAGATATTGGTATCCAGTTAGCCATTGTTTTTTACTTATCCGGAGGTCTTTTACTTTAGCTGGTACTTAATGTAGAAAACGGTGTCATTTTTTTTTTTTTTTAACAAAACTGAAGGGATTGAAGAGTGCGTCTTTTCAATAACCTTCTCCCACAACTCCGCACTAATACATATCACCACTGCTGTCATACATCTCTTCCTCTAATTAATTTTTTTTATTTCCAAATCTTTCCTTTTATATTAATTTTGCGGATTAACTCAACATTACGTCATGATAATGAAGACCCTTTCGTCGAGGTCCGATTCCTAAGGGATTTCTTTTTATTTGCTATTAGTTTCTATTGTTTTCCTATCTGACCATTGCTTATACATTTAAATGCCCAAGGGCTAGTTCACCTGGACTAATTAAAATAATCATTTCCATTTTTCAATAACATTAATTAATTTGTTTTCCAAACCTAAAGATATATTTTTATCTCCAAATCTTTTTAAGTTTTTGCTTTTAAAATACTTTTTCTATTTTTAATAAAGTTTTATTTTAATAATTTTTTTCATCTGTGCGATTTTATATATATTAGAGTTTAGATGATTTCTAATTTTCAATATTTATGTCTTAAAAAAAAAAAAAAAGTTTTTAAATGCAAACTTTTCTTTTTTCATGTTTAATAATAAAAAAAATAATGTAACGGCGTATGTGCCCGTTACAATATATATAGAGAGATTTTGAATTCTTTCTCTTTTGGCATTTATAAATTAAAGCTTGATTGGAGCTATTGATAAACTCTCTCTAGTGAACATTTTAGTACAAGCTTAAAGCAAATTATGCTATTTGTAATTTGTTTTTATTAATATTATAAGTGTACCCTTGAGGCAGGCTTTGGCGATGATATATTGCTGAGGCTATTAATATATGGTGAAATTGAACAGAGTTCAGGCCGATATAGCTATTTGGTTTGAATGGATTTGAAGATATTTATGTGCCTGAAAAATTCTAATAATTAGAAACACTTCTATATATATTTTTTATAATGAACCACTTATTAATAATTATGAAAATAAACTCAAGAAATGTCTTTTCAAACTTTTTAAAAATTGTCAAATGGACTTTCAGTATTTTCATACTATATTCAAAGATATTATTATAATTAAAAAAAAATATTAATAAAAATTCAAATTTTGTTTCAATTGAAAGATCTATTTTGTCATGATGACATGGGTATACTTTATGAAAAAAGAAATCACCAGAAACAGAAAACAAAAGAAGCATAGTTCATTTCTTCCAATAATTTTCTCTCCTTAGTTCATTATTAATTTTTCTATATGCATTTTCTCAGTACTGACATTTTCCCACCCTTCTCTGTACTTCCATATTTTCAAACATACCTTCCTTTATCTAAGATCATTTACATTTCTTTAACTGAATAGTTTCTATTTCATTTTTTGCTGTTTTTAATATTCCTTCTTCAATCCTACACCAAATGCTTATCAGAACTATTCATATATTCCTCATCTTCATGAATTTTTTTATATTATATTTTCATATATTAAACCAAATTTTTCTTTCTCCATTTCTCTCAATTTATCCAAGTCCCATTTTACATATGTTTTCCCTCTTTATATTCTTTTTAAACTCAACTGCAACACTGATTATATTAGTAAACATATACAAATAAGTGATATCCCCAACTCTCCTCTGCTTTCAACTTTAAGTCTTTATGTCATAAGTTTATAAAAAAATACTGAAAAATTTTGCATTAAAATATGAACTTAATGTCATATTAATATGTAAACAAAAGTGGAAAGACAAATTCCAATCACAATGCACGCAGCATTAGTTATTAGTTGCCCTACAATGTAGAAAACTGGCCTATATTTCAAGAACAACCTCTTTGCCCAGCTGCCTAAAGTGCTAGTAATCATCCATCCAAATATTAATAAATAAATTCACTTATGTCACATTAAAGCACACTTTTTATTTCTAAATGCATTACTCTACTTCATTAAATAAATACATATATAAAATTGAAAGTTCGTTTATTAGCAAATAAAATGTCTAATTTTAAAACTATAAATTAGATTTGGATAAATAAGTAAAATATGAGTATGAATATACAAGCATGTAATACAAAATCACTAACAAAAATTAAAGTGCAAAAAATGTTATGGATATATATTGTAACCTAATTAAATGTCGATCAAAAAGAAATAAGTAAAGGAGTTCATTGTAACATATTAAAGAATCAAAAAAATTCAAGTATTGTAAAAATCTCAAATATTCCAGTATTGTTAAAAAATGTAACTTAATAAAGATGATCAAACGATCAAATGTAACTTAAATAAACTAGATTAAAGATCCAAATGTATTTAATAATTATGAAACGATTCAAAATATTCAGTATATTATTATATTCAGCTTAACTTAATGAAGAGGATCAACTGGATCAAGTATATTATTTAATCAAGAAATGATTCAAATATAAATATTTATTTTATTTCAAAAAGCTTCCAATATAAATATTTAGCTTAATAAACGAAAAATGCATTGTAGATTTTATATCAAAAGAAAAGAATTATTTAACCTGAGTAGTGGCTATTAAACCAAAGATCAGACTGAGTTATCTATCATATTACGGGTCATTGGATGAAATGAAACATATTTCTATCATTAGATTTCTCAAAATATCCCACTCTCAATAATTATAAGCAAATTATTAATAACAAGTATTATAACTCAGGTATATGAAATCACGTGAGGTGAGTACACTAGTAATTCAATAAAATATAACTCAGGTATACAGACAGTAGATCTTATCCACTTTCATTTCTTAGTTTGATGTTAAGTGCATGTTTAAACAAATACTAAGTGAATATGGTCTAGCAGGGCGCCACTAGATTATCTGAATCTAGACATGGGTTATATCTAATAACCTTTCACATGTATCGGGTTTGAATCCCCTTTTTGGTACTTTATTTCTAATAAAAATGGGAGATTTTGCTTTTTGAGCCATATCACTATACGCACTAATATTTAGGTAAAAGTAAAACATCTTTAAACCACAGTGGAGTTCATTAGACATAAATCATTTCTCAGATCTTAACATAACAAATGTGTTTCAATATTTTTATAAGTTTACTAGCTCAGATTATATATAACTAATTTAGGATGGCAATTCACTCATCCTTGCATGAAATAGATGACGGGATGTGGTTATAATAATACTAAGAAATCACTAAATATTATGGAATCAATATTTATTTATGGCCTTTAAACATTTAAGCAGCTCATTAATTAAAACGTTGACGATGATGATAATAATAACAATAATGACAATGGTTTCAACTACAGCTCTAGGACTAAGCCTAAACATAAAACTAATTTTTATAAAGAAATTCATAATTATTGCTTAATTTTAGCATATTTACTTATATCTTAAATAGTTCATTAGACATAAATCATTTCTCAGATCTTAACATAACAAATGTGTTTCAATATTTTTATAAGTTTACTAGCTCAGATTATATATAACTAATTTAGGATGGCAATTCACTCATCCTTGCATGAAATAGATGACGGGATGTGGTTATAATAATACTAAGAAATCACTAAATATTATGGAATCAATATTTATTTATGGCCTTTAAACATTTAAACAGCTCATTAATTAAAACGTTGATGACGATGATGATAATAATAACGATAATGACAATGGTTTCAACTACAGATCTAGGACTAAGACTAAACATAAAACTAATTTTTATAAAGAAATTCATAATTATTGCTTAATTTTAGCATATTTACTTATATCTTAAATAACTAATATTCAACAACTGATGATGATGAATGATCACACTTAACAAAGACTACACTTAATGAAATATATACGCCTCGTTTAATAAAACAAACTAATATTTATTACTGCATTTCTAACATATACATAAAATTTTCTAGACATACATGAAAATTGATATGAATAAGAATACTAATAATAATTGATTATATAACAATCCTCAGATTAATTTCAAGTTCTTCCCCCTTTCCCTTCAAATGTGTATTGTATTAAGTTGGATGTCACATTGACCATGATTTTCACTCCATGAGAAAAGTATTTCAAGAAAAAAAATATTATCCGCTCATTAGCACACATACTTTATAAATCTAACATGTAAGTAGAATGTTAAAAAAAAATGTTAATAGAAATTAGAAAAATCAAGTTCTTAGAAAAGAGTTTTAAATCATTATCTCCCCCTCCCTTCTAAGCGCTGAAATCTATACTTTCTCAAGACAAAATAATTTAATATTTTAACACCACCTATTATTTCTCATTCACTCGCAATTATACACATATAAAATATCACTATGTATGTGCGTGTTTTATCCCAAAATAATAATAATATATTAGTTAAAACTAAAATCATAATACCAAAAAAAAAAAAATTATATTACACATTAATATTTCATAACTGTAAAATTAATAAACAAATAAATTTTGATACATTCACAATCATTTATGTAGTTCAAAGCTATTATTATTAAGACATTCTTGGTTTCCATCGATCTGAATTGTCTTTAAAAGTTCTTTAAATAAAATATGTCACTTTATTACTAAATTTTTATTAATACTCTGATTGCATAAAGAAAATAGATATAAAAGTCATATTACCGATCCAAGGGTTCACTTGTCTTGTATACTGTCTATACTTGGCAGCAACAATTTCCGTGTTCTTTGGAACAATCACTTTCTTGAAGTATATAATTATTTGATGATGAGGATCCTATTGAGGTTATTTACTTTAGTGGATAATTTGGAAATCATTATATCAATTTTTTTTCTCTTCCTGTCAAGCATGATTCTTTTAGTGGATGAAATACAGCAGTTGTTTTCACGTTTATAAATTTTCTTGAGTTTAAAATCAGTTGCTGGAACAATTAATTGGACTTGATGATTAATATTTATCGGTAGATTAATTCATCTTTCATCGAATGCAGGTGAATGCTTTCTTCCTTCTATTAAGAACATCTTATTTATCTGGTCAGTTGAAAGGTGTAGAATATTATTTTAGACAAAACATCTTTTCTTTCCTATATGATGTGCAGCTTTCCAGATGGTCCGGAAAAGATGGGACATACATAAAATTTTTCTAGCCAGTCATTTCTTATATTTTCAACATTCAATTTAATAGTCTAATAATCTGAATTATTATTATTGTGATTATGATTCAGATTATTAGACTATTAAATTGAATGTTGAAAATATAAGAAATGACTGGCTAGAAAAATTATATGTATGTTCCATTTTTTCCGGACCATCTGGAAAGCTGCTCATCATATAGGAAAGAAAAGATGTTTTGTCTAAAATAATATTCTACACCTTTCAACTGACCAGATAAATAAGATGTTCTTAATAGAAGGAAGAAAGCATTCACCTGCATTCGATGAAAGATGAATTAATGTACCGATAAATATTAATCATCAAATCCAATTAATTGTTCCAGCAACTGATTTTAAACTCAAGAAAATTTATAAACGTGAAAACAATTGCTGTATTTCATCCACTAAAAGAATCATGCTTGACAGGAAGAGAAGAAAAATTGATATAATGATTTCCAAATTATCCACTAAAGTAAATAACCTCAATAGGATCCTCATCATCAAATAATTATATACTTCAAGAAAGTGATTGTTCCAAAGAAGACGAAAATTGTTGCTGCCAAGTATAGACAGTATACAAGACAAGTGAACCCTTGGATCGGTAATATGACTTTTATATCTATTTTCTTTATGCAATCAGAGTATTAATAAAAATTTAGTAATAAAGTGACATATTTTATTTAAAGAACTTTTAAAGACAATTCAGATCGATGGAAACCAAGAATGCCTTAATAATAATAGCTTTGAACTACATAAATGATTGTGAAGGTATCAAAATTTATTTGTTTATTAATTTTACAGTTATGAAATATTAATGTGTAATATAATTTTTTTTTTTTGGTATTATGATTTTAGTTTTAACTAATATATTATTATTATTTTGGGATAGAACATGCACATACATAGTGATATTTTATATGTGTATAATTGCGAATGAATGAGAAATAATAGGTGGTGTTAAAATATTAAATTATTTTGTCATGAGAAAGTATAGATTTCAGCGCTTAGAAGGGAGGGGGAGATAATGATTTAAAACTCTTTTCTAAGAACTTGATTTTTCTTATTTCTATTAACATTTTTTTTTTAACATTCTACTTACATGTTAGATTTATAAAGTATGTGTGCTAATGAGCGGATATTTTTTTTTCTTGAAATACTTTTCTCATGGAGTGAAAATCATGGTCAATGTGACATCCAACTTAATACAATACACATTTGAAGGGAAAGGGGGAAGAACTTGAAATTAATCTGAGGATTGTTATATAATCAATTATTATTAGTATTCTTATTCATATCAATTTTCATGTATGTCTAGAAAATTTTATGTATATGTTAGAAATGCAGTAATAAATATTAGTTTGTTTTATTAAACGAGGCGTATATATTTCATTAAGTGTAGTCTTTGTTAAGTGTGATCATTCATCATCATCAGTGGTTGAATATTAGTTATTTAAGATATAAGTAAATATGCTAAAATTAAGCAATAATTATGAATTTCTTTATAAAAATTAGTTTTTTATGTTTAGGCTTAGTCCTAGAGCTGTAGTTGAAACCATTGTCATTATTGTTATTATTATCATCGTCATCAACGTTTTAATTAATGAGCTGTTTAAATGTTTAACTACTTCCGGTTTGTCAGCGTCATTTGCGCCCTTCGGTGCTCATTTGATGATGTGCTATTTTCTTTCTTTGCTGACGTAAAAAGTATAATGATGACGTCGAAGAAAATATGGCCGTTTTTAGCTATATATGTTAGCTTTCAAACGATCTTTATTTCAAAAAAATCGGTCGAAATTTAGATTTTTGGCGAATTTTTTAATCAACCACAGTATTTAATTTTTTTGTTTTTTTGGTAATTTTTGTACTTATCACGAAACGATAAAAGACATAAAATGTTTTACGGCTGCAAGTGAAGTTTTCTTCGGTATTATTCTCAAACAAGGCTTACAACAGACTAAGAACGTAATTATTCGTAAGTAAAAATTTTTAATTTTTTTTTTTAATTTTTTGAAAAAATATATTTTTTATTAATTTTAGTTTGTAATTAGTGTGTGCTAATTTGTAGTTATATATTTATTTATTTATGCTCATATACAATTCATATCTATCGAAAAATTGGTGTGTGTGTAATTATATATTTATGGTCGTATAGAATTCATATTTATCATAATTTTCTAAAGGTAGTTTGTAATACATTTATTTATGCTCACATAGAATTCATATTTATCGAAAAATTAGTGTGATTTAGTTTGTAATTATATATTTACTCATATAGAATTCATATCGTAATTAACTTATTAGTATATAATTCATATCGTAATTTTCTAAAGTTCTATGTACACTAATCCTCTTATTTTTATAAAAATAATGATTTTCAAAAAGTATACTTTTTGAAAACCATTAATTATGTTTATATTATATGGTTTACAAGCAATGAGTTATAAGACTAATAAACAAATGTATACAGACAGACATTGCATACACAAACATATAATCCAATTCTGATTCTTGTTTATGTTTATGCTTGATCATGCTTTGCTTTTGCTATATGTTTCATAACATTATTTTCAAGTCTATAGACTATATGCAAATAAATTATATCTGTGGTACAATAAATATAACAAGATAGCATCACTTCTGTACATAAAAAATATAAACATCACTTGTGCACTGCATAAAGAATATAAACATCATTGGTGATCACAATGAATATAAACATCACTATTGTACACACAAAAAATATAAAATGAAGAGATAAAACTCATTTTATCAGTGATATAGAAAGTAGCCTACAATTTCTAGTTTTAGACATACAAGAAGCCAATTGCTATGATGATTTCTTTTGTATCTTTTATTAGGATGAATCTTTTTCTTTATAGACGCCTTTGACATTTAGAACATTTGGGGTACAAGATAGAAATGAACAAGTCATATCCGACTTTGTTTGGAGATTGTGAAGCTATGGATTATCTCAGGTAAGACATATTATACATGTTTAGAAAGATAATTTTGTAAGGAATAGAAAGAAATTATCACTGAAGATGAATTTTGAATTTTAGTTAATGTTAATTTCCAAATTATGAACAAACAATAAAATAATAATTATTTCGAATGTGAAAATTTCTTTTTTTTCCTTATTTTTTATATAGTTATCACTATTTATTTTATGCTTATTGTTTTTCTTAATTTTTCTAGTTTCTAGCAATGTAATTGTTTTTGTTCTAACATAATTAAAACTGAAGTTATTATGAAAATTGTGTCTCAGGCCATTATTTTAAAAAGTTCAATATGGCGGCTTGAAGCTGAAGTAGTTAAAGGCCATAAATAAATATTGATTCCATAATATTTAGTGATTTCTTAGTATTATTATAACCACATCCCGTCATCTATTTCATGCAAGGATGAGTGAATTGCCATCCTAAATTAGTTATATATAATCTGAGCTAGTAAACTTATAAAAATATTGAAACACATTTGTTATGTTAAGATCTGAGAAATGATTTATGTCTAATGAACTCCACTGTGGTTTAAAGATGTTTTACTTTTACCTAAATATTAGTGTGTATAGTGATATGGCTCAAAAAGCAAAATCTCCCATTTTTATTAGAAATAAAGTACCAAAAAGGGGATTCAAACCTGGTACATGTGAAAGGTTATTAGATATAACCCGTTTCTAGATTCAGATATTCTAGTTGTGCCCTGCTAGACCATATTCACTTAGTATTTGTTTAAACATGCACTTAACATCAAACCAAGAAATGAATGTGGATAAGATCTACTGTCTGTATACCTGAGTTATATTTTATTGAATTACTAGTGTACTCACCTCACGTGATTTCATATACCTGAGTTATAATACTTGTTATTAATAATTTGCTTATAATTATTGAGAGTGGGATATTTTGAGAAATCTAATGATAGAAATATGTTTCATTTCATCCAATGACCCGTAATATGATAGATAACTCAGTCTGATCTTTGGTTTAATAGCCACTACTCAGGTTAAATAATTCTTTTCTTTTGATATAAAATCTACAATGCATTTTTCGTTTATTAAGCTAAATATTTATATTGGAAGCTTTTTGAAATAAAATAAATATTTATATTTGAATCATTTCTTGATTAAATAATATACTTGATCCAGTTGATCCTCTTCATTAAGTTAAGCTGAATATAATAATATACTGAATATTTTGAATCGTTTCATAATTATTAAATACATTTGGATCTTTAATCTAGTTTATTTAAGTTACATTTGATCGTTTGATCATCTTTATTAAGTTACATTTTTTAACAATACTGGAATATTTGAGATTTTTACAATACTTGAATTTTTTTGATTCTTTAATATGTTACAATGAACTCCTTTACTTATTTCTCTTTGATCGACATTTAATTAGGTTACAATATGTATATTGTTAAATTCTTTGCCAAAGGCAGACTAAAATAATTAAACAGTAAGGTATTAACATTTAATCATGAGTTGTATTAATCTGTAACTATTAACTCACTCTTAGAGAAGACAATGAAAATGAAAACATGGCTGATTTTTTAAAAAATAGTTCGCAAAGCATCTGAGTTAATAAAATGATAAATTTAATGTTATTTATGCATCTTAAACTACTCAAATGTGATTTGAGAATTCAGAAAAATAAATTTCATTCTAACACAAGTTTAAAAACTACACATAATAACAGACAATGATTAGGCATATTCCCATTGTTCTTCTATGTAGCTTGTTCATCATAATCCATTTGGTGACTCTTTAGAGACAACAAATTCTAGCAAACAATAATGAACACATATGCATATAATTACACATATAGGTCTAATGTGATATTGTTAAAGATAAAAATTACAGTTATAAAGTCATGTAAAAACAGTACTGGCCGATATACTTTTACACAAGCAGTTTTAATTTTAGAAATAAAGTTCATACCTAAAAATAAATTCTAATATATTGTGAATAAATAAGCAGTTTAGAATTTAGGATTATGGTATATAAAATGATAAAATCAATTAGATGCATGTAAGCATTAACAATAACTTTAATTATATCCCTCATAATAATAATTAGCATGAACAAATCCAGATAACATGAAGAATGTTAAATATAACAGTCGATAAAAAAAATATATATAATAACAATTTGATTAAGTTTAATCAAAGCAGTATTAAAATATTATCATAATCCTAAATATTCTTTGTAGTGTCATGTTCAAATGCATATTTTGGTTGTAGAAGCACTCTATTAGTAAAAAAAAAAAAAAAAAAAATTAAATAATCTAAAAACTCCTTGGAGAATTCTGCTATATATATATATTTAACAATTGATACATTACTGTGTGAATTATATAATAAAAATATTTTTATATATTCAACTTGAAAATAAATTGCTTTATTTATTCTAAAAAAAAGATATAAATAGAAAATAAAATTCAAATTACCTCTTAGGAGTAGATAGGAAAATATATTAAAGTTTAAAAATAAAGAAAACAAATATAAAAGGCATATTCATTAACATGCATTAGTTTATTGTCTTTTATTTTTGAGTTTAAAGCCAAAGCACACAATGGACTTTTTTCTCAGATGCCTAATATTTCTTAACAGAGATGTTAATGCTGGATGAATGTGTGCAGATACTTGTTTATATTTATAACCACAATAAACAAATTATGCCCCACATATCATAGAGGCTGAAAGCAGAGAGTTAAGAATTCCTAATTATGAATATAGGTTGACACTTAAGGATGATTTTTAATCTAGCTATCTACAACTATAGAAAAACTGCAACATTATAGAACTTTGTAGAGTTAAAAGAAAAAAAATAAAGACACATTTGAAATGTGGATATATTCATTACTATAAAGGCACAAATATTATGAAGCACAAGTGGGGTAGGATTTATTATAAATAAATAATGATAGAACAACTATGAGAAGAATGACGGTATATCTGACAGTGGAAATATTTGTTTTAATGAAAGATAAAAAATACAGATTACTCAAATTCTCATTCTGCTGAAAAACTAAAAGATTTTACATGGATCAAATAACACAAGGAAGATTTAATTCTAAAAATGAGAAAAGGTTTGATCAATGAAAATACTGTAGGTAACTTTGATCATGAAATTAGGAATAAGAAAAGATAAATTTGTAAAATTTTATGTGCATATGTGAGTGTGGAGGGGGGCAGTATATTATGAATGCAAGTATTAAGTGAATGTAAGTATAATAGTATTTAAATGGAGATACTGAATTGCATTTTAACAACACTAAATATGAATTCCAAAATAATAAGGTATTTAATAAATTCAACACAGAAAGTAATTATTGATTAGCATATGCATTATTGCAAAGCTAGAAAATCAAAAGCTATTGAAAAAGACAACATTATCACTTGACATATCTAATCTTCAAAAATCATTGAATTAAAAAACTAGAACTTGCTCATCATTTAAAAATATTAATAGATTTTAATGACTGTCCAGATTTGAACAAGTTCAATAAAGGGATAAATGATACTCTACTCAAGACTACTAAATAGGCAGTTGATATAAAAATGTAGAAATACAACTATACATTTTCAACCGAGATCTATACTAAAAATTACTAAATACAGTTGATATAAAAATGGAGAAATTCATCAATAAATTTTCAACTGAAATCTGGAGATATATGAAAAAGAATTAATAATGACATAAATACAAATGTGAATGGTCAAAAAAAATTATTTAAAAAAAAATGCAAAAATCTCAAAAATATAGATGTTGTTGATTGTTTCATCAATGAAATGTAAAGATGGTACTATTATCAAAAACACGATATAATGTTAGAATATTTTTAAAAAAAATTATATAGTAATAAAAAACAAGAAAATAAAAATAAGCCTTACAATTATAATATATTATGAAATGCCAGAGATGAATATCAATCCATGGACCTGAGCTTTAGTGTCAGCCAATTATAAGGGTTGTATTTTAAATTATTAAATCTATAAAAAATAGAGAAACTTCAGGTAATGACTGGGTCATTATGTTTTAAAATAAATAACAAATTGATAGAAATGGAAAACACGTTTCAAATGATTGAAAGACTGAAATAATGATATTGATATTTATAAAAAATGAAAAATAAGATATTAGAAAATCAGTTTTATTCAAGATTTTTACTAATCATTACAATTAGTCTACTTTGAATACCTATTGGTATAAGTAGCCATGGGCTTTGAAGATTATAAAAAGACACAGAACTCTATAAATATTTCCATAGTTATTAAAGCAAATCATACAGCTATAAAATTATCCAAAGCTGAATTTTATCAAAATTTAACAGCAATAATTAGATTACAGGGTGACAATAAAAAGATTGATACAGATATAGGTGTAGACAAGATAATTTTACATTCCTAAAACTATTTAGAATAATTTTAAAAGAAATATTAATGGAGGTTAAACTGGGGAGCTATAGAAATAAACAATGTTATTTTTACAAATAATATTTCAGAGTTCAAAAATAATAAAAACTATGTCTGGATTATTAAAGCAAAAAAGTAGGCATAAAGATATATAGTAAAACAATTAAAATAATATTCAATAGTTTTTCAAAAAAAAAAAAAAAGAATGCCAGTAATAAATCAGAAGTTAACAAATACAAATGCTATAGTCCAAGTTAATGTACTTTGATAAAGTATTTTTCATAAAAAAAATTCTAAATTGAAATAAGCTTATGTGCTTGAAAAAAAAAAGTTTTTTAATAAATTTGTTTCATTTTAATATTTATCTATAGACTTGATATTTCAGACCACAAATTAATGAATGGATAAGAATATACTGTTAATGATCGAATTGAAAAAATATAGGTTAGAGAAAAAACAGATATAATTAATATCATTTAAAAAAATTAATAACTGAAATACAGGCTTATTATATACCTGTATCAATATATATGTAATATATAGGATATATGAGCACAGACTTTCACGCGACCCACCACTCTATCTCATAACACTGATACACTTGAACACATGTCGAAATGATAATCACCAACATATGTATTTCATGCTAAACCAGCAATCATCAGTTGGTCCAGATTATCATCTCTACATATATATGCAATAAGTGCTCAGATATATATTAAGATAGCCAATCTTCATGATGATTGCTGGTTTAGCATGAAATACGTATATTGGTGATTACTTATCTTTTTGACATATTGGTGATTACTTATCTTTTCGACATATATGTGTCAAGTGTAGCAGTGTTATGAGATAGGGTGGAGAGTGATGGGTCATGTGAAAGTCTGTGCTCATATACCCAATATATTAAAAGAATTAAGAGGATGAAATGGAGCTGGCTATCAAGTTGTTAAAAGAGATGACAATAAATTTTAAATTGGATTTCAAAATTTATTGTAAAGTGCATGAATGAAATGGATTAATAAGAAAGTTTACTGGAATTAAATAGGGAAAGTTGGAAAGTCTACGATGAATCAATTAAAATGATTATGATGAATTACCTCAGGTGCTGATAATAAAAGGCAACAAAGTTTAAGAATAATTTTCTTGGCTGTTCATGAAAATATTGTTTATACACAGAGTATTATAATTTCTTTCTACTTGTTATTCTATTCTGCATTGATTTATATATATAAAATACCATATACACCTTACATAAACCCTTTTCAATGCAATTTAATGTAATCAATTAAGATTAAAAATTAATATTAATTAAAAATTAATTGGGCTATATCATCACAGGGATCACTGAAAAACTATACTATTAATAATGTTTATATTGGTTATAAGTATGTATGCATAAATAAGTATTAATTGCATGGTTATATACATTTGAATATTGCAGCTCTGATGATGAATGCTGGACAGTTGAAATTGTAAGCAAGGAAAAATAAATAATATTAAATTGCATTGTAAAGTGTTTATATAAGGTATATATGGTATTTTATTTATACACAGTAAGAGATTGAAGTTTACTGTTTCTAGCTATGCCTATTGTTAAATAAAATATAATTTAAAACTTTTCACAAGATGTGTAAAAACCACCAATAACTAATGTATTTAGTTCCAGATTTATAAGAATGCCACTTTATAGCAGTTAATAATAAAATTTGCCTATAAAACCAAAAAATAATAAGTTGATCTACTACTTGCCGCATTTCAATTTTAAAAATAATTTGAACTAAGAAAAAAAAGGACATATACAGAAACATTATATATATACTTTATTTTATAGGCTGCAAGTCAAAAGACTTGTAACTGTCATTTTTAGCAAGTACGATAATAACATTAATGTATTAACCTATTATTCTACTTATGAATTACGTTGACGCAGGTTACAATGTGACATGTTTGGTCACGTGGCAATGCTAAAATAAGCCCCAAGATAAAAAGCAAACAATATCTGTATAACGGATATCTATGCATGCAAGTAAATCTGTTTAACTTTAATATTTAATAATTGACTTAGATCATTTTAATTTACATTATAGAAATTCTCACGCTAAATATATACGCTTTGAAAGAAAAGCGGCTACTCAGAAAAATGCTAAACGTAATTAAGTTTTACTACAGGATATGACTCCATTTGTTTTTTTTTATTTTTCAATGAAAATGGTAATTAAGAAAATAAATAAGTTATGAAATAACTAATCTTATTTTCTTTAAGATATATATAATAAATCGTTATTCACATAACTTTTTAAAAAAATAATTATAATCTATATTTATGATAATAAAAAAATTAACAAGTATAATTTGTTATTATCGAATTTGGCGGAATTGTAACTCAGAGGAAAAAAACTGATAGAGTATCGAAACATAATACCATTTTCACAATTAAATGTGAAAATTTTAATATTTATTATGGAGTGAGTATCAAAATTAAATCTCTACCATAAAAAGTTGCTGTCACTTTCACAAAAACTTACCTTTCTTCTCTTCCAATCATTGAAGAATTAGCGTCTGCTACGCCCCAGGTAACGTTTAGATGCTTAGCAAGCCTACTACGCATTTCTTTGCGTTTTTTTTTTTTTTTTAATAACCAATAATTAATTGTAAAACGTGCAAATATTCTATACGGATGAATGACAAATACAAAGTTTATTCAGTGCATTTTTGCTTTTGATAAGACAACACCAAATAAAATTTTGTCTTGAAAAGAAACATTGCATAATCAAAATAATGCTCATGACCTTGTTTTAAGTACGGGCATATCTTACAACGAGGGCGGAAAATTCTATTTTAGGAATTAATCTCGACTGTGAACTTGTTTCGGTAGTATAAAGTTTTAGCACGTTAATTAAATATAGTTTTAAAACTTGTTTCTTAAAAGGAAGCTATATTGTCATGAATCCATTTTTTTTTTAATTATTGTTTAAATAATTAGTCTGATAATTTTTGATAACATTTAACAATTTAAATACAATAATTATATATTTAAGTTAATAAGCAAAACAGCCATTTTTTTACTATGGAGTTAATAGTATAAACTTGGGGAATCTTAGTTTCCCAATGGCACATTACGACTTGGAGGAATCTTTTACTAATAGATACAATAATCAAACAATATTTTATGATGGATAGAAGATTGCTGTATTATTTATTTTTTTATTCAGTTGCAACATAAATTATCAAGAAATGATAAGAATATAAAATTATGATAGTTTTCATTGCTCATATGTTTTTTTTATTGCAATATCGTCTTTTCAGTTAACAAAAAGGGGATTAATTGTCTTGGGTTGTTAGCCGAGAGGTATCGCAGCTGCCATGCAAGCAAGTAGTTGGTTGCAGACGGTTGTGGGTTCGCGTCCCGGCCGATGCTATGACATATGAAAAAAAAAAAGGGGGATTAATTGTTTGAGATTTTAAAGGAATCGATTAAGGCCAATTCCTAAAATGCTTTTTCATGTTGTGCACTTATGATTTTCACGTGAAGGTCCAACAGTTTTCCTTTTCAGGAAACTCTTGGGCTTTGCTTCTTAGCTGTCCAATAATTCTTAATTGAGATATCGGCTAGGCTTTTTTTTTTTTTTTAAAGTAGTACAAATGAGGAAGTGAGAATTCAATCCATATACATAAAAATATATGGTCTTTTATGCCAGAAGTTGTAAAGATTGTTAACCTAGGCAGCTGGTGATGGCTAACAGCAAAGGATGCTAAGAATTAATGACTTATACATCTTATAAAATTACAAGAAAAAGTGAAAACTAAACATGGAAATGTACTCATATTACAAAGGCAAAAATACTGGAAGTAGAAATGTGTGATTCTTTATATATAAAAGATGGTAAAAACAGCATTGTGGAGAATGGTGGTATGACATACAGGATTAGTCAATGAAAGATACGAATACTTCATGATACAAATAAATACATTTAAAATTTTTTCAATAAATACTGGATTTTTATGTCAGGTACTTGATCCATATAATCATATAAATGTTGATTGGTAAATGGGTATGTAGCTATTCTTAAGTAAAGAAAACAAAAACTAGAAAACTTCTCAAAACTTCACCGCCCAGCAATTAATAAGTTTGGTGAATATTGCTTTTTATTTTACTCAGAAGTTTGAGAAGCTTTGCCCTTTAATGAGCTATTATAAAGTGGGCTGTTTAGTTTTTTCCAAATGCATGCTGCAATAAATTTTTATAACCCAATAAAATACATGACCTACTTCCAGGACCAGAGGAAGGGTCATCAGCACCTTTATGCAAAACAATAATTGGTATCCCCCTCTCCCAAAAAGTTTTAACGTTTTATTAAAGATAATGGAAAAAAAATACTATTTCATAATTATAAATTTACTTTCCAAACTTTTACAGAACTGAATTTAGATATAATATCACCATTTAGAGTATTGCATATGTCTTTCTCTATAACTATAATTGAAAAATTTACCAACCGATCTTGTGTCTTTGTCGCACTTAAATAATTTTTGATTTTTAACTTAAAAAGTGATCTCTCTCCACTAGCTACATTTGTAGGAAGAGTTAATATTCTTAATGATATGCTCAAATTTGGGAATGCAACAATCAAATCATTTTCATGAATACATGAAGTGGATTTTTGGATTGAGATAATTGACACATTTTTAAGCAGACATAGTTCTTTGTATAATTCCTCTCCATTTGTCTTTATTATTATCATTGTTACTTAAATGAATTTGTAGATAAATATTTTTCATACAGTCTGTAGTGTAGCTACATTAACATTAATTAACAATCTTTTTCCAAAACAAATAAGTCATCAATAGTGAAATTATAATATATGTAATTTAAATTATATTACCTATGTCTTTTTTATTCCAGTTTTTCTCTTGTGAGAAACTTTAAAGCAACTATATCATATAGTCTATATATAATAAATAAAAACAAATATCCTTTATAATCTAAAGTTCACTTAGAAAGTCTTTGAAAGTCCCAGTTATTTTAATCCAGGTGAAATCTTTTAGAATGTTTTTTTTAAAAAATGATTGAAAAACTTAGGTGCTTTAATTGTAAAATCACAAAAATGAGAGCAAAATACTTCCTGGTAGAACATAGACGATGGTGAAATTTTATCTTTTGAATCAATCCAGTAACATGGTGAACTTTAAGAAAATCATAACACTTTTTTTTTTTTCATTTTTAAAGATGCAAAGAGGATAATAATTTCCTGAGAAGTGAAATTCGTTAGTTTTAGCCATTTCTTATTTAATTATTTATAAAAAAAATTTAAAACTGGTTTAAAACAAATATCCAAATGCAGGTGTTTAGGTAATAATTTTTTTTTTCAATATTTGCATTAAGTGTAGCAGCAAATGACTTGAAAATTTCCATTTCAATAACATTTTTAAATTTTATATTTTGTTCATGCATTTTACCATGAACATTTTTCAGATGTTTTGTTTATTCATTAGGACAATTGAGAAGCATACACATAGGATTTTAAAACATTTTAAAAAAATATAATTTAATAAAATTAAATGTCCAGATCATAATGTTAGAACAAATATTTATATTACAGATATTAAGATAAATAATTTTTATTTTATTTACCATTCTCACAATAATTGAGATTTTATTTCAGATTTAAAATAACTTTATCTAAATATTTTAAAATATTCCTTTATATTTAAATATATCAGAGAAACAAACATTCATACATGTACCAACACATTTAATTATTACATTAAAAGTTTGCCACTATTTAGTTTTACCATTATGTGTACACTAATATAAATATTACTTTAACTGATTCTATTTTAACTAATTTATGCATTTTATTAATATATTGCCTTTTTCTCTTTTTTATGTGTGTTTTTAAAACAACCAAAATTGTACAAGAATTTCAAACGCTATAAAAATACGAGGAGACATCTTGGAATTTTTTTATTAAATTTTGTTTGATATGGTAAATATAAAATATTTTTTATAATACACCAATAAAAGTTGTGTTTATTATTATTATTTTAGAAATACCAAATAACCACAATATATATATAAATAAATGACATATTAATATTAAAACAGACATCCATTTTCGCATCACATACTGATGTGATTTGAAATATGGATCATGTAAACCAAGCATAAGAAAACAGAATATAGAGAAAAACAAACCATAGAATATTATTATTGATAAATCCTATTTCAAGAAGTGATTATTTATATTAGTAGATTATATTTCCTTATGTTGTAGAAATAATGAATGTCATAATAGTTCATATTCATATTGGAAGAACAAAAATAAATATTTTTAATTTTGTACCACGGGACTGCACTCTTTTTGTATCAGTGCCCTCATGCTTTGATTATCATCTTCCGCTGGCACTGCCTATTGCTATATCCAAGGGGATCCCTCTATTACGAGCTATATGCATCTATATCCATATTATATTTAAATAAAAACTAAACTCAGAGTTTATTAAATACAGGGTGAACCAAATATAGATGGACAATAGGTGGAATAAGTTTTGTGTTCATTATAACTATGGTGTTTGTGTTACATTAAATTTTATAATTAAATTTATTTAAAGTTTAATCTTTTTTTTCTTTTCAGATAGTTTAGAGAACCCACAATGGCAAATAATTTAAATATTGATGCAAGAAAAGAGAATTGGTAATCTCAAAATACTGAAGCCTGTAGAAGAAGATGGGTTGAAATATTTACTCAAACCCGAAAGAGACAAACTATTTTTCCGCATTTATGACAAATTTGATAGCATTGGCTCAATTCTTAATGCCTCCAAAACTAATTGACCCAAAACAGATTGCACAGAGAACCATAAGCAACTTCTTTCCAAAGCATTTGTTCACAGTCCCAAAAAGTCCACAAGAAGAACCTCACCAGAACTGAGAATTTCACAAACCTCTATTATACGGATTCTGAAATGTATTGGGTTGAAAACTTATCGTATATGGCTAATTCATGGCTTATTGGAGGATGACCCAGACATGTGTGCAATTTAGTGAGATCATGCTGAATGAAATTAGAGAAAATCCAATAATTTTAGATACATGGGTTTTTCAAATTATTAGGTGATATTAACAGACATAATTGGGTTTACTGGTATAGTAAGAACCTGCATTTAACATTAGAGCAACAAGTAAAGCAGCCTAATGTCACTGTTTGGGGTAGTATTTCAAGTTCTGGTGTTTTAGGACCAATTTTTTTTTATAGAACAGTCTCACATGCGATAAGTATCTCAAGATTCTAATGAATCAAGTTGCTCCACAGTTGCAATAACTCATATGATCTTTATTTCCAACAAGATGGTGCCCCTCCACTTTATTCTAGAGCAGTCCGTGAGTATCTCTATGAAACATTTCCTGAGAAATGGATGAGCCGAAGAGGGCCAATTGATTGGCCAGCATGTTCACCTGACTTTATCCCAATGGATTTTTTCTTTTGGCAAGTACTCACAGAGACAAAGTTTATAGTTAAAAACAACAAAATGCCAGGTATTTGAAAATTACATCATAGATGTATTTCAAGAAATGAATACACAAAAATACTTGTGCAAAAATGTTTATCAAAGCGTGAAATGTAGACTTCAAGGCTGTGTAAATTGTGATGGACAGCAGTCTGAGTACCTGTGTTGATAAAATTGTATTAGTAAATATAATTGGATATGCAATCTCAAAATAAATGTTATCATTTACTGTCAACCTACTTTTGGCATGATTGTTCTGATGTTAAAGTCATTTGTCTATAAAGTTCACAAATTCTTTACAATCTCTGCATTGTTCCAATTGCAATCTACAATACTATTCCTAAGGAGTTTTTTTCCTACTCAATAAAGTGGCAGTTTTGATTTGTAGTTATCAGTATAATTAGTCTAGATTTGCAAATTAGGATACATTTGTATATTTGATATAACTGCAAATGTTAATTTTGTAGAGTATTATTTTATTGAGATTTTTATTAACTTTCTATCTGGCTAATGTATTACATACACAAACATAAATTTTATTTACAATACTTTAAAGATATATACGTTTTATTAAGTCAAATATTGTACACCTCCCCTCATCCTAGAAAATGCTTGTAAATCTTAGTGCATACGTAGTCTTTAAATCTTTCTGGCCTTCTGCACTTTCTAGTTTGTCTAAGAGGTGGTATAGTCATTCTTCTTCGATCTGTCTTGCACTGATTGTAATTCCATAGATACTTGAGACATGTTGGGACAGATTCATTCTAAATGAATCCTCTTTTTATTCATTTCTGGGCTCTCTTCTATTTAAACTTCAGATGATGCTCTATCATAATCCTTGTCTTTTATATGATCAGTAACATCAACTTAAGGAAAACTCTTCCATCTACTTAATCGAATGGTTCCTGTTTGCCACTTTTTTCTTAATGTATCACATTTCCAAATAGTTTCTCCTATAGTAAATTTTAGATTAATTAAATTGGTCTCCTTTCTCTCACTCTTGCTAGGAGACAATGATATGTGAGTTCTGAAATTCCGTCTCCTCAACAATTCCATGAGTGTTTTTCTGGTTGCTGTACTAGGCATGAAATGTTAATAAAACATCACTGCCATTAAAGCATTAATATCTGGTATAGCATTTTATTCAGTTACAGCTTCAATTGTCACATTGCTTTTTCAACTAATACCATTAATATCTAGTATTGCATTTTATTCTGCTACAGCTTCAATTGTCGCACTGCTTTTTCAACTTATACAGTTGGATTGTTAACGGGCTGTTAAAATATCTATCCCCTTACTAGGCAAAAAGTCTAAATTGCAACAATACAAATTCAGCTTCATTATTGGATGTGATTATTTCTCAATTACAATGACACAAACAGTTTATTTAATATTTTTATTGTATTTTCTGCACTCATATTTTTCAGCACTGTATTCAAAATTCATGTTGAATAAGAATTGATGACCACTAGAAAGTGATACCATTGAAAAGTCCAGCATGAACCATATGTATCCTTTATCATGATTTGATGGCTTTGTCTTAGAGGTTAGCTTAGCTATCAATTGATATGCTCTATATCTCTTGAGTGTTTAATATTTTGGTTCATGCCAGGCCATCACACATACCATCTAGCTAATTCCTTTGTTCTGATGATTCCAGAATGTTTTTCGTGTAATAAATTCAACATGCTTCTCCCTTCTCTTGGAATCAACATAGTTCCATCCTTAAAATGCATGTTACACATGGATAGACTCACCTACATTCTATACTGGTTTGATCACATAGTTTGGCCATCTTAGAGGCCATCCTTCTTTAATTCATCTTTTGAGTAATTTATATAGTGAGTTGTCTTGTGTCCATTTAACTATACTGCATTGTTTAATAATTTCAAATTCATTGAATTGATGTAGTTTATTTCAGTGGTCCATGGTTCATACTCACATATCTGATATTCTTGATAAAACATTGGCACGAGTAATTTGTTTTCCAGGCTTACAAGTTTGAAGTTATAGGATGCTAATATGTTATCCATCTGATCATCCATTGATTAACATGATCAGGATTTTTCTAGTATTCCCAACAAGGGTCTACTGTCCATGTAGATCTAGAAAGTGTTCCTATACATACATTGGTGAAACTTCACACCAAATACTACTGCTAGAGTCTTCTTATCAAGCTGGCCATAGGTTTTTCAGCTACATATGCAATAAGATGTGTGCCAAAACTCCATATTTCTAAGCATCTGAGATTATTATGATATCCTGGTCATTTCTGTAGTGTACCAGAAGTTGATGTTAGTAAATCCTTAACTTTTTTAAATGAAATATCTTATTCGATTTCCCATTTCCATTTTTTTTTTTAACAAATCAAAGTGGAATCATCTATCACATGATTTCTGATTACATATTGTTGTTTTAGTATCATACTTTTCCATCTTTACGCTCTTAGAAAGCAATGATGTTATCTGACAACTAGCATTGCTTTCTAAATCTTCCAATAATTGACGAAGAAAGTGAAAACATATGTTATTAAAAATTCTTATTGTGTTAAAGAATAAAGAATTTTTATGTAGAATGCTTTTGAGCTGACCAAATTATTTTTAAATTGTTATGCTATTATAAGAAAACAATTTTAAAGATTAATCAAAAATTAAGAAGAACGTGTTAACAATTGATATTTTCAATATATTTCAGTGAATTTAAGGTAAAATTTAAATTTAATGAAATTTGATGTTAACTGGAATGTCAAAGATAGCTTAGAACTTTATAAATAGGATCAATAATGTAAATGATTTGTACAAAAAAAGAACAGCAATTTATCACTAAATTTTCAACTGAGATAAGACAATATGTATATGAAGGGCAAAAAAGAAATATGAATATTTTTTTAAAAGTGATTTGGAATTTATGTAAAATTGTATAAAAAGTGCAAATGATATTTACAAAAATATAATTGTAAAACAATGAGAAAATTTACATAAAACAGCAAAAGATAGCACTACTATTAAAAAAACAAAGAGGGGGGGGGGATTTTACAAAGAACTACAGATAGTAAAGAACAATGAAGCAAAATGATTTTGTACAAATTGTGAGATCTTTTGAAGCATTGAGTACTTTAAATGAAGAAGTGAGATGTGTAATTAAATCTGTAATGAATAGAAAAGCTCCAGGAAATGATGGAATTATAAATAATTAAAAAGTATATAAATTTTTGGTAATAATATATGCCAAATCTACTTTTAAAAAAAGTTGAATTTATCCATTTTGCGTTGGATTTGAGATCCCAAAAAGTTATTCAGTAAATATTTCTGATGTGATGAAAGCTACAGAACATCAAAATGTAAAATCAGAATATTAGCAAATTCTAAAAGATTTATTAAAATTCAATAAGTGATTAAATTACTTGGAGATACTAATAAGATTAAGAAGTATGAGATGATTCTAGTTCTTTAAAACTTTTTACATAAGTTTTATAGAAAATATTTTGTAGATTAAAATGAGAAGCAAAGGGAATAAAAAATACATAGAGAATTAATTAAATTATTTAAGATTTTGTAATTGAAGTGATTATTTTTGCAAATAATGTTTCAGAAAATATATAAGCCATCAGATGAAAGTAAGAAAATGAGTAAAAATAAATGCTAAAAAGATTAGAGTAATAATTTTAGATATTTTAAATTATTATTTTAGATGGAAATCTAATGGATGAAATTTATTATACTATTAACCTTGGATGAAATTCTAGACTAAAATAACTAAGGGAATAAAAATAAATATTTAAATCATCTCAATTTGGCAGATGTTACTATTTTGCGAATAATAATTTAGAGTTTTAAGAAACATTACAAGAATAATAACTTAAAAAGACTTAAAGTGTTCAATAACTTTTCAAAAAAGAAAACAAAAATTGATAATAATGAAATAGAAGTAATAATTAAATATTTTGGTCAGATCATTAATAAAATGAAAACAATGAATGAAATTAATTATAAATCAAACTTAGATGAAGTGCATTTGGTAGATTAATATTAAAAGGAAATATGAATTGTGTGTGAAATGGAAAAATGTGTTTTATCAGCGTTTTTTTTTAATAAAAAGAACAAAGACTTTTGGTCACATAGGAAAAGATTTATGTTGGAATTAACAAAAAAGGATTTAAAAGCTACAGTGATAGAACAAATATCCGCGACATTGAAAGAAGAGGCTAAAATGGAGATTGATGGATATGATTAATACAGAAATAAAATCTAATTCCAAGATATTTTTTAAAACCTAAAGAGTTATCAGAAGAATTCATAAAACAGAAGCTGTAGTTATGTGGAAAAAAACTACAGATTGGAAAAACTGAATTAATGTTGGACATGATATGCCAATTTATTTGAGAAATAAAATATCAAAATAGATATGCTTTTATTGTATCAAAGCTTGTATACTGAGTATAAGCAACTAAACAGATATGAATATCTCTATTGTATAAAATAATTATCTGTATCATGACTTGGTAACTAATTCAGAAGATGAAGTATTCCTAACTTTTTTGTCTTTACAAAGTAGAAACAGGGATTGCATTGTATACAATCATATTATAGCGATCATATTAATTATTTTCATCAGATACCAAAGTTAATTTAGGTTCTGCTAATATTTGTCTGGGAGACAAATTTTATTGTGTGTGGTTTAGTGTGATTATAGATTATGAACTTAAGAGCTAAAGATTCTTTGATTACCAGATGAATAATTAATAATACATATAATAAACACTTATATTTACTGTGCATTAAAAAGCCAAAAATAATTATCATCACAAGTGAGATTTCTATATTTAACTTGAAATAAAACCAGTGTTGTCCAGAAATTATTTAATTTGATCATTTTTTATAAAAAAAATTAATGATTGAATTAATTTCTGGACATTCCATGCTTTTATTTAAAGTTAAATTTAAAAAAAAAAAAACATTTTTAGCTTTTTAATCTATTTGAATCCTCTCAAATTCTTATCTAGAAAAAGTACAAATAAAATTTGGCAGTATAACATTTTTCTGAGTTACCCATTATGCCAGCATCAATTCATAATATTATTAGTATTTGAGGCAAAATTATTCTTTTATGAAGTTATATATAAAGTATATAAACTGTATTCCTTTACCCTTAAAGCATCAAATGTTATGTAACTTAAAATTTATTCTTTTATAAGTATGTTAATACTTGTATATAATTTTCTATTAATAAAGTTTACTATATAAAAAAAAACCGATTACAATATTATTTCTTTTTTTTTTAAAAATCTTTTATAATCAAGAGAAATTTAAAGCAATTTCTACAATCAAAGGAAAAATAAAATTTGTTTTTATTTCTACTTGAATTTACCATAAGCGCTTTTCATTTTTAATTTTTTTAAAATATATGGCTCTCTCCAATCACTGAAAACTTACTAAACTCATATCAACACATTTGGTCTGCTAATAGCCTTTGATTATATAAATCATTTGATAATCCTTGAATT
Source organism: Epiperipatus broadwayi (assembly GCA_028023455.1). Lineage (NCBI taxonomy): Eukaryota > Metazoa > Onychophora > Udeonychophora > Euonychophora > Peripatidae > Epiperipatus > Epiperipatus broadwayi. Next base: position 13,723,382 of record JAQFVV010012394.1, on the reverse strand, counting down.
ATTTCTTTGTCATATTACAGTGGCATCGACTTCTAACACTTGTCTAAAATCGAAGGAAATCGATTTGATAGAAATATGTTAAATTTTTATTTGAAAATTTAATCTAAACAAACAGTTTCTAATTTAAATAAAAGCGTTTAAAAAAAAAGTCAGTTTGGTCAATTAAATGAAAGTATCCCGTTTGTATCATATCACATGACTTTCTAAACAACTAACTATATGATTGTTATTAATAGATAAAAATAAACCTTTAAAAATAACTTTATAATATAGATGAAAATAAACCTTTAAAAATTATTTTTTTATAACTGGGAATTTTCAAGAAATGAAATAGCAAGTAGAATGATTGGATTTTATGAATTAGTCACAGCAGTAGTGTAATTGTTCAATGAATCCAACCACATCACTTGATAACTAATTACAATAATTATATATAATACATATTTAAATGATTGTACTTCTGATATGGCATGGCATTTCTTAATTGAGTACAGTAATTAAGTGAACTGGTGATCTGGATTTTTTGGGGGGAGCTTAGCAATGTATGTATGCCTAGTAGAGTTAAAGATATTTATAGTCTCAACAAATACTTGGCTGAATATTTTATTATAGCATTTTCAGACTTTCATATTGATCTCATATTTTAATAATCCAGGTTCATTTCATTGTCTTCTCATGATGATTAATATACAAAGGTGGTTTCAAAGATATCTGCATACTTACTTTCCATGAACACTACACTTTATTTGGTTAAAATATTTCAAATTCAAACAAACTATTTACTATTCATTCAAGCAAGGATTTGCTTTTGCTATTGGATTGCGAAGATGAAAAGAGAAATGTTTTTAGATGAATCTTCATTATCGACTTTGCTGGTGACTGCAGAGCAGCAATAAAAATTATATCGTGCAACTCTGATAAAGTTTGTTTCAGCTTTTATCCTGCTATCTCAATCTAGGAGAAACACATAGATAACTATTTACCAAGTACCGAAACTGATGGATATAATGCCAATTCAGTGATTTCAGATAGATCATGGCATACATATATTTGCTTAAATTTTGCTTGATTTAGTACTTGCCATCAGACTATTCTGCTTGGCACGAGAAAAATCTGACAGCATAAGTATTTTCCATAGATTGAATCTGCATTGACTTGTTGCCAGGATACAATTTTTTTCTCTGACTTGGTTCTTTTTTATTAGTCATATTTTTTGACATAATTTTCTAAGTTTTTGATAAAATTTTGGCTATAACAGAAACATATCGGAGTCTTAGTTCAAACAATTTCTGTAAGACCATCATAATCCACTTTTGTGATTTTCTCTAGTGTTTCCATCCAAAAATGATCATTCGATGAAGGACACGCTTTCTTGACCTTGAAAATTCCCCTTGATTAATTGATAATCTTGACCAATTCACTTATTAAGAAATTGATGTCTAACTTTTTTAGTTTTTGTAGCAATATTACTACTGTAAATAATTAGTGATTGAAGAATATATACATACTTTACATTGACTTCTTGGTAAAGTTTCATCATTCCAGTCAATTATTCTGGGGATATTGAATTGAGTAGGCACTAGACACAGATTTTATGCACTAACATTCCTGCTTCCATTGATTACAAAGGCTTGCACTTGGGGACACTGCTGTATGGAGAGTTTGCTATTGTTATTGTCAATATTACATGTTGAATTAGCTCAAAACTAGAAGCTGATAGTAACTTATGCAATCAGTTTATTTGGATCAAATGCTTTGAATAGTTTAGATCTAAAATACAGTATGGTTTATGCTTGTAATAATGCTAAATGACCCTTATAAATATTAATGAAATTTCACACTATATAAGTATCAAGACATTAGTTCAGATGATTGATTTATTTTATCACTGATCAAGACAAATACAAATTATTTCACTAATAATGCATAGAGTGATCCAATTCCATAAACCAATGCATTTTTAAATGTTATTTCTAGAACACTGCATTAAGAGTGATCTAATTCATATAGACCAATACATTTATAGTTAATGTTATTTCTAGGACACTGCTTTCACTAATTAAAATGAAAACTTTTTGCTATATAATGTACCCCTGGATTCACTTTTCTCCCCGTGCAATATATTATAGAAGAGACCACATTTGCATTATCCTTCAGATACCATATAACAAAATTTATAAAAACAAGAATGAATTTTAATTACTTAACCTTGATGAAAGCAGTAAGTCCATAATTGCCTTTTTTTTTTTTCTGGAAGTTATTTACCTTTTAGTCTATCTACAATTATATAATCTTTTGCACACTTGTACAATATATATTTTCGAGTACACTTTGATTTTGTAGTGATCATGATATGTTAAAAAGTATGAAATTACTCATTTGAAACCATGGAGATGGAAGATAGTTATGCTTAAACAACCCAGTGTTTGTATATTAATCTTAGTTTAGTTGATGACTCAACCTTATATATTTAACATTCTATGTCTGGAATATAAGAATTATAAAATGCCAGTTATTTCAACCCTTGTGAATGGAGTCATTATTCTTATTTCCATGGAATCCTACAGGGTTGCATATAAATATAGTTTTTTTTGTATTTATATACCAATAATTTTCATTGTAAAGTTACTGTATTTAATAGAATATTGTAAGCATAAACAATACACTTTTTTCAATCTTGGAAGAATTTCATCAATCAATGATAAACATAGCAATATAGTGCCTATAATTTTAAATATTAATGGCAAATATAGAAGATAATGTTGGTCTTAACTTTGTTGGTTGGAATGATTTTCATTGTCAACATTTTCTTAGTACTGTTTATGATTCTCAGTTTTATCATTTTTGCTTCTGGATCTCTCCCATATTTTTTTAACAGGGAAATACGTATTTCACTGATGACTTTCATCCTAAGATTTATGTTTAATTTCTATTGTTTCAGTATTGTAATCTGCCTCATCCCTCTGTTCTAGAGTTGATAATAATAGAAATCATGGTATTTTTTTTATCAACTTACTTACATAACTTAGATCTAGATGATTTGTTTAACTATTTCCTAAACTATTTGTCCTTTATTTTTGATGACTATGCCTGTTTCTAGAAATCAGCAATTGGCTGCTATGTGCGATGATTAATAATATAATCGTAAATTATTTTTACTTCTCAAATCATCTCACATGTGGTCTCTTTTTGGGTCTTTTATAATCTCTTGGAATCCAGTTTAAGATTTCAATTGTCCATCTATTATCAGTTCTAGCAATATGTCCGGCCCAACTCTGTATCACTCTTCTATTAAATGACCAAGTCTCGGATCCATATATAAGAAATGGTGAAACACATTTATTAAAAACCTTCCTTTTCAAACACATATTTCCTTTTAATATTAAGTTATTTATACTAAAAGCACTCAACTAAGTTTAATTCTATGATTAATTTCATCCATTATGCTTCCATCTGTAGTAATAATCTGATCAAGGTATTTGTAGTTGCTAACTGCTAACACATCATAATCTATATTTTTATCTTTTCAGTAAATTGAACATTACTTTAGTTTTTTTTATCATTTATCTTTAGTCCTACTTTCTTACTTTCATCTGTAATATTTAAACAGCATTAAACTGTTGCACATGCGCTTTGGATTTTTAAATATAAAATGAATGAATGCAAACACTTCAACCACATGATAACTTGCAAAATTTCCTGAAGCTCTAAAGCATTATTGCAAAAACAACTACATCATCTGCAAAATGTAAATGATTTAAATAATTTACTTTTACTCTTTTAGCTTCCCATTTTAATCCATAAAATACTTCTTGCAGCACTTCTATGAAAAGTTTTGGATATATGGAGTCAGCCTGTCTTACATCTTTCTCAATGTTAACCTTCCTAATATCATTATGTAATCTAATTGTTGTTATTGCATTTTTATAAACATTCTTCAGAATATGACTATCCTGGGTCTATATCTTGATGATCCAATGCTTTAATTACTGAAGAAATGCTTACAGAATCAAATGCCTTTTCATAATCTACAAATCCAAAGCATAATGGCAATTCATATTCATTGGTCTTTTCTATAACTTCTTTCAGTACTTGGATATGATTTGCTATACTAAACCACTTTTAAATTCGGCTTATTCTTTTGGTTAGTTGAAATCCAATGTTCTCTGTAGACGAATAGTAAACTATCTTGGTAAAAATTTTGTATAGAACTGTCTTCCAATCATCTATTACATCTTTATCATTTAGACATTTGGTATATAACTTTGCCAAAAAAAATTCTATTTCTTCACCTGCTTCTTTTAATATACTGATTACAATTCCATCATTACATGAAGCTTTTCCCTTTTTCATAAATTTAATTGCATGTCTCACTTTTTAAAATCCATAATTCTTGATAGAATTCTTTTACCCATTTCATGATGTCATCTCTCATTTTAGAAATATTTCCATCCTTTTTTCTTATTCCAGAAATGTTTTCTACTAATACCACAATCTTGAGACTTTTATTCTCTTCTACAGCTTTTTTGCTAGTTCACAATTATATTTTCTTATATCATTATCAACTCTTTTTCGCACCATTTTACAAAATTTGAGACATTCAATCCTTAATGCATCATTTTTATGTATCTTTATATTCTCTAGTCATGATAGAAATTTTATCGGTCAATTACTACTTTTTTATATCAGATATCTTTGTTGCAATTTTTAAAGATGTGCCAGTTATTTTCCTATTAATTTCATTCAAATCTGAATCATGTTTAAAATCTACTAATATTTGGAAACGATTTGCAAGGTCTAATTTAAATTCATTAGAATGTTTCTATTGGACTAAAATCATGGCCATAGCCACAAACAAATCATTTGTAAATATGCCATCTCTTTGGATTAATATGAATTGTGCATAAAGATATATCCATTTCACAACATCAGCACATTTTCCATGAATTCATGATGTTGGTTTATAATATTTTAATTTTCTTTAACTCTGCGATGAAAGAAAACAGATTTTCCAATTGCTACACATTTCATTAACCTAGCTGATACAACATGCATCCAGCAGTTACATTAAAATGTAAACTAACCATTTCCACTAAAAATTAGTTAGTCTTTAAACCATAAGACATATTTATATATCAATATTCATTAATCTTTATCATTACTATCCCAACTATGTACATTTCTAGATTTTAAAGTTTTGATTTTAAGGCCTGAAATTGCATAACTTCATTGTGACAGTTTTTCCGTGGAAAGGATATATGTATATCCAAAAGAAGCATTTGATATGTGGAAGTTAATTATTTTTCCAAGTTAACAGGGTATTACTAACATTAATTATTTATAATTAACAATAAATTCTCATGACATTCTTATATTAATATTAAACATAAAATTGTCTAATCAATGTGAGGATTTATTGCCTCATTAAATTGGCTTTTTTATATCCTGTTGTTTTAACATCTTTTATACATTTTAATTAAAGAATCCAGATACTTTAAATTCAACTTTGAAAAGAACTAATCTGAAATCTTTACATTGAATACAATATTTTAGCAAACTTGATTAAGTTATAAAATTAAAAAAAAAACTTTTTTTTTAATCCACTCACACATACTTATATATGCATAATAAATTTATTTTCAATTTTACTACTAATTTTTATAAAACAACATTCTAACTAATTAAAATTTTAATTACCACAAACCATCTAAAGCATTTCAGTGGTTTTTTTTTTTTTTTGTCTATAAAGAAATAGTGGTAATTTCCAATTATCAAAAAGCCCATACGCCTATCATAGTTGACTGACGATTTGTCAGTACAGTATAATGAATGTGAGTTAAAAGGTATTCCGAGATATAGAAACCATAGCATTATCATTCTAGAAATGCGTCACAATGATTAGTCATAAGAAATACTAAATAAATTTATTCGCACACACAACAAAATATTCATACAGGATATTAAAAAGGATTCATGATGTGAATAGCATAGTATAGAGAATGTTTAATATATATATATATTTAAAAGGTATTTTTGACATTTAAATTATTCATTCATCCATCTCTTACGTCAATAAGTGATTAACTTAGTCAAGATGTTAATGTTGCCTTCAAATATTTTTTTAAAAAAAAACGATTACAATTACATGCTAATAAATTGAAAACAAATCACTGAAATACTAAGTAAATAGTGATACATTTTTTACTATATGGAAAAGAATATGCTAAATTTGTTTCACAGTGTTCTTGCTTTATAAATCTCTTTAGCATTTAAAAGAATCAGGGATTCCAAAAGATTTAATACAAACAGACCTTATGGTATAAGTAATCACAGAATCCACCTGCTACACTCACAACACAAAACTTAAGGTTGTATGAACTTTGGAAATTTTTTCATGTCAAGCAGGTTCAAAAATTTATTAATCTAGTATTGATTAGTAACTTGAGAGTAAAGTTTCAAGTCCCATTAATCAATGCAGTGATTGTAAAAACAAAAATAACATGATCTGAATTTCACAACTGATGAGGTATGCCCATGATTTACTTTAATCTTAAGGAAATTGTATTAATAAACTAATATCTAAAATAGCACATGTAATAGATAACAAATATTATCTATTAATAATTAATTTTACCATGCATTAAAAAACAAGTCTTCATAAGTTTTACAATGTCCATGCCATATTCTTAGCTAAGCGATTGTTAATGTTAGTGCACAAATTCATCTAAGCATAGTCTTAGTTTAACAACCAACAGCAACTAAATCATGGATAATAAAAGATCACTTGATGACTGGAGAAATGTCTACCAAAAAGTCCTTGAAAATAACTCCTACTATGCAATAATTTACAAGTTTCTATCATAATGTCTACCAAAAAACTCACTTAAAAATCATAATATAATTAACTCGAGCAGTAATTTACTAAATGGGCATATACACTTCTAAATATAACCGATAAAATTCTGCTTTGAGTCAATAAGAGTATTTTACTTACATGCCCATAAGTCCACATCTATCTATATATGTACAATATTTGATAATGTTTTGTAGCAATGACATATGAAGTCCATTACAGTAAATTTCTAATGCACAAATGAAAAATACTCAATATTTTCCATCATAAAGCCATAATTCTTTGCAGAATATCTTTAGGAAAACAATTTTGAGGGTATTAAAATTTATTTTATGATTTAGAGTTCTAACAGATATCAGTTAGCTTAGTTTGAATTGATAGATTTTCATTTAAATTGGTGCTTATTAAAATATACACTGGAACAAATTTGCCATTTGTTAAAAATTGGCAAAAAAGTAATAACTAGGAGTTACTATTTTATTTCAAAATGCTATAATAAATATCAATACTATATTTCTTTGATAATTACCAGTTTCATTATAAAAATTTTGTTTCTTTCGTCAAGAATTTCATTTGTTAGCCTATTTTACAACATAGAACTAAAATTTGGAATTTCCTTTATTAAAGTAATTAAATGTTAGTAGAAAAAAATTACATTGTAGTTACACATTTCTCTTTAGTTAAGATGATATACACTAAACAAAGTATCACATGACCTCCCCTTCTATAATCAGCTATTATCTTTCTTCAAGTGAGAAACATCTACCCATTCTGCTGATATTTGTAGCCAACAATTATAAGTAAAATTGCACCAGTTTATGTTAATAATAGATATCTTTTGATATTTATCACGATTTATGTTCAAAAATTTTAATTACCAAGTTATTGAAAGAAACTACCATACCCTTCTACATTTTGATTAGTATTTTTTTCATTCTGAAAAAATACGTTTGTCATAAATAGGATTGTTTAAAACTATACTACCTGTCAAACAATTATTTTGGTCAGATTAGTTTTTAATCAGGATATACAACTAGTAGACGTTATTATTTTAGCGAGAGCTAGAATTTACTTAACATTTTTAGGTACAGTTGTATTTAATCTTAAATACGAACATGTTAAAGAAATAAAATAAACACAATAATGTCTTTCAAAATTAATTAATTTAAGTACATACCCTAAGATTAAACCTAATTGATTTGAGGAACAGGTTTCTGTTTTGCTTTTGTATCAGTTCCCTGCCCCTCTGAAAAAAAGATATGTCATATACAGAAGCAAGTAAATATTTTTTTAAGCATCAGAATTGGAGGAGGGAGATAATTATCTTTAAATCAGCTGACTTGAAATTTGGACCACATCAATTAGTAAAAATAGATTTCAGTTATAAAAAACGTGTGGGAGTATTATTTAGTAAACATTTATTTATTTGATATAAAAATATAGAATGCATTGTAATGGTAACTTTTTCCCTGTACAGAATTTATATTAAATGAAAGATGGGTTTGAACCTGGAATATATACTATCAAAGATATATCGATATAATGATATCTAAGTTATGTATTGAAGACTATGGTTCAAATAAATAATATACTGAATGGTTAATAAAATTCAAATAAAGTTTTTTATTAGATATACAATAATATTAACTGATGTGATGATAATTTATAATTTATAAAATGCAAGAACTCCCAAAAGTATTTTTTATTGTTTTTCAGTTTCAATAAAAAGAAACTCAAAGATGCAAAATCTCTTACAAAGAAAGCTTACTTTTGAAAAAAAGTTTTTTTAGAGGAATGATCAATTATTACTGATATCCTAGCATATCTCCCAGTGGATTGCATAATTTCTCAGGGCTGTGGATATTAACTAGCATAAGTGTGTAAAGAGGCATATATTTGTATTGAGTTACAAATATAAATTAAATGGATGAATAAAAAATATATTTAACAATTTGTTAATAATGAATAAATAAAACTGTTGCATATATATTCATAACTATCAACACATATACAAAAATATTATAGTAACATAAGATATTTTAAGTTTAGGCTATGGTTCAAATGCAAGGTCTTATGGTATTTATAATAAGATCTTACCATGTTGAATATTGATGTGGTCATTAATCATGGGTTTTGTTTTCAGGTATTGGTTCTGTTAATATTTCACTGTTGTCTTCCTAAGTTTTTCTGACAATGATCTTCTTGAACACTGACTATGCTAGAGAGAATAAATACAGCATCACTGGTGACATTCTAGACTATCTGTAAGTCTTGAATCATTTATATGGTACTATCCATTTCTTCCTTCATGGCATTATAGAGGCTTTGCACAATCTAGTTTTGCAAACTTCAGCATCAGTTTCTGTATCCAATTGTATTTTCAGGCATGTTTTGACTGGTGTAGTTTTTAGTTATCTCACTACATGGTAGATGGATCTTTTCTAAATAAATTCATCATACTGTCTGTTGTAACTGGAATATTGAAAAATACTTTTAAAAACAATCAGTAAAATATGGTTTACAATGGAAAGTTTTGATCAGCAGTAGTTGCTCTTTTCAGCCTGGCTCACCGTAACATGATTTCAATAATGGACTACACTATAATGCAAAACAATATGGAATAAACTGCTGGGTTCCTAGAATTAGAATGATAGTAATAATAATACCTAGTTGCTTGTTTCCAACTTATTTATACCAAATTGATGCTATTCAAACAACATGGTTTTTAAATAACATATACATCATTAGCCAGGGTATATGTGACCTTTGTCAATAAAATATACTTTTTGAAAAACAGTTCCTTTACTCTCTCCAAAATACATTGTATATACAATTTTTTTATAAATAAAAGAAGAGAAACAAATAGCTCATTATTTTCTCTCTCTATTTACATTTTATTAACATAGGAAGAAAAATTCACTGCTGACTTTTAATATTTTAATTATAACTTCTAAAATGTTATCAATTCTAAAATTTTAATATTAGACTCAAATTCCCCATCAGATTTTCTATCAAAATGGATAAGTTGTTTACTTAAAACTTCCATTTGAAAGACATTAAATAAGGTTTGAATTTAGATTTTTTTTCTTCTTTTTAAAAAAAAACATTTTTTTTTTTCATATTAAGCATTTTTCTTTCTTTCTTTACAGTATTATCATTTCCTTGTTTCTCAGATATTACAAAATAATACTTAATAATCTTTAATAATATGCATGAATTAATTTTTCTTTTAATCTTTAGGCAGTATACACTTTTATTTCTCCAGTGATACACATATACACACATGTAGTCAGTTCATATGAATTTTTATTAAACATTTTTTTTGCATTGCAACATTACCATTGTTATAGCTACAAATCTTCTCCCTTTAAGACGAGACAATTAGACAGTGTAGCTTTCCTTTCCACTTTGACTACAAAACTTATATTTATTTCTCTAATTATGATTTTCACAAATAGTGTTTTACAGAATACATATGTTCATGATTTTCAGATAGTTACTTTATATTGAATGCAGTAAAAATGCATAGGATTTTAATTCTAGGATCTACAAAAATTCCATCATAGAACATTAAAGTGTTGCTGAAGCATGGACACTAGAAAAATTATCTCTGTTGGATTTCTGATGAGCTACCCATAACACATCAAAATAAAATAAGCATTGCCCCTTTTTGATTCTTAGAGGCTGAAGGCTACACTTGAAAGTAAAGCCTTATTCCCTTTTCAGTCTTAGAGGCTGATAAATTTCACAAACACTTGAAATGCACTTTGCCTACTTGGAAAAGAAAAAAAATGTAGCAACATCCGAAACCAATGTAAATTCCAAAACATCACATGACAACAGTGTCTCACAGACAAGACTAAAATTATAAAAGCATTTATTTCATCCTTTGCTTGAATCAATTTATCTCTTCTGATCATATGTTTTATAATTATTTCCAACATCTATTATCAATTTTCTTTTTTAATATCTATAATTGTCACTCTTGATTTCTGGCAAGCTGGTAATTTCTCATCTTATGCTTTTAATGTCATTTTCACATTTATCATATATTTTAATTTGTAACTCATATTAAATAATTTTCTTTCTCCTTAAAATGTTTCTTTTAACAGATCCAGGGGCAACAGGGAATGAACCAGCCTTTATTTTTCTAACATCAAGTTTTACATCTGTCTAGATACTTCCACGGTTGTCATGAAGTTCTCACCCTAGTTGATTTGAGATATGTTCTACCATCTTCCGGATCATGCTGATTTCTTTATGCTAGTTTGAATCCTATTCTCTTTGCTTTCTGGGTTTATTCCTATCTTTTTCTATTCCAGTACTAGTTCCTGGATGTGGTGAATTCTCTGGAGATTTTTGTGGAGTGTTTGATTTTCTTGGGCTAAGAAAGCTTCTAGAATGTATTATGTATGGTTCTATCTGTTACCAGAGCTTCTTTTATTCTGATACAACCAATAGATATATCACTCTTTATTTGATTGCTAATTTGATGTGATAAACTTGCCTTCTCCATTCTGATTCTGATGGATCATGTCAATGGCATTTAAAAACTCAGCCACAATATTACTCTGTGCTGATGATTATCTGTTCAACATGAAATGTTAAGTTATGTGGAATAATTCTGATGATCTGGCTTTCTGTAATGCCGTATGCAGACAATATCCTTAAATTTTGACACTTGTTTTCTAAAGAACTGTGTAACTTTCATCACATTTTGAATCTTTCCTGCATAATTTGGTATCTGATATACTTCTTGGCACTCTTCAGACTAAAAATTATTCAAAATTTGTTTTTTGTGGTTGGTTTCTTTATTAGCAAGTTCCAACCTTCCTTAGCAGATTATTGTAAATGTTTATAGGCAATGGCCACTTACTCTTTTTGTTAACTGGTTCAGCTGGAAATAATTCTCTAGAATGGGCATTTTTCCTACTTCACCTCTGAACACCTGAATTTTTTTAAAATGATTTATATAGTTAAAAGTCTCATAACTTGTGTTTTCATGGCTTTCTTTTGGTTTTATATTTATTGTGTCACTTTTACTCTCTTTTTAAAGTTCTTTTACAGTTTCTATAAATCAATTTTGTGTGTTCTCTCTTCTTTGCATATTTCATTTTTTTATGTCATTCAGTTTCTATAAATCAATTTTGTGTGTTCTTTCTTCTTTGCATATTTCATTTTTTTATGTCATTCATGATGCCAACTGCTTCTTTCTGGGTTTTCTGCATCTTTTCTTGCTTATTTATGAGTTTCTTTGAATAATGAATTTTGCATTTGATCTTCACCTTTTTCACTTTTTCTCTCACTTTCAATTTTTCTAATCTTTCTAATCACTGGATTCAATAGATTTTCGAACCATTTCTTCTAAATCACTATGCAATTTTCTTTCCACACACTCCATTTTCTGTTGTACTTACTCTTGTATTTGATCTGCTATTTCCAGATTCAGACGGCTTATAGCCTCTTGTACAACTTAAAATTTGTATTTTATTTCTCGATGCATTTTTTTAATTCACCATCACTCTTTTGATGTTTTTCTTCAAGTTTTAAATGTATTTCTTCAAAATTTTTGTTGCAGCATGATATGTTTCTTCATTTTTTTGAATGCATTACTTTTAATGCACTGACCCTTTTTTGATACCTTTCTTCATTTTTTAGTTGTAATTTTTTTTAACTCTTCAGCATTTCCTCATTTTCCTAAAGCATTTCTTCAAAATTTTGTTGGTTTTCTTCAAATTTTTTCATAAATGCATACAACATTTCACTATTTAATGTATTTGATTTTTGTTGTAAAGGCTTTTATACAGTTGTGGTTCTGATTCTATTGTCTCTATTAGTTGTTGTATTGATCCATGTTTAATTCTGCTTCCATCCTTTTTGTTCTTGAATTAATCATTTATAGATATAAAACTAAATGTTCTATAATTTTCTTTTCTCTTTTTGATTTCTTTTTGCAGATCTACAAACTCAAACATTTCTTTTACATATATTCTATCATTAATTAAACACATGCCAGTCTCAATCCTTTGAACACAATCTTCTCTAAAAAAATGTGATATATCTCTGCCTTAATGTTTATTATATATGCTGCCACATATTAAATATTACCTAGCCTATAGACACAACCTGATGCTTTCATAAAATATTAGTATATATATATTCTCAATCCAAACATTTATTGCATTTTACTTATTATCTACCACAATATACATAAGTAAAGTTAAGCATAAGAAAGGGAATGTTCAAGCCACAAAGTTGGTTACACATTTTCATACAAAAGTGAAATTTAACAGAATAAAGGAATGTTCATGATTCAAAACATTGTTGCACCAATTATATAATGATAACTTTCCCTCTGCATGGTACTTATATTTATATTAAATTAAAGATGGATTTGAACCCAGAATATATACCATCAAAGATACATATATATATATATATATATTAGTATCCAAGATATGTACCATAGATTTTGGTTCAAATAAATAATACATTGAATGGTTAGTAAAATTCAAATAAAAATTTTATTTCAGATATGATTTATAATTTAAAAAATACAAGTACTCCCAAAAGTATTTTGTTTTTCAGTTTCAATAAAATTTATAAACCAATTAAGCGTATGTCACGCTTGAATGAGAAGCTATAATAATATACAGGAATTAATATACGCTAAGCGCTTTCGAGGTGCTTTACCTCATATTCATAGCGATGCTGTGAGCTGCAAAATGTAAAAATGAAGCGGGAGAAGTGGTATGCAAAGCATATGCAAATGGGCTAAATAGTCCAGCGTTTAGAGATGTCGAAGCAGGTGTCGCGTCTATTGATAGAGTTGTTATTGTTATTAATGTAGTACGCTTCTCTGATCTTCCGCTTAATGTCGTTTTTCTCGATACAGACAATTTTAGGGTGGGAAGGTTCAAATAAATGTCCAGTCCTCTTGGAGTGTTCCAAAAATGTTGATGAGTTATTGTTGTTTTTCATAGCTCTATTGTATGTGTATCTGTGTTGTGCTGTCCGGGTGATTGTGCCTGCCTTGGTTTCTCCAAAATAAATGGCGCGGCAACCGGGTTGTGGGCAAGTTATGCTGTAAACGACATGGGGGGTCTGAGAAGGTTCTATTTTGTCCTTGGAGTTATTGATGAGACGATTAGTGCAAGGGGGTGTATGAAAAAGAAAGTTTACTTTTGAAAAAGTTTTTTAAAGAAACAATCATCATCAATTACTACTATTATCTCAGCATGTCCCCTAGTGGATTGCAATTTCTCAGGGCTGTGGATATTAATTAGTATAAGTGTGTAAAAAGCATATATTTGGATTGAGTTACAAATACAAATTAAGTGGATTAATAGAAATTTTTTTAACAATTTATTAATAATGAATAAATAAAGCGGTTGCATATATACTGGCAATTATCAACACTTAAACAAAAATATTATAGTAAAAGATATTTTAAGTTTAAGCTATGGTTCAAGTTTAAGGCTTATAGTATTTATAATGATCAGATCTTACCATGTTAAATATTGATTCACTAACCATGGTTTTTTTTTTCAAATATTGTTCTTTTAATATTTTGCTATTTTCTTCTTAAGTTTTTCTGACAATGATCTCTTTGAACACTGATGATGTTAGAAAGAATAAACACAGCAGCACTGGAACCATTCTAAAAGGTAGATTATTGGTCAGTATTGAGTCATTTATACAGCAATGTCCATTTTTTCCTTTATGGCATTATAGAGGTGTTGCACAATCTAGTTTTGCAAACTTCAGTGACAGTTTCTGAATCCAATTGCATTTTCAAGCATATTTTGACTGGTGTACTTTTTAGTTATCTAACCACATATGGTAGATGGATTCCTTCTAAATAAATTCATCATACTGACTATTGTAACTGGAGTATTAAAAAATACTTTAAAAATAGATAGTAAAATACAGCTTAGGGTGGAAAAAGTTTTAATTAGTGATTGTGTGTCTTTTCAGCCTGGATCATGACAACATAGCTTCAATAGTAGACTACACTCTAATGAAAAGCAATATGGAATAAAATGTGGGGCTCCTAAAATTAGAATGATAGTAATAAAAATGCCTAGTTGCTTGTTTCTGATTTATTTATACCAAATTTAGGTTCAAACAATATGGTTTTCAGATAACATATGTGTCATAAACTAGGGAATATATGATCTTTATGTCAGTACAACAATATATTTTTTGAAAAACATTCCCATTACTCTTTCCTAAACAAGTTATGGGTACAAATTTTAGTACATTATATCATGTTTTTATAAATAAAAGAAGAAAAACAAATAACTGGTCTTTTTTTTCTTCCTTTATTTACATTTCGCTAACATAGGTAGAAAAAAAATGCATTGCTGACTTTAAATTTTTTAATTATAACTTCTAAAATGTGATCAATTCTAAAATTTTAATACTATATTCAAATTAATTATCAGATTTTCTATAAAATTTGGACAAGATTTTTACTTAAAACTTCCACTTGAAAGGCAGATTAAATAAGGTTTGAATTTAGATTTTTTTTTTCCTTTTTTAAACAAACATTACACAATTCTTTTGCATATCAAGCATTTTTCTTTCTTTCTTTACAGTATTATTATCATTTCATTATTTCTCACATATTACAAAATAATAGTTAATAATCTTTAATAATGTGCATGAATTAATTTTTCTTTTAACCTAAATTTAGGTTTACACTTTTATTTCTCTAGAGACATGCATATATATTACACACACACACACACACATAAATGACAGTTTGTATATCTATTAGATCATTTCATATGCGTTTTTATTAAACACATTTTTTCTCTGCATTGTAGTATAACTATTGTTATAGGTACAGTATATATATACTGGCATTATTAGTTTATTATTTACATTTAATATTAATTTAAGTTTTAATTACCATACAGGACTTTAAAATTTTCAATGGGGGAGGGGATAAGATTATATTGATGAATTATTTTTAATCTGGAAAGGCATTTACATAATTTATTTTTAAAAATAATGCACACACCCATGCATTAATTGAATAAGTACAGAAATCATATGGTTTACCACATTCCAAAGGATATAGGGTTTTTAATTAATTTAATAAATAATCATTTTTTATTCTTTTTTTCTCATATGTCATAGCATCGGCAGGGACGCGAACCCACACCCGTCTGCAAACAACTACTTGCTTGCAAGGCGAGTGCAATGACCTCTCGGCTAACGACGCCTGACAATCATAACAACTTTAAGCATGGAAAAAGTTAAATGATAGTTTTCTTTCATTAAGACAATAGAAACAAGAATTTCCTATTCAAAATTCGATTGTGTCACAGCTATTTTTTTTGTTAAAAAATACACACACAAGGATATATTTTTAATAGGTGTTATTGTAAATAATTTACAAAAAGAAAAAATGAAAAGATCATAAGTTTATAAATGAAACATCCTTTAAATGAAGTATGTTTTGTATTAATTTAATCCTCAGTAATTTCATTTCATAAAACAATATATATATAGCAATAATGGAATGATAATACGAAATTTTTCACAATAGCATTTTAAGTCACGAAAATCTTTCTATCAAATAAAACCATTAAATTACACATCTTGATGACACCAGTTCATGTCAAATATCACATTCAAAAATGAAGATTTCCTGAATCCGATGACATGTAATATCATATGCTCATCATCTATAGAAATGTAATATTTTACTCAAGAGTGATGTATGGTACATCAAATTATAATCAAATTTTCTTTTTAGTCATTAAATTAACATTCACTTCTAGCTAATAATAACTAGATATTCATTTACCAATCAATTTGGATGGTTGCCCAAATGGAAAATACTGTTTGTAATCTTAAAAAATTTTCCAAAGTTCATTTGGCCCAAATTCAAATCCAAGATCATGAGCATGATAAATAGATGTGCTAACTACTATTCCACGAAACCCTTGAGATATGTATAATTGTTTAACTGTTCAATCATGTGCTCTTTATAAATGCAGAAAATAAAACTCTAGTGCATTCTGGACTTCTGTTAATGGTCTCCTCATATAATGTGATCTAAATAATCAATCTTTGATTTGTTGATGTGTAAAGTCAGCACTTTTAAATATGATCATAACATTACAATTAACCATCATTTTCACAATCAACAATTTTGGAGCATTTATTGGCTTCTCCACACAAAAAAACATTTGCTTTACAAGAAAAATAATAAAATACTTTAAAGCAGTGGTTCTTTATATAAAAATTTTAAAACCTTTTGGAAACTCAATTATCCTTCTCCCCCAATAATATTGCCTAGTAAGTTATGCATTAATAACAAAAAAGAGTACTTACATATTAGACCTGCTATGAAATATTACATACATATTAGTCTGGTGGTAACTTTCTAATAATGTGATCTCATACTATAACAATTGCACAAGATTTTCTGACAAACTTAATCCATCAATTTGGACAAATGATGACAAGTAACTCTATTTACTACAAAATAGCAATGTATAACTTTATTTAGTGGAAATAAAAAAAAAAACATATATTTATGTCTTGAGAGCAAATCAAATTATTCGGAAAAATGATGAGTATTTTTATTTCACACAAAATAGCAATCTATAACTTTATTTATTGAAATAAAAGAGCATATATTTATGTTTTTTGTGAGAAATGATCAATAACTAAATTTTTCATAATAAAGATTTATTCCAATAGAAAAGAAAAGCAAAAGATTGTTTTTTACAATCATTGGCAGACTGAAGTTTTTATGTCCTGCAAAATGCAAATAAAAGCATAGCTATGATTTACATGAAAATTCTTATAAGTCATCACATTTGTAGAATTTTGGATTTTTCTCAGGATAACATGCTACACAAACAAATTTCTCACTGATAATTATTCCAATATATCACCATCTTTTGAAAAGTAGTGGACTCAATCAACCTTGGTAATGAACAGATCCCAAATTTTAATCATTTATTTCATTGGATAAAAAAGTCATTCAAAAAAATTCACTTAGCAGTGTACACTTAACTTTTGCCACATGTCATCCCAGCATTTTTTCATGACATCACAGCATACTTTAATTCAAGAAATTAGCAGGAAAATCAATATTTTGACTGACAATTTTCTCCTGATCAGAATCCTTTTTAGAAGATTGTAAATATGTTTAATTCAGTCTTTATTTAAAGATTTGTTTGTGCCATCAACTTTCATTACAGCAGGTCTAACACAAAAGTACCCAAAAAGGTCATTAAGAAAAACACCAAATAAAATATAAAAAAATAAGAATTGCACAGATAATTGAATATATAATAACTATCAATTAAATATTAAAATCAATGTGAGAACAAACTGCATCAGTACGATATTTAGCAGTGCAAAGATCATAAAATAAAAACAACTGGAATACAATGAGCTTCATTTCTGAAGAGGATTACACTTAGCAGCAGTGAATTTATGGTTTATCTTTTTTTTCTTTTTAACTGGAGAAAATATTAAAAATCTTTATAGGGTACATAGTTCATATTCTATCAAAAGCCTTAAAGCCAAAAAGTTATGTAACATGTTATTTAAGTCTTTTGGGATTTTCATCAATAAAAAATATTAGATAACATTTTTATTTTTATATGTAATAACATATATTATTTTCACTTTTTCATACACATGCAATGCTATTTATTGTTATTATTCTTTAAAGCTTCAACTACATAATATTCTTCAAAGCTAAAAATGGCAAATGTATGATATTATATTCTCCTATGTCCATGATTTCAATTATCCATAATTAACAGCAAAAAAGGGGTTAAATAAATATAAAAAAATAGATATTATACTTTTATTTTTTTATATTGCATATAAACTCAGTATTCATACACACTAAACATCACATGATCACCATTTCATACACATATAAGTTTATGTGTATTCAAACATGTTTTCAATTTATGTATAAACATATATGCATGCGTGTGTGTTAAATATAAATTATAATGTGGTTCAATTTTAGCCAAATTTTTCAGTATTTGAGACATGGCTTGAAATCAAACATTATAAATGACAGATGGACTCAATTATAGATGTATTATTAAAATATTGGAAAAATTTCATACAAGGACATTAAACTCTTAAAATTCTAAAAATATGATAGCACGATCATAAGATCAATTAATATATGTTTAAACTTGCTGAATATGTTAATATATAGCCCTTTATTTTAAAATCACATCTTCATTGGACTGATTATGTGAAATTAATAGTACAAGATTTCCTAAAAAAATTGATTTTCATTAGAGAGATATTCTCCATTTACATTATTAATGATTAATCAAAAACATTGTAAAGAAATGTAATATTATTGTTTCTATTGAGAAGATAAATCTTAGAATACAATACAATAAAGATTTACAATTAGACATAATGTTGAAGACTACCACAAAGATTTATTACAGAAGTTAAAATCAGCTAAAAATGAAATAAACAGAATGAAGTAGCATGTTCTATTCAATGGACATATTTGTTGTTCATGGATTGGTTTGGGTAGTCATTACAGAACTCATCTTTAATATATATATATTGTAATGCGATTTTATCTCAAACTCCTATCAAAAACTAGTGATGAACATACTGAAATATCAGTTTCTAAGCCATATTGCTGATAATATTAGCCAGCCAATAGTAATATTTCCTGTTCATCAGTTCATTCATATAGATATCTCTATCATATATATAAAGAGAATATAATCTAAAAGACTTGAGATCTCTGGAATTTTTTTTTAGTTTGTCTGGTACTTTTAACCAAGACTCATCACAGAACCTCAGAAATCCAGGTTCAAACCTTTATTCACAATATGATAATCCCATCAGCTCTGAGAAGTAGCTAAGGGCACAAGAAACTCAAACACAATATTGCACGATTTAATTTATAATATTTTATTTAATTGATGAAATGTAAGAATGAAAATTAAACATAGGTTAAAGTTTAATCTTAACAATAATTTATTCCAGACAAATAGTGATATAAATATATCAACATATTTCCCTTCATATAATGAACTCTGCCAAAATGTAAAGTACAATCATCTATAAAGCATTAAAAAAAAAATCTACAGTGTAATGGCTTTAAATAACTTCCATTACACTTTACTATAAATTAAAATATTTCTTTATTCCCCTCCACCCAATATGCTGATCGATATTTTAATTATAACACATCAAAAACATTAGTAATCCAATAAATTTCCATAAAAAAACACATGCAATATTATCCTTAAATGAATATATAATTATATAGGCAAATATATATTTTTAGAGTAAAAATAAATTAATATTAAATATAATAAACTAATAATTAAATAAATGTTAGTTTACGAACATATGATATTAAAACTGTGACACGTGACATATACATAAAATTACCTCACCAAGCTTCTATGGTAGGGTAAGTTTAAATTGTTTCAATATAAAGTTCCAATTTATTTAAGTATATTTTATTCTTAGTGCTACTGATTTCAGGCTGGTAAACATGATTAAACAATAATGCTCCATGTTAGGATGGTCAGAATCAAGATGTTTCTTCTTTCATGATCTATGAACATGTAAAATTTTGAAGGAAGTCAGCAGCAGGTACTCCACTCTTTGGACAAAGCAGATATATTTTGTTAAATGATGATGGACATCACTTTTCTTTTCAGGCTATAAGGCTGGATTTCTTATACTATGGCTGGTTTCTTTGCAACTTTCTTCTTCTATGAAGCTACATAATAATATCTGCTAGAAGAAGTATAACCACACATACTAAAGCATGAACCACAAGAGTATTTAGCCATTTCATAAATTTTTAATAATACTAAGAATATTTTTATTTCACTAAAAATATATCTTGCTGTATTGGACTTCACTATGGAAGGATGTGACTAACCATATGCTATTTGATGATGACTGTTCTTTTGTAGTAGATTAGTTAGTTTTAAATACCTCCCCTCTGCTAGAAAAATACGTTCTGGTCTCAAATCAACTATTATCACATTCAAAAATTATCTTATCAATCTTTACATATTTCTTGATCAAACAACCTTTTTTAAAAATAAAATCAAGAAAAGAGAAAAAGAAATATTATTATTTTTCTTTGTTATTAATTTGAATTCGTTTAGACTTAAAATGCGTTAACATTCATTTTAATACTTGACAACTTTTAATTTAAACAACTCCGATTTATTTCTTTTACAATTCTGTAGTCTGTTTTATTTTCTCTTTAATACAATTATAAATTATTTGTATTAACTTTTTTTCTTTTAGTATAGAGATAATATTTAAAAAGAGCTCATAATACCAACACATTCAAACATTATCACTGAAATTCAATCTGCTCTCACTCTCCCAGCCTCCTATATTATTATAATGACTTACATATAATGTAACTCCAGTCATGTGTTTCTAAAATATATTTAGGGGAGTTTGGTAGCATGACGTCTCTTTTTAATTTAATAAAAAGGGACAAATATTCTCATCAATATCTGAGTAATAAGTCAGATTGCAGGTTAAAACTGTTATCTGATAAATAATGTCATAGGTATTTAATATATTAAACACTATATATTATAACGATCCGGAGAAAGGGAGCTTAACGTCATCTACTGACGTCATCTAGGCATTTGAACCTAGAAAAATTTATAAAGTAGGCAGATACGTAAGTCACAAAAAAAAATAATTTTTTTTTATATATTTTGATATCCGGTCGTTAGCCCATTGTCACTAGCTCAATGGAACAGCAGAGATTTATATTTATAATAAATTCTTATCTAAGAATATATAAAAAGAATAAAAGAAGCCACTGCCAGTAATTAACACACAAACATTTATTTACGCACATATATAAAATTTAGCATTATTTTAGAATAACTTTTACTTTGGATTTTAACTTGATTTTAGAATTTAAATTTACATTTTAATTTTTATAATATAAGTTTAGATTTTAATTTTTTATAAGTTCGCACAGATGGATTTATAAAAGTTTGTTTTAAAATGTTTGAGTATAGATCGGTTACATAGATTTCACGGTTAAAAACATTTCAAAATAAACATAAATGATCAAAATACAAAGTCATTGATACTGTCAATTGCAGAAGGAAATTTATAAGTAACCCAATAGCATTCACCATAAGATGCTTGCATTGACACCAATAACTTAAAAGACATCCGAATAAATACATTTTAGATACTCATCGTAAGGTATCATTATTTATCGAATGTCTATATATTTTGATCCAATATGAAAACCCAAAACATATTTAACCGATAACGAATCCATGCAAGCGTCTATAAACAACTTAAATTTAATGCATTTTTATTTAGTGTTGAGTATGAATAGACTACATAGATTTGCATTTGAAGATAAAACATTCTATCCCCATTTAACCTTAGGCTAAAAGTTTGCAGTCAAACTGGTGTCAATCCATCTGATATATCGATATATTCAATGTAATACGAATACGGCAACACAAAATAGGTTAAGTAAGACATTGACTCTCATCAGATAGGAATACTACATCTATCTAATGAGAAGAACAATAAAAAAAACTCCATATGAACGGACTGCGGTCATTTTGCCAACTTACGATCGCATTCCCTAGGCAAGAGGAAGTGTGTGGCGTATACAAGCGATTCTGCCCATAGCAAATCTTGCATTACATCTACTAACCACATCAATATATCCAATCCATTGACCCAATTCAACAACGACACGAATAACCTAAGATTACCCTCCCCTAATATAACTTGACAAATCTATACAGCCATTCATGCCCGACTTAAGTTTATCATTGATATATTTTAATTTATCGGAAAACAGAAATCATAATAAAACTTAAAGAACAAAAAAAATATAAATGGAAATGATTTTACAAAAGAAATACATCAAATAACATTTTAACTACTTTAGCCAGATAGGAAATTCTTATATTTATAAATATTGAAAAGTTTAGTATTTAGAGTTCTTTTGTTTAGAAATGTTCATAAATTATATATTTCTTACTGTTTTGAAAAATGTCCGTTTTCTCTGATTTCTTGTAATGGAAGGTATTAATCCCATGAAGTCATAAGGAGATCGGTGTGCAGTTAATCGCTGGTCCTTTATGGTTGATGGTATTCTTCCGGGCCTTGATGTCCTGTGGCCCGCAATATCGGAAAATGATGTTTCATTTTTTTTGAACAACTGAAGGAATTGAAAGTGCGTCTTTCAATCCCTTCTCCTTCAACTCCGCACTAACACCTATAGTCACATCGTAATAACCCTTTTTATTTCCAACCTTTCCTTTTATATTAATTTTGTGGATTAACTCAACATTACATCATCGATGTGATGGTCCTTTCGCTGAGGTCCGATTCCATTGTTTTTCTCTCCTATCTGACCATTGCTTATACATTTAAATGCCCAAGGCTAGTTTACATTTAACTGATTAAAACACTCATTTCCATTTTCTGATTACTTAATGTGTTTTCCAAAATTAAAGATATATTTTTATCTCTAAATCTTTTTAAGCTTTTGTTTTTAAAATACCTTTTCTATTTTTAATAAAGTTTTATTTTAATAATTTTTTTTTTTCATCTGCATGATTTTATATATATATGAGTTTAGTATAGAATTTTAATTTTCAATTTTTAATTCTTAAAAAGGAAGTTTTATTTGCAAACTTTTATTCTTTTCATGTTTACTAATAAAAAAAAACAATGTAACGTCGTCTGTGCTCATTACAATATATATTTGCCTTATACTCACAGTAACTTATTCTGATTCATCATTATCATTTCCAATCATTATCATTCCACTGCAAAATAAAGATCTCTCCAAAGTTTAATTCAATTTCTCCAATCTTCAGTTTTTCTGCTCCATATCACACAACAAATTTCCCTTATTCCATTCATTTCATATGCAGTCTCTCTTTCTATATCTTTTGCAATCCCCTGGAAGCCAGTTTATGATTTCACCTGCCCATCTATTATCATTCTTCTAGAAATATGATTAATCCAGCTTCATTTGAGTCTTTAAATTCTTCCAATAAATATCAATACCTATTTGCTCTTTTATCTTGTGAGTTTAGTTTTCAATCTCTTACATGTAATAGTCATGTGATATTTTGTTGGTTTCAATCTCTTTAGTCCTAACAGATATCTCACCATATTTTATTGAGTGATCTGAAGTTTCTGTATTGTTCTTTTGATAAGTGTCCAAGAGTTAGATCCATAAGTAAGAACTGATAAAACACATTTATTGAAAATCTTCCTCTTCAAGCATATAGACATATTTCCTTTTAATATTAAGTTATTTCTATCAAAAACACTCTTTTCAAGCTTAATTTTGTGATTACTTTCATTCATTATGTTTCCATATGTATTATTAATCTGATCATCTAATTTGTTATTATCAATCTATTTTTTTCTAAGAAAATCTACTAAATAATACTTTAGTATTTTCAGCATTTATCTTTAGCCCTATTTTCATCTGATGTTGCAACATTTCCTGAAACTCTCAAGTACTATTTGCAAAAACAACATCATCATCTGAAAAATTTAGATATGGTTAAATAATCTGCATTTAGTTTTATTTTCTTAGATTACCCATTTTAATTCATAAAATAATTCTTGTAACACTGCTGTAAAAAAGTTTTGGATATGGAATCATCCTGTCATACAACCTTCCCAAAGTTAATCTTCTTAATTAAACTATGTAATTAAATCATTGTTGTTGCATTTTGAAAAGAATATGACAATATTTTGGATCTATAGTTTGATGATCCAATGTTTTAATCACTTAAAATACTTATAGAATCAAATGTCTTTTCATAATGTACAAATCCAAAGCATAATGGTATTTCATATTCATTGGTCATTTCATTCTTTCAATATTTAGATGTAATCCATTGTACTAAAACCCTTTTAATTAAATCTTGCTTGTTTTTTTGGTTGGTTAAAACCCAAAGTTCACTGTGGATGAGTTTTAATTTAATTACCTTAGTAAAAAAATTGTATAGATCTGATAAAAGACTGATAGGTCTAAAATTTCTAATATCTTCTTTATTATTTTTCTTAAATATCAATGACCACTGCATTTTCCCAAACATCTGGTGCATCTTTATCATTTCAAATTTTGCTAGCAATTTTTCTAGCAATTTTTCTAACTTCATTTGCATCTTTTAGAATATTAATGATTATAACTCCCTAATTTCTTCGAGCTTTTTTTTCTTCTTCATAGATTTAATTGCATGGATTATTTCTTCATTTAATATGCTGGTTAAAGCTATAGGGGTACATTGTTTTTATAATCTTTATTACTATATAATTCTTTATAAAACTCATCTACACTATATATCATGTTGGCAACTTCTGTTTTAGTAAAAGTCCCATTTTCTTTTCTTATTGCAAAATTAACTTCATTACCAATGCCAATATCTTTTTTTCACTTTTAATATTTTTATTCTCTTCCATAGCTTTTCTTGTTAATTCACAATGGATTATTTTTATATATTTTCATATTCTTTTTTTTTTTCATACACTGTCTTGTCTCAGTAAAAAATTTACTGGTAAGTTACTTTTTTGTACCAGTTATTTTTGCTCAGTTCTTAAGAATGTATTGCTTTCTTACAAATGTGAATTATTTTCAAAATTTATTAATATTTTAAAACAATTTGCAGGATCTAATTTAAATTCACTAGAACGTTTCTGTAGATTAAAAAAGTCTCTCTACATCTCACTAATCTATGATCACTTCCTCTGTAGAATCTATTAAGAATATCACAATCTTGAAATATATATTTTCTATTTAAAAATATCCAATTCTGCTATATCTTCATTTGGATGCTCCCATGCCCATTTTCATTAAACATTTTTCTCAAAAAAAAATCATAATATAAACTTTTTTTCTTTCTGAGAACTCCATAAGTCTGTTTCCTCTCTCAATTCTATCGCCATAATCGGTACTTTCATTCATTTACCAATTCTAGCATTCAAATCACCAAATAATAATTTTTAAAATATTTGGTCTGATTAAAAGCATTTTGTACACCCATATGAAAATCTTCTACTGCTTCATCACAATGAAAACTTGATGGGGCATAAGTCTAAATTATCTGCATTTGGTAGCAGAATAGCTAATCTTGCCATCCTGTCTGATATACCATCAATCTTCACAATATTCTTCCACTTTTTATTTATAATGAATCCTACTCACTTGTGTTTCCAATATTTGTGTCTTTGGAGTAAAGTATGTGTTCACTTTTTAAATCAATTATCTTTTTACTGTTTCTTTTAACTTCATAAGGTTCAACAATGTCTTGTTTAATAATACATAATTATTTTTACAATTCATACAATCTTCTTCCACTTGAAAGTGAACCTGCAGTTATAAGAATGTAAATAAAAGATCCTCATCAAATGGCAGTCTGGGTTCACAATCAGGAAATTTTTAATATCTTTCACTTTCAGCCACCAATTACTGCTTTAGCTGGTGACATTATAGCCTCCTAGGAATAAGGACTACTATTTAGTTCTGTCTATTTATGATTGTAGTATCTATTAAAACAAAATATTTACACACATTCATTATGTCTTCAAGAAAACTCAACTAAAATTTCATTTAAGAACTATCAATCAAATGAGAAGATCATGGTGTTTATTGAACTTCAACTCAGAGATAAAAGTTCATTGAGCACATCCTGCTTGCTGATACATGTTGATTGGTAAGCAGCTCACCCATGTTTGTATTCTATGTGAATAATCACAAAGTAATAACAGTTGCAGTGATAAGAACATATGGAGTGGATATTAGGAATTTGCTTTGCTAGATTCCTTTAGAGCCACCCTTTAGTTATTGGTAACAATACTATTTTAATATCATTTTACCATTGACATGAAAAATTAAAGTCACATATAAATAATTATTCAAATGAAGGGACTAAATAATGATAGGTGACAATATCCCCTCATCATAAGATCATCGTTAATCCACATATTGTATTACAATATATTTTTATATATGAATATACTGACAGACAAAAAAATTAACATTGTATATGTATGTATGAATATATATATTTATTTATGTAAATTTAGAATAATAGATTTGCTATTTATAACTCTGAAGAAAACTGTTGAAACTGTAAGAAATAATAAATAGTAATAAAAGACATTCAATGCTTATTTCTTTTCTTTCAGCAATTGTAATTCAGTGTAAATATGTTCACCATACCTATTAAGAAAAGATATTTTATCCACAAATAATATGCTTAGCATGCTTTCAATTGACTGTTGTGTAATCATATTCATAGCAATATAAAATTATAGCAAATGATATCTGTTATACCAGGGTGGTATTTAAATGCTCTCTGAGAAAATATTTCATAATCCATTTCTTCAACAAAGAGATGATACAAGCCTCTTTCTTATTAATAGTGTGCACATTACTGGCTATGTGCCATGTTTTCTTAACTTTGCATTTTGTTGTTTTTCTCAGAACACACCATATTAGTCCTGTGGCTCAAAGATATGACTATGTTTGAGCTCATATTCAAAGAATATAGACTTGGACTCCATGTTGTTTTTCTTGATTATAAAGATATCTTATAAGCTTGTATTTACAAAAATGTAATACAGAGAGCGTACCAGTAGCTCAAACAAGCTCTTGCTTTAAAAAGTAGAAAAATCCATACTTTTCAAAACATGGAGAAAAATTACTTATGATTAGGTCGCAAGCAGTTTAGATTCTGCTACCCCCCCCCCTTAAAAGGGCATAAAACTTATACTAATATAACTAAATTCAAACTAATTTGATTTTTGCAAAGTACAAGCAAACTTAAAAAAATACTGACATGGACATCTGTTCAATGAAATAAATTATATAAAATTAAAGCATATGAAAATGTATACCAGTACTACATAGTAGCCATTATAGGTTAAATAAATACTTTTCTTGTTATTTGTAAGCATTCTTTTGTAATTGTATCACCATGAATCCATAATATTACTCATAACTTAAACAGTAAACAAAAATGACTATTGCATCTATTCTGATTACTCTTTTTTTTTACTCAAAAATGATGTTGCACAATCAATTAAAGTTTTTAGATATCTATTTCACTATCAGAAGAAAAAAAAAACATTCAGTTCTAACGAAACAGTTAAATACTAAAAATTAAAATACTAAAAAGAATAACTAATACCTCAATATACCTATCACATGTTGGTGCATCAATATAACAGGAGGATAGTGCATACGATTAAAAATGAAAAGTATACCCAGATATTAAAGTGTATGAGATATTTCATCTATATATTTACTCATATGTGAGTATATCAAATGTAAAAATAGATGAGAAAATTCACTGAAAATTATCTTATGAAGATTCTAAATATGAAGTCCATTTGCAGATAATCATTTACACTTTAGGCAATCAAATGTGATGGAATAAAGTGATTAAAATATGTTAAATATATGATACATAAATGTCATTGATTTTTCAATTATTTTAAAATATTATACTATCATAAAAATAAAAAATGTGATCAATCAAGTTCTATTTTACTTGTAAGTAAATTGCAATTCATTCGACTAATTACATTTTCAAACACATTTACCTACAAACCAACCCTTTCTTGGCCAGCTAATGTATTGCCTAGTAAATACCACTTTATTGCATAAGAGGAGTAAAAAAATTTTTTGATTACTGCATTTTCTCCCTGTTTCTGCTTCAGGTTGGTGAGAGCCGAGCACAGACTTTTATATCATGAATTATATATATAATTGCTTTAACTAATTACATATATACCATGGAGAGAAAGTACACACATATATAAAATAAGAGAAAAGAAGAAATTAGGTATTCTTCTCTACAATAATAGATTTGTTAACAATAAAATAATATTATCATGTTACAATAATAAGACACAAAATTTACATTACTTCGAACTAAGTCAAAATTTACATTACTTCGAACTAAGTTTAAAAACAGACTTAAAGTTTTATTTTAAAGCATTTAATTCATTTTAATAGTAACTTCATGAATATATGTATAGAATATGACTAAAGATTAAAAAAACACCTGTTGATTATAAAAATAGTTAAAAATTTAAGTCTTTTGGAAATTGAATAAAGCATAAATTCTTAATGGTCAATTTATTGGTATTTGTGACACCCATAACCATAGATACCTGGCAGCTATATATTTAAACTATCCATGATAAATCTCAAAGATTTTGGTTCTCTCTTGGATAATGAATGTCCAACTCAGCAAGGATATCTGCAATCCTGCTATTGGTTTTTCCTTGAGATAGAGGCTTGTTAGTAATCCATGAATCTCACAATGTTTGACTCTCAATTTATTAATTCTAAGTAGGCAATTTATCACATTGAATTCATTATAATTCAGGTTAACAATTAATACTGCCAATAGTTAATCATTTCAGAGGTTGATGTTGTAAAATCTTCCATCAAGACAGTGTTTCTTTTTGAGGAATATATAATGTCAAAGCAATAGTCAGTACATTTCTAGGAATCTAGATAATCATCCAGTAGGGAAGAACAGCTTTAGTGAGGAATTCTATAGCATTAATTATACTAAAAAGTACTTTCCACAGTTAACTTATCATTAAGGTCAGTGTTCAATAGCTGACAAACATATACAGTATTGAAGAATTGTTTTTAGTCAATTGAATTTCAATTTAATAGCTTGGCTCAATCTCAATGCGCAGTTGTTCATCAACAACTGTTTTCCAGCTAACTTACAATTACCTTACTCCTCTTTTATACATAATCTATATATTAATCAAAAGAATTTTTTCTTATCTCACAATCTAGCATTACGATCTTCTCAGAGCTTTGGTTGATATATTATCAATGGTAAACAGTCATTCCATTAAAACAACATGTTCCATTGGTTTACATATTTATTGGTTTTTCATGGCTAAAAATAATCTTTACAAAAAATATAAATTTTAAGCATTTAACATAATTGTTAAGAAAATGTGTCTTTTGGAGTTTTCAGTGCTACAAATGCATCCTTTCAGTCATACATTACATGTGTAATTATTATACAAATCAAAATTTATTTTGTACAATAAACCTCCCCTCTCTATTCAAACTATTATTTCTTTTTGGTTCAGCAGTATTTGTAAGATATATTTATATTAAAAAAAATGCAAATATTTTCTATGCTTGCTATTGTTTTTCTTTTTTTTTTTTCAAGTGTCATAGCATCGGCCGGGGCGTGAACCTGCAACCCAGGCAACTGCTTGTAAGGCAGTCGTGCTGACCTCTTGACCACCAATGCAAGACTATTGTTTTTCTTTTAAATTAATTTTTACACAATCATGAATGGATTTAACTCTAGCCAATAACATCTTTTACCTCAGGGTAAGATTTTGATAAAATTAACATACAAGCTACTGAAACAATTCATGTCTACATTTTCTCTTAAACAACATTTACATGGGACACATATTAAAGATAATTTATATTCATTTTATAAATTATTTTATTTTATTTTAAACATTTCAAAGCCCACCAATATTAATATCCTTAATTCTATTTATTTTACTAAACCTTGCTGATTTGCTAAGCTTATGATATTTTATATGCTTTTTTATACATAGGTATTATGATTTCATTCCCAACAATCATAATAATATATATATATACACACACACATGTATGCCCATACCTTATTAAAAAATGTGCCAATAATAAATAGTAATGGATTTCAAAATTGTTTTATAATTTGTGAAATAGAGCCACATAGATAAACTATAATATATAATTTCTAAAATATATCATTAAATAAAAAAATTATGTATAAAATATTTTATAAAAAAATGCTTTAATTTAAACTGAGGAATAATGCATTAAAAACAACATATATATTAGTCACAATTTGGGCCTATTTAATTTAAAATAAAAGAAAGCATGGGGTGTCCAAGTGATTGAATTAATTAATTTTTGGATGCCCCACCCTTTTATTTTGAATTCAATATAAATACTCAAATTATGGTTGAAATTTTTTTTTTTTGCTTTTTAGTGAATTACTGCTCAAATTAAATAAAAGCATTTTTTTTTATAAAGTATTTATTGATTATTTTTTTCTTTTTGAGTTCTTGGATATTTTGCAATGGATTCTTTGTATTCAAATTTAAAAACTGATAGTTTAAATATCACCGTACCTGCAGTATTCAAAGCAAAATGCAAGCATTTATAATTACAAAATTGTTGTGTTTACAATGACAATATTTTAAAAAATTCAAGTTTTAGTTCAATAATCAAGAGAAATTAAGATTTAGACTTCATTTAACCTTTCTATTTTAATTAATCATAAATGCTTTTTAGTGAATAACGAAATTTAAGGAAATCATATTTTTTAAAACTATACTTTTATTTATTTCACACACTAAAAACTTACTAAAAATGTCAATTCGGTTTAAAATTCATAGTGCCAACATTATTAGTGCTGAACAAAATGTCTGAGCAATCTTGAAATAGTGCAATTGTCATATAGCATTGTCATCAATAAGTAACATGTTATTCAATAGATGTTAAAAATCAGTTACAAGATTTTACCTAAATAAACAAACAAACAGAACTTCTAAGTTGTATAAAAGCACTTAATAAAAATCCAGAGTTGCCATCCTATGTTAAATTTTATTATTATTAAAAGCCTAATTCAGTTTTAGAATGAAGATTTATAAAATAAAAAATACTACTTAAAGGAAATCATGGCATTATGAGTGTTTTATTATATGGAAATATGATAAATTCTCATGATATTTTTTAAATCATAAAAATATATTTAACACTTTAAAAATATGCATGCACTCAAATAACAATAAAATAAACACGAAATAAAATCAAATGTTCCATATAGATAAATTCTGCAGAGCCAAAAAAAAAAAAAAGAATTATTGATGCAGGAATAAAATAATGTAGTACATGAAAAATATAATAGGTTCATTGGCTTCTCAAATATATTTAAATTAATTATATAAGTTCTTTGCCTGAAGGCTGAAGGATTTAACAAAGTTGTGGAATATTTGCAACTAAGTGATAAATCATTGTAGTGGTTTGCTTCTGCTAACCCCATATCACAATTTATTCAGGCAATCCATAATAATATAAATACAAAATGTAAAGTTCAGAAAATAAAATTCAATATCAAATAAATAAAATAATAATAATAATCAAATAATTATGGGGGAGGGGGAGATCATGACTAAAATCACATATTGAGCTTTGATTCAAAAACCTTTAACTCACAAGCCCATTCTAGCACTATGTGAAAACACATACGAGATATTGAAGATTTAATGATACTTATTAACTTCTTTAGACAAAAAGTAAAATCGATATAAAAATAAAGAAAAATAATTAAAAGCTGAAGAATGAAAAAAAAAGTGTAAGGATCTGTTAAGTTAATGTTTTCATCGTTTGGTTCACAATAGGTTGCCACACAGATATGAAGATTACATAAACGAAAATCTTTGCTTCACAATAAATAATCAAAGAAATTAAGGTAAATAATTATTAATGATTAAGTAAAAAAAAAAAAACAATCTCTAACCTGTACCAAATTAGTTTCATAACTTTAATGAACTTATTACAATGCAGAACATTTCTCCAATCGCAGCAATTGCGTTTCTCATATCCATTATCTGCGTTATTCTCTTTAACAGGATCCAACTTACTAGGGATAAATTTACTTTTACGGTTAATTTTTTTTAGTTGTGACATGACTGATAAATAATTCACTTCTGGAATCAAAAATCCTGCTAAATTTAAGGCATTTGTTTCCTGTCATTTCATAAATGTGTTATATTTTCTAATTAGGAAAGGATTTCCTTTAAAAATACATTAAGATGTAATTGATTTCGAAAAATAGTAATTTTATATATATACAAAGATATCATTTTACTTCCTACTCTTTAAAAAAAGAACTGAGAGATATTATATTACTAAAAGTAATATACACACACGTATACTTCATTAACGAAAAAAACAAAGCGAATTAAAATGGACTGTAATCAAGAAAGTATAACCTTTTTTATATGTATTCGAATAAAAATTCCAGAGTTTCATTTAAAAAAACAAAAACTATGCATACCCATTACTTATCTGGGTCCAATAATTTGAAACTACTTGTAATGTAGATGAAATTATTTATACACAAAGAATATATCCAAAGAATTTAATTTAATAAGTGTTCACCATATGAACGATCTAATCCCTGTGTATATATGTATGTATGTATGAAATGAGAGAAAATTATTACAATTCAATCTATAAATGGCAAATTGGCTGCATTCACAATTTAATAACATTCACCTTAAATAAATACATTAATAATTATCATTAATCATTTACAAGAGAGATTTTTAATCCAGATTAATATATCTAATATTAAATACAATCACGGCGTTTAAAGTATGTTAGAAAAATAAAGATGAGTTAATAATACCATATGATTGTATTTAATAATAACACATTTTAATCTTGAATTAAGTTGTTCAAGTGTACAGTTAGTCTAAAAATGATATGATTATATCTAACCAAATAAATAATTAATAATAAACATCATCATCATCGTCAACCATTATCAATCTAATGCGAGATGAAGGTCTCCCCAAGTTCAATCTATCTTCTCTGATCTCTAACCTCTCTTCTCCACATCACCACTGCACCTTTTTTATTTGATCCATCCATCTCACATGTGGTCTTGGTCTTTTACAATCTCTTGGAATCCAATTTAAAATTTCAATTGTTCATCTATTATCTCTTTTAGCAATATGTCCAGCCCAACTTCATTTCAGTTTTTTAATTCTTTCAACAATGTCAGTAACACCTGTTTGTTCTCTAACCCATGTATTGCATTTTCAATCTCTTCTTACTACTCCTAACATGCATCTCTCCATACTTCTTTGAGTGGTCAGATATCTATATTGCTCTTCTATTATGTGTGCAAGTCTCAGATCCATAAGTAAGAACTGGTAAACATTTATTAAAAACTTCCTTTTCAAACAGATAGATATATTTCCTTTTAATATTAAATGTATTTATTTTAAGAACATGTAATAAAATGTGTGAATGTAGAAAATTTGGCAATTATAGATTAAATTATAATAATTTGATATTGATTAAATACTGAGGGTGGAGAATAATAAAATTAATAGGTGTTTTAACAATATATAAGCATATAGAAAAAATGATCATGTGATGTTATAATGATTTAATAATGAAGACACAGGAGAAATTGTGATTGGGGCCAACTGATGAGGGCAGTTCATCCAGAAATACATCTTGAGCATTATCTACTTTTCAATATATTTTTATTCATGTGTATGTGTAGTAAAACAGAATTTTAAATATAAAAGATAGTAAAATGTTTTTAAAATGTATATATATAACAGTATGTATATTGGAAATCATTTATTTTTTCCACATATGTGTGGTCATGTGTACCGGTTATATGAGATAGCATGGATAGCTAAAAAAAGCGTGAAAGTCTGTGTTCAAATCCCTTATAATTATATCTAAACTCTAAGTATATAAAGTATACTTGTATTCACATATATCATATATAATATAAAAAAAAGATAAAAACAAACAAGTTAAAAATATTACAAAGCATTACATTGCTAAATTAAATTTATAAACTTTACTAGTTTTCAAAGGAAACACGTCATCGGGGGAGGGGTGTCTTTGGAATAGTTGCTATTCAGTATAATTTGTAAATGTAAGTAAATGATATATTATTTGTCACAGGTCATGAAAAAAGTTCAAAGATCATAATTTAAAGTTATCTATCAAACATAAAATTAATAACTTTATACTTAAAGACATTGCTAAAATTTATTTTACATTATTATTATTTATAATGAAAATACATTGTACAGGCTTAAACCTGTATTTATATATGTAATATATGCGGGGTTTGAACTCAGATTTTCACATGACCTACCACTCTCAGTGCCATCTCATATTGCTGACCCACCTGATCACACACATGTTGAAAAGATAAATAATCACCAATATACGTATTTCATGCTAAACCAGCAATCATCAGTTGGTCTAGATTACTATCCTCACACATATATATAATCAGTATTCAGCTTAATATTAAGATAGCCAATCTCTATACTTTATAATAGACAGGCTTCAAACTATTCCAACTCGCAACTCTTTAGCCTTCCATTTCATTAAAGTGAAATTTATTCTTTGTTTTTTATTTGTTGAAAATAGATTTTTCATCATTTTTCACAAAATAGCAGGGTCACTCACCACTAGTAAGTTCATTTTGACTTTATCATTTAAGTTATAATTGCATAAGATTGGCTGTATAGAGAACTTTTCTCAAATTTCTTCAATCTTTTAATACATTGCAATAGAAAATAGAAATTGTTCAAGCACGGTTGCTATTTATTATCAACTTTATTATACAATGTTCTGCATTTCTTAAATATCTCTCTTCGTTACATGCTATTGTGTAATTAATATATAATATACTTGTTTTATTAAAAAATATGGGCTGCGTATTAGATAATATATTTAAAGTGTACCTATTGAAAACCTTATTTATATGCTTTTTACTAACTTTTTTTTAGATATTTGTAAATCTCCCTTGCTTCTATTTATATATGAATTGTGTTTTTTATACATATCATCTTGAATATTATTAATTTAATATTTGTTAATGAATCTACTCTACACATAGTTCACCCTGTTGTTGTTGTATAAAATTTTAGCAGGTGAATTTAATTTTTTTGATTGAGTGTGTAATTGAAAATTAGTGCAAGACAAATACAGTCGATAACCAAGACAAGGTGACCATATTTCTTTTTTTCATTGCCAACTAAGATAAATTTAAAAGAGTCCTACATTGCTGGATTATTTATGGTATATCTTTCAGGTCATCAGTGAGTGAATGCAAACTTTGAATAATGAGTAACTATAACAAGTAGTTCTTAGATCAGTTAAGATATATAAATAAGGCATAAATAAAAAATTGCAAAACATAACATATACAAAAACATTTTATAAGAAGGAGAGATAAAGTAAGGTCATTAATTGTTTATAAGTTGCTTTGATGTGAATTGAGCACTTCCTCAGTGCCATAGTATTGTTAGAAAATAAGAGGACTATTTTAGAGCAGCTTATGATCTTTATCAGATTTGCAAATCCACTTGAAATATACATAAACTATACCATATTAAAAAATGCAAAATGTTGAGGGTTACTATGCCTTGATACTTAAACTGTATTTAAAGTTTTAAAGTTTTCCTGGATTAATAATAGCAGTATGAAGATAAAAAACAAACAGAAAAGTAGTTAAACTCTTGTGTAAAATAGCATTTTTAAAAGGCAATATTACTATATATTGCTTTGAGATAAATAGCATTATCTAAGTGTGCTAGAAAATATGTTCTATGTCTATGAAAATCACAACATTGGTTTCTTTCAAGCACTTGCTTTTCAGAATATCTGTGAAGAATCTTAGACATTATAAAAGAACCAAATTTTGATAAATAATCAAACTTTTCATTTTATAAAATTGGACTTATTAATAATAAATAATATAAGAAGACTCAACAGCAAATTGTATTCCTTGATTTTGCTTCAAATTGGTATAACAAATTTTTCACAGTATACATATAAATATGAAGAATAATTACAATAGTTAAAAAGCACTAGAATCAGACAAAAGTAATCATTTTTACAAAGATAGCATATGCGAAGAAATGGAACAAATACTGATTTTTGTAATTACATATGACAAATTGATATCAGTTTCTGGAGATCTTATAAATAGAATTTGTCCATAAATGCTCAATCACCAGTTTGCTTTTACATGCTGCTTAATGATGCATTTATTACTATAATTATGAAGATTATTCATTTTATTGATCATCATGCCCGTTTCCTTAAATATTCAATCTTTTTTAGCATTACACGAATTTCTAGTAGACTGAGAAAATCTAAATTGCACTCAATACCACAAATAAAAAATACAACAAATTAAACAATAAACTACAGAGACTAAATACGTATATATAAACTAAAATGCAATACAGAGAGCATACCAATAGCTCAAACAAGCTCTTAATTAATAAGTGCGGTATAAGAAAATATTTAAAACCTCTATCCAGAACACTCTCATCTCCAGACCAACTGGTTTCGAGCTTATGGCTCACGTCAGTGGAGAGCTAGAATATTCGAACACTAGATCTAAAATATCAACTCAAAACCCAGCACTTATTTCATACATAATATTTAAAGTAGAAACTCTGAAATTTTCGGACATGAAAATGTCTTTAAGTCCAGCTACTTAACTTAAATAGCTATATGGGACTGAACTAAATTCAGATCTACCATATTTTAATAGCCAAAGCCTTAAAGGGTAAAATTATAATAATCAAAAAAACAATTCATATATAACGTGACATTACTTTTATAAGCTTATATTTACAAAAATGCAATACAGAGCTTATACAATACAAGCTTATAAAAGTAATGTCACATTATATATGACTTGCTTTTTTGATTATTATAATTTTACCTTTAAGGTTTTGGCTATGCTGAGGCTATTAAAATATGGTAGATCTGAATTTAGTTCTGTTCCATATAGCTATTTAAGTTAGATATCTGGATTTAAAGACATTTTCATGTCCGAAAATTTCAGTTTCTATTTTAAATATTATGTATGAAATAAGTGCTGGGTTTTGAGTTGAACTTTTAGATCTAGTGTCCAAATATTCTAGCTCTCCACTGACGTGAGCCATAAGCTCAAAACCAGTTGGTCTGGAGACGAGAGTGTTCTGGATAAAGATTTTAAATATTTTCTCATACTGCACTTATTAATTAAGAGCTTGTTTGAGCTATTGGTATGCTCTCTGTATTGCATTTTTGTAAATACAAGCTTATAAAAGTAATGTCACATTATATATGACTTGCTTTTTTGATTATTATATAAACTAATCATATATTTATAAATTTTAGTTCTATAGATAGATAAATCAATTAAATTATAGCTTATAGAAATACTTTAAATTAAATTACTAAATAAGAAATGGTATAAATATTCTTCCACAATATTTCATTTGACAAAATAACTATTGCATATTTGGTGTTGATATGAGAATCAGAACATGGAATGCTAGAATTAAAAACTAATATAATTAAAGATTCAGACAAAGCACAATCTATTTAAATTTCTTATATAAGTCTCAATAAGAAATTTGCATGCTACAAGGAATCATCTATCAAAGTAACCATCCTGAATATAAATAAAACATCATCCCTTTTTTGCTCAACCTTTTTTGTTACTGTGTCTTAGTGATGCTTAGGGCTTCATAATTTTATAATGTATCTCTTAATCTTAGAGTTCATTAATGTTTGAAATATAATTATAAAGATGACATGTTTGAATAAATGTGAGGGATGATAATTAATAACAAAATTCTATCACTATAACTGCTACATCATCTAAACACTTCAATTATCTTCAAACAGATTACCAACTTATCAGTTCTTTAAAATGCATCACTAAAAATAAAATAAATAATAGCCTTTGGAATTCTCAAGAAGTTTGAGAGTGGAAATGCCAGAACCAGAATTGATCCAAGGACTTAAACTCTGGAGTTTGACACTCTTCTAATGCACTAACCCATGCAAGATAGCATGCATCAGTCATTCCCTAGAAAACACTTAATTCCATTCATTTGTTGATTATCTAAAACAGTAGCGGTACAACTAGGATAATTCATTTAATAATAAAATATCTGCTATCAATTATTTTGAATTTTCGTTCTTTATCAAGAGTATGACCAAAAAACTTATTTTTATTAAGGCAAAAATGTATTAAAATTAATTTGATAAGTAAAATTCTACATACTGTACCCAGCATAAGAAAACTGTAATAGCAGAAACTCCTATTTATCCAAATCCATTGTGGAGTTAAGAGCCAAATTAAGCTATTGAGTGTTAAATGCCTCTCTTAAATGGAGTTTTTCCAGACAACTTGTAAAAAATGTATTTTAAAATTTTCCTATGCAACTAAAAGAATATCACTATACTCAAAAATAGTTTAAGATCAAATTTTTATAATAGAATCATATGAATCGGCTAAGATATCCTTAAAATCTACAGTTTTTAACAAGCTGATTTGTCTGAATACAAAAATCCAAGAAGTGAAGTAGAAAATCCAAAAGTTTTGAGTTGTTTTTTAAAAAAGGAATTAACATCAACCAAAATAAAGGGGGCACCACATGTATTAGAAAAGAAAAAAGGGGTGGTGGTATAAGTGTTATATCAAAAAAATATTTAAATATTGTTAAACGTCAAGAACACTTGTGGTTTGAAATAAGGTTGGGTAGACAAGAATGGATGGTGGCTATAGTTTATATAGCTACTGGAGATAGTCAAATTATATTGGAGTGGAATAGTAACATATACGAATGTTTAGTTAAGGATATACAAAGTTTTAAAGAAAAGGGGAAGAGAATAATGGTTATAGGGGATATGAATGGACATATTGAAGAAATTGATGATGTAGATAATAAAAATGGACAGCTTTTGAAGAATTTTTATCAGAAAGTGAATTTGAATATTGGAAATTTATTAAATATTTATGAGGGACAATACACATGGTCCAGAAATAATATATTTCACCCAATAGATTATGTATTGGTAGAGAAAGAGGGAATAAATAAAATACGGAAAATTAAGGTATTTGATAATGAAGAAAAAGTATGCACTAGTGATCATAATTTCATTGTAATTGAAATGGTTAGTAATGTGATGGAGAATAGAAATAAAAGTAGAAATAATAGTGAAAGATGTGACTGGAGAGTGAATGATAAGAATAAGTTGGAAGAGTATAAAATACAAGTTGAAGAAATAATGGAAGAGTGGGTTGGGGATGAGTATAAGGATTGGTGTAAGGAAGTAGAAAAAGTTGCAAATAGGGTTTTAGGTGAGAATATTGGAAAGAATAAAAGTAATAAAAAAATTAAAATTAGTAAAAGTGTAAAAGAAAGGAAAGAAGCATGTAGAGAATATAAGTGTGCTATTAAGAATAAGGAAAGTGAAAAAGATATTAATGCTAAATGGGAAAAGTACTTAGAAAAGAAGAAGTTGGCTAAAATAGATATTTATAGAGAGAGAATGAAATTGAATAGTAAATTGTTGGAGGATATTAATAAAAGTGGAAGAGATGGAATTAAAAAATTTTGGAATTATATTAAAAGGAGAAATGTAGGGGAGAGAGAGTTAGTATTACTAGATGATGAGGGAATTGAGTGTAGTTCTAGAGAAGATTTAGAGAGAATCTTAAATAGTTATGTAATGAATATAGAAAAGATGTTAGATGTGAATGATAGAATGTTAGAATATATGAAAGAATATAGTAATGGGAATATTAGCTTTTCAGAAAATGAACTAAATGAGGTAGAGAAGAAATTGAAAAGTGGGAAGGCAAGAGGTTTAGATGGATGGGCAGCAGAGATGGTAATGAATTTAGGATATAGGGCAAAAGTAAAGTTATTATCCTGTTTTAATAAAATGGCACAGAATAGAGTTTTCCCAAGTAGTTGGAGTAATACAAGAGTAAGGTTATTATTTAAAGAAAAGGGTAAGGATCATAGAAAGTTGAATAATTATAGACCGATAGCAGTAACATCAGTTTTATATAAAAGTTTTCTCGTATATGGTGGCTAGTAAAGTTGTAAAATGGATGGAAGGGAATAATGTAGTGGGTGAAATGCAAAGAGGTTTTAGATTAGATAGGTGTATAGGAGATAGTTTATTTGTAGTTACACAACTTATGGATATGAGTAGGAATGCAGATAAACAGTTATATATGAGTTTTATAGATATAGAGAAGGCATATGATAGAGTAAATAGAAATAGATTATGGATAAGTTTAGCAAATTTGGGAATGGATGAAGCTTTAATAGATATTGTTAAGAAATTATATGAAAATAATTATTATATATATCAATTAGAGAATATAGAATCAATTAAAGTTAAAAATGGTGTGGGACTAAGGCAAGGATGCCCTATGTCACCTATTTTGTTTGTGTTGTATTTGAGTGAAATGGAAAGAGCAATAGAAAGATTAGGAAGAGGGATAGAGATACTGTTAATAGGTAGTAAGGGAGTATATATTTTGTCAGGTCTTTTTTTTGCAGATGATATATTTTTGTGTGCAGAAAAAAGAGAAGATATGGAAGTTATGTTGAGGACATGTGCAAGGGTGGGTAAAGAGATGGGGATTAAATTTAGTGAAGAAAAATCAAATATAATGATGGTTAATACTGAGGAAAGAGAAGATGTAGAATTTTTATTGGGAGATATTAAGTGTGGTGAATAGATATAGTTATTTGGAAATTATTTTAAGTAATCAGAAAAATTATTTGGATGAATGGAAGAAAAAATTGATAAATGAAGCAAAGAAAAGAAAGGGATTGATAAAGAAATTAACAGTATTTTCATTATAATAAATATGATGTAGCTAGAATTATATGGAAAGGAGTTACAGTAGCAGGGTTAACATATGGTAATGATGCATTATATGTTAGTAAAAAGATATTAGATTATTTAGAAAAAGCTCAAAGGGAAGTAGGAAGACATGCATTGGATGCAGAAGTATGGATAGCAAGGGAGGCAATTCAAGGAGAAATGGGATGGTCAAGTTTTCATATGAGAGATGCAAAAAGTAAAATGAAAATGTTTGGTAGATTGCAGTTTATGGATAATAAAAGAATAACTAAAATAGTATTTAATAGGGTTATGAGTAAAGGGCAGGTAACAAGATGGGTGAGAAAGGTAATATGGTATGCAAAAGATTTGGATAAAGAATTTATATCAGTATATTTGTACAAAAGATGGGATGATTGTGTTAAGAGGATTATTGAGTGTTATAGTAGTAAGGAATGGGATAAAAGAATAAATTTATTAATAAAGACTAGGGAGTTAGAGAGATGGAGAAATAGTATGGAGAGTAAAAAGAGTTTAAATATATATAGAAATAAACAGAATATTAGGTGTGAGTTAATATATGATAATAGTAAGGAAAGTAGTTTATTGTTTAAGGCTCGAACGGGATCTTTAGCTACAAAAGAATATACATGTAAATGGAAAAATATGGGTGATTTATTTTATAAATTATGTAAGGAAGGAATTGAAAATATTAGGCATTTGTTAATTGAATGTAAATGTTTGAAAACAGAAAGGGTACATATAATGAAGTTGTGGAAAAATAAATATGAAAAGAGTGATTATACAGAAAGTGAATTATTGGTTTTTATGCTAGGTTTGGGAAAAGATAAGGGGGATTTAGATATAAAGGTTATAGAGTTGACAAAAA
Source organism: Epiperipatus broadwayi (assembly GCA_028023455.1). Taxonomy (NCBI): domain Eukaryota; kingdom Metazoa; phylum Onychophora; class Udeonychophora; order Euonychophora; family Peripatidae; genus Epiperipatus; species Epiperipatus broadwayi. The sequence continues at coordinate 13,681,130 of JAQFVV010012394.1, read as the reverse complement.
TTATGTTGTGGAAATGGGATAGAGCAGATTATGGGTAAATTTAAAGTGGGGAATGTAAAAGAAAGTGGCTAACAGGTTTATCTGGGCATAATTGCTGAGATATTCTTGACTTCGTTTAAGGATAAGCCATAATACATCACATCACATCACATTCTTTTACAAACTACTTTTTTTTATTATTTATTTTACTTCTTAGAATAAAAGCATGCATTCTGAAAATTTTTTGAATATTCATTTGTAAATCTTCACTTCTTCACATTTTGAAATAATACATTTATAAACTCTGCTGTGTAGATTAGCATAGTGATATAGTGATGGATTTGACAAAGTTCCTGAATTGAAGTTCAAATTACTTGCTAAACATCGTATGATGTTCAAGCAATTAATAATTTAATTATTTTAATCTAATGCTTGAATATCCTAGCACCTCACTGATGATGCCAGTAACAGAAACCAGTCTGTGATTGGGGATATTCTGCAAAACTTGTTAAGAGCTTATTTTGCGAGCTCTATATATAACATTTGTAAATGCAAGCTTATTAAATTAGGTCATGTGACACCTGATTTGATTTTTTTCCCCTAATTTTATTTTTTGCTATTAAGGCTTTGGTGATTTTGTATTGCTAAAGCTATTAATATATGATATATCTAAACTTAGTCCAGTCCCATATGGCTATTTAAGTTAGTTAAACATTAGATAAAGTGCTGGGCTTGTCCTGGTATTTTTAATCTAATACTTGAATATCCTAGCACCTCATTGATGATGCTAGTAACAGAAACCGGTCTGGGGTTGGGGATATTTTGCAAAACTTGTTAAGAGCTTAGTTTGCGAGCTCTATATATATATATATTAATTATTTATTCATACATTTATTTAATCTTCTAAAGCGATATTAGCATTAAGAGATGATGCTTCACAACATCAATACCAAAAAATATATATGCCACTCAATATGTATAAAAAAAGTAATGCAGTTTACTTTTCATCAATGAAAACATCAGACTTACTCTTACTTATCTCAGTTATGAATAGCTATCCCAAAAAAAAGGCAAACATTTAAAAGCCACAGCGATAGTTGCCGCATGACATGGTCTTCACTGGAACTATTAATGAATAATCTTGTTAGATTCAGTATGAGAATGATTATAATCTGAACATTTTAATGTTTATTCTACTTTAACAAAGAGAGTAAGAAACATATTACATATCTCTAGGAATAAATCTCTGGCATTTATAAAAAAAAATAATAAATTTGTTTCCTATAACTGAAATATCAGCTAGTAAACAGTTTTTTAGTAATGATTATCTGTGTATATTGAAATGATATAATGATTTCATATTATTATAATCATCCATTATTTCATAGCAGGTAGAGATAGAGGGATGTAATACAGCGTAAATTATCCACTCTTCAGAGATAAGCTAAACAAAGCAGGGGAAGAATTAAAGCCATTTGAATATAATAGTAAAACATACATTTAGGAAGCAAACAATTTATAACGCTAACAAGTAGGCATGTGTTGTTCATGAATAAGTATGAAATGATTATGATAAAAATTAAATTATTTAATATATTTGCATTTTCCATACAATTTGAAATATACAAACCATTTATATGCAGATAATCTAAATATATACATATACACAGTCAAGCTAAAATGACAAGACAGTGTAATAAAAATATAAGACATGAAATTAGTATTTCCTATAATATAGATTTCATTATACTTATAAATTTATCTTTATAGATATATAAAATGTCTATTTTTAATTTATTATCAATAGTATTGTATAACTTGCTTATTCTTTGTAAAGTAGAGTGTTCTAAATATAAAGTTTTAGTAGTTGATATTTCTATTTTCTCATGATACCTCATGTTTCTTATTAGTTTTTTAAATTTAATTTTAGTTATACAATTTGATAAACATAAGTTCTCATGTGTAATATTATATAATAATATTAGAACTTTTAATTGTCTCTGTTTTATAAGTGAAAGGTAATACTTCTGATTTGCATTTATATATTTTATAAAATTGTTAAATATTTTCTGTAGCATGTTTACCATTGTTATATTATTTCTATTCCATATTTCTGATCCAAAATGTATCGCTGGCAGTATTAGAGCTTTAAATAATATAATTTTTATTTTTATGGGGAAGTTTTTACAATTTCTCAATATTCTTCCTATAGATTTATAACTTTTTTTTTTTTTTGTATTTCTTTATAATGCATGTTGTAGAAATTATTACTATCAAAATTTATTCCAAGATCATTGTAAGATTCTTTTTTTATAATTCTTTTCTTCCCTATATAATAACTTTTATTAAAAATTGTAGAGTTTCTGGTATACAACACAACATTTGTCAATATTTATTTTCACGTTGTTATTAAGGCACCATTTTTTAAAACTATGTAAATCAAATTTAATCATATCACATGAATCAGTTATTACCTTAAAAATCTGTTAAAATTTCTGAATATTTTATATTTTGGTCTCCATCTGCTGTAAAAATATTAAATAACAATGGGCCAAAAACCTCTCATTGATTGGCATTTATTTATTCACTCGATTCATTGTTGAGATAGATATAAATCTTATGATCTTTTAATTAAGGAGCTATCCAGTTAACTGCTTTTATATTTGCATTTAATTTAATCAATTTGACTATTAATAATTTATGACAATAAATATCATATGATCACCATTTCTTATGCTTGCTCATAACTGTTATTAAAACAGGCAAAACTCTCTATACGTATTGCATCCATTGATTGCTCTGGCTTGCACTGAGTGACAATATGGTATAGAGAGTTTTGCATGTTTTAATAATAATTTATGAGAGACTAAATCAAAAGTTGATGCCAAGTCCAGATATAGGTCATCAATTCTTTTCCCAGCATTTAAGGCATGTGCTACATGATCTTGAATTGTTATAAGATTAGTAATGACTGATCTTTTTGGTACAAAACCATGTTGAGATTTTGGTATAATCTTATTAATATAATTTTTTTATTTTTGAATAAAAACAATTTTCAAAAATTTTAGAAACAGTTGGTAAAATTGATATTGCTCTATAATTCGTTGGATCACTTTTTGCATTTTTTTTTACAAATACGAACAATTCAAGTTATTTTTAAATTCCCTAGAAAAAATCTCTTTGTCTAATGATGCCTGCAATAATTTTTGGATTGAAGAAGCTATTAATTTACAGCATCCTTTTAGAATAAATGTTGGAGTTTCATATAAATTACAGTTCTTATTTCTAAGTTTTTTTATTGCTTTTTCAATATCTTGCAGATTTATATTTTTAATTGAAAAAAATATATTTTTTGAATAATAATAATAAAATGTTTTAAAACTTATAAAATACTTAACAAAAGTTTTGAAAACTTTAAGGCTGTATTTTTGAGGAAATCAAGTTTGACGTTTTAAAAATTGCTAGAAGAAAAATAATATTGTCTGCTGTTTAAGGTTTAATAAATGTCTATCTAAAATTAACTTCATTACTAATGACAGGTTAAAACAAACAAGATCCTTCTTAGATGCAGAAACCAACTTCTTATGGAAAGTCTTCAGAACGCGCGTTAATAAAAATATTGTGAATTGCTTCTCTCTCTCTCTCTCTCTAGTAATCTGATAAATAAAACAATGGATTTATTATATTCAAAGAGATTGCCTACATTAAATGTCATATTTGAAATTTAAGGCAAAAATAAAATAATAAAGGAATTGTAGTCAATAGCTGGGATATGTATATCAGAGTTCTGAAATAAATAATAGAAACTTCATATTTATGATTACGGGCTTGCCTCAATTTAAAGTTAGATGCTATTGATATACCCATTTTGTGTATAAGTCACTTGTAAACTGTTATATACTGTATATATAAACTGTACTAAACTATTGAAATTTTGATTAAACTTTTAATATAGAAATATCATAATTATATATGTTATTTTATTTCATACATTTTAAAGTATTTATAAGTGATATATATTTTAATAAAATTTAATAATTAATAATTTTAAATATTTAAGGTTTAAAAAATATTTTATTTTCAAATAATGAAAGTTTCACATAGATTTATTTATGTTTAGCACTATGAAAAGGGCAAACTGTATGTTATAGAAATTAATGAAATGATCAGAACTACAGTTAAAAATATATAAATCTATTTTGAATATCACAATAATCTTACAAAATTCACAGATGAATGTAGGATAAGAGTGATGAGCAATTAAAAATGTTGACAGCATGGCTGTCTTAAATTTAAATTATTCCTCAAATTCTTCATGACAGCATCAACACTGATTATTTTTGGATTTGGGTAATATGATGATGCTGTGATCAGCTCTTTGAGCATTTGTTGGATGATGTGTTGTTTTCTTTCTTTACTGATGTAAAAAGTATAAGCAGAACATCAAACAAAATATGGGCATTTGATAGCTCAATGACGTAGCTTTCAGAAAATGTTTACCTCAAAAAAAAATCGGTTGAAATTTGGATTTTTGGCAACAGTTTTAATCGACCACAGTATTTAATTTTTTTCCTTTTTTGATAACTTTTGTAATTACCATGAAGTGATAAAAAAAAAAAAATGGTTTACCAAATGCAAGTTAACATTTGTTGCATGTTCTTCACAAACAAGGTCTACAATAGAGCTTCAACGTAATTACTCGTAAGTATAAAATTTTAATTTTTTTAATATTTAAATTTTTTTTTAATTTTTTGAAAAAATTATCTTTTTTATTAATTTTAGTTTGCAATTAGTGTGTGTTAGTTTGTAGTTATATATTTATTTATGCTCATATAGAATTCATATCTATCGTAATTTTCTAAAGTTCTGCCTACACTAATCCACTTATTTTTATGAAAATAATGATTTTCAAAAAGTATAATAATTTATTATTTATAATTATGTTTTATATAATATGTTTGTGTTTACAAGTAATGAGTTATAAAACTAATAATCAAATGTATAGAAAGATTGCATATGCAAGCATATAATCAAATTCTGATTCTTGTTTATGTTTTTGTTTATTTTTGTTCATGCTTTGGAGTCACTCTTGTTTTGCTATATGTTTCATAACATTATTTTCAAGTCTATAGCTAACAAATGGACTATATGCAAATAAATTATATCTATGTGATACAATAAATATAACAAGATAGCATCACTTCTGTGCATAAAGAGTATAAACATCACTGGTGTCCATAAAGAATATAAACATCACTGATGTACACAAAAAAATATAAAATAAAGAGATGAAACTCATTTTAGCAGTGATATAGTCAGTAGCCTACAATTTCTAGTTTTAGATAGACAAGAAGCCAATTGCAATGATGATTTCTTTTGTATCTTTTATTAGGATGAATCTTTTTCTTTATAGATGCCTTTGACATTTAGAATATTTGGGGTACAAGATAAAAATGAAGAAGTCATATCCGACTTCTTTTGGAGATTGTCAAGCTGTGGATTATCTCAGGTAGGACATGTTATACATGTTTAACAAGATAATTTTGTGAGGAATACAAAGAAATTATCACTGAAGATGTAATTTGAATTTTAGTTAATTTTAATTTCCAAATTATGAATAAACAATAAAATAATAATTATTTCGGATGTGAAAATTATTTTTTTCCTTATTTTTTATATAGTTATCATTATTTATTTTATGCTTATTGTTTTCCTTAATTTTTCTAGTTTCTGGAAATGTAATTGTTTTTGCTCTAGCATAATTAAAACTGAAGTTATTGAGAAAATTGTGTCTCAAGCCAGTATTTTAAAAAATTCAATATGGCAGCTTAGTCCCAAGCAGTTAATAGAAGTGACAATTCTGATTGGTGAATTATTTGGCCCCAGGGCAATTGATCAAATTTGTTATTTGAAAAAATAAAATTATAATATTCAGTAATTTGCTTATCTATTTAAGATTATTTAGGAAATATTTTTGTAAAATACTTATTTTATATTAAAAACCTACACAATTACAATGAGATTTTATTTGAAAATGTTTATTTTTAAAAAGAAAAGTTTGTAAAAAATCCATTAGGGTAAAGAAGAATTACTGACTAACAAGAATAGCTTTTGCCAACACTGGTAAAGAAATTTCTTTTAAAATTTTAATAACAATAAATTTAAATATTAAGATATATTTTACTGGTGGTGGAATCCATAATCAAGGATAGGATACAGGATAAGGTCCTTCCATTCATATCCCAGTATTAGTTTGCCAGGAAAGGTTCTTCAACCACTGATGCAATAGCATTATTCAAGATGGTAATTGATTACACCAGAATCATGAGAAAATCTAAACCAGTAGCCATCCAGCTGGACATTGCTGGGCTTTCAATGCCATCAGAACACATTGCCTCATCAACCTTCTTGCCAAATATGATATCCCATCTGGGATAATAAATATTATAGCAAATTTCATCTCCCTGAATGGAAGGATCTCATCATCTTTTACACCAACAAATTCCATTCCACAGGGCTCTCCTCTGAGTGCCCTGCTATTTATAATCTACATTAACCCTCTATTAATTAGACTTGAACAAGACCTCCCTGGGATATTTATATCCACCCTCAAGAGATCAATCTCCCACATAGCATACATTGATGACCTGGCTAACTTCCATCACAAAGACTAATCCCAAAGCTTGCCAAAATCCTCCATGCCTTTTCTTCTGAGTTGGGACATTTAATTTAAATAAATCCTCGGCATGGAAAATATCTTTTGGGAACACCATCCCCTCTTCTTTCATTGTCAGGCCCCAAAAATTTCTGGGCTTCCCAATCTGCAATTCACTCCTTGCAATGAGAAACATACAGGACTCCTTCTCCTCTCAAGCCAAAAAACCACTGATTCATTATCCAAAGTTTTTTTATCACTATATGCAAAAACGTCACTGCTCAACATCCTGGTGTTTCCAAGGATCTCTTATTACATGCTGATTATTAATTTTTCCCAAAAATTCATTAGAAAGATAAATTCACTATGTGCAAGACTTATGTGGAAGGATAAGACCATGGCCATCAGCTTGAGGGGTCTCCACAGGCACACAAAACTCAATGGGCTATCACTGCATTCTGTTTTAACCTTTTATTTCCACCATATACATAACACCATCCTTAACCTATCTCGCCATTTTTCTGGAAGCATCATGCTTTACATCTGTTTCTCCTACAAACACCCCTCCTCCTCCCGTGAGGAGTTGGTTGTCAACCTTATTGATAAATACTGCAAAATTTATCCCTCTACCTATTCAGGTTAACTCACAGAAAATTATATACTGGGATGCATACCACTTAACTAATGAAGAAATCTCCCCAATCCCATCACTGCTAACCCTTCCCAATCATTCAATCATTAAAAAGTTTAAATAGTGGCATCTCGAACCGAAATTTTTTGATTAAATTAAACTTTAGTGCTCTGGCCACATGCCATTTTCTGGTCAATCGTAGAAGGTTCTCATACTTGAATCTGGTCTGCCCTTTATGTAAATGGGATGATGACATAATAATACATATTCTGAGCTATTATACATCATTCCAATTATTGCATTCATATACAAACCTAGAGTGCCTCTCCTCAGCGGACTGATTTTCTAGCATATCCAATGGGATCTTTCCATTCATAAGAATCATAACTTTTCTGTTGTTTGCCTATTGGTCAACTAGATGCACACTCATTTATGGCTATACCTTGGTTGACCGTAAGAAATTACTTCTTGGAAAACTTCAGGCCATCAGAAACAGAGATGAAAAATTAGCTCCAACGTATATCTACAATGCTACATGGAATCTTGTAGCAATGGACAATTTGTGATTGAACAGTTGATTTTTTTTATGCCCAGACCATTGGTATTGGTTTATGTAACTTTTATTATAGTATCTGTTAACAACATAACTCTGTTATTGCAATAATGTAATTGTTTGAGCTCACAATAACATTTCTTGATTTAAAAAAGATATATTTTACTTCTTTAATGTTTTCTAATCTAAATTTCTTTTAAATTTCAAAAAATGAAATTCAAATAAGAAATATTTTGCTCTGCTAACTTTTTGATTGTTATAGTTAAGAACTCCATTTAGTAATTTTTTATTTTATTTTACTAAGTTCAAATATTAACTTTTACCAAATCATTTGAAAGTTTACATTTGTAATAAATAATGTAAAGATTATCAATATATAATATAGAAAAATGATTCAATTGCAAAAATAAAATATCACATATATACACGAAGTTCCATGTTCTTTCAAATAAAAAAGATGAAATTGGATCCTGATTTCAAGTTGAAGTTCATTTTATACATGTTGAATGATTAAATGTTTGCTATAACTTTCTAAAATTTATTATAAAATAAAATAAAATAGAATGTTAATAAATAAAGATAAAAAATAAGATAATATAGGAATAATATATAAAAGGGGGGGGGGGTATTAAAAGAATGTTAGGGGGGGTATTAAAAGAATGTTAATGGTTAAAGATTTAGAGAATAGATAATAAATTTATATAAGAAGAGTATTAAATTATAAGGTATTTTAAAAGAAATAATTAAATATAGGGAAGGAGGTAAATAATTATATTTGTAGATGATAATAATATTGTGGTTTTATTTGAATATTATATATATTTGTGATGTATTAATATTTTATTTATTTGTGTTATTATTTATGTTTTTTGTTTATTTATTTATTTATTATTATTATTGGTTTTTTTTAAAGGAAACTTGATAATGACTACAGAATGTAGTTGAAACGTTGTATGGAAGAGAAATAAAATTATAGTTTGGAATAAAACAAGTTTTAAAAAGAAAAGGAGGAATGTTGATTTTATATATTTATTATCATGGAGCTATAATTTAAAAAGAAAAAGAAGTGAAAAGTTGTGTATATAATTATATTTATAATAATGGAAAGCCAATAATTCAAATGGTTGGACTTAGGTGTTTTTTAATTATAGAGATATAGAGTTTGAGATACGTATGTATTTAATATTATTTTTATATATAAACAGAATTGTGAATATGTTAAATTAATAAAAGTTTGAAATAGGTATTTAAGTTGGTTCTATTCTGTCTTGAGTATATAAATGCAGCTGTGGTACTTCTGTTTTTGTGCTAAATAATAATATGCATTGACCACAATTTATATTTTTATATATTCCATATGTTGTCGAAGAAGACTGGCTTATGATGATTAGTTCATTAATTACAACAGTGTGTATTGGTATAATATTTTATGGGGATATATATTTATATATGCATTAAATTCTCAATCACATTAGCTTGATCATACTTTAAACATGATAATTTATGTCAATGTATTTTCCAAGTATATCTTCTTTACTTCTTTATACAGAACTGAGTGTATGATATGAGTTACAATCCTGTCATCAAGATATTCTGCATGAATGACCCACACTTCCATGCAGATTAGGCCATTGATTTTAAACCCTTATCCAAAGATATAATTCTTTTTTAAATGTATCTAAAGTGATTATTGTACTACATGATATTGTGTGTATTTACATATATGTGCTACTTTCAGATAATAGTTTTGTGGAAATAAAAGATGAACTAGCAATACTATCAGTATGTAGAATAGAATCGTATATAATAATGAAATTATTTTAAAAACTAATCATTATGGTAAGACACATAAAGAGAGATATAAAATTATATTTTAATAATCAAATAAAAATTTGAGATAATTTTAAAACGTATTAGGGTTCATCTTAAGCACCTCTTCTACTTTTCAGTTTATTTAGTTTAACTTCGATGTTACAAATGTAAGAAATAAACTATTCTTTTAATTAATACATTGTACAGGCTTAACCCCTGCATTTATATATGTAATATATGCGGGATTCGAACTCAGACTTTCACACGACCGACAACTCTCAGTGCCATCTTATATTGCTGACCCACCTGATCATACACATATTGAAAAGATAAATAATCACCAATATACATATTTCGTGCTAAACCAGCACTCATCAGTTGGTCCAGATTACCATCTCCACATATATATACAATCAGTCCTCAGCTTTATATTAAAATGGCCAATCTTCATACTTTAATGGACAGGCTTCAAACTACTCCAATCCACAATTCTTTAGCCTTCCATTTCATTGAAAATCCAACGGTGGAATGTTCAAAACCCACGTTAGTTCCAAGGTTGTCATCCTACCCATGTTGACGTTTAGTCATTCTGATCCCTCATGTACAGGAGAATAATCCATTTATACATAATATGCGAGAGATGGCCAAACCTTTTACGCATTATTTATATAAATTAATACATTGTACAGGTTTAACACCTGCATTTGTATATGTAATATATGCGGGAATCGAACTCAGACTTTCACACGACCCACAACTCTCAGTGCCATCTTATATTGCTGACTCACCTGATCACACACATGTTGAAAAGATAAATAATCAACAGTATACGTATTTCGAGCTAAATCAGCACTCATTAATTGATCCAGATTACCATCTCCACACACATATACAATCAGTACTCAGCTTTATATTAAGATGACCAATCTTCAAATTTTAATGGACAGGCTTCAAACTATTCTAATCCACAACTCTTCAGCCTTCCATTTTCATTGAAAATCTGAGGTTGTAATGTTCAAAGCCCACGTTAGTGCCAAGGTTGTCATCCTATCCATGTTGTCGTTTAGTCATTCTGACCCTTCATGTACAGGAGAATAATCCATTAATACATACATATGCGAGGGATGGGCAGACCTTTTACGCACTATTTATATAAATTAATACATTGTACACGCTTAACACCTGCATTTATATATGTAATATATTGTGGAATTGTTGAAATATATTATTTACCCATCACCATTTTGTATGCGAGAATCGACTGCGTAAGTATATATTTCATAGAATATATTTACTTTTATAAAAAATAAATATTTATGTTGCCTTTTTTTCTCTCCTGCAACACGGACCACATTTTTTTTTTTTTGTTGTTGAAATTGATCAAATTAAGTAAGTGTCAACAGTTAACTTGCGTCCGTGTAGAATTCATAAATACGTGTTTATCTCATGTAATATTTTTTATTTGTCTTTGTAAAACTGTATTGAGTATTATTTCTGCAACCAGGGAAAAATAGGATGACTTTTCACTTTTGTATCTAAGCATTGCAAACTTTCTAATGTTTATCTAATGTTTGATGTTGCCAAAATAACAACATTAAAAAGTTAGCAGTGTATTGATACAAATGTGAAAAGTCCTCCTATCTTTCTTTGGTTTCAGGAAAAATACCCAAGTACCCATATGGTAATTTTTCTGAAAAAATAAAAGTATATGTATATAGTCTACATCCATATATGTAAGTTTAAAAATTAAAAAAATTATCAATAAAAAATTCAGTTTTATTAACTAAACTTACCTTTTATCACTCAGGCTATCTGTAATAGAAATTTTTTCTTCCCGGCTACTTCGAGAAACTTCTTTGGCTTTTTTTACAAATGGTCCTACTTTCCTACGTCTCATTACACTCAATATAATAATCAGGATTAAGATGACAATTACAGGAACAACAACACCAATAATATATGCAGTATAATCAAGAGCTATAAAAATAATGAACAAATTAATTAATACTATTACGATTGTAAAAAAAATATTGCTTATTTATTTCTATAACAATGTCTTAAAAATTGTTAATTTAAACAAAGATAATTATATATATTGTTGAAAGGAAGTTGCCTTGATTGTTATTGATATTGGCGTTGTCTAAGTATTGAATGGTTTTTAATGATATATACACTCACACATAAATGAATATATTGCGATAATCTATTACATGTTTGTTGATACAGTTTTTTTTTAAAAGTAGTTAAATGAATTCTAAAGATAAGATTTAAAAAAGCCAACACGCTGATAACATTTAAAAACCCATTAAAATGTTGTCAAATATACTGTATGTATATATTTCATAGTGAAGCTTTAAAACTAACCAGGATGCAATTACAGTATTTTAGGGAGTATTTGAGATTTAAATCTCTATCTCAACTAATGACTAGAGTTTTATTCCAATATGTATATGTTAATAAACAGAACTGGAAATAAAAAAAAAAGTAGACAAATTTTCATGGATTGTGAATATATAATAAATATATTCAGCTGTATTTCATTATCGGAATATTTAACATTACATTTTGAGAGAAGATTAGTATGTTGACTTTTCATTCGACTAATAGCTTGAGATCATGAAGTGTAACTCATATATGCTATAAATTAATTTGATTGGTTATGTACATAAAAACATATAAAACCCGAACATTATATATATTGCAACAATATAAACACATTAAATGATTACCATTTCTTATACATACATAATCTGTAACACAGTAGTGACGTGATGCACTACGATTTCTCCTTATACAGAGTCAGGAATCTCTCAGCAACTATGCCCAGAGAAACTTGTTAGCCACTTTGAAACCCTTTCCATTTCCCACCCCAAGTTTTCCAATATTCTTTTCTACCTGCTCCATGGCCTTTAGATCTAAAACCCTCTTATCTTTTCCCAAACCCAGCATAAAAACCAATAAGCCACTTTCTGTATAATCACATTTTTCATATTTATTCTTCCACAATTTCATTATTTGTATCCTTTCTTCTTTCAGGCATTTACATTCAATTAAAAGATGCTTAATATTTTCTATACCTTCCTTACACAGCTTGCAAACTAAATCACCCATATTTATCCATTTATACGTATATTCCCTTGTTGCTAAAGATCCTGTTTCAGTCTTAAACAGTAAACTACTTTCCTTGTTATTATCATAAATTAACTTGCACCCAATATTCTGTTTACTTCTATAAATATTTAAACTCTTTTTACTCCCCATACTAGCTCTCCATCTCTCCAACTTCCTATTCTTTATTAATGCATCTATTCTTCTATCCCATTCCTTAACACTAAAACACTCGACAATTCTCCTAACACAATCATCCCATCTTTTGTATAAGTATACTGACATAAATTCTTATCTAAATCTTCTGCATAGTGCATTACCTTTTGCACCCATCTTGTTACCTGCCCTTTATTCATAACCCAATTAAATACTATTTTGCTATTCTTTTATTATCCATAAACTGTAATCTACCGAACATTTTTATTTTGCTTTTTGCATCTCTCATATAAAAACTTGACCATCCCATTTCCCCTTGAATTGCCCCCTTTGCCATCCACACTTCTACATCTAATGCATGTCTTCCTACTTCTCTTTGTACTTTTTAAAGTAATCTAATACCCCTTTACTAACCCATAATGCATCATTTCCATATGTTAACCAATCTTAGCTATATCATATTTATTATAGGAGAACACTGTTAATTTCTTTATCAATCCCTTTATTTTCTTTGCTTAATTTATCATTTTTTTCTCCCATTCATCCAAGCAATTTCTCTGATTACTTAAAATGATTCCCAAATAGTTATATCTATTCACCACATTTAACTTTATATCCCCCAATAAAAATTCTTTGTCTTCTCGTTCCCCAATGTTAATCATCATTACTTTTGATTTTTCTTCACTAAATTTAATTCCCATCTCTTTACCCACCTTCGCACATGTCCTCAGCATAACTTCCACATCTTCCCTTCTTTCTGCACACAAAAAAACATCATCCACAAATAAAAGACCCAACAAGATGTATACTCCCTTTACCACCTATTAATGGTATCTCTACCCCTCTTTCTAGTCTTTCTATTGCTCTCTCCATTTCTCTCAAATACAACAAAAACAAAATAGGTGTCAGAGGACATCCTTGCCTTAGTCCCACCCCATTTTTAACTTTAACTGATTCTATATTCCCTAATTGGTATGTGTAGTAGTTATTTTCATATAATTTCTTAATAATATCCACAAGGTCCATCCATTCCCAAATTTACTAAACTTACCCATAATCTACTTCTATTTACTCTATCATATGCCCTCTCTATATCTATAAAAACCATATATAATTGTCTACCTGTATTCCTACTCATATCCATAAGTTGGGTAACCACAAATAAACTATCTCCTATATGCCTCTCTGATCAAAAATCTCCTTGCATTTCTCGCACTATATTATTTTCTTCCATTCATTTTGCAGCCCTTTCAGCCACCATATATGAAAAAACTTTATATAACACTGGCATTACTGCTATCGGTCTATAATTGTTTAGCTTTCTATGATCCTTACCCTTCCCTTTAAATAATAGCCTTACTCTTGCATTACTCCAACTACCTGGAAATTATCTCTTCTGTATCATATTAAAACATGAGAATAGTTTTAATTTTGCCTTCTGCCCTAAATTCATAACCATCTCTGCTGCCCATCCATCCAAACCTTTTGCCTTTCCATCTTTCAATTTCTTACTTGTCTCATTCAGAAAATTTTCTGTAAATCATATATTAGTATTACTATATGCTCTCATGTTTTCTATCACTGTCTCCTTCACATCTAACATCTTTTCTATATATATTACATACTTGTTTAAGACTATCTCCAATTCTTCTCTAGAGCTACACTCTATTCCCTCGATCATCTAGTAATACTAATTCTCTCTCCCCAATATTCCTTCTTTTAATGTAGTAATTTTCTAATACAATACCGCCACCTAGTGTAAACCATAGTATCCATGCATCAAACCTCTATCTAGGGTCTATTCATCCAATATCTCCAGATGAGCTTCTAGCTTAAGAACTTTCATAATCTTCTAGCATCTGTTGATTATTATGGCTTGCACTAGATCACAATATAAGCTCATCCAGCGACAGATTTATTTATAATTACAAAAAGCCCAATAAAGTAACAATAATAAAAAATAATAACTTCATAGTAAATAGTTTAGAAATAAATATCTAAATTATAAAATTGTAAATTTAAAATCAAATAGAAACTACTCTTTACACTACATCAGGTTATATAATTAATGTGAAATTAGAAGTTTCTTATGTATAAATAAATACATACATACTAATTAAATGTAACTATTTTGCATCTTTTAAGTTAAACAATCAGCATCAGAACTGTCTACAGCTTTGAAAATGAAAGTGCTAACTACAGTAAAGGAAATAAATTGAATTGTCAAAGTGTTAGAATTAAGTGTGGAGATATTCTCGCAAAATATCAGAACATTACATACTAGTTAAAGTAAAAATATAATAAAAGATATTTTAAAATTAAAAGATTATTTGATAGTCTGTTTTTAATTAGTGATAAGGAAAAATGTTCATAAACAAGAATGGGAGTTTGCAGACCAGTAAACCGAATGGCTACATAAGGGGTTAATATTAATATAAACTGACTTATTCATGGATTCAGTGACAGATCAATTCAGAAATTCATTCTTTTATATTCCTAGAGTAAAAAAATGCAAAACTAGAACTAGAAAAGAAGAGAAACAGATACAAGTCACAGCAGCTTGGTAATAACTACCTGGATGATGGCTTTCAACAGTATTTTCTGAGTACAAGGCAGTATCCATGCTCCCTAAAATGTAATATCTTCAACAATGAAATATTTTCATACCATGTTTTATAGTTAATAGTCCAAAGTTGATGATGATGTAAAATCCAAACTTTTTCCCTGTCTGATGGCATGAAAGAAATTTATTCATCAATTCAGAAATTCATTCTTTTATATTCCTAGAGTAAAAAATGCCAAAATGTATCTATAAGGCAATGCAAAACTAGAACTAGAAAAGAAGAGAAACAGATACAAGTCACAGCAGCTTGGTAATAACTACCTGGATGATGGCTTTCAACAGTATTTTCTGAGAACAAGGCAGTATTCATGCTCCCTAAAATGTAATATCTTCAACAATGAAACATTTCCATGCCATGTCTTATAGTTAATAGTCCAAAGGTGATGATGATGTAAAATCCAAACTTTTTCCCTGTCTGATGGCATAAAAGAAATTTATTCCTGTTATTCAAAAATTATGTTAACCTGCAGAAATGAAGCAACTACTCAAAGAGACCAAAGATTAAAGATGAATTCTAAGTGTGACTGGGCCAAAAAAAAAAAAAAACAAAGAATGACATAGAAAAATATTAAGTAACTATTATGCAGAAAACAAATTATAGTTTTGGAAAGTATCTGAACAATAAACCTACTCATTAAATTCATGGTAAGACTTTTGATGTATATAAATATAAAAGTACTTAGGCCTAAACTACCTTTTTTAAATACATCTTATTTTTAGTTTCCAACCAGTAACCACCTAAACATTCACAGTAAATATAGCAACCAATATCTCTCACTTCTGTCAAGCCAACCCTCCCCCCTTTTTTTTAAAAAGAAAAAAAAAATTTTTTTTCTACTCATTATTAAATTAATGTACGATAAAAAATGGAATCTAACTTAGATTAGAAAAAATATTTTTTTTAAAATTAAAATAAAACCTTCCACATTAAAAAAAAAAAAAACTTCTAATTAAAATAAAAAAAAATAAATTAAAAAAAAAATTTTTTTTAAAATAATTTTTTTTAACTTTTTTTTTTATATTTAAAAAAAAAAAAGAAAAAATTCTGAAAAAATGATATAAGAAAATAATAAACTTTCTTCCCAAAAACAAAAAAACAAAAACAAACAAAAAAAAAATAACAACCCACCCCTCTACCGCTCAAACACAACCCCCTTTTATAAAAAAAAATAAAAATCATCTAAATAGGCTTATTTTTGTATATTAATTTTATTTATTGGAACTTGGTACTAAAGTTTTTTCTTTATTGTGATTCAAAAGATATGATTGCAAATACTAGACTCCTTTGAATTATGATTATATATATGTATATATATATATATATATATATATATATATATAATTTATAGTGGTAGATATTTAGATGTAATGTTTTTGAGATTAAATCATTGCAACTATTTATTTTAAATATAATTGAATAGTCCCCTTCAGCAAATTACAATTTATCAAAGCTAAAATGGCACCACTTTGACTATAATATTCTTTCATATATCACGATTGCCTACAACATTTTTACTTTACACACATTAATTTAGTCAATCAGAAGTTTATTGTCAAATGATTTTTTTAAAACTTGATTGGCACATATATCTGACAAGTATAAAATTATCTTCAGTTTTAATCTTACCAAATTTTAACTTTAATATATTATGCAGAAAGGAGTTTGCTATTAACTGAAAGGAGACCCTTTGATTCCTCTTGGAGGCCTTAAAGGAACGGAGCAGAGCAAATTCCCAATGTCCAACTTCATACGTTCTTGTCGTTGCAGCTGTTATTACTATGTAATTATTCATATAGTATAAGAACATAGATGGGCTGCTCACCAACACGCATTAGCCAGTGTGGTGAGTTTATTGGCTTTTTACCTCTGAGTTTAAGATCAAGAAACACCATGGTCTTTCTTCTCAGTGCCTGATAAGGCAGAATGAATGTTTGTGTAAATGATAAATATTTTTCCAATACATATATACAATTATGACAGACAAAAATAAAGCATGGCCCTTATTCCCAGGAGGTTGTAAAGTCACCAACCAAGGCAGCGATTGGTGGCCGAAGGCAGAGGGTGCTAAGAATCCCCTGATTGCGGACCCAGGCTGCCATTTGATGACAACTTTTTATTTAGGTACTTACAACTGCAGATCACTTTCAAGTGAAGGAAGATTGCAAGAATTAGAAGAAGAATTGTCTTATATTAAATTGGACATTATTGGACTTTGTGAAGTTAGAAGAAAAGGTGAAGAAACAATTGATTTAAAAAGTGGACATGTATTCTACTATAAAGGCACAAATATTGGAAATACAAGTGGAGTAGGATTCATTATAAATAAAAAGTGGAAGAACAATATTGTGGAGATTGATGGTGTATCAGACAGAGTGGCAAGATTAGTTATACAACTTAATAGCAGATATCAAATGCAGATAATTCAGGTTTATGCACCAACAAGTTCTCATAGTGATGAAGTAGTAGAAGATTTTTATATGGATGTACAAAAGGCTTTTGATCAGAGTAAACAACATTTTAAAATCATTATGGGAGACTTTAATGCTAGAATTGGTAAACAAATGAAAGATGAAAATGCTGTAGGTAATTTTGGTTATGGTAATAGAACTGAGAGAGGACATAGACTTGTGGAGTTTGCAGAAAAAAAAAAACTTTATATTATGAATTCTTTTTTTGAGAAAAATGTTAAAAGGAAATGGACATGGAAGCATCCAAATGAAGGTACAGCAGAATTGGATTATATTTTGACTAATAGGAAATACATATTTCAAGATTGTAAATTTAACACAGGAAATGATCATCGATTAGTAAGGTGTAAGATACATGTTAATGTGAAACAAGAGAGACAAAAATTATTAAGAAAAACAATATTTATAGTTGATATTCCTAATCTTCAGAAACATTCTAATGAATTTAAATTAGAACTTAGAATCAGAAAGCAGTTTCAACTATTAGTAGAATTTGAGTATGATTTAGATTTGAATGAAATTAATATGAAAATAACTGATACACTTTTAAAAACTGCAACAAAGATAGCTGGTAGAAAAAAGCAGCAATTGACCAACAGTAAAATTTCTACTGAGACTAGAGAATTTATGAAGAAAAGAAGAAATATGAAGATATACAAAAATGATGCATTAAAAAGAATTGAATATCGCGAATTTTGTAAAATGGTGCGGAAAAGAGTTGAAAATGATATAAGAAAGTATAATTGTGAACTAGCAAGGAAAGCTGTAGAAGAAAATAAAAGTCTTAAGAATGTAAAACAACATTTTGGTATTGGTATGAAATTTATATCAGCAATAAGAAAAAAAGATGGAATTGTTACTAAAAAGAGAGATGACAGCATGAAATTGGTAGAAGATTTTTATCAAGAATTATATAGTAATAAAGAACAAGTACCTCCTATATCTATTACATATTGCTAATTGCCCAGAATTTTAAATGAAGAAGTGAGACATGCAATTAAATGTATGAAGAAGGGAAAGGCCCCAGGTAATGATGGAATTATAATTGGATATATTAAAAGAATCAGGTGAAGAAATAGAAATTTTTTTAGCAAAGTTATATACCAAATGTCTAAATGATAAAGATATACCGGATGATTGGAAGAATGCAGTAATAATATTAAAATTTAAAAAAGGTGATAAAGAAGATATTAGAAATTACAGACCTATCAGCCTTTTATCAGTTTTATATAAAATTTTTACCAAGATAATTATAACTCGTCTACAGAGAACATTAGATTTCCACCAACCAAGAGAACAAGCTGGATTTAAAAGTGGTTTTAGTACAGTAGATCATATCCAGGCGTTGAGAGAAGTTATAGAAAGGACAAATGAATATGAGTTGTCATTATGTTTTGGAATTGTAGATTATGAAAAGGCATTTGATTCTATAAACATTTCTTCAGTGATTAAAGCATTGGATCATCAAGGTATAGATCCAGGATATTGTCATATTTTGAAGAATATTTATAAAAATGCAACACCAACAATTAGATTACATAATGATACTGGAAAAGTCAACATTGAGAAAAGTGTAAGACAAGGTGACTCCATATCTCCAAAACTTTTTACAACAGTGCTGCAAGAAGTATTTTGTGGATTAAAATGGGAAACTAGTGAAAGTAAATGGAGATTATTTAAGTCATTTAGATTTCGCAGATGATATAGTTGTTTTTGCAAATAATGCTTCAGAGCTGCAGGATATGTTGCAGGAATTATCAGATGAAAGTAGGAAAGTAGGACTAAAGATAAATGTTAAAAAGACTAAAGTAATGTTTAGTCGATTTGCTCAAAATATGAAAATAAAGATTGATTATGATGAATTAGAAGAAGTTAACAGTTACAAATACCTTGGTCAGATTATTAATACAGATGGAAACAATGGAAGAAATTAATCATAGAATTAAACTTGGTTGGAGTACTTTTGGTAGAAATAACTTGATACTAAAAAGAAATATGCCTATGTGTTTGAAAAGGAAGGTATTGTGTTTTACCAGTTCTTACTTATGTATCTGAGACTTGGACCCTTAACAGAAGAGCAATACAGAGACTTCAGACCACTCAAAGAAGTATGGAGAGATGTATGTTGGGAGTAACATGAAGAGATCGAAAACGCAATGTATGGGTAAGAGAACAAACAGGTGTTACTGACCTCGTTGAAAAAATTAAAAGATTGAAGTGGAGTTGGGCTGGTCATATTGCTAGAAGAGATGATAATAGATGGACAATTGAAATTTTGAACTGGATTCCAAGAGATTGTAAAAGACCCAGAAAGAGACCACAGGTGAGATGGATGGATGAAATAAGAAAGTGTACAGGGGTGATGTGGAGAAGAGAAGCTGAAGATCGGAGAAGATGGATTAAACTTGGAGAGACCTTCATCCTGCAGTGGATTGATAATGGTTGATAATGATGATGAAGATGATATTATCCAGTTGCTGAAGCTGGAGGGCTATTCAATTATATTTAAAATAAACAGTTGTACAGAGTTCATCTCACAAACATTATATATATATAATAAGGTCAGTGTATAAAGAATTACATCTGCCAATAAAGGGTAGACATTGCCGTCCTTTATAAATGAGGTCCCCTCCCCCTCTATCTTTAGAGGAAAAAAGAATACTAATATCTTTTCTAATATATATTAGTATAGGGTTACATTTTAATTATATCTCTGAGTGCATATAACCATGATTAATTTTTAATTAAATTTATTTTAAGTCTTGTCTTATTCCGTTGTTTAAGTACCTTATGATCCAGAGCATGTTTATGCTCTGCGCTGAGAATATTTCATAATGCTAATGGGGAAGAAATTAGAATATTGTGACTTGAGGATATTAATATCTATAATGGAAGTTAAATACCAGATTTCTAATTGGAATATCCTGATTTGAAGTCATTAAATAATGCAACTTCTACTCTAACCTTCATGTAGAGAGTTGTAAAATGATGATTATTAGAAAATGGTAGTATGTTGTTCCTTAAAGGGTTTTCAATGTGATCTTTAGAAACCAAATTTAGGTTGCCATGTTACATAAAATATTTATAACTTTTCATACTGGTACATAAATGGATGTAACAATGTGTGGCACATAGATAAAATAAATTACTTATATAATAAGCAAAGAAATTAAGAATTTTGATCTTTCTCATTAACTCTCATAAATTTATCTCATATATATATATTGTAACCCTCACAACTGAGTTTACAGCATTGCTTTAATGCAAAGTAATTTTTTATTATATATAACAAAATATTAAACTCATGTATATAGAATAAATTTTGTTTTAAACTATTAAAAAGAAAAATAAGTATGAAGATAAAACGCGTTATTATTTTAAAAATAAAGAATATTTCTTTTTTTAAAACAAAAATGTTGTTATGGTTATGTCAGAAACTTTCAAAACTCATCTGCTTTTCAAGAAGCCAGGAAAATAATTATAATGCTACTTCACAGTGATATCTCTTACTATCATAAAGTCAAAGGAAATTTTATAAAGATTTTTAAATCATGTGATTAATGGAGAACAGAATCCTCCAGGATACTTTCCCTGACCTTTTCAGTAGTATAGCTGAATATAGAGCTATTGACAAAAATATACCTTAAATTTTAATTTTGATCCTGCCAATCTATTCATCATATTGAACACTGAAGAAATATCTAATATTTACTTGCTGAAGAAAGAAAAAAAACTAGTTATTATTCCAAATGAAACATATTTATATAAATTAACCTGTGAAGTTACTTATTTTAAAATGCTCAGATGAAAACTGCAATAGAAAACTATTTCTAAATGAACCAAAAGCTAAAATCTTATATTGCCAAAAAACATTTAAATTTAATGATTAATGGTTATTTTCCCATGTTTACAGATAGAAAATATGTAAGTAAATCAACTGAACTTTCTACAGATATCCTCAAAGAAATTGTTATGTTATAAAGATTTTTTTCTTCTTACATGTGATCACTATATAAGTCTGTTAATTTGTAAATATGTAAATATTTTAAATTATCATTATTATCAGTCTTTCATTAAAATTATTAATAATTTTAGTGTTTGTCATTTTTCATATGAACCAAGATAATTATTTATTCGTTAATGTAATACTTATTAAGTGGAGTGGAGTAGTGATTAAGAAATATAATTGAATGTGTATGGAAACTTGTTTTTATGCATATTCAATTTGATTGTTACTCATGACTAGAAATTACTTGTGAGTTAAAATATGTTGTATGCTGTCACTCCACCATGTACATGGTCGCCCATTAACTCTTTAAATTCCCCTAGATGAAAATTTAATTGCCAATATCCCTTTTTATTATTTAACTATTAACTGGTTTTAATATCAAATGTTCATTAAGATGCTTACCATTACATTTGGGGCTTCTGTCCAGGATTATTTTGATTAAAACAAACAGTGATTGAACCCAGTTTAATTTTAAAATATGTTCTTTATTATTATTAAAATTCAGAAAAATATAAATGCTTGGTTGGATGAGAAATATAATCATTTATTTTATTATAAATAAAAATCTTCCAAAACTCATAAATGTTTTAGATAAAAATAATGATAGAGATAGGATTTGAAAAGATAATAATAATATACTAGTAAATAAAATGAGTTAGTGAAGTTAAAATACCTTACAATTCTAGAAAGGTTGCATGATGGGAAGAGGGATGAGCATTCTAGTTATTAAATAAATTAAAAAATATTAGAGCTTTTATATATGTTTTTTTTTATATAAAATTTTTATGGAGAAGTTAATAGCTAATTTTATTTATATAAATTTATATATGTATATAATTACCCAAGCTAGTGCAAAAATGAAAGCTCAGGAAAGTAAAACTGATACTCTTGATAATGAGCTTAAGAACTTGATTATGAGCGTGCTCAAAGAATTGACAGATCTTAAAACAAATAAAGAGAATGTGGAAAGTATGTTCACAGAATTGAATAAAAAATTTGATACACAAAACACAGAATGGAACAGAAAGTTTGAAAAACAAAGTGAAGATCTTAAAAAATGAAATACAGAAATGAAAAGCATGTTCACAGAATATGGAGACCAAATGAAAAATTTGTTTACAGAAGCAAAAGATGCTAGAACCCAGCTGATAGAGGAATTTTGAAAAAATAATAAAGCTAGTTGTGATATAATTTTAGAATCACCATAGATAGATATATCTAAGTTAAATGAAGCAGATAAAACTAGTGATAAATGCCCAATTGCATTAGTTAAAAATGTTCAGAATGTCAATAGTCTAAATAATTTTAACACAGAAGCTTTAAAGAGGATAGTTGACTGTGCATATGAGTTCACACACAATAAAAGTATGAGTGAAGAAATATATGATTTGAAAAATGATTTGTTATTTAAATATTAAAGAAATGAATAATCAAGATGATCACTTTAATAAAGTCAAGCATACAAGTATTTTGTTTGGAATAATAAAAGTAACATATAATAACAACAGTCCACTCTTTTTACACTTTTGTAGCAAAATATATTTATTAATTTTACAGTTTCGACTCTTCCTAGTTGTCTTCATCAGATCTGGATGCCAAAGAAGATTCTCAAACTTCTTTGGCATCCAGATCTGATGAAGACTGATAGGAACAGTCGAAACTGTAAAATTAATAAATATATTTTGCTTCAAAAGTATAAAAAGAGTGGACTGTTGTTATTATATGTTATATATTAAAAAAGCAAAAATAAAGAAAGGAAAAAGGAAGAGAAACTACTGAAGATTATATTATAATAATAAAAGTAGTAGGAAACTACCCAGATTAAAATTTAGAGAATTAGAAAAGAGAAATCTAGAGCTTAAACAAATAATTAAGCTAAGTAAATCTTTCAACAAGAAATCACATTCAAGCACTTATGAGAGTAAAAAGTAGAGCTAGAAAACACAAAATGAAATATTCATTTTTTCTAAAAATAAATCAGTTACTGTATAATAAATAAAAGGTATGAGACATCATTCAAAGTGAGGACCTGCATATTGATTAGAAAGTATTTAGAAAGAAGCACGATTTAATTCTTCCATGAATAAGGACAGTCTCTTAGTTGATGATTTTAGCATTCTTAATGGGAATTTGATAAAAGAGAATGGAAAAATAAACTTTATGGTACATATTACAAAATAGATATTACTGAGCACTAAAAAAAAAAAAGACTAGTTTTAAAAAAAATGAATTGCACTGTTTAAATGCCAAAACAATAGTTAAGAAAAAGGCATGGCAAATGAATTAGTTATAATAATAATGTTCCATTCAATATTGAAGGGTTGTTAAACAAAAGGAAAAATATAGAAGTACTGCCTTGATACTCTAAATGTTTGAGAGAAATTTCAGAATTATTTGTATCATATTTAAATGCAAATTTCATATTCTACTTTGCAAAAATATCAATAAATGAATAGTTAAAGAAAATATCAGAGCTCAGAATTTAAATGATATCATTCTATTGGTTGCATTGTTGATTAAGTATGTATAGGAAAACACTGTATAGTTAGAATCCAAAATTAATTTTTTATCTCAAATCTCATAAGTAATAACTCTCTTTATATTATCACTATGAATATGCATAGCATAATATATATTGCCCAAAGAATCATTCTGAATAACTGTTTTTTGAATTAATCTATGGTCTTTATATACATTCATTATTTCTATAGATATAACAGACCAGTAAAACCTTAAACAAATAGTAAATGATAACAAATTACGATAATTTTAATATAGACTCATGAAGTTTATTTTAAAATTGCAGTAACTATCATGGAATATTACTATTATTCATTATAACAAAGATATTTTCCAAAGATTTTGTTAAACAGATTGTTTTAAGTCATACACAAATGATTACTAGAAAATCAACATAGTTTTACAAAATCAAGTAGCACTAAAGATAGGGTTTTTGTTGCTAGGAAAATGTCAGAAATGGGTTAGGCTAAGGTGACCAGATGTCTCAATTTTTTGAGACTTGTTCCCATTTTGATTGGACGTCCCAGTAATGTCTTTTCGGCACCATTGTATGTCCCAATTTTCAAATTCTCATAATTATTATGTCTTATATAAATAATTCATTACAAAAATGATAGTTTCTTAGCCCTCTCTGTCAATTTCAGTCTACAGTAATATTATAAAAACTTCAGATAAATTCCAACACCAAAACAAAAATAACAATTACGTTATATGACCAAGTTCTCAAGCTAGACACATTCTCACATCCAACCTCGACTTGGAGCATATGCAGTTGGATTTTTGTAGGCTAAAAATTTGAACTGTGCTTGCACCTCCTTTGATTGACAGTGTAGTTTTACTAGTTCTTTGTTGATATTAATTTTCTATAGCAATAAAATTAATAGGAATATTAATAACCCTAAACAATAGACAATATACCAAAGAGGAAGTGTACTTGAATATAGACAGGAATGGAGTTTTATGAAAAAAAGAATGCAATACCATAAAAATGATTGGTCATTATGTCTTGATTTTTGATCGGACTAGTCTGGTCACCCTAGGTTAGGCACAAAAGTATATATTGTTATTATTAACTTGATCATGACATTTGTCTTTATTAATTAAATAAGTATATGACAATGTTTGAAATTAGTTGGTTATTAAACAAAGTTCATTTATATTATTGATATAACATAAAGGCACTAGAAAATTTTCATTTAAAAATTCTTTGTAAAATTTTAAAAATATGGTGGCAAGATGCTATAGGTTCCATTATTGTAAAATCACCTTCATTGGAGTAGACAAGACTTTTTTAAAAGAGTATTGATCAAGGTTTTCATTGTAGACATAGAACCCATTTGTATTATAAAAATTATCTCAAAAACATTCTAAAGAAGTGTAATAATTATTATTTTTAATTGAGAAGATATGGCAGAAAACAGTAAAGGAGATCTATAGTGCTGCAATATTTCAGCAAGAAAAGTTTTCTATAGAAATTTTGAAGAATAATATTGCTGCAAAATATCATATAAACTGATTAATGGATCAACATGTTCTGTATGACATATTCAGATGTCACATATTGGTTTGTATAATCATTATAATAATCACCATTAGTACATTCCTATTACTTTTTGTTTTTTATCTTTTTCTCTTGAAGTTGAAAAGGTCAAGCTCAATTAAAAGTGGCTGTTGTTGATAAGTTGATAACATCTTTATAAAGATAATAAAAAAGGATTGGAATTGCCATACTCAATTAAAAGTGGTTGTTGCTGATAATATCTTATATGTAAAAAAAAAAAGATTACAAATTTTATTTACTTCACTTCCGACTAGAAAATTATATTACATACGGGACAGAGAAAGATGAATAACTCCGCGTGTATATTTACATAAGCTATACAAATGTTTGTTTTGCATTGTTCCCCCCTCCTCTCTGTTTGAAAGGGGGGTAAATTACTAGACTAGATGTTAGTCATAAATTATTCGATGATTTGCACATATAAAACTAACAGACTGAGTAAGACAAAAGAGAAATGCACCAACCAGGCGTATTAATTGATTAAAAACTAAAATAAAAATATTTCATTAGACCTTAATTCATGCCAAAATAAAATCTAACAATCGTAGAATTTCAAGAGTTCTCTTATAATTTTACGTTTTGGATTAGTAGATTTTGAAAAGGCATTTGATTGTACAAGCATTTGTTCAGTGAGTAAAGTCATGTTTTGTATAAATATATACATTGGAATTCAAGTAGAAGTTTTGTACTCCAGAAAAAGTAAAGAAAATATATTAGAGAAATATATGTTAGATTGCTAACTGATAAGGATTTAATTAATGATTAAATTTGTGTAGGATGTAACAATGGAAAATATTTATGTATTTGCGATGCATTTGATAATTGCCAAGAAAATTGTTAATTACAAATATTATTGATAAAATAGAAATTGAAAATACTAATTAAAAACACTAATAGGAAAAACAAGACTAATAATGGTCAAGAATGAATCCTGGATTGCCAGAGGCAAACCTATGTATAAATAGTTTTGAGCAGCAAAGTGTGTTGTTCTCATTCCAGTGAATTTACCCAGTGAACAGTTACTGAGATATTTTAAATGGCAAATGCGTGAGAAGCATAAGTGACGGTGCAGTGCTCTAATGTGAAACCAATGTGTTCGCAAGCAGCAGCAGAACAGGGCCAAAGAGGTTGGGAAGCTGTGCAGAAAACAGACAGTTGTGAAGTGTGTTGTGGAAAGTGAATGTATTGTGTATGTGTGTGGCAATAACTTTCCTTTTAATTACTTTTCATCATTTGTTTGCAGTTATTATTTATCGTTTTAATTGTTGGTATTCAAGTGCTTGTGTTTCAAATATACAACAACTTGGCACAGTCACCATCTGTGAGTAGCAAATAAGTTGTTAAAAATTAACAATCTAAGGAATAGTGAAAATGTTGCTAAGTCAGTTGGTAATAACTGAATTCAACATGAATAATGCAAGTCATTGGCCATGGTATGCCACACAGTTGGAAATTTTCTTATTGAATGGAATCAAAGATAATAAGAAAAAGACAGCTGCTTTAATGAGTATGTCAGGACTAACAGTCATTGACATTATAAGCAAATAATTTGACATACCCATAGCAGAAGGAATAGAATATGAAGAAATAATCAACAAATTGAGCGATCATTTTAATCCTAGACCATCAAGAAATATTGCTAGATTAGCATTAAGAAACAGGAGGCAATGGAAGGGCGAATCTATAAATCAGTATGGAATTACATTAAAAAAACTGTCTAAAGTGTGGATATGGCGATTAGGTAAACAAAATTTTGTTAGATCAATTAATATGGGGTATGTCAGAGGACAGACTCTGACAAAACCTGCTTGCCAATGCAGAATTAAAGTTCAATCAAGCCATTAAAAGGGGAGTGGCCCATGAACTTATCGCAGAACAAGCAGCGCTTTTCAGTAACGAAAATTACAGCAAAACAACAGTATATAAGATGGAGCATGAAACAGAAATTAAAAAATAGTTTCGGTGTGAACAAATTTTAGAAAAAAAAAATGTTTTGCTATAGAAAATCAGGGCAAATCAAAAAGAACTGTACATTTAAAGATGAATGATGCCATATCTGTAAACAGAAAAGCCACCTAGCACAAGACAATCTAACCTAGACTCAAATGATAGAATTTATAGCATTAACAATATATCAACTTAGGGGCAAAACATTATCATGAGGGGTAGAATCAATTCAAAAGGATGACACCCTAAACATAAGATCAGAAAACAGAATAATGTTAAATCACATCAAATAGAGATGTCTAAATTACAAACAGAAAATAAGAATTTAAAGGAAACTGGGAATAGTTGTCAGATACAGTTACAATGCTAAAACCATCATGTGAATGAATTGATCTGTAACATGGAAGACAAAGAGACCAAACTGCAAGAGTTGTAATCAATGGTGACCCTACTAGAAAAGAAATTGGAGGTCTTAGAATCCAGAAATGGTGAATTATATAATGAGCTGGAGAAATTCAAAAAAATCAGCATTTATAATCAGCTGCTTAAAGAAGCAGAAGAATGGAAGGAAAAAGTAAAAGAATTATCCCAACAGATAGAGTTTTGGCAGCTGTATGAAATGGAGTTACAAGATGGCAGTGGGTGAAAATGAAATTGACACTTTTAAGGATTTTTTAGAAGGTCAATCTTTAGACAATGAGTTGCCAGACGTAAAAACTGAAGAACAAGGAAAAATCCAGAATTTCTCCAAGTGGGAGAAAAAAGCACTCAAGGCAATGAGGAAAAAAGAGTTGATTAAAAATACTAATGGAAAATGCAACACTGATAATGGTCAAGAATGAATCCTGGATTTCCAGAGACAAACCTAAATGTATAAATAGTTTTGAGAAGCAAAGTGCATAGTTCTCATTCCAGTGAATTTACTGAGTGAATGGTTACTGAGAGATTTTAAGGGCAAACACGTGAGAAGCATAAGTGACGGTACAGTGCTCTAGTGTGAAGCCAACATATTTATGAGCAGCAGCAGAACAGGGCCAAAGAGTTTGGAAAACCATGCAGAAAGTTGTGATGGGAAGTGAGCCAAAAGTGAACTATATATATATTATGTTTGTGGTAGTAATAACTTTTCACGATTAATTACTTTTCAACAAATAAAATATTGGACCATCAAGATATAGATCCAAGATATCATATTTTGAAGAATATTTATCAAAATATAACAACAATGATTACATTACACAGCAATATTAGGAAAATTAATGATGGGAAGAGTGTACAACAGGATGACTCCATAACCCCCAAACTTTTTTACAGGAGTTATGAAAAAAATACTTTGTGAATTAAATGAGAAGGGAGTAAAAGTAAATGGAGATTATTTAAGTCATTAGATTTTACAAATAATATAATTGTTTTTGCAATAAATGCTTCAGAACTTTAGGAAATAATGCAAAAGTTATAAGGTGAAAGAAAAAAAAACTAAAGATAAATACTAAAAAGACTTAAGTAATGTTCAATGGATTTTCTCAAAAACACATATACACACAAACAAGAAAATAAAGATGGAAAATAATGAACAAGAAGTTAACAACTACAAATAACTTGGTCAAATTATTAATAGAGATGGAAACATAATAAATAAAATTAATCATAGAATTAAATTTGGATAGAATGCTTTTGGTAGAAATAATATTAAAAGGAAATAAGCTTATGTATTTGAAAAGACAGGTTTTCAATAAATGTGTCTTGCTGAATTGGAAATTTAACAGAAGAACACCACAGAGACTTCAGATCACTTATCAAAGGAAAGAAAGAAGTTAAGAATAAGGGATCAAAACTAACATATGGGTGGATTCCATAAATTATAAAATACCTAGAAATAGACTACATGTGAAATGGATAGATGAATTAAAAAAGTGTGCTGGGATTATGGGAGAGACCTTTATCCTGCAGTGGATTGATAATGATGATGAATTGTGATATACAATAAAACTTTATTCAAGAATAAATAAAATAATAAACAAATCAAACTAGGTTTATGCAAATTTGAAAGAAAATTACATTTATGTTAATATGGGTAGAATATCATTAAATCCATTTCTCTATAGTTCGACAATTTCTATAATTTAAGCAACATCATGAGGATATTTAAAATTTTCATGACTATCAAAGTTTATAAATTTAGATTGTTTTAACTTATTTATTCATTTTTTTTTTTTTACATATAATTTTTATTGTGAAAAATCTAGCAATACAGTAGGATTATGTTAATCAATACTGAAAAATAGGCGTGAAAAAAAGAGTTTACAAACATTGATAATGAGTTATGAGCATTTGAGCTGTGATATCACTTTGCCCGCTTTTGATTAGTCTAAATTGGGAGCATCAAAAAGGGACCAAAGTGTCTTCAAGTAATTTCTTGGAGAAGTGAAGGTCATCTCATTTTGATTTTATACATTGTCCTGAGAAAGAAGAGCTCCTCTTCTTGTTATGATACCCCGAAGACCAATTTACAGTGAACAGCCCACATTGCGTATATTATGAAAATTGAAATTCTAATCTTTGAGTAAGTCCTGAAGTGCACATAGTCCTCAATGGAGGTGATTGTGTGTAGACAAATTTTTGAGTGATCATCGATTATTTTCCTTATTTTTGTTAGTCTGATGCTATCATTAATTAGATGATCTTTGATGTCTTAACTATGTTTACACGATTGGCAAGTAGGTTCAATCTTAGTGAAACCTCTCATATATTAGAAACCACTTTAGTGGGCAATGAATCCACATTATATTGATAGAAAGGTCCAGATATTTGGGCTCAAGGCCCCAAAACCTAGAATTCAATATCAACTTTTGATTTGTTATATTTAATTTGCTATGAATAACTTGCAATTCTGGGTTAATCAAGTGATATGCTTCCCATACTTTGAGTTTTTGATCAAATGATAATTTAGTCAGATATGTCAGCTTTCTTAGGGAATAAGCCAGCAATGAGATCCAATCCTGCTTAGTAGGTGGAGAATGATCTGTGGGAGGAACAAGTCTTGTGATGATCTGTGGGAGAAACAAGTCTTGTGATTTCCTCATAATAGAAAGATAGTGTCAAACTGTGAATAAAGTTATGTGCCATCTGTACATAAAAAGTTGATAATGAATGAAGGGCCATGCAATTAAGCTTCCCCAGAGAAGCTTTGAGCAGATAGAATTTATTTTATTTTCAAATGATCTGGTTAATTTTATTACGGGGAGGAAATGTTATTCTGATGAAGATTTTCAACAAAGCTACCTTTCCCTGAAGTGAGAGGTAGACTTTGGATAATGAGTTGGTGATTCTCTTTGTGGATTCCAGAATTGAGTCTTTGATTTGTTTAGTCATGGCTTTCAGTGATCTGTAAATAGGGAACCCCAGAAATTTCTGAGATTCGGCTGTAAATTTGGCTGAAATTTTTTTGCCAGTGGCAATTTTCCAGACTGAGGACTTCTTGGCCAATGGCAATATCACCTTTATATCAGCCATATAGGCGAAAGACTTAACTTCCTTTCTGATACAAGTGACATAGAAGCCAGGGAGCATTCTCTCTATATCCATCAAAAGGGGGTTGATATAGGTTATAAAGCACACGGTGCTCAGGGGCGGTTCACTGAGATATGGATCAGGGTTTGACACCAGATGTTAATCTACCATCAAAATAAATGAGGAACTGGGAGATATTTGTCATATTTACTTCAATATTTTTTACTTAATTTTGAATAAATATTCATTAAAATAAATAACACAATACAGCAAGATTTGAAATACAGGCATTTTCCATGTACCTGGAGCTAAATTGTAAATATAGAGGACTTGAACACAGACTTTCAAGTACTCTTCAACCATCTACACTATCTCATACCACTGATACACATGACCACACACATGTAAAAAAAAATAATCAACAGTATGACTTTCAAGTACCCTTCAACCATCCACACTATCTCCTACCACTGATACACATGACCACAAACATGTAGAAAAGATAAATAATCTAACACTATGACTTTCAAGAACCCATCAGCTATCTATACTATCTCATACCACTGATACATATGACCACACAAATGTAGAAAATATAAATAATCACCAATATATGTATTTCATGCTAAACCAGTATTCATCAATTGAACCAGATTATCATTTACCACACACATATATATATAATCAGTGCTCATACCTTAATGAACATACTTCAATCTACTCCAACCTCCAACTCTTCAGCCATCCATACCATTGAAAATATGATGACAGAAAGCCCAAATCCCATGCTGATGTGAATATTATTGCCATGTCCATGTTGACTTCAAGTATGGCAATAATATTCTCATCAGCATGGGATTTGGGCTTTCTGTCATCAGATTTCCAATGGTGTAGATGGCTGAAGAGTTATAAGTTGGACTAGAATGAAGTGTATTCATTAAAGTATGAAGATTTGCTATCTTAATATAAACAGAGCACTGATTATATATATGTGTGGTAGATGATAATCTGGATCAAATGATGAATGCTGGTTTAGCATGAAATACAGTATAACATTTTCCATTTTGCTAGGCCTCTACACACTAATATAAACTGCGCGCGAGTTGATCAAGTTATGTCGAAAAGAAGAAAGTTGTATTTCTATTTCTAAAAAAACATAACTATATTTCCTGATCAAACTCTGCCTATTAATTGTTGAGAATTATGCTATTGACGAAATCAGCTTTTAATTTATTCCATATGGGCGCCAGGAGACCGCTGAAATCTGTCGCCAGCACGTCTCGCAAATAAAAAAAAGAAAATACTTTTAAACTAATCGGTATTGCATCATACCGTAACGAGAATTTTTTTTAAAAAATATTATTATTCCTGGAATTTATTAAATACATTGGCAAAGGTAAATTATATATTTAAACATCACTAAAATAATATTAATAAATTTAATAATAATTAATAACTATTATTAATAACGCACAATGAAAAAGGTTGATAAAAGTAAAATCTCTTTTATTCCAACAAACTAAAAATATTTGTAAGTTAAATTACGAATTAACTAAACTGGAGAGAACATTTATCAATTTATAAAAAACAGTTGGATAAAGTAATTTAATAATGTTCACTTATTACAATTCATTTCCAAGATCTTGTATAAAATTATTTAAATGAAAGTCTCTTTAATAAGAAAATTAATGTCTATATCGGGATTATTTTAAGACTTGTTTGCAAAATGCTTAATTTTGTCACAATCCAGGAATAAGTAGTTTTACCGGTAAGTTTTAGTGAATTCACACTGGTTGTAGACAACTATGCATAGTTTTTCGGGGTTAAAATGAGCTCCCGGCCTTCGATTATTAGTTGATCTTGGTGCTGGTTCCATAGGCTAGTCGCGTAAGCTTCTCTGGTGTCCATCGGTAACAATGTCAGCTAAAGCTCCGGTCTACTCTCGTATGAAGAACTTTTTCATCGTTGAGTGGTCTGGATTCTTTAATCCAAAACCAACCAAAAGAATATCAGGCAAACCAAAACGTTCCTCCAACCGAATCCCTCCTTTTTATACTAGAGGTCCAGTTTTCAGACTTCTGCGCATATCTTTTGTTTGTCAAAATATACGTTGATAATCTTATATATTCTTTATAAAATTTATGTTACAAAGTCTTTATTTTTTTCAGCATAATTCAGCCATCTTTAATTAGTTGAAATATTTTTACTTTCTCTTATCTAGATTGGTAATTTGTGTCTTTTGTTCTCTCCAATTCTAACTTTTATTTCTAATTGATTAAAAAAAATAGGAAAGAATAATTTAACTTTCATTGTACGTTTTTTTTTTTTTTTTTAAAATTAGTCAAAAAAAAATCTAAATCTACTTTTATTTTTTAGCTTTTACCAAATGCCAATATATTTGCAACGTATATAAATAAACTATACAACAGATATTGGTGATTATTTATATTTTCTATATGTGTGTGGTTATGTGTATTAGTGGTATGAGATAGTGTTGATAGTTGAAGGATGCTTGAAAGTCTGTGTTCAAGTCCCCTATATTTATAATACAGTAAGTAAACTGATAGAAAATACATTTAAAAATAAAATTAAATGAAAAAAAAACACCTTAAAGTAAATAAATACTTGCAAATTGGTTTAACTGAAATACAGGCTTATTATATACCTGTATCAATATATGTAATATATAGGCTATATGAGCACAGACTTTCACATGACCCACCACTCTATCTCATATCACTGACACACTTGGACATACATATGTCGAAAAGATAAATAATTACCAATATACATATTTCATACTAAACCAGCAATCATTAGTTGGTCTTCAACCGTCCACCCAATTGAAAATCTGATGATGGAATGCTCAAAGGATGGCTTTGAGCATTCCATCATCATGAATGGTTGAGGAGTTGGAGGGTGGAGTGGATTGAAGCCTGTCCATTAAAGTATGAAGTGCTCAAACTGATGATTGCTGGTTTAGCATGAAATATATATATATTGGTGATTATTTATCTTTTCGACATATATGTGTTTAAGTGTGTCAGTGATATGAGATAGAGTGGTGGTAATGTGAAATTGGTTTAACTGAAAAGACTACATATTTCTATATTCTCTTTCGATCAATTGTTTATTTTTTCACTCCAATTTAAATTTTTTTTTTTTTTAAAAAAGATAAGGAGGAGGGTATTTTTCCTCGAAATCTTCTGATAAGAAGTTAGCAACAGTTTTTAATAATATATTTTGATGGCAAAATGATATGCAAAGCAAATTAATTGTAAATTTCATTTATTAATTTTGATTTTATAAAGATAATTATATGAATGTATACAAGATACTAATCAAAATTATTAATGGTAAAACTTAATTTTTCATGACCTCCAGACTATTATTTAGCCTGAGTTGTGAATTATTTTAAAAGTATTTATTTAAACCCTGAATGCACGTATTGTATATAAAAATAAATACTGTATAATACAGTAAAAAAAAAAAAGATATAAAACAAAGTAATTACAGTATTTAAAAAAGATACGCATTTTTTCTTTTCATATGTCATAGCATCGGCTGGGAAGCGAACCCCGCAATAACCGTTTGCAATCAACTGTTTGCTTGCAAGGCAGTTGCGCTGATCTCTCGGCTAACAATGCTTGGCATTTGAAAATAGCAATAAAAGAAAAAACAATTCAATAAATGTCTGGAAATGAATAAGTTAACTGTCGCAAATTCAAAGCTTTATTTTTTTTCTTGTACATAGTATTTAATCCTTTTTTTGTGGGAAATAGCTGGATGAAGACTTGTTGGAAGAAAACTTTTTAAAAAAGATAAAGAAGTGTTAAGTAGGGGGAGGAAGAAAAACAAATTACTGAATAATCTGACCTATACTGTGAACAAGGAAATGAGACGGTAAAAGCAGTAACGTTTATTGCTTTATTACAATGTAACTAAAAATGAGTATGCAATTTAAATTAAAAACACATTTAATATATCAAAAATATGTAGATATAATATTACATAATCAAAACTGGCTCAAAATATTTCACAAAGAAACTTCACTAACGTAAATTTAATTATTTTTTTTAGAATCTAGAAGGTTATTCAACCTTAAGTTTGATCACAGGGCAACATTAAAAAAAAAAATCTGAATGCTGGCATCCAAAATAATAAATGCAGCACATATATTATGAGAGAATCCCACAACCCACCATTAGCTTGGTTTAGCAGACATTTCAAAATCATCATTAAAATGTTTGCTCATTACTATTATTAAAACAGGCAAAACTCTCCATGCAGTAGTGCCACTCAGTCACAAGCTAGAAACTAGTCTGGGGATATTGGATGAGTAGGCACTAGATAGGGATTTTATTCACAAGCCTTCTGACATCCATTGATTACTCTGGCTTGCACAGAGTGCCACTACTGTAGGGAGAGTTTTGCCTGTTTTTATTGAAACAGTAGACCAAGATATAAGAATTGTTTATAAAACATCAATTTAATGAGAAATTTGTGATAGTTTGGCTTCATTTAGCTTCATTTACTAAACTATTGCAATAAACATCAAAATAAATATTTATTAAACTATTTATATATAGGGGATTTGAACTGACTTTCACACAACCCTCAACTATCCATGCTATTTTATACTGCTGATACCCTTGATCACACACATGTTGAAAAGGTAAATAATCACCAAACATGTATTTTGTGTTAAACCACCACTCATCAGTTGGTCCAGATTATCATCTCCACACATATATGCAATCAATGCTCAGCTTATATTAAATTAGTCAATCTTCATACTTTAATGGACAGGCTTCAATCCATTCCATTCCACAACTCTTCAGCTGTCCATTTCCTTGAAAATCTGCTCAAAGCCCACATTGGATAATTGAGGGTCATGTGAAAGTTTGAGATCAAACCCCCTATATATTACATATTGCAGTGCAGGTATGAAAAAGGCTGTATTGTAGGGGGAAAAATTCATATATTAAACTATTTATATTAATTTCAATGCTTTTAGTTATCAATTGAAATATCAAAATTTCTAAGCAGGCTGCACGTGGCTCATGGAAAATATTTTTTTCTCAGCTCTGACCTAAAATAAATTATCAAAAATGGTAAACCTAAATAAATAAATTTTATATTGCTTTTAATATTCATATTTATTTATTTCAATACTATTGAGAAATAGGATAATTTAAATACCTAAATGGTTTATGATTGTTGAAATATTAATATTTTTACTTGATTTGGAAAAATCAATAATCTCAAAAAAATTCCAGGAATCAATAAGCTAGGTTAGCTACACTCTATTTTTAATAAATTTATGTTTCAGTTTCTAGTAGTATATGAGCGACTACTATGAAAGTAATGAATGTTTACAATTAGGAGGATAAGAAATGGTACTATAAAATTATTTTTAATCCAGAAAGATTGTTAATCTGGGATGATTTGAAAGCAAAGAGTGGTGGTTTATTAGTATTGTATTTATGCTGAGGCTAAACTGTCTGTACTGTAGTACCACAAGTGTAAGCCAGAGTAATCAATGGATGCAAAAAAAATTTTGCATAAAATCCCTAACTAGTGCTTACTCATCCAATATCCCCAGACTAGTTTCTTGCATCCATTGAGTACTTTGGCTTGCACTGGTGGCACTACTGTATGAAGAGGTCAGCCTCTGCATAAACGGCTTGTGTAAGGATAAGAAATGGTGATCATGTGATGTTTAGTAGTTTAAAACTGATCCTGCCAAATAGGATTATGGTGATTGTGGTTATTAAAGAATCAAAAAGTATGGATGCTGAACTGATTTTAGATCTATATAACTATACAAGCAAATGAGCTTGAATTGAAAATATTATTGTGTTTCCATTTTGCACTCTAAACTTTATAGTTAGCTAATAAGCTAAAAGGTGGCTGCTGGAGGATTGCATCAGATTCTAAGATCTAGGTACAATGCTCTCAGATCTAAGGCTTCTCACTGACTAGTCTGGTGATATTGGATGAATAGACATTAGATAGGGATTTTATGCAAAAACCATCTTGCATCCATTGATTACTCTGACTTGGACTGGTGACACTACTATATGGAGAGTTTAGCTTCTGTGTAAACAGCTTGTGTACGCATAAAAATAGCGATCATGTGATGTTTAGTAGTATTATATTTGTATATAATAAATTGATATTTGATTACTTACATTCTTCACAAATAGATCAGTCATATTGAGATATTAATAATCATTTCTTTACTCATTTCTTCTCAACATTTAAGTAACAGAAATTTTTTTAGAAGAGATAAGAAATATTTAAGCATATCTGGCAATATTAGTTAGCATTTGAGCTAATCACTTCTAACATATTTAACTTAAAATAAAATAGTGAGGAAAGTATGAAAGAAGGAAATGTTTCTTCTCAAATTCTTATTTCATAAGTGCTAATTTTTTTTAAAAAAAAATCAATCTTGGCTTACACTCTCTGCATTACACAAATAAAACTAGACACAATTACTACATACCAACATTTAGAATATTGTTAATCACAAACTATTATCTAGACAAAATAATAACGGTGACCTTTAACATTTTATAAGTAAACAAATTACTAAATACCACATTTAAAATTAAAGAAAAACAAGATTGATAAATAGTTATAAATAATAAACCTAATATTAATGAGCTTCTTGTTTGATTTTTGTCCATTTTAATCCAATGTTCTATTTAAGTGATCAGTGATATAATAATCTATAAAAGAAAATATAGCCAACTGCTGATATAAATAAATGAAGGGGAGAAAAAACAAGTTTTTCAGTTTTTTAGATTTTTAAAAAAGATTACATCTAACTGCTTATTGGAGAAAATCTCCAAAAAGAAAACATACTTTTCAAACTCCTTATAGATTTTCTTTTATAAAAGATTATCTTCAATTGCTAAATTGAGATAAAAAAGAAATCATTGAATAAGCTGATGTGCATTTTAATTAAACAAGAGAGGGTAAAAAAAATAGAGACTTAATTAGTAAAGTTACATTTTACTACTCCCACCACACATCCTCTAAAATTTTGATTTAGATATTCATTCCAATAATGCACACATCCTTATATATATATATTTTAAATTTGTGTTTCATTATAAAGGAGCATATAATATTTTCATCATAAAACAAAATTATAAATCTATTCTAATTTTAATTAGTTTTTTATTTTATTTAAATTTTTGCCTAATAAATATAAATACAATCAACATTTTACAGCAGTTTTAAAACTCAGAAGTATAGTTTTGTTTTCAATAAATATATTTTGTCATTCAATTTAAATTAAACCAAGTTCTTGAACAGAATTATAATGTTTTCCAAGCAGACTTTTGCAGATATATGCATAAGATTAATAGCTTGGATTCTGGGATTAAGCAATATGAAAAAATCAATAGTTTTCTAACAATCAAATATTGTTATATATCATTTCTATTCTATAATTTATCTTGTAATTCATTTCCTTATCAATTTCATTACTTATATAAACTAGAAGGTCTTTGAGAAATGAAATTAAGTTTTAGAGAGAGAGGCAAAATTCTCCATACAGTAGTGCCACCCAGAATAATCAATGGATGCAAGAAAGTTTGTGAGTAAAATCCCTAATCTAGTGCCTACTCATCCAATATCCCCAGACTAGTTTCTAGCTTGTGGCTTTCATCAATGAGGAGTCTTGGATATGAGAGCACTGCACCTAAATCTTAGAATCTGTATAACTCTCCAGCAGCCACCTTTTATCTTTTTAATTAACTATAAAGCTATGAGTCCGAATTGAAAATACAATGTTTTCAATCCAAACTCATGTGTTTGTATATTCATATAGATATGAAACCACATTTTGGGGTCTTTGATTATTTAATAATCATAGACACCATCTTCTATGGGTAGCACTGATATTGAACCATTAAACATCACATGATCACTATTTCCTATGCTCATAAGCTGTTAAAACAGGGGCAAAACTTTGCATACAGTAGTGCCACCCAATGCAAATCAGAGTAATCAATGAATGCAAGAAAGTTTGTGCATAAAATCCCTATCTGGTGCCTACTCATCATTCAATATCCCCAGACTAGTTTTTAGTTTGTGGCATTCATCAGACACCAAAATGTATAGATTCTGAACTGCAGATCTATATGACTATACAAACAAATAAGTTTGGATTGAAAACATTATTGTGTTTTCATTTTGGAATCTTAGCTTTAGAGTTAATTAAAAAACTAAAAGGTGGCACTACTGTATGGAAAGTTTTGCCTATATTTTAACAATATTTTTTTTTTTTAAAAATCCCACTTTTCTTCTTATCTAAGGTTTTCTCACTTTCATTTTCTTCCAAAGTACAAACATTCCAAGTCACTTTTAATCAAGACTATTTCCACTAAAGATAACATTATAAAATATAGATAATTAAATATGGAAAATAATGTAAAATAATTAACTTCATCTTGATAAAGTAAATAAGATATCATTATAAACAAAAAGCATATATTTATTATTTTGAATAATTTACAGCACCAAATTTTAACAAATACATTTTATAACTTGTTTAAAACAATAGGAATAATTATTATAGTGGCGTTAAAATGTAGTTCTTCATGCTATAGTATACTTGTTTAAAACCTATTCACATACTCCGACTTCTTTTCTACCAAGCAGTTTCCGAATTGTTGGAAAAAAAAAAAAAGCTTAAGTGATAGATGATTGTGAAGTAGGTAGTTAATGTAAATAGCATATATATATAAACGTAAGCACAAAGATAAAAAAATAATTTTTTTATTAATTTGAATTAATTGTTCGTATTTATTTTACTTTGTCTTTCATCTACCTCATAGCCAATACATCCTTTACAGTTACAATATATATAAAACCATAGATATTAGAGTTTGGGTGCTTTAACTAATAAAATAAGTGATTTATAATAAGAGGTAAACAGTTTATTGCTGAAATATGAAAAAAATTCGGAAATCAGAAATTTCAGACTAACACTGCTTTACTAATATATGCTATAGTATCATTAGGAACCACAGTGATAGTAGTAGTAATTTTACCAAAGACAAAGAAAATTGCCTGCAGTTACCTTATTAATCCTTTTTACAGTTATATTGGGTTAAAAACCTTATTATGATGTAACTTTTTGCTTATTAGTTTGATTGCACAACGCAATAAAAATATCAATACGCAGGTACAATTTTGGTCTTTTTCTCTTGAATAACTTTAATACACACTTGCTATATTATAGCTATCTTTAAAAAAAGATTAAATCAAAATATTAAATCTTTTATTTGTCTGAAGGTTTGTAATGATGGTATATTATTAGATGTAATATGTTGGACTATTTCCATCATCTATGAGTAAAAATGTTGAATGTATAGAAAATTTTAAACTTTATTTAAACTTTCCAAATACAAACAACTTGTTAGTAATAACACACAAATAGACAACACAAGTTAGTAATTACACAACATTTTGAGTGGTATTATTCTCCATTCTTCTTCAGGTGTTGCTGACTTATATGCACAGTGACAATATTTGCTTAAAAGTTGAACTCACACCTTTAGATTCTATCGAATTTAAGGCAAATGCTCTAACCAACTGAGCTATTTTATCAAAGGCAACATATAGTAGAAATTTGATATATTTATATATGAGGGTTGGTTCAAATCCTCCAGAGTCCTTCAATTTTTTTTATATGAGCAAGGCTAATTAGTTCTTTTTAAATTATTATATTATTGTTTAATATTTTTCTTAAGAGCAAGATTATTTACCATTGTCATATGAGCAACTTCCTTGAATTTTCTTCTATGCATTTTTTCCTCTTTATCCAATGCATAGAAAAAAATTCAAGGAAGCTGCTCATATGATGATGGTAAATAATCCTACAAATCAACATAGTGTTGCAATACACAGTGTATGGAAGCCTCTAATTAATCTTGCTCTTAGGAAAAATATTAAACAATAATAAAAAAACTAATTAGCCTTGCTCATTAATAAAAAATAACAACTGAAGAACTCAGGAGGATTTGAACCAACCCTCATATATAAATATATCAAATTTCTACTATATGTTGCCTTTGATAAAATAGCTCAGTTGGTTAGAGCGTTTGCCTTAAATTCGATAGAATCTAAAGGTGTGAGTTCAACTTTTAAGCAAATATTGTCACTGTGCATATAAGTCAGCAACACCTGAAGAAGAGTGGAGAATAATACTACTCAAAATGTTATGTAATTACTAACCTGTATTGTCTATTCGTGTGTTATTATTAACAAGTTGTTTTATTTGGAAAGTTTAAAATTTTCTATACATTCAACATTCACTCATAGATGATGGAAATAGTCCAACATATCACATCTACTAAATCTTTTAATCACTAATTTTAAGGAAAAACTTGTTGTAATTGATCTACAAAAAATATTAAACTTACTTGCCAAGTGGAAGAATAAAAAAAAAAACTAAAAATAAAAAAATAAAAGCAAATGTCTCCTGTTTTGATTATTATTGCAAAAAAAAAATGTATTAATATATAATTACATTTTAAAGTTGTTGTTTTTTTGGAATTACATGTTAGATTATTTCTATCACCTAGTTTAATTGTCAAATGTTTTTTTAAAAAATTTGATAATAATTAATAATTTTCCAAATATAATTAACAATTGTTAATTACACATAGATTAGTATATTACACAAAAATGAATAGAAACCAATCCTCATGAGAGAATGGTATTATGAAAAGGTATCATGCTAACTGTCGTGTTTTGTAAAAATATGTACATTCAAATTCAATTATAACTTTTTTGTACTCCAGAAAAAAGTAAGGGGAATATATTAGAGAAATATATTTTTTTAGATCGCTAACTGATAGGAGAAAATATTTACGTAATTGTGATAAAAAAAATTGCATTTGATAAATGTCAAGAAATATTTGCTAATTACAAATATTTCCTGATACAATAGAAGTTGAACCTACTAATTAAACATGCAAAGATAAAAACAAGACGTTAACAATTAAGAATAAACTCTGGATTGCTGTGAATTTATCAAATGAAGTGTTGGTAAGAGTTTTTAATGTATAGGAGCTGTAAGAAGTACTCCAGTGTGTGAAGCCAAAATGATCATGAGCAGCAGCTGAATGATGCCAAAAAACTCCGTTAGTTCAAGGAGCAGAGCCAAAGTGTTGAAAACTGAGGCTGAGGAAACTCTCCAGCAAGCAGCAACCTGGATGTGTATCATGGGAATTGAACCATAAGGGAACTACATATAGTGCGTTGGAGTGTGTCAATAACTATTTGCTACTAATAACTTTTCACTATTATTCCAGTCTACAAAATGAATGTGAAGACCTGGAGCACTGACATCTCCAACTTATCCAATGAGGAAATTTTGTAAAATATATGCATAGTGAGAGAGAAAGTGGTTTGAGTTTCTGAGTCGATGGATAGTTGCAATATGGTTGAGTTGAGATGAGAATCATTTGGTAAAATATAAATAAATTTTGATTTTTTCTAAAAACATTTAACAATCTAGATTGTGAAAATAGTCAAAAATGCCTTCACCACAAACTTTAAACAGCTTTATATAGAAAAATAATTATAAATTTAACATACAGAAAATATACATATAAAATTAACATTACCATCACAACTTTTATTA
Organism: Epiperipatus broadwayi; assembly: GCA_028023455.1. Classification (NCBI taxonomy): domain Eukaryota; kingdom Metazoa; phylum Onychophora; class Udeonychophora; order Euonychophora; family Peripatidae; genus Epiperipatus; species Epiperipatus broadwayi. The sequence goes on along the minus strand of JAQFVV010012394.1, from coordinate 13,637,926 downwards.
ATTATGATAGTCTTAAGGCAATGATTCCATTTTTATCTAAAGATTATTCATTATTTTAATAAGGGTAGGAGTGTAGACAGGCATATATAAACTTATTTCAAGTTAAAAACATTTTATCAAGTTCAGAAACATCTCTAAAGTGTTAATCTATTTTCTTTAAATTTTAACTATTTTCTAGACTAGAGAATGTTGAGAAACATTTTGATTTATGACTATAAAGATTAATATGTACATTGTCAAGCATTGGTGATCGACAGCTGCCTTACAAGCAGTTGTCCCGGGTTCGCTTCCTGCCCGATGCTTTGACACATGAAAAAAAAAAAGATTAGTATGTACATTTAATGTTATCATGGACAATTTATTTTCCATTTCAAAATTAAATGATAAATTCACTGTTTTTAAATGCTTCCTACTTAAAAATTAGTCATTGATTCACCAATTCTACTAACAAGTCAAAATTCAAAGAAATTAATTATAAATTTTGATATTCATCTATTTCATGACAAGAAAATCTTTTAATCTCCGTTTCCACAAAAAATTCAATATCATATTATTACATTTTTTAATTACAAGTGTCAAACTTACTCCACCCATATTTTTGACACCATCCACTCTGGATAAATACAATAATGATTATCACTAATCATTTATTCAACTAGGGATTATCTCTAGCTCAGATATAAACTTTAAACCTGTTAAAGATTATAAATAGTCAAAATAAGAGTCATATATCACATGACCCTATCTCTTAAGCTTGTAAGTTATAAAACAATGAGGATTGCCAATTCCTCTACAAGCTTTATAATAAATGCTTAGCCAGAGCCAGCACTTAAAATATCTCTGTCAGGAACCCCTCCCCAAACCCCTGACCATGGTTTCGTGCTTTGGCACTCCTCAGAGAGGTTCAGAGTAGGTTCAGACACTAGATCTAAAAATACCAATCCAAAGCCAAGCACTCATCTAAAAGTTATCTATTGAGTGGAAAATCTGAAATTTTCAGACATCTACATGTCTTCAAACCCAGCTATCCACCTCAAATAGCTATATGGGGTTGATAGATCTTCAGCCATACCATATATTAGTAGTCTTAGCAATATACAATTGCATAAGACTTATGGCAGAGACTATAAATAGTCAAAATAAGAGTCATACATCACATGACCCTATCTCTTAAGCTTGTAAGTTATAAAACAATGAGGATTTCCAATTCCTCTACAAGCTTTATAATAAATGCTTAGCCAGAGCCAGCACTTAAAATATCTCTGTCAGGAACCCCTCCCCAAACCCCTGACCATGGTTTCGTGCTTTGGCACTCCTCAGAGTTAAATATTTCTGATTTTTAAAAAAATTAAATATGAAGTTGAAAAAATGACTAGTGATATTCATTACTGTATTTACTCAGAATGGATGGTATCAAAGATATGAGTGAAGAAGTACGTTTGACACATGTAATTTTTAATAATTTACTATTGATTATGAGAGATAGTGATCTGAACCAACTGATTAATACTGGTTCAGCATAAAATGCATCTGGGGTCATTTGTCTTTTATTATATCTTTATTCATATGATTTGAAAAAAATGTGTGATGGTGTGGGAAGTTGCTTAACGTAGTTGCTTCCAAGCAGCTGGCCCGGGTTTGCTTCCCGGTCAACGCATTTGACATATGAAAAAAACAAACATTAGCACTTCTATGAAGTTGAGATTTTCTTAAGTTTTTACTATGTATTTAACAAATGAAGTACCTTGTGCAGCAACTTCCATCATAATATATGAAATATTCAAAGGTTATTTTCACAGCATTTATACTGCAATGCAACGGTATCAGATACCCCCTCCCCCCAAATATTCATTACATTAAACTCTTTTATGCAAATTCTTAATCAACTCTATAAGTTTTTGATGTTGTAGTTTTTATTAGCTTGGAATTTATTCACATGGTAAACAAACTTGGATTAGGTGTTCATCAAAATGTACTTATGTGGTGAATTTACTGGCTTTTTACCAATTAATTTAAGTTCGAGAAAACGTCATAGCCTTCGTATTCAAATGTCTTATAGCTTTTCAAGAGAGATCAATCTGGTTTATTTGAAGGCAGTATGAATGAGTATGAGTGAATGAATTTTTTTTTTCATATTTATATTTATGACAGACAAAAATACAGTATGACATTTATTCCTTGGACACTGCAAAAAATGTCAGATTAATGCAATATGGGTGATCAAAGGCAGAAGACATTAAGAATCTTCTGGCTGCCATTTGATATTTTACTTAGTTACCTACAAGTGTAGATGACTTTCAGCTGAAGAAAAACTGTAAGATTTGCAAGAACAACAATTAGAATATTAAACAAAACAAGAATGGTCATCATAAGAAGAAAAAATAATGAGACCATTCAATTTGAAAATTAGCTACATACTTCATAATAAAAATCCAGATGAAAGATTGAAGTCTAATACTATGGATAATGATGATATTCAAACAGATTGACAAGATCATTTATTCAACTTAATGACAAATACCAAATTAAGCTAATTAGATTTATTCTCCATCAACTTATAATGAAAAGTAAAAAAAAATTATGCAGATGCACATAATGCTTTTAATAAGATCTGTTTACATTGAAACGATTGTAATGGAAGATTTTAATGTTAAAATTAGGAAATGATTAAAAGAGAAAGTGCTGTGAGTAAATTTTGGTTACAGAATTACAAATGTGAGGAGTATAGACTTAAAATTTCCTGTATATTGTGATTTTTTTTTGAGATACATTCAAAGAGGAAATGAATATGAAAATATCCCAGTGAAGATAAAGTAAAACTAAATTAAATTTTGACTAATATAAAATATGTATTGCAAGACAAGCAATCAGCGATTTGGCAGACAAAAGCTATGACAAAAGACAACATTAATGGGCACTATACCTGTCTTTAGCAAAATCCCAACGAATTTAAACAAGAAATTGTAAATCATTTAAAAATATTAGAAACTTCAAAAATGGCTTATTCTCAGATAAATCAATAAGAAGTTAAGTGGCATTCCATAAAAAAAAAATGAGAAGAATGAAAACCAAAGTAAAAATTTGGGTGATCATATCAAAGAAAGTGAAAATATAAATACAAATGGTATTAAGACTGAAAAAAATGCTAACAATGACACTAAAATGGGGAAAGAGAAAGTTAGTAGACAAAAAAAAACCAGCAGTTCATCAGTAAATTTTCAACTGAGGAATGTATGAAGTAAAAAATAAAAAAAAATATGAAAATATTTTAAGTGATGTGTTTGGAAGAATTAAATATCTGGAATTTTGTAAACGATATAGGTTTATGATACAAAGAAATATAATTGTAAAATGGCAAAAAAAAAAAAAAAAAAGCTATAAAAGAGAACAAAAATATCAAAAGTATAAGACAATATATTGATATTGGAAGAAAAGTTAAGCAAAAAAAAATGTGAAAGAATTTTATGAGAAGCTTCATAGTAATAAAAAATTAACAAAACAACTGCACCAAAACATTTTTCAAAATTCCAAATATTTTAAATGATGAGATAAAATATGCAATTAAATTCTTGAAGAATGAAATAACTCTCATAAATGATGAAAGTATTGTAGATATTTTACAGGGAACAGATAATAAAAAAATATTAACAAAGTTATATATCAAATGATTAAATAACAAAAATGTATTATGATTGGAAGAATTCAAAAAAAAATATTTAATAAAGGAAAAGAACGAAAACATTGATATTACAGAGCTAATAGTAAATATATAATAAAAACCCTAGAATTCATTTGCAAAGAATTGAGGACTTATATCAATCAAAAAAAAAATCTGAATTTAAAAGAAGTTCTGAAGAAAGATTGTTAGGGCAATCGAAACTATAAACTGTAAAAGAGGGTAGTAAATAAAGCATTGTGTAACAGTAGTAAAGTGCATGGATGATTTAGTATTACATGATAATTTAAAAGACATTAACTATTAATATTATAAAGAAATGTGAAGAGATTCCATGAGAAGACAGATTCAAATTAAGATCTTCAATAACAGTATGTGATTTGATGCACTGGAGCTTATTTTTTGGAGTCAGGAATCTCTCAACCACTATGCCCAGAGAAACCTGTTAGCCACCTTATCTTCCCCTTTCCATTCCCCCAACCAAGCATAAAAACCAAAAACCCACTTGCTGTATAATTAATTACTTTGTTTATATTTATTCTCCCACAACTTCATAATTGTACACTTTCTGCATGCAGGCATTTACATTCAATTAATAGATGTCTAATATTTTCTATGCCTTCTTTACATAATTTGCACACTACATCATCCATATTTTTCCATTTATGTGTATCTTCCCTTGCTGCTAAAGATCCTGTTCGAGCCTTAAACAGTAAACTACTTTCCTTCCTATTATCATAAATTAACTCACACCCATTATTCTGTTTACTTATATATATATATTTGCTCTTTTTACTCTCCATACTAGTTTTCCATCTCTCCAAACCTAATTTTTATTACTGCATCTATTCTTCTATCTCATTCCTTGCCACTATAACACTCAACAATTCTCCAACACAATCACCCCATCTTTTTTGCATAGGTATACTGACAAAGACTTCATCCAAATCTTCCGTATACGATATTACCTTTCTCACCCATCTTGTTACCTGTCCTTTACACATATAACTCAATTACATACTATTCTGGCTATTATCTTATTATCAATAAATTGCAATCTACCAAACATTTTCACTTTGCTTTTTGCAAACTTGACCATCCCATTTCTCCTTGAATTGCTTCTTTTGTCATCCACACATCTGTATCTAATACATGTCTTCCAACTTCTCTTTGAACTTTTTCTAGGTAATCTAACATCCTTTTACTAACACATAATGCATCACTACCATAAATTAATCCTGCTACTGCCACTCCCTTCCATACAATTCTAGTTTATTATATAAAAACACTGTTAATTTCTTTATCAGTCCCTTTCTTTTCTTTGCTTCATTTATCAATTTTTTCTCCCATTCACCCAAGCAATTTACTTAAGATGATTCCCAAATAGTTATATCTATTCACCACATTCAACTTTATATTCCTCAATAAAAATTCTTTCACTTTCTCCAGTGTTTATCATGATTACTTTTGATTTTTCTTCACTAAATTTATTCTCCATACTTTACCCACTCTTGCGCATGTTTTCAGTATAACTTCCATATCTTCCTACATTCTGTGCACAAGAAGATATCATCTATTTAAAATTGTTTCATATATTAAATACATTATTATAAACTTATTTGTAATCGAGTATTATGAAAGGTAAATTACAGTTGAAATTCAAGTCTTTTATAATGCACTCAGCATGCTTTCAGCAAACTACTGCCAAGTCATAATACTGTATTAATTTAGCAATATGATTCTGCCAGTGGTCTGTCAAATGTATGCTTAGTGATTACAAAAGTCTTGAATTTCCACTTTTACTTTTTTTTAATACTCGATTACAATAAATTTATAAGAATTACATTAATTAAAGAAAACAGGATTAAATATTTGGAATTACAGACATCATTATTACAACTGAGAGTCTCACATTCCTATGACCTTCATGGCTTACCCATCAGTCTTCCAATGAGTATCCCAAAACTAAAATAAAAAGACTGATTGATACAATAAATTTTGAATTTCTGAAAAACTATATATATTCTTTAATGAAAATCCAAATAATTAGTCATTATTAACGAGTATCGTTAACTATTGTAGTCCCTAGATAAGAACTTTTTGATATTACTTAAAAAATAATTAATAAAATATGCAAAGAATATATATAATAATTTCTCCCCACATCGCTCTTTGATAGAAATCTAGATTCCTGTCAAATGGAAGGATTTGAATCATGTAAACCCTTCTTTATAAATTAAATATGTCAAAGTTATCTTCTTTTTTTAAAAACAATTATTTAAATCTTGTGGTATCTAATACTATTATATTTATTCAGATTTCTAGAAGAATGTGTCTTTTATAGACAAATTTCAGAAAAAAGAGGAATTTAACAACAAAAATAACTTAAACACAAAAACAGCTATATTTTAGTCTTGGATAGGTTAGGAAGTTTCATCAAAGATGTTAATACATCAATTTTTACTATTACTCTGCAAGACTAAATTCAACTACAATCTTACGATTTGGAATGGAATTTCAAAAGGTTTTGTCTTCTTTCACTTGCATTTGAAATAAACATATTTTTATACAGAGAATCCCAATGTAATATTAAAAAAAAGTTCTGGGAGAAGTTGTTCATCTTGATGTATTAAACACCTAAAGAACATTCTATGTGGTATGCTTTAAGATCCTGGGGGAGGGGAATTATTTTAAAAACAATATTCTACAATAAATATAAAATGATTTTTGGCAATCAAAAATAAAATTTAAAACAGATTGATAAAATATTTTCTTGAATAACTAAAGCAGTTTCCTATCAGATAAAACAAAATGAAACTGAATTGCTGCATGTATGTGTGTTTAATTAAAAACAGATATATTAATCTTTGAAATTTAAAGTTTATATATGGACTAGGGATAATCACTTGTTTAATAAATGATGAGTCATAATCATTACAATATTTATCTAGGGGGAATTGTATCAAAGTTGGGTGTGAAGAATGTTTGACACTCTTAAATCAAAATGTAACAATTTACTATTGATAAACACTGAATGTATGATAAAAATACATGGGAGAGATAGTGACCTGGGCCAATTGTTGGGTGTTGATTCAGAAAGAAGTGCATCTTGGAGATCATTTGTCTTTTAAAATGTTTTTATTCATATGTTTCAAGAATGTGTGGAGGAGTGGAGGTCATTAAATACAACTATTTAAATAAAATATTTGTGAATAAACTCTACTTACTGCAAATTGTCTTATTTTTAAAATCAAACAACATTTAAGTGGAAATATATGGTGCAGAACCTTATCTTCTCATTATTTTTAAAATTAAATTGTAATTTTCCACTAATCTAATAGAGAATAACCTAGTGCATTTTCATGTTATTCTTGAATTTTTTTTGGTTTGTAGAATAATTTACTTGCTTTCTACTAACCAAAATTTGTAGGTTTAAATTTCTTCTATCACCCACTTCTTTTTAATTTAATTTAATAAAACTTTAATATTAAAAATGATAATACAAATTTTAAACCCTTATATTCTGTAATAAATAAATTGTATGGTTACATTATCGTAAATGGCAGCATATATGTTCATGTAAAAGATTACATGGCATTGGAGAAATAAAGTGATATGCTATGCTGAGAGTAAGACAGCTCCATTCAACAAATCAAATTCAATTTCTTTTGCCTCAACTGGAAATGAATCAATAGCTTCTAATTCTTGAGTCAACCAGTGTGGCCACAAGCTATATTTAGAATATTCTATTATTTTCCATCTTTTTTTTTTTAAATTAAACTTATAAATTGATAATTATGACTCATAGGATGCTATGCTTCTGTATAATAATTGAAATCCTTCAAACAATACAAATTCATATATATATATGTGTGTGTGTGTTAATATTTAAATTACAGCATACTTCCAGACATTACTTGTTTCAAACATATATTCTTTGACAGAATAGCTCAGTTGGTTAGCGTTGTCTTAAAATATAGATCTAGATATTGACAAAATAAATTCAATGTTGCATTTAGATTAAATGAATCTCATGCAGATGGCACAGTCTATTGACATTGTTTACAATATTACTGTGCTGTTGATATATCCTTTAGTACAAGAATGTAAAAGATATGAACAACCTTAGCAACTTGAATGAGATTGATTCATTTGAAATATGTCATGAAGACTGTTTACATTTTTCTGATGTCTTGAACAGTATGATTGAAATAAATAACATTTGATAAGAAAAATGTAACGTAAATATTGTGAACAACACATGGGACATAATTTGTAATTGATCTTTGTTTATTAGATATATTTAAACTGTAATGTAAAATGAAAATATATATTGGAATTAATAATAATTTAAGATTTAAAAGCATGGTTATTAGTTAACAATATAAAGCAGTTAAATAATGCTATATCTAAATATATGTAATTTAAATTGATATATGTATATATTTAGAAGATGTAACATGACTATATAAAAAAAATGAATAAATGAACACAAAAAGAAATCATGAGAACTCTCAAGGAAATTTCTACTAACTGTTGCCTTTGATAGAGCAGCCTAATTGGTCACAGCATCACTTATAATTTAATATTCATAAATTTAAAGGTCTCTAAGTTCGAACAAGCAACATTTGAATTAGAGAGAAGAATAATACAACTTGAAACATTGTTTAATGTATTAACCTATATACTATTATTAACAATGAAGATATTTAAAAAGTTTAAATATAGTTTGAATCTTTCTAAAAAAAATTAACAATTAATATTAGATGATCGAAGTAGCCAAACATATAATTACAATCAAAATACCATCATCACAAACTTTTGGACAAACACAAAAACAAATTCTTTATGACTAAAAATAAAAATACCTGTGAGAAATTGAGAATAGTTAGTATCTGTATAGTTGTTTGGATCAGTAAATGCCCTTATTTTAACAGAATAGGTGGATCCAGGTTTCAGGGGACCATTGCAGTACAAAATCTCACTAGTGCATTTCTCATTTCCAATTTCGTATTCTATTTCATCTTCATTCTTGAATGGATTGAATGGCAGAGAGGTTTGATAGGGTGGCCACTGATTTTGTCCCTGCACTTCAGACCAAGAAAATAATTTAACCATGTTTTTATCATACGCAATAATCTCAGCAACTATTATGATGTAATACAAGACTGCCCCATGATAATCATCAAAAAAACTTTTTGCAAATTTGATTGTAAGAGTTGTTTTAGTTGATTCCGTAAGTTGTGGAGTATGCTTAGTTGGAGGCGGAGCTAAAAAAAATTAATAGTCATATTATAAATTATGGAAATTATAGATGATATAAAATCAGAAAAAAATTTGAATTAAATGTCATAATATTAATAAAAAAAATAGTGATAAAAATAATTCCTGACTGGTTTTCTAATATTATTTTACTATATTTTTCTAACATTATTAATTGTATTATTATAGTTAAAATCATTCCACCGCAAAATGAAGATCTATCTTCAGTATTTTTGCTGCCTGACTAGTGACATTTCTAGCATGGGAATTGAACCTGGACTCTTGAGTATTGAATTTTAAGGGAATGCTCTAACCAACTGAGGCATCCTGCCAAAGGCTCAGTTGGTTAGAGCGTTATCTTAAAATTCAATACTCAAAGAAACTAAAGGGTCCAGGTTCAATTCTCATGCTAGAGGGGAGAATAATACCTCTCAAAACATTGTGCATATGCTAACCTGTGTGCTTTTACTAACAGTTGAATGTATTTGGAATATTTAAATAAATTAAATTTTTCTAAAGACATTCAATACTCATATTAGATGATGGAAATAATCCAACATATAAGTACAACTAAAACACCATCATCACAAACCTTCAAAAAAACATCTATATTTTAGATTTCAAATGTAAAAATAAAACAAATAAAATCTACTTTATACATATTAGACTATCTTCCCTATTAATGAAATATTAGAATTCCTTTGTGTCTAATTGGTTGATCAATTCAGCTCCTGCTGACATTACTTAATATTTTCTTATCTATTGAGAATTACTTACTTAACTTTATTTTTTGTTAGAATTCAATTAACGTTTTCTTATTTTAGGATTTTAAGAAATCTAATTAAGTTGCTTTATCCAGTTTGTAAATTTTATTTTGCTTATTTTTCCTACAATTTATATAGCTATTTTCTCTAATTTTATGTGTGTGTATGTATATTAACATACACACACATACATAACACACTTCCTTCTAATTCTGAAATTAAAACTGTCTCTGAAATCAAGATAAACTCATAAAAATAACTTGGTTTCTTTCTTTTTGTTTTAACCTGGTCAGGAGTTGGATTTACAACTGCTTCATTTCTGGTAGAAATCATCTTGAATTCTTGTTTAGGTTCCTTTATTTGGGTCAGAGTCATTTCCTTAAATATTACCAGTATTAAGACCTATATTCATGTTCTTTCACAATTGATCGATGTGCTTATTAATTTTTTGCCTTTGTTTATATGAACAATCATCATGTTTTGACAGAAACCATATGAGACTACTGCTTGAATCCAAAATTTATTTAGACTGTTTTTGGGCCACAATCTTTTAATGTGGCACAAACTTACATGTAATAGCTTCTTGTTAACTATAATCCTCATTGGGTATTACATTTGACAACTTGGTATGCAGCTTGTGACCTAAATATAATTCTGTGAATGATTTTCCTAATTTAATAGCCAAAATTGAGTGCTAATAGAGAAGTGTGGTACAAATTATTTATATTTTCATTTTCCCCCAATTTGTTGAGTGATGATTTTAAATTTTAGACAGCATTTTTGGCTAATCTACTGATAGTAGTATATGGGTGTGACTATATTTTATCTCATATTCTTTCATACATTCTTCAAACTTGTCTAACATAAATCAGGTTTCATTATCAGAAACTAAAGTGTCTGGAAGACCACGATGTGAAAAAAATTCATGTAATTTTTCAATTGACTCATCAGAACTAGTATTCTTAATTAATTTGTTTTTTTCCCATCCTGAATATGAATCAACAACCATGAAAAATAAGTATTCATTAAATGGACAAGCATGATCAATGAAGATCTTAAAGCTTTTGGCTATGCCTCAAAATTTTTAAGTGGCACATGATTGACACTAGCCAGAACTTTTAATTAAGTTTTACATATCATAATTAATATTCAACCACAACACACAATTATGGACTAAAGCTTTTTCACTGATTATGTCTATATGTCCTTCACATTTTAATTTTAAGCAGGAACCATTATCCTCAACTGGAATTAATATACAATCAACCACCAGAATACAGCCTTTGCAAACTGATAATTTATCACAGACATTTCAAAATTCTTTATGGGGAACATTTGATGCTTATTAGACCAATCCATTCAGATTTAGCATGTAATCACTGGTAACCATCATCTTCATCAGCTCAACCAACTCCTGCTTTACCATTAAGAATCTGTGATTTAAGCATATCAACACAATTAATTTCAGTTTCTTTTTCATTGCTCTCAGTCTCATCTGGAATATGGAATAATGCATTATCATAACTAATTTGCTTTCCCTTTCTATATTTTAATATGTGGTCATAGTTAGCTAGTATATTTAGCCATATGAGGGCTGAGATGATCAAGAATTTGTTTGCTTGCTAAAATTCCCAGTAAAGGTTTATGATCCATTATGATTAACTGAAACACACAAGCTTATTATATACTTGTGTCTATATATGTAATATATAGAGTATATGAGCACAAACTTTCACATGACCCACCACTCTCCACACTATTTCATAATACTGATACACTTGAATACTTATGTAGAGATGTCTGCCCATCCCTTGTATATGTATTAAATGGATTATGTCCTGTATACGAGGGGTCAGGTTGATCTTAGGTCAACATGGACATGACAAGAATCTTGGCCTCAGGGTGGCCTTTGAGCATTCCATCATCAGATTTTCAATTGAATGGATGGTTGAAGAGTTGGAGTGTGAAGTATATTGAAGCCTGTCCATTAAAGTATGAGGATTGGCTACCTTAATATATATCTGAGCACTTATAGCATATATGTGTGGAGATGGTAATCTGGACCAACTGATGATTGCTGGTTTAGCATGAAATATGTAGGTGATTATTTATCTTTTCAACATATGTGTTCAAGCATATCAGTGTTATGAGATAGTGTGGAGAGTGGTGGGTCGTGTGAATCTGTGATCAGTTATGATTCTAAATCTGCATCCATATAGATATTTTATGGAATTTACATACTCCAAATAGTATGCCAAGAGCTTCCTTGTCTAGCAGATTGTAATTAATTTCAGCTTTAAAAGTGTTACAAAGTATAGACAATGCATTATTGACTTGTATGTGCAGGATGACATGATACAATCTCAATTCCAACTTCAGATGTATCCAATGTAAGTATAACTTCTAAATCACTGTTATAATGGACAAGCGATTTACTAGGAGTGAGAAGTCATTTGGTGTGCAAAAATGCTTGTTCTTGCATTCGTTCCCAGTTCCATTTCTGATTTTTTCTTAATACATCATATAAGAGTCTGACTACATGAACTTTATCATTTCAAAAAGTTCTCAAAATAATTTATAAAACCAAGAAAAGCTTGTTAGATCTTGGAGCTTAAGCTATAGCTTTGATCTTTTTGTGAGATAGAGAGGTACTCTTATTTGAATATTTATATTCTAAAATTTTTTTATTTCACTTGCCTTCAAGATACCTTTATGGGCGTTCAATTTGGCTCATGTTATATAAATGAATTCTCAGTTCATTTTCCATCATAGCAGTAACTGGAATGTCATTGAAGAATAATATAATGTCCTCAAATCCATTAGGACAGTCTCAAATTTTGATTGGAAAATATTATTTGCCATTATCCCAAATGGAAATCATAACTCTACATGAGTAGTTAATGTTAGTATTTGTGAAACTTTATTTGTCAGTGACATCTGGTAGAATGCTATATCAAGATCCAATTTAATAAAAAAAAAATAGATTCGCAATAATTTCTGTAGATGTTAGATAGAGTATGCATACTTATTAATTGCCTTATTTACAGATACATGATAACAAATTTGATTATTATGTTTAAGAATGATTATTAAGGTTATAGTCCAATCAAATTTCTTGGTAGATTTTAAAATATGATTTTAATCAGTTTGTTAATTGCCTTCTTGATTCTTTCTTTCTGAGCAAACAGAACATCTAACATTACAGAAGTAGTTTTTATTTTTCCCTGTTCCTCATTAAATAATTAAGAAAATTTTCTCATTTCTTTCTTGATTTCAATCTTTTTAACACCCGTAATTTTAATGCCCAATTGTTTCAGCCAATCATGTCTGATTAATGGGTTTATTGAAATATAAAGGCAAACAATAAGTATTTTACTATCCTTTATACTAAATTTTAAGAGCATTGCCATTTACATCTGAGGTTTTAGCTCAGATTTTTTGATTATCAGTGGCTTTATACATATGTCAATTATAAAAGGCTAATTATGCCTGAAATCAAAGATGTACTGCTTACCCTATTGACCTCCATTGATATAGGATTGTTTGAAATTAAATTGAAAGGTTGCAAATCTCTCGCACTTATAATTATAATACTTATCTGACAGCCAATCAGATGTTATGATGGCTGTCTGAATAGCGATCAAACTGAAAACACATGACAAAGAAGTTTACAAGAAAAGGGCAGTCCACCCTCTTCTCTACTTCTCTTTGTATATATTTAAGCCAGTCGGAAGCATTTAGATTTGAAAGTGTAAAGCTTTAAATAACTTCACATTTAACTCACAGAGTCTAAATTAAAACATACAGTGTGAAATCCTATGATTAACTATGCAGTAGTTTTGAGATGTTATAAATTGCAGTAACATATGTAAATAATATTTATTTTATAAAGCACAAACAGTTTGAAATTAAATTGAAAGGCTGCAAACCTCTCACGCTTATTATAATTATAATACTTGGTTTTCTCACTTTCAGTAGTTAACATGTTGTTTATACTGACTAACTAACTAACTGTCTTTTTTTATTTGATATGCTTTTATGACCATTGCTGTCTTTATCGGGTAACTCCCTTTTTTTTTTTAATGGTGATCTATTTTTACTGCAGAGTTTACAATGTCCATCTTTGCAAAACAATCACTAGATTTGTGATCTTTTCAGCAACAAAAGCAAATGAAGATGTTTTATTATTACTAATTTTCTTTTCTTTTACATTTCTAAATATCTTTTTCTAAGGTTTCAATATTTTACAAAGATCAGTTTGCACAATATCCTTGATTTACTCCCACAAATCCTCTTGATTGCTCAAGCACCAATTCATAAGCTATACCACATTTTACAGCTTCATTGTATATTATCTTTCTGTCAGTCTAACAAATGTTGTCATAAACTGTCACTATTCATCTTCTCCCCAATAGAAATTGCTCTAAGAGTGCATCATCATGAAATAAGCCATAGGCACAATTTTTTGCAAGATCAAAAAGAGCAATATTAATCTTTTTATTTCTCTCCTGACAATTGTTCCTGAAATGAAGCATGGTGAAGTGCCTGGAGAGATGTGATCTAGAATAATTTGACAAGTGTTGTTTTACTTGATCAAAAAAATAATTTACAAAAATATCAGGTTCACAGAGCCTATTAGCAATCTTTATTACTCTTTTGTCTCTGAAACATAGCTGTGATTCTACTTTAATTTTATCATCATCAATGTTATTGATGAAGATATATTTCTCTAAGTGTTGAATGTAGAGAGGCCAAGGTCACATTGCTGACATCAAACTCACCAATTGATATTACATGATAGTAGACTATTTGATAGTTACTGACCATATGGTTTACACCCATTTACTCCACTAAAATTAAATCCAGCTTGTTCTCTTGGTTGGTGGAAATTCAATGTTCTCTGTAGATGAGTTGTAATTATCTTGGGTAAAATTTTTTTATAAAACTGATAAAAGGCTGATAGGTCTGTAATTTCTAATATCTTCTTTATCACCTTTTTTAAATATTAATACTGCATTCTTCCAATTATCTGGTACATCTTTATCATTTAGACATTTGGTATATAATTGTGCTAAAAAAAATTCTATTCCTTCACCTGCTTCTTTTAATATATCAATTATAATTCCATCATTATCTGGAGCCTTTCATTTCTTCATAAATTTAATTACATGTCTCACTTCTTCATTTAAAATCTGGGCAACTTGGAAGATATAATAGCTATAGGAGGTACTTGTTTTTTATTATTATATAATTCTTGATAAAAGTCTTCTACCCATTTCATGATGTCATCTCTCTTTTTAGTAATAATTCCATCTTTATTTCTTATTGCAGATATAAATTTCCTACCAATACCAAAATGATGTTTTACACTCTTGGAACTTTTATTCTCTTCTACAGCTTTCCTTACTAGTTCACAGTTATACTTTCTTATATCATTTTCAACTCTTTTCTGCACCATTTTACAAAATTGGAGGTATTCAATCCTTTTTAATGCATTTTTTGGTATATCCTCATATTACTTCTTTTCTTCATAAATTCTCTAGTCTCAATAGAAATTTTATTGGTCAATTGCTGCCTTTTTTACTTTATTGCAGTTTTTAAAAGTGTATCAGTTATTTTCATATTAATTTCATTCAAATCTGAATCATGTTCAAAATCTACTAATACTTGAAAGTGATTTGTAAGTTCTAATTTAAATTCATTAAAATCTTTCTGAAGATTAGAAATATCAACTGTAAATGTTTTTCTTAATAATTTTTGTTTCTCTAGTTTTGCATTAACATGTATCTTACAACTTACTAATCGATGATCACTTCCTGCATTAAATTTATTAAGAACATTACAATCTTGAAATATGTACTTTCTGTTAGTCAAAATATAATCCAATTCTGCTGTACCTTCATTTGGATGCTTCCATGTCCATTTCCTTTTAACATTTTTCTCAAAAAAAGAATTCATAATATAGTTTTTCTTTTTCTGGAAACTCCACAAGTCTATGTCTTCTCTCATTTCTATTACCACAACCCAAATTACCTACAGCACTTTCATCTTTCATTTGTTTAACAATTCTAGCATTAAAGTCTCCCATAACAATTTTAAAATGTTGTTTACTCTGATCAAAAGCCTTTTATACATTCATATAAAAATCTTTTACTACTTCTTCACTATGAGAACTTTTTGGGGCATAAACCTAAATTATCTGCACTTGGTATCTGCTATTAAGTTGTATAACTAATTGCCATTCTGTCCGATAGACCATCAATCTCCACAAATTGATCTTTCACTTTTTTGTTTATAATGAACGCTATTCCAATTGTATTTCCAATATTTATGCCTTTATAGTAGAGTACATGTCCACTTTTTAAATCAATGTTTCTTCTCCTTTTCTTCTAACTTCACAAAGTCCAATAATGTCCCATTTAATATAAGACAGTTCTTCTTCTACTTCTTGCAATCTTCCTTCACTTGAAAGTGATCTGCAGTTGTAAGTAAAAGTCATCATCAAATGCAGCCTAAGTCCACAATCAGGGGATGAATCATGAGATTCTTAGCACCCTCTGCCTTCAGCCACCAACCGCTGCCTTGGTTGGTGACTTTACAGCCTCCTGGGAATAAAGGCTATGATTTTATTTTTGTCTGACATGATTGTATATATCTATTGGAAAAATATTTATCATTTACACCTACATTCATTCTGCCTTATCAGGTGACTGAGAAGAAAGACATGGTGTTTCTTGATCTTAAACTCAGATGTAAAAAGTCAATAAAACTCACCATGCTGGCTAATGCATATTGGTGAGCAGCCCATCCATGTTCGTATACTATATAAATAATTACATAGTAATAACAGCTGTTAAAGTCCCTAGACTTGCTTTGGCATGTTCAGAGGCAAGTCTGTCCATAGTAAAAGCATTCCAAGGCAATACATGATATCCAGCACCATGGTTTTGCAAGTTCATACATGAAAGTTCTACAAGCAATATACTTTTGTTGAATAATTCTAAATGATCTTTCCTATTAATTATTAGAATTCCTTTTGAGTCTAATTAACTGATCAATTCGGTACCTGCTGAAATTATACAATATTTTCTTATCTGTTGAGAATTAATTAGTATTCATTATTTTTTGCTGGAATTCAATTAATTTGTTTCCTCATTTGAGATTTTAATGATTCTAATTAAAATTGCTTTATCTGGGTCATAAGTAATCTTTTTGTAAATATAATTAATCATTTTGTAAATCTGAATTCTTTTCTTAACTGATTTAATAAGTTTTATTTTGCTTATTTTTCACTATTATTTATATAGATATTTTCTCTAACTTAATATGTCTGTGTATTTTAACATATATACTTACATACATAGCATTATGGTTTGTGAAGTTTAAGGCTGACTATTATTAATGAAGGAATTTCCCTGAAACTAATTGACTCTCATATTGCTATAGCTTGCAATTTAGAACTTAGTTATTTATAATATCTTATTGTACTAAATAAGATTAAGTGTACTTATTCATAATAATAATAATAATAATTACATTAATTACATTTGCATTTATCATACATACAATATCTATTATTTATAATACTATATATTATTTGCATTAATAATTAAAAGTAAGCTGATTTGATTCAAATTACCCCAAATAGGAGTCATTACATTTACAAATGTAAAAGGACCATATCCTGCTTTAGTATGAGTATTTATCTGAAATATAAAGAATTTAATATTAGTATTATTGGAAATAAAAATATAAAAAATATCTAATTAATATAAAAGATAATGTGCACATAACCAAATGAAAAAAACACACAAATGTTTGTGATTGTTAAAATTCATGTAAATAATTAAATTTTATAACAAAATAATATTATAGTCAAGCATTGGTGGCCTAGTGGTTAGCATAGCTGCCTTCCAAGCAGCTGGCCCAGGTTTATTTCCCGGTCAACGCTTCGATATGTAATAAAATATATATATCACAAACGTTATTTTTTTTTGATATTTCATTACTTTCTTTATTGTATATGAAAACAAATTTATTTATATTAATAGAAAGTGACAAGAATGAATTTACTATTATTGAAAGAAAATGCGAATGACTAATGTAGACTCCACACATTTTTGTCATCGCAGCTGTTATTGGTGAGAATTATTCACATGGTAAAGGAACATGGACGGGATGCTCAATGATGAGCATTAACCAGCAAATGAGTTCACTGTCTTTTTCCTGAATCATAAACAACAAGAACACCATAAATTTTATTTTCAGATGTTTGATAATTTTTAACTGAAACATGAGTTGATTTTCTTGAAGGAAGGATTAATGGATATATGTGGGTATAAATACTGAATCCCTTTTATTTTTTCCAATTATAAAACAAAAACAAATTATGGCCCTCATTTCCTGGTGGTTGTGATATTAGCAGACAAGATAAAAATCAGCAACCAAAGACAGTGTTATGAATTTATTAGCTACAATATTTGATGATGATCTTTTGCTTAGTTACCAAGATCGCATTCAAGTGAAGAAAGACTGCAAATGTAAAAAAAAATAATCTAATGTTAAAAAAGACATCACTGAATCTAGTGAAGTTAAGAGTGATGAGACAATTAATTTGAAATGGAAACATGCATTTTATTATCAAGGCTCAAATATTGTAAAGACAAGTGCTGTGGAAATTCAGTATAAACATAAGATGAAGAGCAATTTTATAAAGATTGTGATATATCAGACAGAGTGGCAGGACTATTTATTCAATTCAATGGAAGATACCAAATGCAGATGATTCGTATTTATATTCCAACAAGTTCTCATAGTGACAAAAAAATAGAAGATTTTTATATTAAAGTAAAGAATGCTAATATGCAGAAAAAACAATATTTACAATTATTAGAGAATACATTATTGCTTGAACTGGAAAACCATTGATATATAAAAGTAGTGTGTGCAAATTTAGTTACAAAATCATCAATGAGAGGAATGGTTGAAATCATTTTATTTTTAAATCTAATGTGCAAATGGACATAAATATATCCAAATGAAGACATGATGGAATATTTGTAAATTATGAACATCATTTTCTTTGAAGGGGAGGAAGGAAGACTGTTAGGTATTAAAAAGATTCAACACAGAAATAATAACAATTAAAAAGATGCAAAATATACATTAATCAGAGGGAATTTGAATCCAGACTTTCAAGCTCCCTTTAGTCAGCCACTTCATCTTATAAAACTGATGCACATTACCACATACATGTGAAAAAAATAAATGATCCTGAATATAAGTATTTTGTACTGAACCAGCACTCATCAGTTGGTTCAGATCATTATCTCCCCCACACACATATATAATAAGTGCTCACTTATTGACTAATGATGTCATATTGCTGCATGACTGCTGCATGGAAAAATCATGTTTAAGAGCACCAAGGTTGATTACAATGCAAGAACAAAAAAAAAAAAGTAAATGAATACATCGGAGTATAAATTATAAAATGGAAGAAAATTTAAATCTCCAGTTATTGAAATAAGAAACTTAGAAAATACTCAGACGTAAATGATTTAAAAATTAATGAAACATTAAATATCTGATTTAAGGGAATACTGACATTTAAAACTGGAGAACCACCAACTAAACGAATGGCCAAAATTAAGCGGAGAATAAAAATTAAAAAGTCTCAAGAGAAGACAGGTAAGTAATTAGAAAACCAGTTATGTCTGCCAAGCATCTATCAAAAAAGAGAAATAATTTGAACTACAAATAATTTTACAAACTAAATTTTCAGTACATGTTCTGATAAATAAATTTAAAGCAAAGAAAAAGATCAAATAAATCTAGCAAACAAAATACTAAGGTTTGACCTAGATTTTTAATTTATCAGAGAGTATATACGAGTCAAAAATATGAAAACATGAAATGCCTTAACAGAAAGAAACGTTCTATCACCTAAAATTTAAATGGGAATTAAGAGTATCTTCCTGCTAGCAGTTCATCTAAACCAATTCCATTTTTTTATAGAGATTTAGAAAAATGGATATGTATGGAGAACCAATGGAACAACACAGACAAGCTTTTCTTAGCCCGGAAAAGAATTGACAGAACTAAGAATGTCATAATTCTGCAAAAAGCTCATGGTCAGGTACATTTAAACCAGCCAAGGTTAGTCTCACACAAGCAAAGGTAAGATTATAGACCATGTAATCTGAACTATAGAAAATAAAATCTCTACCAAGAAAAACTAGAATAACAAACATGATAAACCACCAGCCAAAAGATTTGTGGTTTGCCAAAAGTGCAAACACAGTGATTTAAATTAATTATTGAAAGATAAAATAGGGACAGGTGATCAAACTAAAATTCACACAAGACTGCCAAAGCATTTAGCATGAGTTAATAATAAAACAAGAAGGCATAATAAGCATATAAAATATAAACTCACAATACACTCTCCAATAAGCGAAATGGAAAACAAACTCAGAATCTTAAAACTAAGATTGCAAGACACACTATAAAATACAAAAAAAAGCAAATACAGATAATAAATATTAGATTAAACAATTAATAAAACTTTATACATCACACTTATTTTAGATTGAGTGGAGATTTAATTAAAATAAATTTATTTACCCTGGAAAAAATAAGAAAAATTTTACCTTACAGTAAAGCAGAATTCACGTAGTTTTTCAAAAGAGTGCGCACTTTTATTTTTAAGTTCATCTTTCAGGTGTCTTTTCTTCATGACAATGGCAAGTGTAGAGGCATATTTCAGGATCCTTCCTACTTCAGATTTTCATGACATGATGAAAGAACAGCGTGAAATCCTTAGTTCAATTAGCAAGGCATGTTGTAGGTTAACATATGTATAGCAGTGAATTTTAGCATCTTGGAACAGCAAATTTTTTTTAAAAAGAAATTCAATGTCCAAACTGACAACACTATGAATCACAGCAAGTTAAATATAACTGTCACTTTGACTAGCTTGTTACAGCCAAGAATAATCTCTAAATGTCTGAAATTTTTGGGTTTATTTATACCTCCACACTATCTTCCTATGTAAACTTTCTTGTTATTCAAATCTAAGACTTAGGCCAGGGCAAATCTAAATCTCCCGATCAACCTTAATGAAGAATTCTAACCAGGGATTAACTTATAAAAAGACAACAACAACACAAAATTAAACCTCCGCTTTTAAAATTAAACTAAAATTAGATTATAATTAAAGAAACAATAATGTAATTAAAAAGTTTGCTTGCTTTTAATTAATTTGATAAAAAAAAGTAAAAACAAGTGGTAAAAGAAAACTATTTTAGAAATCAATTTTATAAAAAAATAAAATGACATATTTTAAACAGAAACGAGTATATGTGTTAATACACATACTCTTATAAACAACTTTTAAATAATTTTAAACTTTTCTTAACTTTAGAAATTTAATGAAAATAAAAGTTGATTTTATCTTTAGCAATGAAACCATTGAATATAATACAGCATGCGATGATCAGCATGTTTATGTATCCCAGCATTATTGTTTAGATTTTTTATTATTGTGTATTCTAATGGATTAGCACTTAAGTGATGCATCCAAATTAATGGTTAAATAATTTCCCAAGTTGGCAAAGGGTCAATAGTTAGCCTGGTCTATAGGAGACCCATTTCCAATCCAATCACAAGGTTGACCGTTGATTTATATTTATTATTGTTCAAATCCAGCCACAAGATGGGTTGTTGATTTTATTCTGATGTAATTTAGTTGTTGACCATTCAGAATGAATGGCTATTATTTGGAGTATTACTCATACTTATTTTGACTTATTATAATGCTGGTTGATATATGATTGATGTATAGTTATTTTAGTTGCTCTTCTGATCTCTCATCAATGATCTCAGAGATCTCTTGATCTCATGCTTCCCTTAAATATCTCCTTACTTATAAGTACTTTTGTAAATTATTGATTTTGTATTTACTTGGGTTTGATGATGAGATTTTCCATCACCCAATTCAAACCTTTTTTTTTTCATTTCCTTCCACTTCCTATCACCCCATCCTGTTACAAATAACTGGAAAATGTATAAAAGTAGATTACTAATACTTTTTTTTAAATTTATATTTCATAATTAAATCCAAATATCAACTAATTCTCTGAACACCCTTGGTATCCTATTCTCTTGCAACATTTATTGATAAAGCTTGTTAGAGCTATTTGTATGCTCATTACATTATATATATTATAATGGTCAGGGTGTTTTGTGGTCTTACCATATCTGCCATACAAGGGCGCCACCAGGCCATTCGAATCTGGAAAATTTATATAGTAGGCAGATACTTACTGTTAAGATCCAATTTTATTTTAGTATATGACTGTTAGCCTGTGTCACTAGTTCTAGGAGTAGCTGAGATTTATAATCTAAATTCTTAATGTATATATTTAAGAATGAGAAGATAAAAAATAAATAAACTACTGCCAGTAATATTACGCAAAAAAAAACACATTTATTATCACACATATATAAAGTCGAACTGGAGGAATAAACATTATTACTTTAATTTAATTTTTACATTTTTAAATTTTAGTTCATATAGATGGAGATTCTTATTCATACATTTTAATCTTTTGATAGATGTAAATACGCTACATAGATTGCGCACATAAAACCTACAAATCCATGCAGCCATTTACATCCAGTTTAAATTTTAAGCTTTAATATTTTAAAAACCAAATGAACATGCTCATGTATACATATATGCAGCACAACTGTCAACCATGAATTATTCTAGTTCAATTATTATTAATTGGAATGTATAAAAAAGGTTATACTCTTCTTGAGTTCCTTAAGACACTCATCATGAGGTGTCACATTTCAAATACAAATAATGAACTTATAGGGGAGGCTTAGGCAAATACATCAAGACACTCAACATAAGATGTCATATTTACCGATAGATGCCGAGTGTGGAGGTACACGCATACACATATACAAAACACATGACATCACTTAATTTAACTAACCATTATAACTTTAATATTTTAAAAACTAAATAAGCATGTACATGTATATATATATGTGCAGTACAACCGTCCACCACAAATTATTCTAGTTCAATTATTATTAATTGGAATGCATAAAAAAGGGTTATACTCTTCTTGAGTTCCTTAAGACACTCATCGTGAGGTGTCACATCCACAAATAATGAACTTATAGGGGAGGCTTAGGCAAATACATCAAGACACTCAACATAAGGTGTCATATTTACCGATAGACGCCGAGTGTGGAGGTGCACACATACATATACACATAATACATAACATCATTTAATTTAACCAACAATTATACTTATTAATTATAAGAAATAAATTAATAGAAATGACTGTTTTATGATTACATTAAAAATATTAATAATTAATTTAACCTTCCATATTGGTCAGATAAGAGTTCATGATTTACACTTGGTTAGGCCTTAATTGGTTAAGATATGATTTAAAGTTAGTTTAGTAAAAGTTCTATTATAATTAGGGTACACAATTTATAGTTTATATGTTACATTTGAAGAGCTCCTGTTTCCTGGTGCCAATTTCCGTGTCTTTTATTATTCGTACTTTCTGTTCATGCTGTAGCTATCAATCCAGAGGCAGCCTTAGCTCGTTTGATCCTGGAACTATCTTATTACAGTGCCCATATGATTCGGAGTCTGCAATAGTGCCATTTATATTTCAACAGTCTCTTCGTTTGAAAACAGCAAGAGGGTGAAAAGTGTGTCTTTTCCGCCTCCTCAAAAATCAAGCTGAAACTGTTCTTAATTTAAATATTTTTTCTTTTTATACTAATCCTTCAGATTCACTGACCATGGTTTCCTGTTCTGGTGGTTTTCATTAGGGTCTGAGTGTTAATTGATTTTCCACAAGCAGATAACGCAATCTTTTTTTAATTTTTTTTTTATATCTCTTATCTGACCTTTAATTATAAATTTGCCCCAAGGGCTCATTTACTTTGGATTAATTAAAACCAACAATCATTTCCATTTTGAGTTTTAACACAATAGACAGTAATTTAATTATTGTACATTCTTTAGCTTTAAGTTTTTGCTTAAAATTTTAAGTTTAAAATACTTTTTTTAAAATAAAGTTTTCTTTTAATAATTTTCCATCTGTGCGATTTATATATCTATGTTATTGCAAGCTTTTAGTTTTCAATTTTTTTAATTCTGACTTTTATTTAATAACCTAATTGGTGAACATTTATATTTTAACTCTTTTTTTAAAATAAATAAATAAATAATGTAACGGCATGTGGGCCCGGTACAATATATATATATATAATCTTGATATTCTGTCATTATTAATAATAATATAAAATATCAAAACAGAAATTAAATATATTAAATAAAATTAATGAAACCAAGTATATTTTTGACATGTGTGATAATCATGGTTTTGCTATTAAGAATTTAAGAAATCTATTTTTTTTTGTTAATTTGAATACTATTTGCTCTTTGGTTCATTACATATTCATTTTGTGTAATAAACTGGGTCTCTTTATATCGGTTCTTTTCTTGCACATTATTTTAATAATACTAGAATCAAAACTTTGTTCATATCCTTTTTCATTTTATAAAATATGGATGCATTAGTTGAATTATAAAGGATAAAATAAACAAATTGAATATGCAATAAGATGCAACCAAATGGATTGTCCTAACCCAACATATCTAAATGTACAAAAAAGTCAAGACAGATTCAACTAATGCATCCATATTTTACAACCATGAAAAAAATATGCACACAGTTTTGATCCTAGTATTATTAAAATAATGTGCAAGAAAAGAAATGACAGAAAATGTAAAATCAAAAAGGCATGGTTTATCGCACAAAATAAATATGTAATGAACCAAAAAACTAACAGTATTCAAATTGCCAAAATGGGTCTCTTAGATTCTTAATAGAACAACATGATTATGATACACATACATTGAAAGTATATTCAGTTTAATTAATTTTACTAACATATTTAATCTCCATTTTGATATTTATGTATGTATGTATATATATATATAAAATGGCCTTGCACAAAGTCTGTATTAAGCACAACAAATATAAAAATGTGCTAGATTAATAATGGAGGTTCGGTCTGAGCAGTAGAATACCCACACACACAAATTTAAATATTGTACACGTATAATAAACTCATGTATTTTTTTATTTTTGTTTTTCCTTTTTGTATATTTTTTATGATATGTCATTATATGTATTTTTTTTTTTTATTTTCCAACATACTTGTATATTTTTTTTAATTACTTTTCTAAAGATTGTTATTATATTCCATAAGCAAGTAATGTTAATTGCTTTTGCAAAAATCTGACCAAAAGCAAAAGGTTTGATAATGCTATAATTAAACTGTTATCTCTTTTAAAAAAATTCTTTTGAATTGATTTTGTAAGCAAGTGGTCTGGGTTATTCAAGATGGATGTCAAATCTTAAAATGTAGAATTTAATTGGAAAAATATAAAGAAATGTTGCAATCTAAGTGATAAGCTAAATTAAAAGGATTGGCTGATTCATTCTTCTCAGAGGGATATCTGAATTGGTTCTTATTAGTGGGATTGATAGTGCTGTGGGATTCTTTTTTCTTTTTTTGGCAGTTGTTTTGGGCAAGTCATTCACTACCTTGGCTCCAGAATTGGTAAATCATCTAGTTTTTTGAGATTAAGTTATGGAGTAGACTACAGCAGATAATTTCTAAGAAGAAATCCATTGTACAGTTCTTTTAAGGACTAATGATTTCTTAAGATTTAATGAACATTTAATAAAATTTATGTTCATATACAAACAGAGGAAAATATGAAGCAATCTACCAGAGAGTCCAGTAAAATGACCGTGGGGTAGACAACCAGCCAGTGCACCGCCCTTTCTCTGTCCTAAGCCGCCAAGATGTGACCATGCCAATTCCAGCCGCCCACGATGATGACAAACGCCGCCTTGCTAAATGGATGAAATCCTCACCACACAGCCAGTTAACTTGAAGCCCACTCAAGAGCCCAGAGGAGAAGAATGAAGACGCAGATATAAGTTTATTTTAAGATATTTATTAATATTGAGATAATTAACTTTGATATTTCCGATTAAATATATTATTTTTTTGTTATTATTATCAATCATTTAAAAAAGAGAGAGAATCTCTCACATATGTATATGAATTTGCGGTTATTACGGGCATAAATGATAAAGCTTTTACTTAAACCCTTTGAGTCAATTTTTCTATTTCAAATTCTAGTATTTTCAACAAAGATTGCAATGAGATTCTTTTTTTTTTGTTGCTATTCATTTTCCTCTTGTTGTTACTCCTGGAATTCGTCATATATGAATATACATGTATGTATATGCATACATACGCTTATAATATTCGGTAAATACGATATCTCATGCTGAATATCTAAAAATGTATTTAACCGTATATCCTTTTTAAGTTATTTTTTTTTGTTACTGCTGCACCTTATGATGAGTGCAAGAAGGGATTGATCTATTATAGATTCCCTGTAAGCAAGTACTCTAATAACTTTATATTTAAAGTAATAGTAAGTGTATAATTGTGATGCGCGTATATACATGTACAGGAATTTATCTATAGCAAGAGGGAAATAGATACAGTACCTTATGGTGAGTACGATATAGTATCTGAGCCAATGCAACCTTGTTGACTTGTTGAAAAGTATGAAATTAGTGAAATATCTCATATTGCAAATATACGTATGCCTAGTTGTCTTTTTTTTTATTTGCTATCAATAAAAAGGTTTTAAAGTTATCAGTAAAAGTGTATGCCTGTATGACCGAAAATCTCATATCTGTATATCAAATCACACAAAGTAAAATTTATTTCTATTGGGTAAAAAGAGCTCAGACCACTTCCATTACTTATAAACATTGTAAATAGCTTTAGGGATTTATTATTTTTCTTATTTAAAATTGTATTTTATCTATTTCAACGCCTCGAATATATATGGTTTGGGATAATTAATTATTTAGTATTTTGTTATTATATCATCATTAGTATGAAATGGTGGTGGGTATTTGGGATTAAATAAATATTTAATCATAATATTAAACTTGTTTCATTTTCATATTATTATTTATATTGATCAAAATGTATTCTTTCCTTATCAACCATGTACCGGTAATAATCATTTAACTTACCCATTTGAAGACCCTAGATTGTAGAGTGACTGAGCTAGCCACAAAGGGATATCACTCTACCGGGGTGTTAAATCTTATTCTTATGCTCCACTGAACATATGGTATTGCACATCCTTCTAGGAGGGTGAAAAATTCATTTTTTGATTCTTTTCTAGAAGTGGCGCGCAAAAGTCTATTTTGTAAATAGATTTTTCAAAGGTGTGTACTTGCCATTGTTCTAAATATTCGGGCATTCAAATAAGATATCAACTAAAGGGTGTTTTTAACTGGAAGAGTCCTGTCAATCCACTCTTTCTATCAATTTAGCTGGAAGTACCAATATACATGAGTACAGACAATCGGCTAGATTGATATCCATTTCTTTACCTGTTGAATCTTGGTCACTTCATGCTCAGTGCAAGATTAGGAAAAGAATTCTGCAGGGAGTATGGACTGGTATAGTAAAACTTTTTTTTTTTAATATTATGATTAAATAATACTCCCTGTGGAATTCTTTTCCTAATCTTGCACTGAGCATGAAGTGACCAAGATTCAACAGATAAAGACATGGATATCAATCTAGCCGATTGTCTGTACTCATGTATATTGGTACTTCCAGCTAAATTGATAGAAAGAGTGGATTGACAGGACTCTTCCAGTTAAAAACACCCTTTAGTTGATATCTTATTTGAATGCCCGAATATTTAGAACAATGGCAAGTACACACCTTTGAAAAATCTATTTACAAAATAGACTTTTGCACGCCACTTCTAGAAAAGAATCAAAAAATGAATTTTTCACCCTCCTAGAAGGATGTGCAATACCATATGTTCAGCGGAGCATCAGAATAAGATTTAACACCCCGGTAGAGTGATATCCCTTTGTGGCTAGCTCAGTCACTCTACAATCTAGGGTCTTCAAATGGGTAAGTTAAATGATTATTACCGGTACGTGGTTGATAAGGAAAGAATACATTTTGATCAATATAAATAATAATATGAAAACAAAACAAGTTTAATATTATGATTAAATATTTATTTAATCCCAAATACCCACCACCGTTTCATACTAATGATGATATAATAACAAAATACTAAATAATTAATTATCCCAAACCATATATATTCGAGGCGTTGAAATAGATAAAATACAATTTTAAATAAGAAAAATAATAAATCCCTAAAGCTATTTACAATGTTTATAAGTAATGGAAGTGGTCTGAGCTCTTTTTACCCAATAGAAATAAATTTTACTTTGTGTGATTTGATATACAGATATGAGATTTTCGGTCATACAGGCATACGCTTTTACTGATAACTTTAAAACCTTTTTATTGATAGCAAATAAAAAAAAAGACAACTAGGCATACATATATTTGCAATATGAGATATTTCACTAATTTCATACTTTTCAACAAGTCAACAAGGTTGCATTGGCTCAGATACTATATCGTACTCACCATAAGGTACTGTATCTATTTCCCTCTTGCTATAGATAAATTCCTGTACATGTATATACGCGCATCACAATTATACACTTACTATTACTTTAAATATAAAGTTATTAGAGTACTTGCTTACAGGGAATCTATAATAGATCAATCCCTTCTTGCACTCATCATAAGGTGCAGCAGTAACAAAAAAAAATAACTTAAAAAGGATATACGGTTAAATACATTTTTAGATATTCAGCATGAGATATCGTATTTACCGAATATTATAAGCGTATGTACGCATATACATACATGTATATGACGAATTCCAGGAGTAACAACAAGAGGAAAATGAATAGCAAAAAAAAAAAAGAATCTCATTGCAATCTTTGTTGAAAATACTAGAATTTGAAATAGAAAAATTGACTCAAAAGATTTAAGTAAAAGCTTTATCATTTATGCCCGTAATAACCGTAAATTCAAATACATATGTGAGAGACATTCTCTCTTTTTTAAATGATTGATAATAATAACAAAAAAATAATATATTTAATCGGAAATATCAAAGTTAATTATCTCAATATTAATAAAATATCTTAAAATAAACTTATATCTGCGTCTTAATTCTTCTCCTCTGGGCTCTGAGTGGGCTTCAAGTTAACTGGCTGTGTG
This sequence comes from Epiperipatus broadwayi, assembly GCA_028023455.1. NCBI lineage: Eukaryota > Metazoa > Onychophora > Udeonychophora > Euonychophora > Peripatidae > Epiperipatus > Epiperipatus broadwayi. The sequence continues at coordinate 13,608,958 of JAQFVV010012394.1, read as the reverse complement.
GTGAGGATTTCATCCATTTAGCAAGGTGGCATTTGTCATCATCATAGGTGGCTGGAATTGGCATGGTCACATCTTGGTGGCTTGGGACAGAGAAAGGGCGGTGCACTGGCTAGTTGTCTACCCCACGGTCATTTTACTGGACTCTCTGGTAGATTGCTTCATATTTTCCTCTGTTTGTATATGATAATAAATTTTATTAAATGTTCATTTAAATCTTAAGAAATCATTAAGTTCTTAAAAGAACTGTACAATGGATTCTTCTTAGAAAATATCAGCTGTAGTCTAGTCCATAAATTAATCTCTAAGTAGCTAGATGATTTACCAATCTCTGGAGCCAAGGTAGTGAATGACTTGCCAAAATGACTGCCAAAAGAAAAGAATGAATCCCACAGCACTATCAATCCCACCAATAAGAACCAATTCAGATATCCCTCTGAGAAGAATGAATCAGCCAATCCTTTTAATTTAGCTTATCACTTAGATTTAACATTGCTTTATATTTTTCCGATTAAATTCTACATTTTAAGTTTGACTTCCATCTTGAATAACCCAGACCACTTGCTTACAAAATCAATTCAAAAGAATTTTTTAAAAGAGATAACAGTTTAATTATAGCATTATCAAACCTTTTGCTTTTGATCAGATTTTTGCAAAAGCAATTAACATTACTTGCTTATGGAATAAAATTACAATCTTTAGAAAAGTAATTAAAAAAAATATACAAGTATGTTGGAAAATAAAAAAAAAAATACATATAATGACATATCATAAAAAATATACAAAAAGGAAAACAAAAAAAAAAAACACATGAGTTTATTATACAAATTTTGTATCAATACTTTAAATTGGTGTGTGTGGGTATTTTAATGCTCAGACCAACCTCCATTATTAATATAGCACATTTTTATATTTGTTGTGCCTAATATGTAAAATCTATATATGTATCTGCTGTAATATTCTTTGCAGACTTTGTGCAAGGCCATTTGATAATGCCTGGCACAATATATATATATATGTAATTAACTATTCATTAAGTATACTGAATATAGTAAATTTGAACTTAAGATTTTTAATCTATATTCATCCTCCACTCCATCTCAAATAACTGATACACATGACTACACATATGTGAAAAAAATAAATGATCCCCAATAAACATAATTCATGCAGAATCAGCACTTATCAATTGGGATAGATCATAATCGGCCACACATATATACAATCAGTGCTCAACTTATATTAAGATAGCAATTCCTTAAACTTTAATGGTTAAGTGTCAATCTACTCACCCTTCCAACAATTTAAATGTCCATTTCATTAAAAAACCAATGATGGAACCCTGAAAGCCCTTAGTGGATTTGATATTGTAGTCATATCCATCTAGACATTACATCAATCTAACCTCTCATATTATTGGATCATTATATCCATTTATATTAATAGGAAAGGGATGGGTTGGACTTATACTATGATGTAATCTATTTCCAAGGCAATGTGTAAATTAATCTATTTATTCAATATACTGGATGTTTCATATAGAAAATTTGAAGATTTTTAGCATATATTCATCTGCCACTTCATTCCAACTACAATATCAAATCCACAAAGTGCTTTGAATGTTCCATTGTTGATTTCTTAATGAAATTGATGGTTAAGTTGATGGAAGGGTGAGAAGATTGAAGCCTGTCCATAAAGGTTTAAGGAATTTCTATCTTAATATATGCCGAGCACTAATTGTTTATATATTATTAAACAGGCAAAATTCTCCATACAATATTTGCATGTTTAATAACAGTTATAAGAAAGCATAAGAAATGGTGATCATGTGATGTTTATATGTGTAGGAGATTATGATCTGACCCAACTGATGAGTGCTGGTTCTGCAAAGAATACGTATATTAAGATCATTTATATTTTTCACATGTGTGGTCATGTGTACTGGTTGTTTGAGATATGAGTGGAGGACGATTATAGACTGAAAATCCTAAGTTCAAATCATTCTATATAAATATGCAATTATGTATGAGAGATGCTGTTGTAGGGTAAACAAGCAGGAAAATGCCTCCCAGGAGCCAAATGATAGGGAATGAAATGCAATGTTGCAACATGAAATTATACTTGGAAACCAATTAGCTATTGCCTGTTTGCTAATATAATAAGGAGTTGTCAAAAAAGCTCATTATGATTCTGTATATATGTATCCACAAAAAATATACATACAATTAATATATACATAAAAATATACCTATATTCAAAATATGTATATAACTAAAAATTTAATATAGACTTCCATACTTACCTCAAAAGTATACGAATGATTTGCTGCTAAATAGCCAATTATCTTGGACTTTTCATCAGTTGGCAAGTTAATGATTGTATAATCTTTCTACAATTAATAAAAATGGGGGAAAGTGCTATTAACATATAATATAATCGCAATAATATTAAAGTCATCATTAATTGTCTTCTGGTTTAATACAAATATTCATAACTACTTCCTTTTTTATAAGCATTATTAATTTTCTTCTTCATTGCTTTTGCCTTCATTTTTTATGTCTGCCATTATCCATTTCTTTGTTTCTAAGAACATATCAAATCCATTTAATCTTTTCAATAAATATTTTTTCCCTCTTTTTTTTTTTTGTTGCTATAATTTACTTCCCCGTGTTATTGCTTTTTACTGTTCTCAAAATTAAGACACTTTTCCTATCTTTTTTTAATAATCAGAATTTTTGACACATAGTAAACTGGACTATGATAAAATGATTACTTTTCTTAGTTCTTAATATAATGGCTCACAAACATTTAATTCTCTTACTAAGATTCCACTTTTCAATTATGATTCATAATTCTAAATCTTTCTAATATTGCGTAACGAATTCTAAATATTTAAACACATCTCTCTTTATATATATATAGATATATAGCTTTCATTTTACACATTTTTTACTTTCAATCTGAATCTGTTAAAACTTTCACTAATTCCAATTGTTTTATTTTTTTAAGTTAAACCACATTATTTGTTATAGCTATCATATTCTCCAAATCTATGATACTAACCTTTCTTCAGTGTTAGCTCCTCTGTTTTTTGAAAAACTTTCATTTACAACTCTAAATAAAACCCAATACCTTCTGGAAATAAGTAATTTACAAATGTTTTCTATCCCACAAGTCCCACAAACAACCCAGTTATAATCATTTTCCTTTTAATCTATATTTTTGTTTTAGAAAATCTTAAGCAAAAATTCAAATTTACTTTATCGAATGATTTACAAAAACAAATAATGATTAACCTTTTATTTTCTCTTTAATATTTCCAGTAAAAGTGATAAACTTGTGAATTAAATAGCTTATAAATCAATTCTCTAATGAGGAAAGTAAAAAATTCAATTTGGTCAATAGAGTACAACTACTGGACTCAGACACATGGCTTCTTGGCCAATGACCTCAGGCAAAGAGCATAGCATATTTAATAAATCCAACTGTGCATTTCTATTCTTTTCAAATTCCAATTTCTCCAAGATAAAACCATATTGATGCTATGACAAATTATTTGCATAAAACTAATTGACTTAAAATTCTCACACTTCACTGCTCTCTATTTGGATCATAGCTGGTAGAAGAGTTTGATAAAAGACTTTGGTCAAATTCTTTTTTTCTCAAACCTTTACAATCTTATCCTTTCTTAACAAACTCTCTAATTTTTATCTATTCGGTTAACAGTAATGAATCTTATGCCCTGGGTGCTCTACAACAATGGTAAAGTCAGACACTGGAATGTACAGTCCTTAGATTTTTTTGGAATTCTGGCACTTCAGGTATATATGAATTTTTTGATCAATAAAGACCTTTTAATTATATTTAATGAATCATATAAAAAAATGTTTTATTGTGACTTAGGAATTCATAAAAAGTTCAAGACTGAAAGTGATGACGTAGAAAATCTATCACTTCATCAAACCACACATAGTTCATTGCCACCATTGTGAATCCTGGAATTTAGGGTTATAGATCATGGCTCCACTTCATCATTTTTAATAATCAAACTTCTTATAAACTCCTGAGTGATAAACTAATTGATTATTGAGTGATAAACTAATTGATTATTATTATTAATAAATATTATTATTTTAATCCTCAAATCACTTTATATTTACTTTAGTGTCTGACAAATTTTCATTTTGTTCCTTTTATAAACGTTTTTCCTTCAGTCAAATTGTTTTATTCTGTCAAATATAAAATCTACATTTTCTGAAGATATGATAGCTCCATAAGATATTTAATGGTTAAACTCCTTACAAAGCATAAAAACTGTAATTCTTTTTAAAACTACAAGATATTCATTCTGAGGTGTTAGAATTTGTCATACTTTAAAAAAAAAAAAAAGAGCAAAATTCTGGTGAGAATCATGTAATTGTCAATTCGGTTTCAAACAGCATTCTTATTTCAAGAATTCTGTATTCCATCAAGAAACACACCCAACTACTTTAAATGTCATCAATGTGCTATCCCACGATGATACACTATGCTATATGTGGTTTAGTACAGAGATAGAGGGCTAGACTCTGGAATGTAAGATCCTTGGTTTGATGCCAGTTCTGGCACTTCCATGCTCAATCTTATAAATTTTTGAGCAATGAAGTCATTCAATTACTTTAATTCACCATGCAATATCATGAACAATTCCAACTCATTCTCAACAATTTTTCCTCTAATTAATATATTCACTAACAGCAACGAATGACTGACTTCTTAATTAATATAAAATAATACTTATTCCTTCACAAATAATCCGCTTTCTTTATGAGACTGGTTCTCAAAGCATTCATAATTCCTGCCTATCATATGTCCTGGTAATCTTTTCCATACCCCACTGATATTTCTACAATTTCAGAATAAAGAAAAAGAGCTGTTTGAAATGGGTCTTTTTCTGAATCAATTCCTGAGGAAAATGGATCGTGGGAGATAGTGGTTATCTACCCAAATAAGATAAAACTTTGTGTAATATCATTTTGCAGCATATATTAATCTTAAAAACAACAGATCTCATAATTTTAGTAAAAAGTAAGTAAAACCTTTTCAGTTGCAGACATTAAAAATATTTTGCTAATTTATTGCAAACACAAATGAAAAGAAAAAAATGAATATTATTATTATAAATAATAAAACAATTTCTTATATTATAAGAGAGTAACTGCTTATAAGTTTGTGAAAAGGGCCCAGTGAAAATTTCATGTAGTGATCATCAGCAAATTTTCCATAAAAAAAAATAAAAAAAAAAAGATGGCCATTTATCCCATTTAATAAACAGTGAAATTAATGATTGAAGATACAATCAAATTGGCAGTGTCCTTGAGATAACCTTTATAACATAAACAGAGTCTGTCTCTTCCATGGAATTCATACTGGAGTTTACTATAAAATATCTTTTAAAAAGTCTTTTATTGTTCATTTATTTCACACATTCAATCAAATGATATGTAATTTTACAATAGTAGATCCTGATATCATAACCAACAAATTGAAAAACATATTAATTAATCGTATGATCTTGCCATCATATTTTTAAAATTTTACAAAGCACTTTTTTAAGTGAAATTTTTCTAATGCGTTAATTGACTGCTTTCATGGGAATAAAATACAATGGATAACTACAATTAAAAGAATTAAAACAGGCAAAACTCAACATACAGTTGTGTCACCAGTGCAAGCCAGAGTAACCAATGGGTGCCAGAAGGCTTGTGCATAAAATCCCTATCTAGTGCCTACTCAGCCAATATCCCCAGACTAGTTTCTAGCTTGTGGCTTTCATCAGTGAGGAGCCTTGGATTTGAGAGCACTGCACCTAGATCTTAGGATCTAATGCAATCCTCCAAGGGTCACCTTTTATCTCTACTTAATTACAAAACTGTGAGAATAAAATTGAAAACACAATAATATTTTCAATCCAAGCTCATTAGCTTATATAGTCATATAGGTCTGAACTGGAGGGTTGCATTAGATCCTCAGATCTAGGTGCAGTGCTCTCAAATCCAAGGCTCCTCACAGACAAAAGCCACAACCTATAAACTAGTCTGGGAATATTGGATGAGTAGGCACTAGATATGGATTTTATGCACAAGCCTTCTGGCATCCATTGATTACTCTGACTTGCACTCAGTGGCAGTACTGTATGGAGAGTTTTACCTGTTTTAATAACAGTTATGTGCAAGCATAAGAAACAGTGACCATGTGATGTTTAGTGGTTTAATTAAAAGGATATTGAAAATCTTCAGAAATAAAAATGTTGCTGCAGAAGTTAAAAGACATCATCATAAAATATCAAATAAACAGAAATATGTTCCATAAGTAGACATATTTATAGTTCACATATTGGTCTTGTATAAACATCACAAAAAAAGATTAAAAAACATTAACAAAAAAAGAAATAAAACATTTCAATTCTATTTTTTAATTTTTTTTGAATTGAAATGACTGTATTTATGTGCAATTGCTATTGGCTGCTGGTAAGCAAATTAAATGTTTATAAAAACTGCGTTTCTATTGGCAATTTTGCTACATCAATTTTTTTGCTACTTTAAAATAAATTTTACATTAAGCCTTAATTAAATATTGTTAATTATTTTTAATTAAAAAATAAAAATGTTTATAAGTATCAATAAATCATGTTTGTTTTGGATTATTGGTCATCAATCGCAATAATTTATAATCATTCATAAAGTAATATAAATTTCATTGTTAACAATACTAATAATTTCTATAATTAAAAAAAAAGTTTACCAATGTTGTCTCTTTATACTGCAAAATATAATCAATTAGAATGCCATTTGATTCCATTGGCTCATCCCAGGAAAGAGTCACTTGATAAGGCTTGAGATCAGTAATCAGAAATTTTTTTACAGGTCCTGGAGCTACAAAATTTAAAATGTTTTAAATAATTTAAAAAGCTATGAATACATTCATTTATGGTGTATATTCATATACAAATATGATATCACACATTTCCTAAAATGACAAAAATATACATGACATGAATTTATACTATTAAAAAATTATTACAGCAATTATTCTATATAATTACATATGAGCATGTTTCTTCTTTATGCTTCACGTCTCATTATTTGCATTCATACCCACAAAAACTACAAGTATCAACCACAGGAAAAAAGTGTGAGTTAAGAATAACACCAATAAATTTTGGTAGAAAACTGAAGTTATACATCATTTGTTGAAACAAGTGATTGCAGGTCAGATGAGTAGCAGGGAAATACTTCACAAATACATCAACCAGCTGCGCAAAGATGAAACAGATGAGATAATGCCCAATCTAGGCAAATCAGCGGGGATAAATGACTAACATCAGAAAGATAACACACCAATTGAAGTGGAAAATAATCCACCATGGCCTAAAAGGGAAATCAAGAAGCCCCCTCATTTCAAAGATTGTGTATTAAGTTCAGAGATTATGAATTGATCTCTGAACTTGGGTGAAGTAATGCTGTGTATGTGTATTTGATTTTTTATACACATATATCTTCACAAATGTAGAAACTTTCAGAGAGAGAAAAAGTTATAAACAAAAATATTAAAGGTAAGTTGAAATTAAAAGCTATAGTAATTAATTAAAAAGATTAAAAGCTAAAATGAAACAATAGTTCAATTAGCGCAGTAGATGGTTGAAGCAAATTAAATTATTAAAAGGAATACTAAGTATATTCTTTTCGATAATGACAATCTACAAAATCAATATTTATTTAAAGTAAAGGAATAATTAATTACCTTCGAGCAAGGAAAAAAATAAGCTGATTGGATATACAGTAATCAGCCAATCATCTCCGGAAATTAAAGAAAAATGACAGCGCTTTGTTCTGAGTGATCAGACCACTTGATTCTTGGAGTTCTACCTGTGTGTATGGTAGTGTTTCCGTTTGGTGTAACTTCAAATGTGGACTGCTGATATCTGAATGTCTCAGGAGTTATTAGGGGTTTAAACAGGTCGTACTGATCTTCATTATTATTTTGTCTATGCCTTCAGGCCCAATGATATAATAACTGTGTATAATTATTACCTCTCTCCTGGATTGATTGTATATTAAGCAATTATACAAATTAAACCGTATTTCATTATAGTCACTTGTGGTAGTGCATAGAAATCAAGATCATTCATGGTAGTGCTTGATTTAGATATTAGTCCACTGAGTGCATCTTGATATAGCTGGACATAGTATGTATCATAATTGTTAAAACTTTGTGATTATTTACCGTTCCTGGAACAAGTAATTTTAGAAATCATCACAGACAAATATATATATATATATAAAATTTAACTTGATATATATTAAATACAGTAATAGTCATATAATTCAACTTATATTGTTAGAAGTACTTTCGACTATATTCCTTTTAATCTTTGTCAACTATAAAATGATATAACATCAAATAATGAAAATGAGACATTATTTTATAACTCCAATAATTCCATTCAATTCCCTCACAATTCTGTTATTTTAATGTTTGATGATTGACGATTCATTAATACTTGACAATTTCTCAAAAATAATATAGCTTCTTTTATTTTTCATTTATTATGAGAATGTTCAATTTGCATAATTTTTAAGTTTTTATAATCAAATTTAAACTCATATTAATTGTTTATCTTTTTGAACTCTTTTATATCAAGGTTTTTATTCTTTTTTTTTAATGTACAGCTAGATTCCTCAATGTGTTGTACACCACATTCACATATTAATTTATATTTCGATTTGAACTTAAATTTTTGCTTTTAAAATTGTTAATTAATCTATTTGTATTATTTGTCGTGAAAAAAGCAATTTGACACAAACCATTATAAATCTTTCTCATAAACTTAATTTGTTTATTAGATATAAATATTTGATAAAAATATTTATGTTAATTTTAATAATGGATATTGAGATATTATTTTATATAGCGCTATGTTTTTTATGTAATAGTAATATTAGCGATTAAGCCAATGCACATGCGCTTTAAAGATAAATTATAAATGAATACTCTCAATTTTTCCAGACACAAGATATAGTATTTTAGAAAGAATGGAATGAATCCACCCATTCTTTTGACCCAAACATTTATGTATGGGAAAATCTTAAGTGGGTGGAATTAAGAGTGTGAAGGTGTTACACGATCACTTTAAATTACATTTGTTATGTTTGAACGAATGACACTTGCGAAAACTTTACAATTTATGAACCGTTATTCTTTAGTTGAAATGAATATTATAAGATGAGTTATGGTGGCCAATGGGACTTCCAGCTGTAGCTCAAATTTGTAATTTTGTTATATCAATTTATAAAAATAAAATCTTAAAGCAATTGAAATATCAAATAATTAAATTATATCATAGATATGAGGATGATGTGTTTATTTGTGGAAGTCATGATATAATAAATGATTTATTTAATATATTAAATCAGATTAAGAATTTAAAGTGGGTTATAAAACAAGAAATATGTAATGCCGTAAAATTTTTGCATATTAAAGTTATACATAATGGATATAATTTGGATTATTTTCTGCCAATAAAACCAATTGAATTTAGAGAATTTATCCCATATAAATCAAATGTACCTTTAAGTCATAAGTTATCTAGATTAAAGTCATTCTTATTTTGAAATGAAAAATTATACAAGTATTCTAATAAGGAAATAAAAAATGTAAATTTATTTGTTAATGATTTGTTGAAAATTGGTTATAATAAACATATTATTACTCATACTATTAAAAAATTTAAAAAGAGTCAACAATATAATAAAACTAAAAATATCAAGATGAAATGGATTGCAATGCCATTTATATCAAATGAATAAGTTATGTTTATGAGAAAGATTTATAATGATTTGTATCAATTTGCTTTTTTATTGACAAATAATACAAACAAATTAATTAACAACTCTAAAAACTAAAGTTAAATTCAAATCAAAATTGTATTATGTATATAAATTAATATGTGAATGTGGCTTACAATACATTGTAGAGTCTAGATGTACATTAAAAAAAAGAAAAAAAGAACATATGTTTTTATATATAAGAGTTCAAAGAGATAAACAATTAAGAAAAGATGAAAATAGACTTTCATCATCTGTTATAATACGGGTTTAAATTTGATTATAAAAACATAAAATTTATACATATTGAATGTTGTCACAATAAATGAAAAATAAAAGCTATATTAATTTCGAGAAATTGTCAAGTATTAATGAATCATCAAGCATTAAAATAACAGAATTGTAGGGGAACTGAATAAAAGTATGGGAGTTATAAAATAATGTTTCATTTTGTTTATTCAATGTTATATCGTTATATAGTTGACAAAGACTGAAAGAAATATAGTCGAAAGTACTTATAACAAAATAAGTTAAATTATATTAATATTACTGTATTTAATATATATCAAGTTGAATTTTGTACGTATTTTGAAGGAATACAGGCATCAAAATTAATGTTTTATATATATACAGTATTTTCAAACCTACTTATGATTATTCAAGCTGAAAATCTGTCTACTCTGTAACATTTCAATTTATGTATATCTTGTGTTCATGAAACATAGTCTGTTACAGATGAATACACAATTGTATACCATTGAAAAGGTGACTGGCTCTCTCTCATAATTGTCTGCAGTACTTTCTCTGAATCAATATACATGTTGTTGCAGTGACATAGGTTAGCCATTTGCCACAAAAATTTTAAGATATTAAAATATCTGTTCCATGAGTTATAACATGAAATGTTCTCTCTGTCATCATCACAAAAACTTGCAAACCATTTGAAAACATTCTAAGAGCCTGATTGCATCACTGCTGCACACAGTTCGATCATTTCAATAATAGTTTTGACCAATTTAATATTAGCTCATCATTCCATCATAGATTAAGATATGAAACACACCATAACATTATGTGTTGATTCAAAAGAGGTATAGCAGGTAGCTTGGAGAGAGAATCAGCCATGAATTATCTTTCACCTTGATTTAGTGTGTGTGTGTGTATTATTATTATTATTACTACTACTAAATTAAAGGCAATCTCCAGTGACTATATATAAACTAATACTAATCCATCAACAAATAAAAAAAAAAGTACAAAATGAGCTCACCTGTATTTTAGTTTGGATCATATTTAAACACTCAATTTATTGATGTGTTACAATGCAGATCATAAATTCTATATATTAACACAATCTCATATAACCATAAGTTATTCTGCAAGTCACTATAAGCAATCACAATAAGCTGACTCATTCTGTAGTTTTTCATTTAATGTTGGATTTGTATTAGTTTATATATAGCTTGCTAGAGAATGACAGTAATTCCTGGTTTAATTTCATCTACATTTGAACTATCTCTACTAATATTATTATATATATAATAATAATAATAATAATAATAATAATAATAATAATAATAATAATAATAATAATAATAATAATAATAATAATAATAATAATAATAATAATAATAATAATAATAATAATAATAATAATAATAATAATAATAATAATAATAATAATAATAATAATAATAATAATAATAATAATAATAATAATAATAATAATAATAATAATAATAATAATAATAATAATAATAATAATAATAATAATAATAATAATAATAATAATAATAATAATAATAATAATAATAATAATAATAATAATAATAATAATAATAATAATAATAATAATAATAATAATAATAATAATAATAATAATAATAATAATAATAATAATAATAATAATAATAATAATAATAATAATAATAATAATAATAATAATAATAATAATAATAATAATAATAATAATAATAATAATAATAATAATAATAATAATAATAATAATAATAATAATAATAATAATAATAATAATAATAATAATAATAATAATAATAATAATAATAATAATAATAATAATAATAATAATAATAATAATAATAATAATAATAATAATAATAATAATAATAATAATAATAATAATAATAATAATAATAATAATAATAATAATAATAATAATAATAATAATAATAATAATAATAATAATAATAATAATAATAATAATAACAACAGCAACAGTAATAGTAGTAATAGTAATAGCAGTAATAGCTGTAAAAACTTTTAATTGTATTAACTTACCTGCTTCTTTAGTCTGAACCACTATAGTTAAGGGAGTACTTTGTGTCGCATCCTGACCTCCACTCTGGACTATAATTAAAATTGTGTTATTGGTGTAGGGATGAAGATCTTGACATAAATATTCAGTAACATTGACTGAATCAAAATCTTTATTATTACATTTAATATTAAACTGAGTAAATTCTCCAAATGGTTTGTCCCATGAAATCTTAACACTTGTAGAACTGATTTCGCTAGCACTGTAGTTTTTAACAGGTGATGGATCTATCATAGAAATAAAAAATTAAATAGATTAATTAATTGCACAATAATTACATTTCATAAATATCAAAATTAGTAGAAACAAAAACTATGTTAATACACTTCAATTTTCTAATACTTGTTTTGACATACAATTGTATCCATTATATCTGTAATATTCATTTCTAAGTCATGGTGTGAATTTCAAAATTTGTAAAAAGTAGCAAACCATATTGTAATACATATTTTTAATATGCTTACAAAAAGGTGACTCCATATGATTTATATTAAAAACATGTATTTTAACAACACACACATATGTAGATATAAATATAAGATATTTCCAGTAATTAATATTATAAAATACATTGAGATTAATACTTAATCTATTGGTTCATTAAGTAAATGAAATATTCTCAATCTAAAGTTCAAAACTTTTTTTGAGAAAAGAACAGACTATCTTCTCTCTTTACCTCATTTTCTTATGTAGAGGCTTATCTGAAACACTTTGGATTAGTATTTCATTTATTTAATGAACCAGCAGTTTGAGTATTAATCTTGATGTATTTTATACGTATAGACATATACGCATACTGTACATGAATTTTAAAGTAAAAAATTAAATTACAAAAAAATATAATTTCTTTTTTGCTAATTTCTAATTTTTTACTCAATAGTTTTTTTTGAATCATGAATAACTAAAACTGTGAATATTATTTCTTGAAATAACCAAATTACAATTTTGTTTTCTTTTTTTTTAATAGTAAAAATGATTTTTATTATTATTATTATTATATTCTTTGTTTTATAAATAACTCATTCCCATCTTTTTTTTTTTATTTATGTTTGGAGCTTAATTTTTTTAGAGATTGAATGAAAAATTAATTAAAATTTACAAATACTTTTAAAATTTTGAAAAATAATTTTGATACATGTAGAAATAATAGCTGTAACATAACTTTTTATAGTGATGTTCAGTCCATGAAAACAATAGAAGTGATGCTTTTCTTAACAATTACTTCTTTGTATATATATATCATTAAAAACCAGTCAACATTTAGACAATCCCAATATCAACAATTTCAAACTGTTGCCAAGGCAACCTACTTTTAACATAAAAGGTGTTAAAAGGATGTTGCCTTGACAACAGTTTGAAATTGTTGATTGTTACTGATTGTTTAAATGTTGACTGTTTTTTAATGATTACTTACAAACCCATGTAGCCTTGAGCATTATTACAATTATATATATATGTATATAACATTTTCATAGTTATATTTTATAAGTTTTCTCGATTTTTTTAAATAAAAAATGTCAATTCTAAGGGTTTATATATCAATTTTGTTTTTACAAACGTGATAAAATCAAGCGTATATTTTTATTCTAGCTGATCATTAACTTTTGTGCAAGCACTGCTTCTAGACCCTGTTTTGATATCATTTTCTCACACTGACACATCTTTGTCTCATGTAAGAACAGTGAAAATTGTTTGTTATCATGACATGATAGTAGATATTGATAATAGCCTATTTTCTTTGTGGAAGCAATTTTAAAATTGAATCAACAAAATAATATAATATAAAGTTATGCCAACAATACTATGACAGTAAAAAGAAATATCTATTTTGAGCTACATCTTGAAGAAATTGTACATTGCAGTAAATTTTCTATTATCATTTAAGTATTATTAAAAATATTTCATTAAAAATATCATGTCAGTAAGATAAGAGTAATATTTCGATATTATCTTTGCTACGTATTATGCATATTCTTATATATATATATATTAAAACCACTTTAATTTCAAAATGAGCATATCTATTAATAAACAATAATAAAGAAACAAAGTCAGAAATATTATATTTAAGTATGAAAATTAAACTTTGAATTTGAATTTCGATAGTAAACTATTATATTACAATAATTTGGTTAACAAGAGATAAAGAAATAAATTTTGTTAGCCATATCTTTGTTTTTAATGAAAAAGCAAAAAATATGGAATTAGGCTGGTTTTATTTATTTGAATAATTAAGAAATCATTTCACATTGAAACTTTCATTTAAAATATTTGATTAGATTTGCGTTTTGACTTACAATAAAAAAATTAATGCTTCCTCATTCTCTAATCTCTCCGAATACCACTGACTTATTACCTTATAACTTGGGTGCTGATGGACCAGAGTATCTATCTTCCAATTTTTCTTTATTGATTAAATACTGCTCCAATGTCATGAAACAATACTAGGGTAAGTAATTGGTAAATTTAACATTCTTTTTCTTTGGAAAAGTGATTTAATTTAAAATCTCTAATTACTGTTAATTGACGTTTTTGTTTTGAATTTTTGGTATTATTTGTCTTTTCAATTTATCTGGTTTTGGAAAAAAAAAGTGGGGAGGGGGAGAGACAAAATACAGTCATTTGTAAGTTTATTTCAAAAATTGATTTCTCCGAATAGTACCTAATATTGATTTGCAAATTGATTTATAAATTAAATATATAATTTCAAACAATCTCCTTATTACTTATAATTGACATGCTTGTTTGGAATTTTTATTTATGTCTTTTTATGTTTCATATTTGGTTTTGAATATATTAGAAAGATGAAATGAAATAAACAATTGCAAATACTAGTAAAATTTAAAAAGCATGAAAATATATATAAATTAACTATTAAAAGAAGACAATCAAATTTATGTATAAAAGTCAGATAAGGAATGCATACTATAATATGCAGGAAAAAAAAATGTGGCTGAAAATTAAATAAATAATTTAAAAAATTGGAGGCAAATGAAAGCATAAAAAACAGCAACAAATTGAAGAAGGTCAGAAAAAATATAGGATTTTGAATAAAAATGAAGTAAAAATGCAAAAAAAAAAAAACAGAATGAAATAAGAAGAGTTTATTCGTCAAAAACAATGTCAAATTATAAGTGAGAAGGAAATGGTGAAAGCTATAAAGAAAATAAGAAATCAAAAATTGAAACACGTAGATGATATAGCATCAAAATAATAAAAAGAAAGTTGAAGATTTATAATAATAGGATTGATTTTTTAATGTAAGGATATAAACTGGATATTTCCTACTTATAATTTTGGGGGAGACTTCAATTATTTGCAATTATTATTAAGGATAAGTTTGTATATTGACTATTGAAAGGAAAATAATAATATTGTAATAGAAGCATCAGATGATTAAAAAATGATAGAATATCAAAAGATAATTGTTTTAACCAAGAATAATAAAAATGAATTATAAATTGAACAGAAGTTTGTTAATAAGCTTTTTAAAGAAAAGAAATTGAATATGACAAGGTAATAAGAAAGAAACTTGTGGATAAATCTAGGGAAAAAAATATAAAAAGAGTTATGATTCATTATCATCATTATACTTTTTCAACAACTAGTCTCCCTTCTCCAAAGCACATTAACAAACTTCATTATTTCATTCATCCATCTCACATATGATCTCTTTCTATATCTTTTACAATCTCTTGGAATCCATTTCAAGACTTCAACTGTCCATCTATTACCATTTCTTCTAAAAATATGTGGACAATCCAGCTCCACTTCAGCCTCTTAATTCTTTTAATAAGTTTGGTGATACTAATTTGTTTTCTCCCCATGTATTTCATTTTGATCTCTTCTTGTTGTTCTTAACATAAATCTCTTCATACTTCACTGAGTGATCTGAAGACTCTGTAATGCTTTTCTGTTAAATGACCAAGTCTCATATCCATAAGTAAAAACTGGTAAAACACATTCATTCAAATCACTTCTTTTAAAACATCAGGCATATATCTTTTAACGTTAAATTGTTTCTGTTAAAATATCAAAATGTTTCTATCTGTATTAATAATCTGACATAAATATTCGTAATTATTAACTTCCTTTTTTCCAGAAGACAATCATAATTAAATAGCACAATTATAAATAAAAAAAGACATTATTTAAAGGCATGTTTTTTTCAGACATGAGAAATACAAACCTTAATAATTAGACCGTATAGATTCTGAAACCTAAAGTCATGTTGTAAATTATATAATAAACTAGCTATATCTTCTGAAATCATTTAGCATATCGCATATTCAAAATTCCAAATAATAAAATGACAAGAAGTTTATAACTATTGAATTCACATTTATTCCTTCTTTTTTTTTTTTTGGAAATTGGCACAATTCCTGTAAATACATCTAAGTATACCTTTCTTATAATTATTGCCTATGTTACTTTAAGCATTAGAGATGCTAAGACTAAATTACAGTTTCTAATACAAAAGAGAATTAATAATTTAAGTTAGTTTACTCTTGAAGGTTCCAAAAAACTTTTACTATATGCATAATTTTAATATTTATATCCATTTAAAACTTTATATCCATGTTTTTCATCTGTATAACTTTCAATTTTCTTGAAACTTTTTATTTAAAATTAAAAGCTTAATTAAAATATAGTAATGTATTATCAAATATTAACAATAACAACTAGTGCATTTTATTTTTAAAATATTTACTTATTTATTTTATTAAATTACAATAAATTGTTCAGATTGATAGGTTTTCTATATTTTTTATTTATTTATTTAAATAAGTCTTTTTTTTTCTTCAAATATATTAAATCAATCTCTTATACCTGAGTGTATTATTTTTATGTATAATACTTTTCCTTTTTAAATACAGTTTTTTATTTTTAGTTTCATGAAAAACTATTCTAGATATTTAATCTTTCATTGTTTAGAATTAGAGATATTCTTATTTAAGGTACTAGAAGATGTTTTTCATAAATCTGTCTGAAGAAGTTTGTTTCATGTAAAACTATTTTAGATACTTAAGCCTGTATTATTTAGAATTAAGGATATACTTTTTTATGGTCTTAGATGTTTTTCATGAATCTATTTACTATAGTTTCAATATTCTCCGAATAAGTCTGGTTTATAAATTTGGAATTATTTTTACAAACAAAATAATTCAAAATTTAAATAATATATATTTTAAAAACTTTTTAAAATAAGCAACATTTATTAACGTATTACAAAAAAACAATCCTCATTACTGTTATTTCTCAAACATATACTGTATCATAATTTACAAGTATGTACATATATACAAATAATAATCAAAATTACCCCAAATTTACTACTCAACCAGACTAGCCAAGAAAATAAACTCTAAAACACTACCAATGGTTTCATTGCTACAAGAAGACTTCTCAAGTGTAAAGAACTACAAAATAACAACATATTTAAACTAAACATTACCCACAATTCCACTTATTTCCCATACATCCTTAATATTAAAGGAGCTTTTAAATAAGTTAATTGCTTCAGAATTATACATTTTTAATAATAAAGATTCATTAATTCTACTTTTTATTTCATTTCTCTCAAAGAAGACAACCTTAGCTTCATCAAAATTAATATATAGACCACACTATTAATTTTGATGAAGCTAAGGTTGTTTGACTTCTTTGAGAGAAATGAAATAAAAAGAAGAATCTTTATTATAAAAAATTTATGATTCTGAAGCAATTAACTTATTTAAAAGTTCTTTTAATATTAAGAGTGTATGGAAAATAAGTGGAATTGTGGGTAATGTTTAGTTTAAAAATGTTATTTTGTAGTTCTTTACACCTGAGAAGTTTGCTTGCAGCAGTTTATTTTCTTGGCTAGTCTGGTTGAGTTGTGAACTTGGAATAATTTTGATTATTTAATGACTAGTTTAGCTTTATGCTTTTAATGTATACATATAATAATATCTCTAAAGTAAAAATGTTCAAACACATTTACTATAGTAATCCTTTCAAATTAGACTTTTTAAAGTCATATTAATAAACTGGCAAATAACATCACTATATATTTTATACTCTTTCTTTGTTTAGAGAGTTGTCAAAATTAATACAATATACACATATATAACCATTTGATGAATGGCTATTTGATGCATAAATTTTACTTACACAATCTTATATGTTGAGATATTTTATTACTAAGAAGATCTCCACTGGAACAATAAGTAAATAAATTGTATAGTTTTCCTGATGTAAGATTATTTATTACAACTAGTTTATCAGAAGTTTCAGTGGAAAGTCTTTCAACTCGGGGTACAATGGGATCATCGACCTCAAAAAACATTTTATCGAATTCACTTTTTGCATTTCTTCCACATGTGATACTAATTTTTTCAGTTTTATCTAAAGGTTGCACCATAACTATTGGACATACAGGACCTGAAAGTATATACATATATATAATTATAAATGCAATTTAATTATTCCACATATGATACTAGTTTTTTTTTAGTTTTATCTAAAGACTTCATCATAGTGGATCTGAAAGTGCATACATATATATAATTATACATGCAATTAAATAAAAAATATATTATGCATGTTACATACAGTTATACATTTAATAGTATGTATTTTTATATATGTAACTAATCAAAATTTTTAGCTCTGTAACACACTGTTCTAAAATCTTGCTATCAAACTGTGAGCTATTATCCTGTATAATACTTCCCACATTAGACTTTTTTATCTCATGTGCATTTCTTGAACTACCTTTCCGATGTCAGTGCAATGTGTTATAGTGTTACAATATAGGTGTGTGCAGATATATGTATACCTATGTATAGGGTTAGTGTAAATAAAATATTTACTGCTATAAATTGTTACCACACAGCACTTGCATAATTATTCGAATCACATTAACTCTAAAATATTTACATAATTAGCATGCACTAAACTTTAAATAAATTTATGCTAATAAGTTATATATTCATAAGTCACACAGGAAAGGCAGCAGAAAATGCAGTGAAAAAGTGTGTGCAAAAACTCTGTAAATTGAATGCAGAGATAATATCTATTTAAGTTGTGTTTGTGCAGAAGTGTTACACACACTATAGATGTTCTACATATAGAGACTGTCCTCCTAAAAGATAAATATTTAGTTTCATTCATGAGGATAATAAACTCATATTTAATTTTCCTTATTGTTTTGTTGGTTATTGATATGACTTGGCTGATATAATAATATACCCCCAGGAAATCCAGCAATCAGATGAGCCAGAGATTTGTAACATCTGAATAACCACACAGAATCACAAATTTATTGCTCAACGTTTTACTTATATGTCTTAATTACAGTCTATTTGGTTTTAGACTTTAATATTGCAACAGTATGAAAAATAGGGGGTTAATCAAATTATGGTTAAGGGTATTTTTTGTACACATTAAATTTTTATGCATAGAAAAAAAAAAATTTTTTTTTGTAACAATAGATCATTTTAAATATTTTCATTAAGTTAATATTTTTAAATTGTGAAAAAAAATTTTTTTTTTAATCCAGTTAATTTTCTCCTCAAAATTATAAAATAGTTTTTAGAAAATTTAATTTGTTGTAAATTTGCATATTTTTTTTTTTTTTTTTGGAAACATGAAAATTAAATGTGTACAAAAAATACCTTTAACCATAATTTGATTATTCTGTAGAGTTTTTCCTAATTATAATCACCAGTGTTTCAAGTTGTTTTCTTCTTAAAGGCTTTTACATATTAATATAATTAATCAGTCCTTTTTCTGGTGCACAGTATTTCATGTCCAGGTTGACAGCAAAATTTTATCCATTTTCTTTTAATAAATTTCCCAGGTGATACTAATAGACAGAGATTCATGCTCTTGATTGCAGACATGGTTGCAGATTACTTTAGGAGTAACTTCTCTACCTTTTTATTCCAGTGAAGGCAAATAACATGGAAGATGATGATGTGTAGCTTTTAGCTAAATTTATCACATAGTTTTCATTGTAGAAACCATTTTAAGAGTAAACTCATAGTATGCTAAAAGTTTGAATTTAGTCCACAGTATTCATTGTAGAACCCATTTTTATGACTAAACTCATAGTATGCTAAAAGCTGGATTAAAGTTTCTGCTATTCTATGCAATAGCTTGCTAAAGACTACTTTTTTCTTTTTTATCAGCTGGATTAAGATTTGATTTCTCTCTCTTCAACAGCTAAGTTAGGAATTTCTTCTACTGTCTTTTTCAGCAGGTGGTTTAAGACTTGACTAATTCTCTTCAACAATTAGATAAAGAATCTCCACTTTTTATCAAACACTTAGGTCTTCTGACTTAATCACCCATAATTTATTTCTACAACAATTTTGTCTACAAGCCAATCACAATCTGTATCTAACCTGATAATTTTTATAACAACCAATTAGGTAAATTTTTACAAATACAGTTGTTCAGTTATTTCCCTCCTCAATCATAGACATTGAAAAACAAGTCAAGAACTTGAATTAACTTCATAAAATTCTTAGCATTCTTTTCTAATTAAAAACATTTTCTTGCAAAAAAAACAAACAAGATAATCAGTTAATTGCACTGATTTGATTTTTTTTTTTGCACTGAAGAGAGATAAAGAGAAAAGAAAAAGAATGTTAATTAAAAATAAAATTTATTAAAATATTGAAACCTTGTTTTGTTTTTTCTTTTTAAAAATACTCTTAAACATGAAATTTTATTTCTCTTAAAAGGTTAAAATTAATATTTATTAAATAAATTACAAAAAAGAGGAAAATTATTTTCTCTTGGTATATTTTTTATAGCAAAATTAAAAGTACTAATTAATTATAATTACTGAAGAAAGAGAAAGGAAAAAGGCAACTTGTCTACATTATTTTATAAATTTCTTTCCCCTCTACAATCATTTATAATAAACTAAAGATTAGCCTTTCAAACTAACGAACATGTGCTTTTTACGAATGTTAATAATAATAAATGACTACTTTCATCTCCAACACAAGATAAAGTCTTTGCGAATGAATAAAATGAATCCATCATATTATTATTTAACAAATTTAATGTTTGAGAATTTTCATACTATCACTGTGGGACTTAAAAAATATTTAGTTAAATGAAGATCTATTATAAAAATATACATCGGAAAATTAAATAGTTTTATCCATAACTCTGCACTAAATCTGAGGAACATGCTGCCAACTATCTAATTTTTAGTGCAGCTATGTAACTAACTGGATTACAATATATTTAGCAATTATTCATATATATATATATTGTAATGGTACAGAAAATAGGAGTGGATCTGAAATGATGGCAGTCATCATCATCAACCCCAGGTCAAAAAAATATAAAATATTAAATATAAATTTAATATAATAGTAATATAAAGTAATGAATATGAATCAATATAAAAGTAATGAGCGTGAGAGATCAGCACACTATATTAAGTATAAGTATGTTAACTATAATTTCACCAGCATTACTATACTCATTCATCATCATGAATGATTCCTTAATAAAAATAAATCAACAATAAAATCAATAGTCAATCTTGGGACTGGATTTGAAATGGCTTTACTATAGACCAAGATAATTATTTAGTCAACTTGGGGCAGATTATTTAAACATTAATTTGGATGCACAAACTTAAGTGCTAATCCATCAGAATATATAACTATAAAAACAATAATACTGGGATATTAAAACATGCAGAGCATCATCATTGCTTTGGACACTTAGTACCATTAATGTACTCACCAACTATAAACTTAATTTTTAAATAAATACTAAACTAAATAAAATGTAGTGCATGGATTTTAAAAGATATCCCTTTGCACCAATCCAGGATCATCATCATATACTGGATGCCTATACACACTAATATAATCCTCTTTTATATAACATACCATTATGCATAAATCTAGCTCAGAGAACATTATGAGCAAGAGATGACGCAACATATAATATTTCTAAAAACTATTTAGGATTGAATTCACTGGAATAATTTTAACAATAAAATATTAGTTTATTAACAATAAAATGAAATTAGGTCCATAGAATATGGCTATACATATTGAACCGCCCACCTTCTTTATTTATAATAATAACGATAGAAATATATTATTATTTTTATTTTTTCCCTTATTAATAAATTATCCTATCTCTGAAGGTTTCTGGTCCTCAGGCAGAGTGAGCAATATCATTGGCAGCAAGCTACCAATAATATAAACACTAGGCTACTAAATTAAAACACTGGCCAACCAAACGCTTTATTTATTTTGAGGTAATCACTTTAGATGCCAGTTAATCACGGAGTAATTAACAATGTTTGCTCGACCAGTAACAAACTTAATACCTGAAATCCCAGCTAGCTCATCAAGTTGTAGCTATCTTAAATTAAAAAAATCTCCGTCCACTCTAAAATTCTACTTTTAATAATAATAAAGATTTACTGTGTGATAAAACTTTAGCATCATTCAAAAAGAAAAATCCTTATTTTAAAAAAAATACTCCCTAGTCTTTTAGTTTTAACTTAAACACTTCTCAATAACAATAAAATATTTCAATTCCCACTTCATTAAACATATTACCGCCTCATAAATGTGTATATTCATCTATCAATATAAATATTTGATCGATAGTTTACATCTCACTTTCTTCCTTTAAATAATCGTTTGGTCTTATAATACAATCACGCACGCTCTTTTCATTTAAATAAATATTTTAATACGTTATAAATAACAAAAAAAAAATACAGAACATATTGAATTAAAATTCACACATACACACAATGAATAATTCTGAATAAAGTTGAACAATGGAGCCAATATGATTTATACCATAAAGATACTAGTTCGTAAAGTTAAAAGTTTTTTATTTATTTATCTATCACAATTTAAATATCAAGAATTGTAAAAATAGGAAAATGAAACATTACCTAAGATTTGAATCTGACTTGATGTGCATATGACAAAATGTAGTTTCTGTATAATGTTGGTTCTAACCGGTTAGCACTAAACTCCATGTAAATTCTTCCCTAATTTGTGATGTTATATGACACTCGTAGATCTCAGCATGGACACTTCCGCTATTCCTTTGATTTCACCCAAACATGGTTTGCCCTACAAACTATCTGCTGGTGGTATTGCAGAGAAGGCTTCAGCCGGCTGCATGATACGATGGGTTCAGCAATGCATCATTTTGTCCAAATAGTAATTCCTATAGTTTGGTTTTGATTCTTTGATTCTAATTTTTTTTTTATTATTGACTAAAACTGATTAATTTTGAATTGAATGATTTTAAAATGAATCTATGAATTTTGTTTCTATAAATATTGGAAATATTTTTTTTTAAAAATGAAAAAATGGAATATAGAAGAAGAAAAAAAAATGTCTTTAACAATACAAAGTTGTTTTTTTTTATATTTATATCCAGCGTTTCTTATCTTGCAGATTCATCGTACATTTGACTTTGTTCCGATTAAGCTTTATTTTTTTTTTCTTTATTCAAAACTTTATACACACACACATTTAATTCTTTCATTATAAGACAAAACAAACTCCATTTTCTTTTTCTTTTTATTACTTTTATTACGAATTAATTAAAAATATTAAATCGTTTATTCCCTTTTCCCTTCAACAATAAACTCCCCCATTCTAATTTTTTGTTTTTAAATTTTATTTTTCTTTAACTTCTAAAACTTTTATTTCACTTTAATTTTCCCATTCTATTTTTAAAGACGAAATTTACTAAATACTTTTAGTCTTAAAAAATACTACACATTCAGTCACGATGTACCTCGGTACAATATATAAATTAAACCTTCTGATTTTGATTAATATACAAAAAAAATATGATATCACATTGTGATTTACATATATGTTCCAATGGATTTACATAAAATACCTATATACCAGTGCACAGACATGCAGTATAATATAAAATGAAAAATTTAAATTATCATCTAACAAAAAATAATTAATTTTTAATATATATGCATCTACCTGACACCTGTTGATATATGGACACTGATGTGCAAAAAAATTTATGAATATATTTGAATTGTCATAAAATAATTTTAAAAAATGAGCTATCACATTTTGATTTATAAATACCTCAAATGGGTTTACATCAAACATACATATGCTAGCACACAGATATGCAGTATAACAATTTATTAACATATTTAAATTGTCATAAACCTATAAATGAAATTCATTTTTTTATAATACATAATTAATGATTAATTTAACATATATATGTGTGCACATGGAAGTGTATGTGTGCACTGATTGTTTTCTAGACTATAGCTATTTAAGCTAACAGTTAATGTAGTGAGGCAAGTCCATGTTTCAGGACCAGAAGCTGCCACAACCAAAGGCAACTCGAGGCAAGCTGTAAATGCAGTTGGAAGAGTCGACATACCTACTCTTGAGACAGGCTGTCAATTACAGCTGGAAGTAAGTAGAGAAATCTATAAGGACATATACAGTTCCTTCTTCAACAGTTCACATTAGAAATAGTAGCCATACCCTGCTAAATAGCAGTGGGTGGAATATAGCCATCATTAGGTTGACTGTATATATATATATTCTGTAGTAAATATATTATTAAAACGTATGTTTACTTGTTTGTGTCCATATATGTAATCCAGACTAAACACAATATGCTTTGTCACTGATGTGTATATTTTTGCATATGTTTTATTTCTTTTAAAAATCAATAAAGATAAAATCAACTTACGTGTCCTTGATTCGATGTTAACCGGTGAACTCATGACATTATTTGCTGAAGAAGTTATAATAAAATTATAATTTCTTCCAGGAAAAAGTTCTGAGACATTTACAGGCATTGCAGAAACATTTTTCACTTTATATTCAGGTTTGGCAATTGAAGTATAATTAATAATATAATAGGAAATATTCTCATTAGATTCTTTCCATTTAAGGGTGACATAATTTGTCTGAGGTACTACATTAATATCGGAAGGAGGACTTGGTCCTAAAAAAATAAAAAATAAATTCAAATTTCACTACAGATATTTATTGATAAAGTAAATAATTAGTTTGAAATAAAATAAAATATTTAAACAAATTATCACTTATAAAAATAAATGATAAAAACTGGTGTTTGAAATAATGAAAAAATTGACAAGTTGATATATCTAAAAGATTTAGCAAAATGAAGACGATTAATGTAACTTGTGCAAATTTTTAATAAAAGTTGTGGGATATTTCTACATGATATGGTTGAAAATGAAATGACTTAAAAGTAGTGTCTGCACTCAAAACCTCTTGCAAAAATCATATTGGTCTTTTGTATTTATGAACTGTATATTTATGGTTAATTGGAAATTTTCCTTTCTAAATGCAAGACAGTAATATTACAAAAACAATAGATTAAGAGCTTAAGCTTGCAATGTATCTGCTTCAGATTAAGATTTGGAAAACTTTCTCATTAAACAGTAAAAATAAATATGGTCTTTTTTAAATCTTCATGGTTTTTTTCTTTTATTTGTTGAAAACTATGAGTTTTTTTCTTCTTCTCCTAATAATTGTATCCAGATAATATTTACATAATTAAATTTATGCTTTTTTTTTGCAAGCTACTGGATTTTTTAAATATTTCTATAGTCTTTCTTAGTAATTTCTATACACCCTATATAAAACATCTACTATAAGCTAGAATATTCAATGGCCACCAGATGATAAAGGGTCACAAAATTTCCATCTTCAGACTGACTGGTTTCTGACTTTTGCCTTCATCAGTGAAAACTAGAGCTAATAGATTTACAAATCTAGCTTTAAATCCTCATCTTCATTGAAGAAGGAAGAAGTTATAAACTGATCTATCAGGAGATGGAGATTTTATAGAAATACACTATTGGGCATCTATTGATTACTCAAATTCACAGTAGATAGCTCTAGGATAGCATGAAGTCACACAGGTCTTAAAAGCCTATGAGTAAGCATGTGAGAAGTGTTAGTAATTTCTATATGTCATGAGATTACTAAAACCATGAACTACTGAAACAAAGTTTTTAGCTTTATATAAAGTTTTTGATGAAAAATCATAAGAATATAGGTTTCACAACAATCATTTTTCAATAAATACATATATAATTATCAATCAATTTTTATAAAAATAAAAATATATATAGTTATCTATTTTTAGATACAGACAGGGACTTCTTCATATAGATGTATAATAATTTCTATGATTTCACTTCTGTGTTTGTGCATACGATTTTATAACTTCAGAAATTATAATTAACTCTCATTCTTTATATTTCAAGCTTGCAGCTGCAGATATAAGGAGAGAGTCAGGGATTTAAAGAACCATGTGAAGCTTAGCTTATATGAAAAGATCTGATTGGTGTGAAAACATCTTAGGAGCCAATGACTATATTTCTAGACACGTTTGTTGGTGATTCAATAAGTGTGTATATATCTGTTTGTTTGGACATTTATCTTCTTTTTTTTCATAATAGAAAATATCTTAATTTTTTAATCTATGAAAATCATTGTATTTTAGAGACAGGATAATTACTTTCTTCATGTGTTTCTCTTTAGAGAATAAAGGACTAAAAGTAAATGTTAAAAAGACTAAAGTATTGTTCAATGGATTTTCTCAAATGATGAAAATAAAATTGATTATAATGAGTTAGAAGAAGTTAACAATTACAAATTAATGAGTTAGAAGAAGTTAACAATTACAAATACCTTGGTCAGATTTTTACTACAGATGGAAACATAATGGATAAAATTAATCAGAGAATGAAACTTAATTGGAGTGCTTTTGGTAGAAATAACTTAATATTAAAAGGAAATAGGCCTATGTGGTTGAAAAGGAAGGTTTTAATAAATGTTTAACAGTTCTTACTTATGGATCCAAGAGATAGACACTTAATAGAAGAGCAATACAAAGACTTCAAACCACTCAGAAGTATGTAGAGATGCATGTTATGAATAACAAGAGGAGATTGAAAATGCAATAGATGGCTAAAAGAAAAAACAGGTGTTACTGACACCATTGAAAGAATTAAAAGACTGGAGTTGGGCTGAACATACTGCTAGAAGAGATGATAATAGATGGACAATTGAAATCTTAAACTGGATTACAAGAGATTGTAAAAAGACCCAGAAAAAAACCACATGTGAGATGAATGGATAAAATAAAAAAGTGTGCAAGAGAGGCTAGAGGTTGGAGAAGATAGATTGAGCTTGGAGAAATCTTCATTCTATAGTAGACAGATAATGGGTGATGGTGATCCTATTCTCTACTACAATAAAAATTGGAAAAACCATAAGAATAATTCATAATTTTCTTCATCTCTTAAGAAAAATACCTTAGCAAATGACTTTTGACACTTCATCTGATCAATGTTTTGCCATGAAAAATCCACTATGCAACACTAGCCTTGTAAAATTAAAAGCATTTAATAATTGTGAATCTTTGAGAAATAAATTTACTTATTGTTATAGAAGTTTGGAACTTGGAGAGAAATCAAAACAATCATAAATTCAATGGATTAAGCACTGATTGATTTCTTTTCATATGAATGCAGTTTAAAATTCTATAAGATTGTTCTTTCTTTAAAGAGAAAATATTGGTCAATATAAAAGTTCCTGACTGATTTAGGACTGCTTCAGCACTTTTATAAGAAAAGGAATAATATCTTATGCCAATTTTTTTACTTAGATTGTTTTATGCCTATAGTAAATAATTACTTCCTTTCTTACTATAAAAATTAATAATAACTTATAAGTAAAGTTTTAATAAAGAAGTAATAAATGAATTATAATACAAATAGGTTGTATTATAATTTATTTATTACTTCTTTATTAAAACTTATAAGTTTTTATTTATATATATGGGAATTAAACTATTTTCTTACTATAATATTGAAAACTAGGATACCAATAAGCAAAAGTAATTAGTGCAATAATAATTCAACTTCAGTGTTATAGAATGATAAGACAATAATTTTTAATCAATCGGTTATAAATTTAAAACATTAAGAGGTAAATATATTGATAACTCTTCTATTACACATTCTAAAACCATTTTGTTTATCAGATATAAATTTATATTTAAAAACATCAAAGTTTTTCTCTATATTTGAGCCGGTCATTAGTATAAATTATTTTTAAGTAAATTATAACTTAAATCTTTTTTTAAATTATGAAGAATCACAAAGTATACAAATTGTATAATGCAGTGGAACAATTAAAATCACTTATAGAAGTTCTATCACAAAAAAGAGACAAATATATCCTTAAAAATACCATTTTATTGTCCTTTGGAATTTCATCAGACATTTCATGAAAATGGCAAAACTCAAGCCCAAGAATTATCAGATTATGTTTGTAAAACCTCAAAATGAAAAAAACAAAATACTTCATTAATGAATGTTAAACTTCGTAAATTAAAAAATAAAATTAGCTAAAATTTTCTAATACTCTAATTGACTAATTATTTGAAGTAATAAAGCAAATCTCTTTTCTGCTTTAATTAATACTTATACATAAAAAAAATTGTAGTAATTTCATTTACAAATCGTAAAATAGATCTTTGAAGTCCAATCAAAAAGGTTGCTTCAAATTTAGTTTTAGTTTAATAAATCCCACCCTGTTACAATGTACATCTTCATTTCTTATGACTTTGTTTAATAAAGATTTATTCTTAAAAAGAAGTGATTTGAATGATAGAAATAATAATACCACAATTCTTTTTTTAAAAAATAGATAAATATAAACTTACTTGATGATTGGTCAAGTTTTACAGGAACCATTCCTTGATGACCATTGCTAACTGAATAAATATAAATATGATATACAGTAGCTGGAACAAGATTGGTCAAAACTTTAAAATTGTCTTTAATATCTTTTAAACTGTACCACCCTTCGGATACACTAGTATAATTAATAACATATGAATCCACCAGAGACTGCTGTGGTGGCTGCCATGATATCTTCATCGAGTTTGAGCTTAATGATACTTCCTCTACTGAAACATATTCTGGAGGTGAAGGGTCTGTTTGAAATATATTGCAATACATTTAGTAATTGTATATATATATGGTATGTCTATCTATCTATTTATCCATAAAACATTAATTGTAGAAATACGATTAGTAATAGTGTTGAAAAAAAAGACAATCAAAGATCGATATTAAGAACATCATTATGAAAAAAAAAATTGAACTGTGAATGTACTTTGAGACAAATAAATGCAAAAGATATTTTGAATGGAACTGTAGAGTTAGAGAACTAAGACAGAGAAACACTGACTAATGAACTTAGTTATGAACAAGTCTATGAATTTGAGACCTTTGATCTACTTTTTAAAAAAAACTAATAGTAATAAAAAAAAACATGACAGCTGTCTCAACTGGTTCAAATGAAAAGTATTTAATAAAAGTTATCATTAGTATAATATTAAAATCAGAATTGACACATAGCTTAGTTTGAATATTAATAGATCTATAAATATGTATTTATTTAATTTAGTGCCCTGTGTGATTTAATCCAGTGGTAGAGTGACTGACTTGAGAGCTAAAACTTCTTAATCGAAACTCAGTTTATTACTTCTAATGCTCAAACAAAAACCTTGATTATTGTTTTTTCTTTTTTTTAAAAAAAATCAATTTAGTTACCTTTGTTAAAAAAATATTATATTTAGTATGGAGATATTAAAAAAAGATCACCATAGCTATTAATTTTTTTTGAATATTGTAATTCTTCAGAGGCATTCAAGTTTCCGTAGATTTATTCTTATTGTAGAAATAAATAAGCTGCCATATTTATTACTTTAGATTACTAAATTCCACTTTTCTGTAGATCGCAATCCCACATCATTAATACTTGCTTTTTCTTTTCTCTAAATAGAAGATATTTAAGTAACTAATACCAATTCTTACTTATGGCTCAGAGACATGGACACATAACAAAAGAGCAATACAAAACCTTCACACCACTCAATGAGGTATGGTGGGATACATGTTAAGAATAAAACGAAATGATTGAAAATGAAATACACAGATGAGAGAACAAATAAGCGTTACTGCCATCAGTGGAAAGAATTAAGAAACTGATGTAGAGCTGACCTTGGCAGACTGCTAACAAAGATAATAACAGATGAACAATTGAAGTTTTTAAATTGTATGACAAGAGTTTTGTAAAATATTTATAAAGAGACCACATGTGAGATGGATGAATGAAATAATGAAGTTTGCTGGTATGATTAAACTTGGACAGATCTTCCTTCTGCTGTGTATCAGTAACTGTTGAAAGTGACAATGAAGTTGGAAATAAATGCTAACTGCTTACATAGTCTAGCATTTAGCAATCACTGTTTTTACCATAGAAACCATAATTGGAAAACAAATAAAACATTTCTAATATATGCAAAATCTGAAGAAGTTATATGATTATTTATATGCTTAAATATTTCTGACCATATTCTATATAAAAGAACAATAAATTATCAAGATGGATTATTTAATCATTATCTGAAAAAGGTTTTCCATTCAAAAACATTTTATTTCTAATACAGTTATCATCATACCTTGGGTTGCCTAAAATCACTTTACTACCATTATCATCAACAGTATTTTATCCCATAGACAGGTCCAGAGAGTAGTCACATCATCAATTCATCCATTTTCCACTCTATTCTCTTTATTACCCATTTCTTCAATTCATGTAACTCTTCCCATCTCTTATATCATCCAACAATGTCAATCTTTTCCGTCCTTTTTTCTTGCTTCCTTTCACCATTCCCTTCAAAACAACTTTCATTAAACTATACTTTCTTCTTAATATATGTCCAATCCAATTTCTCTTTCTCTTTTTAATTTCCTCAATCAATCTTTTTTTTATTTACTTTTTTACTATCACAAGCATATGAAATATAATTTTTTAAATAATTTATCATCTCTTATGAACATTATTAAGCAGGGTTTTAATTGGTCATCAAAAGCCATCTTATAGATTGTCATAGTGCTAATTCATTGTAATAATGAAATTTTTATTGAAAATGAAATAATAATCTCAAAACTTCAGTTTGAAAATGAAATAATTGTTCTAGATTAGTTTAGTGTGTTCATGTTTTATAATATTACAACTAGTAAAAGACTATCATATCTACTATCAAATCATTTTTTTATAAAAATATTTTTATAGAATCTGAATTTGAGCACAGAACTGGTGATTGTGTAAGATTCCACATACAACAATATGTAGTTATAAAGAGGGGATGGAGACACAGCTTTAAAATAATACTATGAGATGCATAATCATAAATGCAGCAAAGCAAAAGGACTAAAAGAAATATGGTAAAGAAGAAACCAATATCTTCGGAACCTGCTACGCTTCCCAAACTTATACTTCATTCAATTGTAATCACTCAAAATTCTTATTATTGGATGAAAATCATCATTCTTTCATATGATATCCAAAAATGTGTAACGATGTCATTTTACTTATAATTATATTCAAACTATTTTCATTATCTTATTTTTCATAAACATTTAACAATTAAAACTACATGATGGAAATAATACAATATGTACTGACTAAAGTAGTTTTAAAGATCATTACAATATTTATCTCATCTGATTTATTTTTAATTTTTGAACCGCATCAAAGTGCAATTAGTATTAATCCTATTATAAAAATCGGAAATTGATTCATAAAGAGTCTTTAATTTGGTTAGAGTTGTTGAGTAATCTTTCTATAATGAAAAATAATTTTAAAATTTTCCTAACATTAAGAGGATGAAAGCTAAAAGTTGCTGCATGGTAAATAACTCAATATATTTTTGGTTCATGAATGTCACATGGCCTCTTAAACAATTAACCTAATCAATTAAAAAAAGTAATTTTATCAATTATAACATTCATCATTTACTTCCCCCTTTAGACAAATTTTAACAGTTTTACTCAGGTATAAGCAAATGTCCTCTTTATTTCCGAGCAAGTACTTTTTATTTATAAATTGTCCATTAGTGTTTTTGAAAGCACTAATTTGCATCCCTAGAAGACAATTAGTTCCTGAATTGGATTAAAGTGGCATAATATCAATATAGTATTAATCGCAACTTATACATATTAGTAGTGAAAAACCAGTCCTTTTTTCTCGTCTTGATTAATGGAGTCACAATTCCATTATTATAGTACCAACTCAGTTTCAGATGTATGTGGCCTTTCTAATTCCAGTTTATTTTAGAAATACTTAACATTACAAGTGATTAAATGTAACACTTTTAAAGATTAACTTTTTTTTAACTGTTAAATTCAGCACACACATGATGGAAATTTATCATAGCACCAAAACTGTTGATGTTACAGAAGATACACAGCATTGTCGAGATTCCAGCTAATTTCATTTAAAGATCATTGTTTTATACCTGATGAAAATGGTCATTGATATAATATTTACTAATATGCATATATGTAATAAAACTGTAGCAACTTTCTCTATACAATAGTGACAAACTAGAAGGCTTGTGCATTAAAATTGCTATTACTCATCCAATATCCCCAGACTAGTTTCTAACTT
Organism: Epiperipatus broadwayi; assembly: GCA_028023455.1. Taxonomy (NCBI): domain Eukaryota; kingdom Metazoa; phylum Onychophora; class Udeonychophora; order Euonychophora; family Peripatidae; genus Epiperipatus; species Epiperipatus broadwayi. The sequence goes on along the minus strand of JAQFVV010012394.1, from coordinate 13,576,199 downwards.
GTGGCCTTCATCAGTGAAAAACTAAAAACTAGTCTAGGGGTATTGGATGAGTATACATAAGATAGGGATTTTGAATCACAAACCTTTTAGTTTTTATTGATCACTATGACTTGCACTGGGTGGCACTACTGTATGGAGAAAGTTGCTAGAGTGTGCTAGAGTTTTAACAGTTTGTGCAAGCATAAAAAATGGTGACCATATGTTATAATAAAACTCCCAGATATTTATTGTGATCTTTTTATAGTCCTAAATAATTTCCTTCACTGCATGAGTAAAATTAAAATAAATTTTATAATAATTAACTTTATTTACTTTCACTTAGAGAAGCCAGGTATTAATTCCTCAGATAATCTTATTTTGCAATGTGAATAATGGCTGCATGCCAAGAATAAAGCCCAAGTAAGGCAATATGAATCTCTAATAAATTAAATAAATTAAATTCTTGTTATATTAGAAAATTTATCAGGAGTCTAAAATACATAGTTGAATGATGAATAATCATTTTATGCACTGGCATATGCATTCTACCATAATGATTATATTATACTTTGTGAGTTCTTAATTTATGTTGAGCTATTCCATCATTGTCAAAGAATCAATAACATATAGAGCAGTTTAACTGCTACATAAGCTTATACTTAAGCAATACAGATTTGGTGATTACTCAATTGCCTACAAGCAGAAATTGAATTTGAAATAATAATAAAAGCAATATATATTGTTAAAAGGAGATTGCCTCAGCAAATTTAAAATTGTTGATTGTTATTGATATTGTTTAAGTGTTGACTGGTTTTTAATTATATATATATATTATAACCTATAATTCTTATGAATTAATTTAGCAATCAGTCGACCTTTATCCTTAATTGGCAATACTAGGTTATTATCATTTAACCTATTCTTATGTGGTTGACCTTTAATACATAATTCTGTAATTTCTAATTTGAGTATTTGGCTACTAATATTTTCATTAACTTCTTTCACTTCTATACTTTGACTTTTACTATCTTGCACTTCTAACTTCACTTCTGATACTTCTAGCTTTATTTCTAATCTCACTTCTTCTTTTATTTCTGATTCTGGTTGAACTCATCTGATAATTTATCTGGCATCATTTTTAGCATTTCTAACTCTACCTCTAATTTTGTTTCTGATACTTCTAGTTCTATTTGTTGGACATTCTTTCTGAACATTCCTTTTATTTCTAACATCATCGCTCTAAATTGTTTATCTGAATGTTCTTTCATCTCTAACATCTGTTTTCTAAAGCTCTTATTTATTTCATCAATTAATTTGGAGTAATCAAATGCTTCTCCCAATGAGACATTTTTTCCCCTACTATCTTCTTTATTCATGAAGTTTATAGTTTCATTTCCCGAATCTATATCAGGAGACAATACAATAACCTCTGGAGATAATATTTCTTGGGACCCGCCCAAATCTTCATCAATATCAAACTTTTCCATTGTACTTTATATTTTTACTTATTAATATTCGCAGACAAAAACAAGGTATATCAGCTTCACTCCCCCTCCCCAACCAAACAATCTAAATTTCCCATCATCACTTATAAGTACATAAAATTACTCTAGTATGTTTAGTTGTGTTATTTCATGCAACATTCAGTTTCCACATTTGATAGCAAAATTATTGTACTGTATATTCTGACAATATCGATCCAAACATTAATGAGTTAGCTAGATAAAATCTGTATTCACCCACACTCATACTGTACATTAAATTGACTTCTATATAATAATGAAGACAACACAATTTTGATAAGCATGATTATTAAGTTAAGTTCTCTGCACCATTCAAGATTATAATTAATATTTATAATACCATACAACTTTTATTTATCAAATTTGGTATGTTGGTTGTATGCTATATAATCCTATCAGACCTACATCACTATAGTTATCAAGCCCACAAAGCCATAACTTGTCTTATCTATGTCACAATATATCCATACATCAAATGTTGGGAATCCGGAAACCAACTCCATATCTAATCATTGTGACTTGACACATCAAATATCAACAACTAGCACTATAATTATCCACCATTAATTAATCATGCAGCTACATTAGCGTACCAAAAAAAAATCTACTATAATCATCATCATTGGGCCTAGTACACCGGATAACAAAAACCAGTTCTATAGTTAATCATCTATTAACCAATCAGGCCACTATGTTGCACAAGAAAACCTCACCAGGATCATCATCATCATCAATTAATCATGCCTAGTTACCCAATCATTAACCAATCAATGTCAATTGATGTCCAAAATTGGCACACCAAAAAACGTTAAATAATCTGAAAAATATACTAAACTACTCGATGCCAAGACATTTGGGCACCACAATTCAACCTAGACTATGTGTAGCTCTACTACACATCGCACATCCACATTGGTCACCAAAAAAATCTAGTCCAATCATCATCATTGCGCAATTGATTAAGCTACCACTTTCATACAACAAAATCCGTATTGCAATCCATCTACTAAGATGTCAAATATATCTCAAGCCACCACAATGGGCATCCAGAAAACATAATCTATAACCATCACCACTGTGACCAAACGCATGCCCATCAATCCCAAAATATGTCCACCAGGCCACAATGCATCTACTGATTCCACAATGTATCTATCAAGCCACCAAGTTGGGGGACAGAAAACATACTATTCATCATTATCAATCAATCAATCAATCAAACCAGGCCATGTCGAAGCCACCGAAGCTATGTCTGCCCCATGATGGGCGAACAGAAAACATACCCTATAACCTACACTCCCAACACCGCTCATATACATTACATGAGCGAAATGCCCAGGCGCCAGTTCTATTAATAAATAGAACAATATAACAAAATATATAATACAAAATTATTACTGAGACTCTATATTTAAGTTTATGTTCAGCTCAGCTCAGTGGGAGGCTACAGGCAGTTCATAAGATATATGATAATAAATGAATAAAAGAAGAAATATTACAAAACATTTAATATAATGTAAATTCCTTTGTTAATTAATTGTATGATAGAGAATCATAATGTTTATTTGATACAGTCTATTAAAATATACTTTAAACTTAATTTCTTCCTTCATCCAAGTATAACACATATCAGCTTGCTATAATTATATTCTTAAACAATTCTATGACTTGGCATGTCATAATCTAAACATCTACTTTAATGCCAATCAAGAAATAAACAATAAGATCTCAGGGAATTTAACAAACACAGTTGAATTAAATAAAATACATTGGCCCATAAGTTATAATTATAAAGTATGATAAAATGTAATGAAACAAATTGACTAAATATTTTACTGTGTTTCAATAATAAGATAATGACAGAAATAGGGTATTTTAATCTCATATCATCATCTAACAAATATACTGACTTGGCAACCTTTCTAATACGTTTATCAAGTGGCAAATGTTCTTTTATAATGTTTGGATTAAGAAAAACAATATTGTCAGACACCAGAAGATCTAATATTATAACTCTAAAATAATATATATCTACTTTGTAATAGATTTATGAAATGTGGAGAGTGGAAATGGAAAATACGAATGTACACAAGAATAACTCAAGACACAGTTCTTAAGATTTTAAATAACTAAAACAAATCATTTATTACAATAAAATAAACTTGGTTTAATATGATATTTACAAATGGACTATTTGACTACAGATTTTTAAATTATCAAATAAACTTTAAGCATCAGTTTGGGATTATCCCTACTATCAAAGCAAATTAATAACAAAACTTAAATATCCTGACTTCGAACATATGCTTTGCCTACATGTTTCATCTACATGACAATAAATAAATAACATATTATATTATTAGCACAAAAAAAATACTTTTGAGAGGATATTACTCTTGATTAACAAAATAAATCAAATTAATTATATTTGGCTCTCAACAAAACAACTTTCTCTAATTGACTAAATAATCACTTTCAATTACGTATACCTTTTATGCATAGCAACAAATCATGTTTATTCTGATGATTTGATGATTTATAACCTTTATTTAAATAAATACACTGTATTTTAAAATATTTATTCCCGTTTTAATCTCAATACTTTATACTTTATATTTAAATGAATGTAATGTATTTCAAAAAACATTTATTTCTCATTTTAATTTCAATAATTCTATACTTTATATACACGATATTATTTATATTACGTGTGTGTGTGCACGTTCAAGCAGCAATAATATAAAACAATCTTTTCTATAAACTCTCCATTTATTAAGAAAATATCATACAATTATTTTATTTCGAACAATGTCGTAATTCATCAATAAAATAAGACACTAATATTACATCAACAATTAATCTAACAATTTATCTAGCCACATATTAATTAACACAAAGCTATATTTTCATGATTATACATACTATACGTTATAAGGGAAAACTACATGAGGAGCAAATAAACTCTTACTGAACACTTTTACAATTCCTCATTACCAAGAATCTAAAAAAAACGTCACATAACTTCCTAAACATCATTTAATCGTATTTCAACAATAACTCATCTACTTCTAAATACACTATTGGCAGGGACTTATTTCCTCATCACCAGGCTCTAAGAAAACATCACTTCAAAATATCATTTAATCATAGGCATATAATATAGACTAGGCTCTACTCATGGAAAATTGTTCACATATACTACATAAGCAAAATCTTTTATCCCTACAAACATTATAACGCAATCAGATTTCTTTCCATTCTCATAGCTTTTCTAAATATTGAACATTATAAATACATGCTGGCAGATAAATACATACAGATAACATACCAATCTGTTCAACTCAGTAGAATACAACAGTGTACGAAATTTATGCATAAAATAGTCACAAACTGAACTTTATCAAACAAATATCATAATTGTGCAAAACAAACACACACCCGCGAATAAAAAGTATATATAACATTAACTCTAAATTACACACTAAGCAGGTAACATGATAATTAAATATTGCATTAAGGTATAACTTTTAATTTAATATTTATAATTATTACGAACGAACTTTCTTTCATATCTTGCAAACTACTTCTATTATAAATTCGTTGATTTAAAAGAAGAACAAAATTTTCACTTTGAGATAATAAAGTATATAAAATAAATGTAAACCTCTCTAATAATATATTTAAAAAAATATTTCTTTCTTTTACCTTCGTAAAAGAACAATAAGACCTGTTTGAACACAATCAATTTTTACCATCATACTCCTCATTTGGATACGCTTCAGAGACATTCTCGATGGTCAAAATACCCAAATTATAAATAAACATAATAATAAATAAAGCCTATCTATCTATCATATACATTAATTATGACAAGCAATAAAAAAAAAATAAAGAAACAAAGTTATTAGTTTTGTAATTTAAAATAAAAGTTCACTTGCAAAGCTCGGTTCCAGGTTTATGAAACAATATGGGACACATTCCAAACTGAATTTTAAACTAAAATAAATTGCTGTAGGATAACCAAACAAATATAGTCATGCTTAAATAGGACTCAGTATCTTCAATGTTCATAACAAAGTTATTTAAGTTACTGTATCACACATAAGCAATCAATTTATCTTCTATTATGACGAGAGTATAATAAATTCTTAACTACTGTTGGACAGGAATTATCTCACTTATTCCGCTGTAGTTCCAAATTGAATACGTAATTATTTTTAGTAGTTTATTGAATAGCATTTAATAATACTTTGTTTTATTTTCCATCTTTATCGAAGAGAACAAAAATTACCAGCATTTCTATCCTTCTATTCGATTTAAACAGATATTTAATTTGAAGTAGCTCACATTTATTTCCTTCATTTAACATATGTATTATTTCCAGAAATACCAGACAAACAAATACTATCATCTCTTTATGATGAATTTAAACATGGCATGATTTATCAAAATATGCATATCCTTACGTCTATGTTTAATTCTCACAAAAACATAACACAGAAAATAGTGAAGAATAAAAATATATTCTGTAAAATAGTTCTGCATGTGTTTTCCAGATATATTAAAGAACACACATTGGTCAATGATACAACAATAATATTCATGCAATTTATTCCTATTTAAAATGATAATTAAGTGAAGTAATGTAGACTGGACATTATTAACATCATTTTTAAAAGAGCAATAGTTATGAAGATGGTTAATTCAATATGTTTAAATCAAGAAGAGTAAAGTAACCTGAGTACCTTTTTAAAACTTAGAACTGCATTCTGAAATTAACTCTTTCCATAATATATTTCTTAATATCCTTTCGAAGTTTTACTCCAAAGTCCTTTTTTTTTAAAATCAATTTGACTTCAGCAACTGGTTTTAATTTCACAATAATCAGCCACTGTTTTTGGCTACAATTACATTACATAATATGCAAATTTTTCACTGGAGATCTTTGTTAAATAGCCCTCTTTAGCAAAGCTCATTTCCTTCCACCAGATTACTCCCACACTCCTCTTCTATCTCAGCTAATTACATATTCAAAAACAAATCTTTAAAAAAAAAAATCACTTCGATTTTTAGAATAAAAATCAAGATAAAAATGATAATAAAATAAATAGCTTTTACAAACTTGAAAGAAAAGTGAATATTAATTAACTATTAAATAAAAATGATTAATAATTTATTTAATTTGTAAAATAATCTATTGATTCAACTATCTATTAATCATTGGAAAGAAATATATATTTGTTAAACTGTTTAAGATAATTATTGTAATTTAAATGTTTTTATTGTGAATGTACTATTGTTTGCTGTTATTAAAAGATGAAAATGAAATGAAAATGATGCAGAGTCACCCATGCATACACATGTACTACAACCTACATATTAAACTATCTTAACTAAATATAATTGAAATAGCTATTAATTGTTGACTAAAGGATAAGTATTAATGAATAAAGGATTTTGAAACCATTCAACCAAATATTACACTAACATAAAATAACTTTGCATCTTTCTGACAAAATGTATTAATTCCATTAATAAACAACCCCTCTTCCTTACATTAAATACCTCATTAACTACACTAATAATAATGAAAACCTATCAAGTGGTCAATAAACTGCATAAGCAACCCATATCTAAGCTTTAAACAATCTCCAGCAAAAAATTTTAAAATTCTAAGGCTATTTCATTTTTTTTTAAATATAATATAACTATTCAGTGCAGATACAAAGTATCTTAAACCCTTGTGCCCATTCAGATGGTTACTGTGTATATATATAATTTTTATTTTTAAAATGTTAAACTTCCTGCACTCGCAACTTTGATGCTGACTGCTTAAAACCAATAAGACATCACATAACCACAGCTTACGCAATGCTGTTCAATAGCAAATTCTTTTTCTCTAACCACACCTAATATAAGCATTATTAATCAGTAAATGCCAAATGGTAGGATTTAATAAATCTATATCCAGTACTTTCATATCCAATATTACCAGACTAATTTTTAGCTTATAGACTTTTGGATCTGAGAGCAGTGCACTTTGATCTTTTTGATCTGACAATCTTTCCTCTGGTAACCATATTTTTTGTTTTAAAAAGAAAAATATAATGTTTTCAATGTAAGCCAATTTGCTTATGTAGTCACATAGATCTGAAAACAGTCCAGTATCTATATATTATAATGACCTGAGTTTTTAAATAACAAATAGTACCTCTATTCTTATCCAGGATTGGTGCAAAACTGCCAAGACATCATATGATTCCAACTTGCATAAACCTGTTTAATGGCAAATTAATTCTACCACAATTGTTTACCAAGCTTTATTAATTAATAAATTCTAGATGGTAGTTCTTATTAAATTCTGATCCAGTATTATATTATTCAATATCCCCTGATTAGATTCTAGCTTATGGATTTCATTAGTGATACGCTTTTGGATCTGGGAGAAGTGCACCTGGATCTTTTGACATAATGCATCTTGATAGTAAAACAAAGAAGTAAAAGATGGCTTCTAAAAAAAGGTGCATTAGGTCCAAAAGATGCAAGTACATTTCTTCCAGGTATATTAGGTTTAAAAGACTCAGATGCATTTTTTCCAGATCCAAAAGTTTCTCATTGATGCAAGCTATAAATTAGAAACTAGCCTGTGGGTATTAGTTAGGACTGGAGAATGATTTATTAAGTTTTATCATCTAGCATCTATCAATTAATAAAGCTTATGCTATGGTGTGCAACTGTATACAGAGAAAAATAATTTGCTACTGAACAGCATTATGTAAATTGGAATCATGTAATGTCTTTTTGGTTTTATACCAATTATTATCAAAGATCAAAAATGCCTATAGTTATTAAAAATAAACATCATAATACACAGACCAAAATGGTTTAAGATATATATATATATGACAGTAAAGGCAAGTTTGCTTAAATTGAAAGCATTATTATGTTTTTCAATTTTGGCTGGTAGCTTGATAAAAAAAACAAAAAAATAAAAGATGAATCCTAGAGGAAAGGTGCATTACATCCAAAAAACACAGATGTGCTGTTCTCAGATCCAAAAATTCTTCATTGATGAAAGCCATAAGCTAGAAAGTAATCTGGAGATATTGGATAAAGAAGCACTTGATAGAGATTTATTAAGCATTGCATATCTAGCATCCATTGATTTATAAATCTACATTTGGTAGCATAACTATTATTTGCTACTGAACATGAACTACTTCTGATAAATATATTAATGATTATTAATAATCATTCATTAAATTAGAAATTATTCCTAGCCCAGATATAAGCTTTAAATCTCAGTTAAAAGATAATATATGTTTTTTTAATTAAACATAAACCCAAAGTAAGATTATGTAACTTGGGCTAATTAAAGAATATTCGTTAACTTGAAATGTATCTGAAGAGTAATTTGTCTTTTTTTCTCAGAAGTCCTTATTTATATGCTTCAAGAATATGTAGTAGAAAAGTTATATATATATAATAGAAAATCATATAACATTACAATACTAGACAAAAAAATAAAATTTTATTAAAATTCTCTCATGACTATGGTGTCATCCATTAACAAATAGACCTTCTCAAGTGAAATTCAACTAAATACAGACAATATATATTACAAAATAACATAGCCTTCCTATATTTGACTTCAAAAATCAACTGCCCTTTATATCAAAAAATGTCTTCATGAGATTTATCTTCTTAAATTTGAGGCTGTCAATCTTATGAAGATATCCTTTAATGTAAAAGGTGGTTGGTTTTTAAAGTGAATTATGAAAAGGCTTTGTTATTTTAAGTATATATGTTATTTGTATCTATTTGGATTTCACTTAATAAGATCTATTTGTTAATGGATGAAATAATGAGAGAATTTTAGTAAAAAAAAATTTTTTTTTGACTAGCATTGTATATGATTTTCTATTTTATATATATTAGGAAAAGCAAATAATAATTAATATTACTTAACTTTTTAAGAACAATACATATTAAAACACTTTTCCCTATAATTGTTTTTAAAGCTTTTACAATAATAATTATCATACCATTTTAACTTTTGCTCAGATAATCTCTTTACACTTTTTCAAAAGCCCTCAAAAAAAAAAAAGGCTATTATAGAAATAGTTATCAAAAACTTGATCATATTGTTTATTTATTCATTATTCAAAACTGATTTCACATTCCTATTTAACTTTCTTTTTTCATAGTAGTAAACTCTCCATACAGCAGTGCCACCAAGTGCACAGCCTTAATAATTAATGGATGCAAGAAGGTTTGTCACTAAAATTCCTGTCTAGCTAGTGGCTTTCATCAGTGAGGAGCCTTGGCTCCTCATTGATGAAAGCCACAAACTAGAAACTAGTCTGGGGATGCTGAATAAGTAAGCACTAGGCTTTGTACTTGGTAGCACTGCTGTACAAAGAGTTTTCTACTGTTATTAACAGCTTGTGTAAGCATATAAAAGAGTGATCATGTGCTGTTTGGAAGTTTTTTTCCCCTATCTTTCATACAATTCACTGCTTCATTTATCTACAAAAATAAATAAAAAAAATTTCGAAATTATTTTTTTTTTGTAATCATAGTATTTACATCCATCTATACCTATATGTGTGTGCTCATGAAAACTGTAGCCACTCTCCTTACAGTAGTGCCAGTGTTTTACCAGCTTGTGTAAGCATAGAAAATGCTGATCATAAGATGTTCACAAAATTATATATGTGTGTGTTCAAAACACATGTATTCCAGTTCATTATTATCTGTGAATTCCAGTATTTGGGATGTAGTTTGGAATCAAATACCATGAAAACAAAAGGAACTGCTGTATTTTACTATCTTCTTAAGCTAATTTTTTTCAGTTATTTTACTTCTCAAAGTACAAATAAATAAAAGGCATGGAATAGCTTTCAAGAAAGTAAAAGCCATTATCACTACAATACACTTTGTAAATTTTTTTTTAAAAGTAATATTCTATAAAAAGTTAAAAATTAACTTACAAGTGAAAGTGTAATATGACTGATTTCCTCCAGTCATTTTATCTGTAACAATGTTAATCTCATATTCTGCTCCACCAAACAAATCTCCAATTTTTATAAATTGTCCTTCTCCTGTGTATTCGTTTATTTCACCTGTATCTGAACGTTTATAATATACTAATACTTTCTGGTCAGGGATGTTATTGAGTATTTCAATATTTATAGCTGAGATATTCTTGAATGGTTCAATATTTACTCTTCTGTCTGTATTTTCTGGAAACAATGATGAAAAAAAAAATTAATTAATTAACTTATATAAATACATATATATTAATTTTTCCTTTGTTATATATATATATGTGTGTGTGTCTTTTGCATATGAATGTGCATTATGAAGTGAGTTTTATTTCTTTCCTTTCTTTTGGTGAAGAGCACCAGAATCGGTGTTAAGATTATGCTGCTTATCACCAAAAGTGCACTCAGATAAATATAAGAAGTGAAACCTGCTTCATAAAGCGTACATACATATGTACACAAAAAGTATATATACAAATTCTTTAGTAAAAATTTGAAGATAAATGCATTTAATAATAATCTCAGTTTAAAATTTTAATTGTAATATATATATATAACCATTAGAAACCAATTAACACTTAGACAATATCAATATAGATAACAATCAACAATCTCAAACTGTTTAACCTTATAAGAATAAAGGTGGAATCCATATATATATACTGTAACTGTATGGCTTTCATGACTTACAACAACATAGTAGTGGGTGCACATGAATATACATAAAGTTGAAAAGAAAAGTAGAAATAAACACAGTCTAATTTTTTTGTAGATATTTTCTACATTTCACTGGAATAACAGTAAAGAATTAAATAATGTTGAATTTAAAATAGAATTTTTTAAAAAAAAAGTCTAGTCAATATTTTATTGAATTCTGATTTTAAAATTTAAACAAGCATGTTTTTAGGTTACAATGCATATGCTGGTAATTATAAAATTCCCATATCTATTTTAAAATTTATTTATTTTTAACCTCTTCGTGTTTATGCTTGCACAATGCAGGCAATGATTTTCAAATTATAAACATCCGGGTTGAGGTTAAGATTAACAGAAATCTACCAGTATATGCATGCCCTTTTTAGATCTCCATTTGCAGCATTCTCTCTACTTCCCAGAAAGGTAAATTTTATTTTTCTACAATAAAAAATAAAAATTTTATGATAATTTTTGTGATTAAGTAGATTGATTTTTTTTGTCTTTCTCTCATTTTTTTTGATAGTTACTGGAGAAGAATTCAGCGTGAAAAATATATTGGTAAAAAGTTTTACTTTTTCCGTGATATTTTGAAGAAAATGCTAGGAGGTTTAATAGTAAGTATTTTTATTTTTCTATATTTTTTTAATTATTATTTCATTATATGTTTTTTAATTATCATTTTATTATATATTTTTTAATTATTGTTTATATATACACCTGGGTCTCTTTTTATACGGATTTATTTAATGCGATTTTGAAGTTACGCGATTCACGTTTCTCCGGAAGTTGAACTCCGATAATGCGCTATTACTTTAAATAATAAATTTCGAGCATTTACGTCGTATTGAAAGTAATAGCACATTATTGGAATTCGACTTTCATCTTAGTAATTTCAATATTTTCAGTGCTTTATAATAGTAAGATTTTATGAAATAATGAAATTAAAATCATGATTTCCACATTTTATGTATATACACATTAAATTTTACTAGATTATAATGTAAATTTGTTCAAACATTGTGCATGATAATTTTGCATTTTAAATCACATTCTGTTTTTGCTTTTTAAAAAAGAATGTAATCAATCATTAATCATTTAGTGTCCGCAAGTTTATTTTTAAAAGGTGAGTAATAGCAGTGGGCACAATTAAAATTGAAAATTAAAGACAAAAATAAGAATTTAATTTTTAGTTGTTAGATTAATTACTAATTACGTTGTCACCAGAAAACCATTAACACAACATGAGAGTGACATTGGTGCTAGTAGTACTTCCTCTTGTGAAGAATCTGATTTTTTACCAGTTTGCAAACGAACCTGTTTAACGGCAAATAGCGATAATAATTAAAACGTGTATAAAAAAATGTAAATTACTGTAAATTATGCATAAAAATATATTGTTTTGAATAAAATTAAATATTATAGTTAAAAAAAGTTTGTCTTGTATCAATTTTTTTCAAATTTGAAATTTTTTATTAGTCATATTTTATTTCCTTATTTTTTTTTGCGCGAATTTTAAAGTAATTTTATGTTGGTGCTTTGCTTTTACGCGATTTTTGAAAAATCACAGTCTGTATCCCCCCTTTTTCAAGGTAAGTTATGTCTATTTTTGCATGATTTCGTTTGCGCATGTTTTCTGAGGAACCTATCTATTGCGTAAAATGAGACCCAGGTGTATATATATTTGTTTAAAAAAAAACAAAAAAAAAGACTATTGAAACTAACATAAAAAAAAAAAAGATCTGGCATATTTTTCTACAATGTGAGCTTGGGTGAATGGAGTATTTGAATTAATTGATATGAGACAAAAATAAATATATTTTGAAAATATAATGACCTGATTTCTATTCTTTATAATTTTTTTGTCTACATTTTAATAATAGTAAAAAATACGCAAATGCTAAAAGTAACGATTTTGACAATACATAAACTTAGGCCAAATATAGACTATTGCAATATATATTTCAAAGCTGCATATTTTTTAATTATTATTTTATTCATATATATATATATTTGATAAAAAATATACGAAAAAAATACTATTGAAACTAACATTAAAAAAAAAGCTTGTGCTTGTGTACATTTATATCATGAATTATCTGCATTTTTTGATATGATGTGAATTTGGATGAATATTTGAATTAATTGATAAGAGACAAAGATTAACATATTTTGGAAATATAATGACCTGATTTAGATTTTTCTATAATTTTTTGTCTGCATTTTAATAATAGTAAAGAATAGGCAAATGCTAAAAGTAAAGGTTTTGACAGTGTATATATATAAACTACAAACAAATGTACCTCAAGCTTAACTCTATAATAAATTTAGTATTTCATTCACTTTTTATTTTATTTTATTATTTTATTTTGTATATATAGTGACTAATTTAGTAGTACTTTTTAATAAATTACAAACTGTATTGAAATTCTTTATTATAATATTCAAATTATACTAATTATTGATCAATATTAACTACTTGTTATAAGGGATGTTATTAGGAATGACTTATACATTGCAAACCCCTGTATGGAAATACATTTTGAAGGGCTACTGAGAAAATTGATAGGTACTAATGTTTTTATTCTATGAAGTTTTCAAGTGATGTGTTACCTTAGGTAAGTGTTATTATATACTAATTTTTTAGAAATTTAATGATGAATCCAAATAACCTACTAACAAAAATATAATTTTAAGTTGTATGCATGATAATTTAGGATTTATGAAATAATATGAAAATAATTATTAGAAATATTAACTTTTATTCTTTTTTTTTTTTATTACTTTGAATATCAATAACTATATTTTTTCCAGTTTAAGTACATTCTTTGGTGTTTAATCTTTAAAACAATATTTATTATACCATTTTTATTAATAAAACTTAAAGTTATGATAAAATTTGTGACTTAGCATAATTTTTTTAAATATTCAATATGGCTGCTTAAAAGTGAAAAGATTAAATTAAAGCTTGTATAATATTTTGGTAAAATATCTATCTATTTTAGAATTTTTTTTTAAAAGTAAAGCTTGTAGATCATACTTTGATAAAATTCCAAAGTTGCTTTTAAAAAAAATAAAGTGAATTAAAAAGATAGAAATTGATCAAAATGGGAAAAACATTTTTTAGAATGTATTTTTTCCACCTCACTCCAACTATAAAAAGGGTTGATAAAAAGATTAGTATGTAGTTGGTTTTTCTAGAGTTATACAAAAGCTACCATGAACAGATAATGAAAGGCGAGGGACAGTGAATCTGCCAGTGGTTACTAGTTCACTATGGAGTTTTGATTCACATGGAAGCAAGATTCAACTTTTCTGTGTTCATTAGCCTGCATAAATGTGTACTAAAAGATAGCTGCTTGCCTTGAAGTCTATCCAATCCTAGACAGAAAGAAGAACATTGCAGACCAATGGTCACCTAATTATATTTTTCCCAATGAGGACTATAAACCAGCCTCACCAAAAGAATCCTTTAAACTTGCAGAATTAGTTTATACATATGCTGATTTATCTATATGCAGAGACACATAAACAAATGTATATATATGAAGCACAGCTGATGAGTAGTATTATATATTGAGAACAATATTTTAAATAATTTCTTTAATGAAAATGACATTTAAAATCTAGAATTTAATAAAAGTAAAACAAATAAATAATTTTTGATTAAATTAAAATATAATAATAAAGAATTGATTCATCTTCAAAAATATTTCTTGATTGGAAAATAAAAAAATTGCTTTTTTTAAAAAAAGATGTTTATAAACAATCAACAGTAACTGGTCAAAGATGTGATATTACCTTTTTTAAAAAAAAGAGAGAGAGAAAAGAAAAACTTTTATAAATGGCCATGAAAGAATTTAACAACTGATTCAAATTATTTTTTATATATACACAGGTATGTGTGAATTCAAAAATATCACAATATGAACATTATCAGTGTGTGCACATATATTTCCATACATATATATATATGTTAAATTCGTCATTAATTACTTGTTATAAAAAAAAATGAATTTCATTTATAGGTTTGGGAATTTAAATATGTCAATAAATTATTAGACTGCACATCTGTGCAATGATATATGTGTTTTATGTAAACCTGGCATGAGGTATCGCTATCATAAAAATGTGATAACTTAAAATTTTTTATTACTAAATAACAGTTCAAATATATTCATTTTATATTATACTGCATGTTAGTGCACAGCTAAATAAGTGTTTTATGTAAACCAATCATGATCTGATAGCATTTTTTGTATATTAATCAAATCAGAAGGCTTAATTTATGTGTACAGCCATATTCTGAAAACCTTAATTTTATTTATTGTTGTTAATACACTTATATTTTATTATTAAAATTATTCCAATGAACTTAATTCTAAATGTGTTACTTCATGGTGCATCTAGATGATAATCATGCTGGATTGGCACAAAGAGAATATTCTTTAAACTCCATGCACTACATTTTTTTAGTTTAGTCTCTATGAAAAATTAAATTATAGTTGGCGAGTACATTAATGGTACTAAGTGGCCAGAGCAGTGATGATGATCAGCATGTTATATCCCAGCAATATTGTTTTTATGGTTATATATTCTAATGGATTAGCACTTAAGTTGGTGCATCCAAGTTATGTTTAAATAATTGCCCCAAGCTGGCAAGGGTTAAATAGTCAGCCTGGTCTATAGTAGACCCATTTTAAATCAGGTCACCAGATTAACTGTTGATTTACTTTTATTGTTAATCACTCATAATGGGTATTACTTATACTTATTTATAATGCGGGTGAACTTATAATTAATTATGATTATACTTGAGATAGTTAGCTGTGCTAATCTCTCAGAGTGATCTCACGGAGTGATCTCATGCTCATTACTTTTATATTAAATTTTGTATTAGTTTATATTATTTATTTATATTAAATTTCAGATTTAATTTTATATTTTATTTACTTTGGGTTGATGACGATGATTTGCCATCACACCAGGTTCAACCCTAAAAATTCCATCCCAGTAAAATATATATTGGCATCATCATAAATAATGATTAACAAACAAAGTCAATTCAGTACTGTAATAGAAGATATTAATAAGAGAAGTGATAATAAAATGGCATGATATTATTATTATATTCACTCTAAAAAATGTAAATACTTTTAAAATATTTAATTTCTATATCTATTAATATTTTCACACAAAAAATAATTGATTATTAAAAGTATAAATTCATATATTTTAAATGTTACATTTTAAATCCAAATGTCAATTCGATATCCAAACAACAAGATTCTAAGTGAATTGGACACTTGGAATTAATTATTGCATGGCATTGTTTGTTATCGTTAAACAATTTATTATAATATTTTGTATTAAACAGTGTAAAAGACAATTGTGAAGTGGTTTCATAAAAGTACATTAAAAGTTACATATATTAATAAATTATATTACACAAGAGTGTGTGAATAATTTGATATATGCCAATAATCTTAAAAAATTGCTATGCATAACTTAGCAATTTTTTTAAGTTTATTTAATTGTCCACACACTTTTTTGCAATAGAATTTTGTATTTTACTGCAGTTCAAATATTTTAAATTATATATTACTAAATTTACTTGATTTAAATGAATCATTTTAGCTATAATTATGGTGAACTTCACCGAAAGTGCTAAGTATTAGGTTATAAAGAAATGACTTCGTTATGCAAATGAACAAACATTTGAAGATTTGAATTAAAAATGGACTATAACATATGTTCTGCATAAAAATCAGGTTAAGAGAGTTTTATCTAGAGCTCTTTAAAATGTTAAATAAATTCAAGTAACAATGTTGTTATTTATGACTTAAATTTTCTATAAAAAATGAAATAGTAACACAAACTGAAATGCAATTTTTAGAATAAAATTATTTGTGAACAAATCACTTTCCATTTTAACACTTAGATGACTTTTTAATTATGAACTATTTTATTTATTTTAGTTATTGGTATGATGGCAGCCCCCTTCTGGATCACACTGCAAGTAGTTTACATGAATACATGAAATTAATAGTCATGGGAAAACTAGAATTCATCTCAAACTCCAATTAAAGAAAGAAAATTATAAAATTAATAATAAGAACTCTAGAGATATTAAAAGGAAGAACAGTGCAGGACTATAGAAGTAAAGATTTTACGCTCTTTGAAATGAAACATGAGTACATAGTGTTGGCAACCATAAATTATCTCAAATGTATGTATATCCTTTACAGTAGCAGCTTTTTCCATACAATATTGCCACCTAAAGCAATTGTAATCAATGGATGCTAGAAGATTAGTGCATCAAAAATCTATCTTTAAATCCAAAATCCTAGACTAGTCCCTAGCTTATGGCTTTCATCAGTGAAGTGCATTGTATCAGATAACACTGCACCTAGAACTTTGGATCTAATACATCCCTTCAATAGCCACCTTTTATCTTTTTACTTAACTGTAAAGCTATGAACTCACACTGAAAACACAATATTTTCAATGCAAGCTAATTCACATGTATGGTCATATAGATTTGAATCCAGTTCAATATTTTTTAATTTTGATGTCTGATTTTTTTTTTTTTGATAAACATGGTAAGTGACATCCTTTGTTTAGAATTGGTATGTAAACCACTAATAACATACATGACCATCATTTCTTATGCTTACATAATTTGTTATCCCAGTAGTAACTTTCTCCATACAATATTACTACCTAGTGCAAGCCATAGTAATAATCTATGGATGCTAGAAAGTTAATGCATCAAAATCCCTACCTAGTGCATCATAATCCAATATCGCCAGACTAATTTCTAGCTTATAGCTGGAGCCTTGTGCTACGATCGCTTGAACTATGTGGCAATATTGTTATGGAGAAAGTTGCTGTTATGTGTTAACAGATTGTGTAAGCATAAGAAATGGTGTTTGGGGTGTTATAGTGGTTCAATACCACTCCTAGTCAAAGAAGGTAGGTAATTGTGGTTAATGCAGTTAAGAAGCACTCATCATCATTACTGTTATATTCCATGCTATGGATACAGATCATAGTACTTATTTCTCTTACACCAAAATCCTATCCAGTTGTGATCCCTCCAACAATATCAGATCAATGAAGCCATTGAGATCTTTAAAATGCCAGATTGTATCAACAAATCTGAAAATACATGTACATTACCTTCTATGTGGAAGAAGTTTTTTGAAAAACCATTAATATAAATAATTTTTATTATTTCTGACTATTTTTTATTGGTAGAACTTTCAATATTGTTATACATCAATATTTACAGTGCCTCTATAAATGTTTTTATAGTAATTATCACTCGATTAATGGCCCATGTGATCCAGCCAAAACATAAGTATTGTAAGGCTAGCAAGATATATGCTTTAAAACACACATATATATCGGCTTTACATATTTTATAATTTAAAAATAAATAAACACAAATTATTAAGAAAGATGAGAATAGTAAAAGAAAATATATATATATATATTTAAAAAGTAGATTTTAAAATACAATTGTGTAAAAATAAAAGATTGCATTTTTTTTTTTTTAAATAAAATTGTTTAGCAAGAATAGGGTGGGAAAAGATTTAAAACCTGCTCTCTCTTCTTTTTATTAATTAAAAAGGAAGAAATGTAAAAAAACTAAATATGTTAAAATAAATTTAGTTTGTAAAAAGAAACTTTTGTAAAATATCTCATTGGCAGAAATGCAATTAATTTTGAAAGATTCCTGGACAATAAGATATTATTATTTTTAAAGTAAACTTTATTGATCGAGAATATAAGGTTACATCAGTGAGTTACAAAAGCTACAGTGGGGATAAATTTCAAATGACATATATTTAGATATAGACCGCTTACAGATTGATGTAATATGTATAGAATGAAGGCTATAAAAGGTTAAAGTTGAGTGATAGGAGATCCTGAACTATTTTTTATTAGACAGATGTTGTTTGGCTCTTTACGGTCAATCTGTTTCAGATTCCTGCATTTTGAGAAGGCTCCATGTGTTTTTATATTTGTTTGTGATGCTAGAATTTCATCTCTTTTTTAAATCATTGATATCTTGCTTAGGAAGTATTTAACCAATCTTGTAGCACCCTTTCATTCAATCCCAATTAAAGCGTACTCTATCCTGTTACAATATATATATATGTTGAATTAAATATTTTCATGGATTGTTATTATAATAAAGAATAAAAATAAGATTATATCCATGTAAACAGATATAACCTTTGCCTTTTGATGTTGCCAGAAAACTATCAATTATTACTAATTGACAATCACCCTGAGGCTAAACAAGTTTTATCCATTAATTTAAAATAGCCTTTTGTTGGAGGTTTTATACATACACAAAAACAATAAGAATATGTAAACTAATTTAAAAAAATATATAAGTAAATAAAAATAAAAAAACACTATTTCTTGTCTACACAGCTCAAAGAATTGTCTTTTTTTCTTTTGTCTGTATTTTCTGATGAAAAGCAATCCTCTGGTTGGTATATTAAAAAACCCAGCTATATAATTTTATTTTTCATCACTAATAAATGTACCATATTTTTTTTTTTAAAAATCTTTTTAAATAAACACATACCAAACATCAAAAAAATTAATACTATTCTCACTCAAATATTTTAATTTTAAATTAATTTTATAAATCCTGCTTAAATTTGCATCACTGTCAAATACAAGTCGAAATCTTGTCACAATCTATTTTTTTATTTTCTTAAAACACATAAACAATAACTGCTTTATTGTTTCGTCAGTATTCCTTTGCATAATATTATTTGCAAAAAAAAAATGCATATGTACTATGGTACAAACACAAGGCATAATGTCAACGAAATAATGCCTACGTTTCATAAATGTAATCAGTTGATAAATAATAGCAGCAGAATACTTCCATAAAATGCAACGTCAAGCGAATTAAAATCATGGTGATAATTTACTAATTACTAAACACAAACCCCAACCTTCTACGTTTCAATCTTTTCCAATGAATAATTAAAATATTGGATGGAGAGAGAGGAGATTGCTAATCTTAAAAAAAAATTATACTAATTAGCAGATTATCTTACCTTTTTGTGGATCTATTTCTACAACTGATGCATTACTCAGTCGATCATTCTTGATTGTGAAAACTTCAATGATGTATTTACTATCAGGTTGGACATTAGTGATGTTACAAAAATCTGTTTCAACTTCTTTTTCAAAAAGAACTTCCTTAGTTGACATCTTGTGACCAATTACCTAAATAGATTACATGTATATAAAGTATAATTCTTAACTCATATTTTCTCTCTTTATACGTTTAAACAGTTTTTCTATCATTTACCAGCATTTATTCTAATGATCATTAATTCTGTTTAGTACTTTTTTATGAATAAACTTTACAATTATTAGAATTTCAAAAATGTTTAAATTATTTTAGATAGTCAGAACATTCTATCATATTTAAAAAGAATAAAAAAGAAAATTATTTTTTAATGACTATATATTTACACCTGCAATATTAAACATCAACTTTATACCAAGATAATATTAACAGGCTCAACATAATTTCCAAAAAAAAAACCATCTAATGTTTCTGTTTTTATTTTCTCTTATGTGTTAGCAGTAGTTTGGCAATAAGCTATAAAATTTTCACACATCTTTTTTTCGCCCAAAAAAATTGTTTTGTAAGTGAACTTATCATATTTCAACTTGCCTTCCAATAATGGACTAGTCCAGATTTCATCTTATCTAGATCAGTTTGAGCAGTCATTGCTGATAACCAATGCATATATAAAAGAAATAATGCATAGCCAATAGCAAAAATTGGCCAATAGACAATGATGCTTACTGATTTCAAATGTTTCCATTAGGGATGAAGGTCTGAAATAAATATTCTTTTTGAAGATAGTGTCAGAGAACTACTATCACAAAGCTGAAAGACAGAATCTTCATTCTCTCCAATAATAGTCACATAGCTGAATGGCTGGCTGCACAGGCACTCACAGAGAACTATTATCACAAAGCTGAAACATAGAATTATCATTCTCTTCAACAACAGTCTCATTGCTGAACAAAACACACACTCAGAGAAATACTGTTAAACCAGAAAAGCAGTATGTACGTTCTCCAGAGAACTACTGTTAAACTTAACAGGAGTATACACTTTCTCCATACACATTATGAGATTGAACTACTGTCAAACTTGAACTACAGTATTTCCAGACAGTAACTGTCAAAGCTAACAGTTAATGTACCAAGGCAAGTTCATGTTCAGGACTGGAAACTGGCTAGAACTAAATACCAATCAAAAGCAAGCTGTTATAGTACAGCCACAAGTACCACCATATTTACTGATGATACAGGCTGTCACGATAGAGCTGGAAGTGGGGTAGGGAAATCTATAAGGGCACATACAGTCACTTCCACAGATTAAGGGAACCATCAAATGGGTTCCAGCAGTATTGATTAAACCTAAGAAATCATAATCAGTGATAGTTAGAATTTCTGATGGACAATATCATCAACACAAAAACCAACTTAGGTTAAATTACACATCATCAGCCAGCTTTAATGAACCTACAATTACAAGATAAGCAACCAGCAAAGCCTTATCAAATGACAAAAAGTGCTGTGTGAACCTATATGTTCCAAGACCAGTCATTCACAAAACATCATCAGATGACAGCATCTCAAGCCAACAGTGATAAATCATCAGTCAGCTGTGATGAACTTACAGTTCTATGATCTACAGATGATGACATTGGACCTGTTGAGATCAACAATCCAGAAGAAACTATAAAGAGAAGACACCAACCAATTCCTCTGAATGACTATGTTGTCTTAAGGGTAATTTTAGCCAGGGGAAGGAAATGTCATATCTCACCTTGCCTTCAAATAATGGACTAGTCCTCAGATTCCATCTCATCTAGATAAGACTGATCATTCACTGCCACTAACCAATACATACAAAGAGATAATGCATAGCCAATGGCAAGAATTAGCCAATAAACAGTAATGCTTACTGAATCAAATGTTTCTTGGAGATCTGGCAATAGTCATCTTTTTGAAGATAGGGTCAGAGACCTACTGACACAAAGCTAAAAGACAGAATTCTCATTCTCTCCAATAATGGTCATATAGCTAAACAGCCATACATGCACTCACAGAAAATGACTGTTAAACTGGAACAATATATATGTTCTCTAGAGAACTATCGTTAAACCTAAACAGCAATATACATGTTATCCGTACATTTTGAGAGTAAACTACTGTCAAACCTGAACTACAGTATATATGTTCTCCAGACAATAGCTATCTAAGCTAATGGTTAATGCAGTGAGGCAAGTCCATGTTCAAGACTGGAAGCTTCTAGAACCAAACACTGATATGAGGCAAGTTGTCATGGCAGGCTTCTAAGATACAGCTGAAAGTAGTAGGGAAATCTATAAGAGCACAAACAATCTCTTCTTCCACAATTTACACTAGAACTAGGAACTATATTTCGCCAAAGGGTAGCAAGCAGAGATAGCCATTGTAAATAGATTGTAAATACGAGTATATATTTGTATTCATGTTTCACTAATAAATATCTATTATAAAATGTATTTATGCACCTTTATGTTTATATATCATCCAGACTAAACCCAACAGAACTAAATATAAAAAATATCTTCACTATTTCAATTATTTTACATAGTTGTTGTTAAAGTATGATGCACCTAGCTGTGTGTTGTGGTTTGAAGAAACCCTTGGAAGCTATGGTTATAATCCAGAACAAAGTAGCAATCCCACTGATGGAAAACTCCCACTTCTCATCTCTGAAGAACACAACAAATGAAATCAGATGTGAAAACAGTATTCATTGTTTCTTTGAACTGAAAGGGATTGTGCATTCAGAATTTGTATACCAAAGTCAACAGGTCAACCAAGATTCATACTTGGGTATTTTGAAATGGTTGTGCCATAAATTACGGCAAGCAATCAATTTTTCTTACATCACAACAATGCATCTGTCTATATAGCAATAAGCGTTAAGAAATTTTGATCAAAATAGCATGATACCCTTACCTCACCCTATGTATTCACCTGATCTTTCCCCATGAAACTTTTTTTATTTACTCAGATAAAAAAAAAGATTCAAGGAAAAAACATTTTGCTGATGTAGAAGAGGTAAACAAAAAATGGCAAAAGTACTAAGAAGTATCAACAATAATGACTATAAAATGTTTTGATCAATGGGAAAAACATTTTGATAAATGTATTGATTCAAATAGAGAGTACTTTAAAAGAGAATAAAGTTTTATAATTTATAAATAAATATGCTGTTATAAATAAATTTCCATTTTCTTGTGATTAACCCCCTACATTGATAATTTTGACAAATATATTAATTTAAATGGTGAATCTTTGAAACAGAATGAAGTTTCACAGATTATAAATAAATTTACCATTTTTTATACGTAAATTTCTAGTTTCTTTTGGATAACATCTTGCATTAAGAAAATAAGTAATTTTAAAATACTTGAAAGCTTTGGATTCAAATTGTAAATAAGTAAAGCTAACCATAAATATACATGGTAGCTTTTCTTTCTTTTTTTTTAGTGAATACATTATTTAAAAAATGAATAACATATCACTGATAAAACTTTATCAAAAAGAAATGCATAATTCACAGGAACTAAAACTAAGACACTTCAGATATGCGATTTGATGAAAACGAATTCTTTTAGTTTTCTGATCATAATCAATTAATATACATATAGCATTTATTACTAAAAATTCATGTAAAGATAACAGCAGCCCATGGCAAATGATTTGATATCAAAGTGCAAATATTTAGAATTCTAATTGATGATTATAAATTAGCTTATCCCAATAAGGCTATACACTGATCAAGACAATCATATTATCAAAAACTTTAATTAATGAAAGTATTAATAAAAGTTGGGCAGCTTTTATATTTGTGTGGATTTTATACACAAGACAACTGATAAAAGAAATTATTCATAAAATGTCTATATACTGTGAAGTGATTTGTCAATTTTCTCATGTGATACCAGTGTAAAAATATATTACTGGTATGTGCAAATGAAAGTGATTGGTAGTATTCCTGATATAAACATCTACCTCTAATATATATTAAGTTTTACACATAAGAATATGATGTAAGACTGGCTGACTTACACGTTTCATTTAAAAATTTATTATATTCACCAATCATGATATTTGAAGTTGAATGGAAATATCAACAACATGAAGCTAATAATAAAATGAATATAAAATGGTAATGCTTTCCTTTTGCACAATTTTTTTTTTAGTTTTAAAATAATATAGTTCATAAATGATATACACTTTAACAAATTTAACAGCACATCACACACTGTATGGACAGTTTTGCCTCTGTGCAAATTTAACAGCTTAGTAAGACAATGAAATATTTTCTTTCTAAGTAGTTGTATGCTTTAGTTCAAAGTTATGAAAATCATCTCTTAACATATTAAAATGCCAGCTATTTAACAGCCATAAAGGAAAATATCTCCCAGTAACCTTCTTAAAAAAATTTCAGGACTTTAAAAAATAAGGAGTAATCATATTCTGTTAAATTTCCATTCTTTACTGAATTGAGGGAAATGCTTAGTCGCTATCAACTACCAGAAATTTTTAAAAATACTCAACCCATTTTAACCTATTTATAATTTAAAAGTACTCCAGTTTCAGAGGCCACTATATAATAAATATATTTAAAATTTAGCAATTCATTTATTATTAGGAACTATT
The DNA here is from genome assembly GCA_028023455.1 of Epiperipatus broadwayi. NCBI lineage: Eukaryota > Metazoa > Onychophora > Udeonychophora > Euonychophora > Peripatidae > Epiperipatus > Epiperipatus broadwayi. The sequence continues at coordinate 13,551,175 of JAQFVV010012394.1, read as the reverse complement.
GCTATAAAATCATCTATTGATCTGACAAATTTTATCAATATAGTTAAAAGATTTCTGCGGCAGATATTTTTAAATAAACTCTTAATTCTGTAGACTGACTTTTTGTCAGAAAGAATGCTGATTGAATTTACTAAAATCTATTTCTTCCACATTTGCTAGTTATACTTCCAAAACAGTACATATTTTAAAATACCATTTCTTTAACATCAAACTTCTTTTACAGATTTGTCAGACCTTTTATCTTACAACATGCATTTGCATTAATATAATAGAAGGTGGGTATTATTTGTAAGATCATTTATGATTCATTAGGAATCTTGCATGCACATTATCTTAGTAATGGATTTGCCATTGTTTGTTCTGTGAATAAGTTGCTTAATATTTATGAATAGTCATTTAATGAACACACAAATTTATGAAAAAGTACACAATCACACACATATTTTACTTAAAAGGTAATGATTTATATGGTCATTAAATCTGATGATTTAATATTCAGTTCATACTTTAAACTTGTAATCACTATCAGGTTCTATCTGCCACTTGACCCATATGGAAGACTGACTCAACCACTGCGCTGTCAACCCAGTAACAGGAAGAGGTTCTAAAAACAAATAAAGAAATTAAATACATTAAATAACTTACAAAACAAAAATTAAAAATCATCACAACTAAAAATTATTCTTTAATAATCATCAGGTTTCTATAATTCTAATTCTAGTTTCAATTATCATAAGCTCTTTTGAAAATTCATATCCAAAAACTGAGCAATTTAACTAAACAACGATTTATCTCTTGTTTTTTTCTACTACAATTTCTCCTGATTATCACTCAACTTCTACAGACATCATCCCATTCTGAAATGTAATCCTTTCTGCTTCTAAAAGCAAACACTCTATCTGATCAATCTTATCTCAGCAGCTTTACATAAGTTCATACTCTTCTTTTATACTGTTTTGCATATGGAACTTCTTATCTAGAAACCTCTTCACTTTCATATAATATCCAATTCTTCAAAAATAATATTAACAATTATCTTTTCTTGTTTAAGTAGACTGAATTTTCCTTCTTTCTCTTCATTTGTTAATTCATTGGATTTATCCATTTCAGATTTCTAAAAAAAAAAAAAAAAAGGGGGGGGGGGAGACGGACGACGACATAATTTTAAGTATTTTATTATTATATTACTTTTAATTTTTACTGGTGAAGAGAAAAACAATTTATTATATTAGTTTTAATAATAAAGAATTTTGAGTAAAAATTTATTTTTAAAAATAACTGGATATAAATATTTAAAGCATGCATATATTACAGATTTTAAGATTGATAAATAAATTTTAAAAAAAGTTCACACACAAATATTAAATAATAATGGAAGCTAAAATATTTGAAGGATGATGGATGGTTTATATTCAAATTCACAATGGATACTATCTAATTGGTGCTGATAACAAATCTTGATTCATGTTTTCATCCTTGCATATTTGCATGTAAGAAAAATATATCATCTGATAGATCTTTTTCCCTTTTTTTTACCTTCTACTCCTTCTAATTTTGCTTTTTTTCTTATTCTCCTTCTCTCTTCCTTTTTCTTTATTTCTTCTTTTTTTCTCTCTTTCTCTTCATCATCATCATTACCATTATTACAGTAAAGTTAATTACCTTTTGAAATGATTTTCATCTCAATTTCATTTTAATAAGAGGAAATTTTCTTTTATATCATTATATTTTCTAAATGTGTGATGAAAAATCATATAGTGTTTGATAACTGAGTTATTACTGGTTTGATTAAAACAATTCTTTTATGGATATGTTTTGCTTAGATTGGAATCATATGTAGATGTGTAGTCTTCAAACTACTTATTTGTCCTAAAATAAAAGTATAAAATAATTATATGGTTATTTACAGAAAGTCATGTGTTGTCCAGCATCCAAGAAACAGATTAAACATGACTGTTCTATTCAATTGACCAAATAAAATATATATTTTTACTAAACTGAGAATTGATCTAAATACCATTGCATGAAACCATAGTGGTAGCTCAAAGCTAATGAGTTCTGAAATAATTTTCTGATGAGTAACGTAAAAAAAAAATATTCGGTTTGGTCTAAGGAATGGAACAGTTGCATCAATATGCTATTTATATGCTTGAACATTGCATAACAATCTAGGAAAACTAACATGTACATTCTAGACATTAAACTAATTATTCATTACTGTTTAATGTGAGTACTAGCATCCATAACACTCTCTCATCTGATAAACCATGAAAATATTTTTTCTAATTTTCCATATTTTCAAGAGTAAATTGCAATTTCTTCCTTTAAAAATATAATTCTTAATTTGATTAACAATAGTTTTTATAATAAAATATATTATACATGTCAAATTATAAGAATTTTTTTATGTGTCACTCATTAAGGTAAGAGATTTGCCATAATGCAATGACATAGAGGTACCACAGAAAAGAATATGAACTATAATATTATATCGAACTATAATTTTACCATATTATTAACGGTGAGTCATGAACTATAAATCCCAAAACTCAAAAAGGTGGTCTCACGGTTATTAATAATTTTATGATTTTTTTAATCAATAATAAAAAGTACTTAACTATTAAACTATTATAAGGATGTATAGAAGAATGAAAAATATCAAGTTGTAAAGAACTGAAGTTAACACTATGCATCTTATACACATTCCAACATAACTTAGGTGATCAAGTATTTGTGATAAACAATGCGGAATATATGATGTGGAAATTAATTTTTTTTTAAAAAGTGAAAGAACTGAACTTAAAAATAAATAGATAATTAAAAAATTAAATATTTACTTTAAGGAGTTAAAATTTTAATAGAAAAAACTATCAAAATGAAAATCACATTTACGAAACTAAACCATTTTAACATAACATGATCACCATTTACGAAATTAGGTATTCTACAATCAAAATATTAGCAAAAAAAAATAATAATTATATGAGTATATATATATTATGGAATATCATAATTTTAAAAAAAATAAAAAAAGTAATATATTGTAAAGTATTGCTCAAAAATTTTGACTTATGGATATAAAACCTGAAGAATAATGTCTAAAAATATTAGGAAAAGAAAAAATTTAAGTCATTAATTATGCAAAGATATCAATCCGATAAAGTAACATATGAAATATTAATTAACTGTAAATTACAAAATAGGCAATGAAAATTACTATAAAAAAAAAAACACCCAAAAAATTAATTATTGAGGCAAGAAATTAAAAAAAATGAAGATAAATGACAAAAAATGGACAGAAAAATTATTGGAATAACAGAAGTAAAGATAGTTCCAACAAAAGTCAATATCAGAAGAATAAATAAATTCAAAATAAAAAATTCTAGACTATTGAATGAATCTTCAATATACATTATAAGTTACCTTTTAGTTAACACTACTTCTGTCTTTAGGGCCTTGAGTTTAAAACCTTTTCTGGATTAAAAATTATTATACTTCAGGTTTGGTTGATGTGCAAACCTTTTTATTAAGACTATTCTATTATATTTCATGATGTTCACAAAAGAAATAAGATTTCTTTCTTTCAATGAATATATAGTAACCATTCCATAATACACAATAATTAAACATAACAGGTTCAGAATACTGGTCGAGTTCATAATGTATAATCCATTCTAGTAATTAAAAATATATTTAAATAAAAAAATTAACTGATATATTGTCTTACTGGTGGTGACTTCTATTTCAGATGCCCTGCTTGACTTGGTTCCTCTTCTACTGGAGATGGAGACTACAGTTGTACTTCCAGGAACCAGGTTGAAAATCTCATAAGAAGTATTCAAATAAACAATAACTGTCTGATCTCTATTCCATGTTACTTCATATCCATCAACAATACTCTCTGGTGGAGTCCACACCACTCTGAAGGAATGGGATGTGACTGATTCAGGAGGAATGGTTAAATTGATAGGAGGCAATGGAGCTGGAAAGAAAGGTTTAAATCTTAATTTAAATAAATAATTAAAACAATGTTTATAATTATATAAATATTAGAAGCAATTCTGCAATGCACATAAAAAAATTACATAATTTTCACTAACTGATCATATGCAGAAAATATTATCCCATGACACCAGCTCACATAACACTTACGTTAGGTAGCGGAATGAAAATACTTTTCAATCAAATATAAGAAAAAGAGAAAAATGAATTAGGAAGGTAACAAGCAATGGCAAATGCTCTGAGACAATTGATCAATTGTTATTGAGTGGCCATACTAATCTATTAACTAGTTACTCCATTTTCTTATGTATGTTAAGATTAATATAGACAAAACACTGATTGTATATATGTATGGAAGGGGATGATTTGGACCAACTGATGAGTGCTAGTTCTGCATGAAATACATATATTGAAGATCATTTATCTTTTTAACATGTATGTGTCCACATATGTCAGTTGTATAAGATAGAGTGCATAGCTGTAGGTAGTTTGAAATTCTGAGTTTAACCCCCTTCTAATTATATTGTTTAATATAGACAATATACTTATATTTGGAATATTATATATATATATATATATTGAAACCATTATGGGTTTCATGGCATACAACAACATAATAGTGTATATAAATTTGAAAGGAAAAGTAGAAATAAACAGTCAAATTTTTCGTAGATAATTTCTACATTACACTGGAAAACGGTAACGATAAATAATTTTGAGTTTAATTTTTTTTTATTATAAATTAAACATTTAGAAAAATAGCTATTTAATATTTTGTTAATTCTGATTTAGAAATTAAAACAAACATGTTTTTATGTTACAATAGACATCCTGGTAATTATAAATTTCCCATTAACTATTTTAGAAATCTTTTTTAAATAATGCTTGTATAACATATTTTAATAAAATTCCACTAAGTGGTTTTCCAAAGGATTAAAATGAATTGAAAAGAATCATTAACTTTTTTCAATCAAAATAAAAAAAACATTTTTAACTAATGTAGTTCCCCCCACACCCTGTTATATAAAAGGGAATGGTTCTTAAGTGAATCTAGGTAGTTCTTAAGAGTTCCAGAATTGTCCAAATTAGAAGAGACACTATGATGAAGATATAACTGAAGGCAAAAATTAGAAGACTCAACTTTTCTGCATTCTTTATAGCTGACATTGTACTAGATAGCTTGCCTGAGATCTATTAAATCCCAGACTAAATAGAGAATTGAATGTTACAAGTTACTTGAATTATATCTTTCCCAATGATGACTATAAGCCAGTCTGCTGTTTAGAAGGGACCAGCTTACCAAAGAGAATCATTCAGCTTGCTGAAAAATTAGTTTACACATACGCTGATTTACCTGTATGCAGAGAAGCATGAATAAATACATATATATATGAAGCACAGCTGGTCCTTATTGATATATATATATATATAGAATAATATTACTTTAAAACAAATGACACCAAATGTAAAGTTAGGGAAGCTTACTTCATTGTGGCTGACCCATCGGCAATCAACAGAAGAGAGGCCTGCTATTCCCTATCTCGTAAATGGTCCACGTAACATCTGCACATAAGTTTGCATAAAATTTGCATAATTTTAGTTATTAACAGAATAACTCACCATGAATATGGGACTGTAGACTGTCCCGAAAGCGCTTGGTGGTAAAATTTTAATAATTTCATGACAATTTATTAATAGCTTCATTATCTGTGCGCAGAGCACATTTAATTTAAATCATTTAGTAAAAAAAATGACATTTAAAATCTATAATTTGAAAGTACAAATTGAATTAAAAATGTAAAAGTAAAGAATTAATTCATAAATTCCCAAAGTATTTCTAGATTGGAAAACAAAAAAATTTGCCAGAGTATTCTTTTAAAGATATTTATAATTAATCAACAGTAACCTGTCAAAAACTGATTTTTCCTTTTTTTTTTTAAAAAAAAGGGAGAAGAAAAAAAAACTTTTATTATTAAAATAAGTGTGAATTATATGTCTACCTAAAACATGAAATTAATTGTGAAAAATATATTTTTAATAATTTTATTATTTTGATAAATTAAAATATGATATAAAAATCAGTGTACACATACACTTCCATGTGCACACACATATATGTTAAATCAGTCATTAATTATGTATTATAAAAATGAATTTCATTTATAGGTTTAGGACAATTCAGAAATATATAAATTATATTGCACATGTGTGCATATATCAATGTGTATCACATAGACATGTACATGTAAATATTATTCATTTTTTATTATTATATGACAACTTAAATGTTCATTTTATATTATACTGCATGTCTGTGTGCTGATATATATATATATAGGTGTTTTATGTAAACCTAGTGGAACATATATGTAAATCATAATGTGATATTATACATATATATATATTTGTATATTAACTGTTTTTCCATCAGTTATGATTAAAAATGTGATGGCTTCCGGTCTCTCAAATCCCATCATTTTTAATGCTACAGTAAAGATTTTCCCATCATTTGAAAGGTTATAAAAAGTTCCATAAGATGCTGCCCTCTTGTGAATTATTTTACAAGTAAAAATCAATAAAACTGACATTGAAGATCTAACAAAGGGAGAAGGCAGTCCGTTCTAAGCATTGATTGGCTAACTATTGAGGACAAAGAAATTGACTTGTCAATAACTTCCACTGTTACAATTTCTTTTGTTTCATTTCAAAAGTTATAAACAAATGTTTTAGACCATTTTAAAAGTACTTTTTGACATATTATAAATTATTTTGATAAAATATGCTAAAAATAAAATTATTATAAAAAAATATATAAGATTTTAATAAAAATTATTTACTTTTTGGGAACGTAAAACTGAGAAAGAAATCACTGATGTCAGCAACACTTTTTAGTTGGTTACTAATGTTCGTTTTAGATTTGCCGCTATCGAATATTTTTATAATTATAAATAAAAATTTATTTTTGAAAAAACTTTCGTTCACTTTCATAACCTGACAAATTACTAATATACTTTTTACAAACAAAACTAAAGTGAATATAATATTAAAAGATGAATATATTTTGACAGTTGAGTTTGTGAATTGGACCAATTAAAAGTGTAGACTTTTACCTCACTTGGCCAATAAAATAATCAGCAATTAATGAGTTAATCAAAATCAGAAGACTTAATTTATAAATATATACCCCATATTCTGTGAACCTTTATTTCATTTTTTTTTACTTATTAATAAACTGACATTTTATTGTTAAAATTATTTCAGTGACTTAATTTAACCCTCAAACATAAATTATTATATATCGTATTATATCTCTTGTTTACAATAAGTTGTATAGCTTGTGTTCTCTGAGCTAGTATTGATGATGATCAGCATGTTTTAATATCACCATATTATTGTTTTATTGTTATATATATTCTGATGATTTAGCACTTAAATTTGTACATCCAAATTAAAATTTGAATCAGCCCCAAGCTAGCAAGGGCTAAATAATTAGCCTGGTGTATTATACCCATTTCAAATCCAGTCACAAGAATGACTGTAAATTTTATTGTTGATCATTCATGATAATGGATTATTACTTTTGGGTAATGCTGGAGACCTTATAATTAATTATATCAATATAGTTAGCTTGGGCTGATCTCCTGCTTGTTACTTTACATTACTTATATTAAATGTAATATTTTAAATTTTGAGTCATTGACTTGTATTAACTGGAATGATGGTTATAAGCATCATCACCTCAGGTTCATCCCAGCATCTGTACCATTGCAAATAGCTATCATAATTGTAGGCTGATGATGATCATGTACTCATGATCATCACTACAAAATTGTCAGTTAACTTGATCTCAAACAAACACATCAGAGAAAGAAAAAATGCATACATTTTGTGCAGAATTTTAAAAATTACTGTGAAATTTGTGACAAGAGTATTGATGATTATAAATTATAAAATAGTAGTTTTCATAAAAATTTAATGGTCCATGTTTATAGTTAAATAGAAAATCTATGATTTTGGAGATTGGTATAGGGTGTTTGATTGTTGGAGTTTGATTAGCTGCATTCTCAGTTTGGGAATGCAATGTTTTCATGCAACTCCATGGAATGTTTTATCTCATGCATCACTTCAACCCATTATCTGATTTCCTATTATCATGGTTTAGTTAATGTAATCTTGCCATGATCCTAGCAGCTATATCTCCAAGAAAAAAAGCAAGACACAGTTCTATATTTTCCAGTCCCTAAGACTCAAAGAAGCAGGGCATAGTTTTGTAATTTCCAACCCCTAAGACTCAAAGTAACTGGCTTTATAAAGATTTTTGCATTTTTATTTTAGGTTGTGGTAGTTTATAGTGTCTAAATTGAAATAACCCTCTCTTTGTGTTCATGATGCATTGTATGCTTATAGTCCAGTGGCTGAATTCTTTATCTATCTTAGAATTGCAGGTCACTATTCATTCTGCTGACTGTCAGATGCCTGTCAAATCTATAAAAAAATTGATGAATACACAAGGTTTGATTATACATGTATATTATGTAAAATATTGTTAGGTAAGTATTTCATTTCTATTTTCCTTTATTCCAAAGGTTGGTAATGAAACTGTTATGAGTTTAATGGCATATAATAACATAGTAGTAGGTGCGCGCACACACACACACACACACATATATATATATATATATAAAGTTAAAAGGAAAAGTAGAAATAAACAAATTTTTTTGTAGTTATTTTCTACATTGCACTGAAAAACAGTAAAGATAAATAATTTTGAATTTAAATTTTTTTATTATAAATTAAATATTTAGAAAAATAGCTATCTAATATTTTATTAATTCTGATTTTGAAATATCCTGGCAATTATAAAATTCCCACTATCTATTTTAGAAATCTTTTTTAAGTAAAGCTTGTATAACATATTTTGATAAAATTCCACTAAGTGTTTTTCAAAGGATTAAAATGAATTAATTTTTTCAATCAAAATAGAAAAAAAACATTTTTAACTAATGTATTTTTTCTCACATCCTGTTATATAAAATAATAAAGTAGTTCTTAAATAGTTCTGGGTAGTTCTTATAAGTTCCAAGAGTTGTCCAGATTAGAAATAAAACTCCTGTGAAGATATTACTGAAGGCAAGAATAGATCCAGTGGCTACTACTAGTTCATGATGTGCAGTTTGGATTCACCTAGAAGACTATACTTTTCTGCATTTTCTATAGCTGACATTATACTACATAGCTTGCCTGGTGTCTATCCAATCCTAGACTAAATAAAGATGATTGGATGACACCAGTTATCTGAATTATACCTTTCCCAATGATGACTATAAGCTAGTCTGATGTTTAAGAGACCAGCTCAAACCAAGAGAATCCATCAGCTTGCTGAAAAATTAGTTTATACATATGCTGATTTATCTGTATGTAGAGAAGCACAAATAAACATATATATATAAAGCACAGCTGGTGAGTACTTATATACATAGAGAGAACAATATTATTTTAAATCATTTAGTAAAAACATGAATTTAAAATCTATAATTTAAAAGTACAAGTAAATAATTTCTGATTTAATTAAAAATCTATAAATAAAGAATTGATTCAGAAAGTCCAAAAGTATTCCTATATTAGAAAACAAAGAAATTTGCCAGAGTATTTTTTAAACATGTTTATAATTAATCAACAGTAACCTGTCAAAAACTAATTTGATTTTATTTTTAAAAAAAGGGTAAAAAAAAAAAAAGAAAACTTTTTACTATTAAAATAAGTGTGAATTTTATGTCTACTTTCAAACATGGAATTAATTGTGAAAAATATATTTTTAATAATTTTATTATTTTGATAAATGAAAATATCATATGTTATAAACATCAGTGTGTATATACATTTCCAATGTGCACACACACATATATTAAATCGGACATTAATTATGTATTATAAAAATGAATTTCATTTATAAGTTTATGACAATTCATATATGTTCATAAATTATACCACATGTCTGTATGCATATATCAATGCATATCAGGTAGACATGTATATGAATAAATTAATCATTTTTTTTATTATTATGACAATTTAAATGTTCATTTTATATTATACTGCATGTCTGTGCACTGATACATATGTGTTTTATGTAAACCTACTGGAACATATCTGTAAATCACAATGTGATAGTATATATTAATCAAAATCAAAAGGCTTAATTTATAAATGTATAGCCATAGCCTGTAAACTTTTATTTCATTTTTTAATTGTTATTACTAAACTGATATTTCATTGATAAAATTATTCCAGTGACTGAATTTAACCCTTAAACATAAATTATTACATTTAGTATTATATCTCTTGTTCACAATAACAGTTATATAGATTGTCTTCTCTAAACTAGATTCGTGCATAATGATCTGTTATATAAAAGGGGATTATATTAGTATTTTATGGGCATCCAGTTGACAATAATGATCCTGGATAATTGTCCAATACATTAATGGTATTAAGTGGCCAGAGTATTGATGATCATCATCATGTTTTAATATCACAGCATTATTGTTTTATTGTTATATGTATTCTAACGAATTAGCACTTAAATTTGTACATCCAAATTAAAGTTTAAATAATATTCCCCAAGCTGGCAAGGGCTAAATAATTAGCCTGGTCTATTAGATCCATTTCAAATCCAGTCATAAGATTGACTGTAGATTTTATTGATCAAGATCATTCATGATGATGAATAATTATTAGTTTTGGGCAATTCTGGTGAACTTATAGTTAATTGTATTAATATAGTTAGCTGGGCTGATCTCACAGATACTTTACATTACCTACATTAAATTTTATATTTAATATTTTAAATTTTGAGTCTTTGACTTGTGGTGATTTGGGGTTAATGATGATAAGTATACTTCCTATTTTCTATACTCTTACAATATATATATATATATATGTTGTTATGAAGATTTTCATGGGTTGCATATATAAAAGACATATTTTGCGGGTTCATCTGTGTTAAAAAATTTAAATATTGATATACTGACATTTTGACTTGATCACACAAGTCATCCACTGGGTGATAAAAGGTAGAAAGACAGTTGTAGAGGTGCTACAATCACTGATTTGAAATAAAAAAAAGTTAAAGTTCCACCAATAGCAAAAGTGTTAAATTATGTTTTTTTTTTAAATCTTTCCAAATAGGAGGAAGTTTGCATGTGTTATCTTGCTTATTACAATCTGGCCTTTTAAGTATCTCAATGGCTTCTCTAATTTTGCAATGGTAGAGATTTTTCTAGTACCAGGATCATATCCAGATAGTCAATAAAATAATTTAAATTACTCCAAATTCAAAATTAAACAAGACTAGCCAAAAAATAAATAAATTCTATAACACAACCTTGGTTCCCTGCCATAAAGTGTAAAAGACTAGAAATATAGAAACAAATATATGCTATTACCTACAATTCCCAATTACTCCCCACACACCCTTAATTTTAAAAGAACTCTTAAACAACTTAATTGCTTCAGAATTATAAATTTCTAATAAAGATTCTTTAATTCTTCCTATTATTTCCTTTCTTTCAAAGAAGGCAACCTTAGCATCATCAAAACTAATAGTGTGACCTATATATCTTTCATGGATATATAAAGTAGAATTAAGATAGTTATTTTTAATTTTACTTTTATTTACTTTTATTCTTTCATTTTAGCTCAACTACTCTGACCTATATATAACTTCTTACAAAAACAAGAGATAATATACACTACTCCTGTAGTTTCCTATCAAAAATTTTCTTTGTATTATTTAATAAATTATTCAAAGTAATATCACTGTTGCAAGAAATTTTCTTATTTTCAATTAATTTAATATTTTTACTTATTCTATACGAAGGCAATTTAAAAGACAAAAAAATAAAATCATATTTTTCTTTATCCTTCACATTGAGCTTTTTGAAACAAAGTAACCTTATTATAACTATTTAATTTCTAATTTCTATAGTAATAATTTATTAAAGCAGCTACTTTATAAAAACAGACTGACTATTATGAAATTTAATTGTAAATCTTAAATCCTTATTCTTAACTTAGTGATTACATACCAAACACTTAAAAGTACATAGAAAACAGTCTCAGCATTGAATGAAAGTGATATAGTAAAAATTACCTGCCTGCCTATCTATCTATCTACATAGATTGATAGATCAATGGATGGATGGATAGATAGATAGATAGATAGATAGATAGATAGATAGATAGATAGATAGATAGATAGATAGATAGATAGATAGATAGATAGATAGATAGATAGATAGATAGATAGATAGATAGATAGATAGATAGATAGATAGATAGATAGATAGATAGATAGATAGATAGATAGATAGATAGATAGATAGATAGATAGATAGATAGATAGATAGATAGATAGATAGATAGATAGATAGATAGATAGATAGATAGATAGATAGATAGATAGATAGATAGATAGATAGATAGATAGATAGATAGATAGATTTTAGTATTATTCCAGCTAGCTGGAAATTCTTTCTTCTGTGCCATTCTTATTAAAAATTATAATAGATTTAATTCTGCTCTATTTCCCAAATTCATCACAATCTCTCTTGCCTTTCTACTTTTCAATTTCTTCTCTGCCTCATTCAATTCATTTTCTGTAAAATTAATATTTCCATTACTATGTGTTTTTATGCTTATTATCACTGTCCTTCACATCTAAACATCTTTTCTATATCCATTACATACTTATTTAAGATTGTCTCTAATCCTTCTCTAAAGCTACACTCTTTTTCCTCAAAATTTAATAATACTATTTCTCTCTCATCTACATCCCTTCTTTTAATATATTTCCAAAATTTTTTACTCCCATCTCTTCCACTTTTATTAATATCCTCTAATAATTTACTATTTAATTTCATTCTCTCTACATAATTATCTATTTTAGCAAACTTCTTTTTTAAAAAATAGTTCTCATTTATTATTAACATCTTTTTCACTTTCTTTGTTTTTAATAGCACATTTATATTCTCTGTATACTTTTTTCCATTCTTTTATACTTTTACTAATTCTCAGTTTTCTATTACTTTTATTCTTCTGAATATTCTCACACCAGTACTTATATTCACCCTCAACAAACTCTTCCATGATTTCTTCTACTTTTATTTTATATTCTTCTAACTTATTCTTACCATCCATTCTCCAATCACATCTTTCCTTATCCTTTTATACTTTTATTATTATTTTCCATCACATTACTAACCATTTCTATTATAAAGAAATTATGATCAACTGTTTACATACTCTCTCTTCATTATCAAACACTTTAATTTTCCCTCTTTCTCTACTAATACATAATATATTGTGTGAAATATATTATTTCTAGGTTATGTATATTACCCTTCATAAATATTTGATAAAGTTCCAATGCCCAAATTTAATCTGACAAAATTTTTTCAACACCTATCCATTCTTATTATCTATGTCATCAATTTCTTCAATATGCCCATTCATATCCCCTATAACCAAAACGGAGCGATATCTTCATTCCCTTGTTGTCATTATTTTAAGCTTACATTGAACCTATTTTTATACCAATAATAGCGAGTGGTTAAAAAGATTATTTTCTTAATGACAAATTTATATTACAATTAATTAAAAATTCTTGATAAATACTTAACTGAGATCTGCCGATTATTTTCTTCATTAAAATTATTTTCTTCTTTTCTTTAAAATTTACTTATTAGTTTTAATCAAAAAGTGAGCAGTAACACAGAAATGGCCTCAAGAGCTAATTTTCAGGATCAAAGCCCAATTCCTTTCGAACATCAAACGACTTCATAACTATCTAACCATTTGATTATTTAAATAAATGATTTTTTTTTTGGGGGGGGGCATCACTTATTCTTTCTGAAAACTTTACACATTCAAGAACTACAGATCTTATTTTTATTGCATGGTAAATATAAAAAAATTATCACAAACCAAAGATGTATATATATGCTTTTATTTATGCGATACTAATTGGTTTCAAGCAGTGGAAATATCAGAGTTATACCAAAAATTCAAGGACTTTGAGCTTAAAAACTATAACTCTATCACTGCACTGTACTAGGCAGGGCTATTCATTAGTAAACTATTTCCTACTCTTATTGATTACTAAAGTGTACACTAGATGGCATAAAGTAAGGAGAATAAGAAAGAGTCTTGTAATTAATGGTGAAACTTCAGAAAACTATTGTCAAAGAGTTATATGTAGTCAAGCGTTGGTGGCCGAGTAGTTAGCACAGCTGCCTTACAAGCAGTTGTCCCGAGGTTTGCTTCTCAGCCAACGCTTTAACACAAAAAAAGAGTGATATATGCTCCAACTTTATTTTCCATTTTTGCCACAGCGATCTTTAAAACCATTTTCAGGCAGTTTGATGGTTAAATGGTGACATTGTACTAATTAAAAACAAAAACCATATTCTTTTAAATTAAGAGTATGCTAATGATTATGCTATTTTTGCAATCTATAATATTTTGAATGTAACTGATAAAGATAATTGAAACTATGGATTATATCTAGATAGGTTTTAGGTAGTAAGACGATAGATGTATAGGTGAAAAATAGACTTATTATAATATTCAACTATTGTATTTAAGAAGTTAAAGACAAGGTTTGTATCATCATGATATGAACTACATTAGTTGCAAGTAAAGTTGTAACTACACTGTTTTTGTACCAAAGGGGCAATGGAAAATTATCATCATGGTAAGACTTAAAGATCAAATAGTAAGCTCTTTATCTTGCTGGACTGAAAAACATTGATTCTACAATTGTAAGGATTAATTTTCAAATGATTGGTTAAATTTCGTAAAGAGTATTTTATTCAATGGTGAATTTGAGTATGGTTTTCACAGGAGAGACTCCATTTATATTATGAATATTATTTCAAAGACATTCTAAATAAATATAAATTACGATTGCTTTCATTTGAGAAAATATTTTCAGGGATAAAATACAGCTGAGAGATACAATTAGACAACATGTTATTAAAATCTTTCAGGGATACAAAAAAAAGAATTTACTGCAGAATATAACAAGATATCAAAAACAAAACACACACACTGGTTAAAAACAAACTAACAAGCATTAGTTATCATATATCTCATTTTTAACTTTTTGTACTTTGTACTATCTTTTTTTGAGAGGGAAGGGTAAGAGTTGCCACTCTCATATATAAATAATTGCTGATGATGATAATGATGCATTAGACAATGTTACATCTCTATCTATATTCTAAACCAAGAACCCAATAGGTAGACTCTAAATGATCAATGGAATGTAGAAATCATGCAATACTTATTTATGATACATAATTTAATGAATTCTTTTGCCCTGCATAGTTTAGTATAATGTTAGAATGGCATACTAAAAAAACTCAAGGTTTATGAATTGCGGTCCAGCTCTACAAGTTCCAATGCTCAATTTTTTTATGAACTCCTGAATAAATATCATTTAACTAATAGTCTCCACTGTCACTTCTAGAACTCAAACTTACTATGAACTCCAAAACTAAAACTGTTGTTGTTGTTGTTGTTGTTATTATTATTATTACTACTATTACTATTACTATTATTATTATTGTTATCATTGTTATTATTATTATTTATTCTGTTTATTTTAGCTATGATCTTAAAAAAGTTTCCAAGTCAAAACATAGGTCTATATAATGGTCAATATTTCCTGTTTAATGTTTAAAATAATGACCAATAAATAAACTTCATGATATTTTAAAAATATAACTGAAGTATGGAAGCCTTATTCTGAGCAGATTCTCTAAATTCTGTTAAAGTTGATGAAAAGAATAATAAATTTAAAATTGATACATTAATAACTTACAAAATTATACATAATCCAAACTGTACATTTTTCCAATTATCAAAAATCATATTAATTTTCATGAAATATTCTTTATCACAATTTAATTTAGTTATTAAAATATGTATTTTTTTTTTCAAAACAGTATTTATAATAATTAAACTTTTTTAAAATAAAACTTACCTGTTACTACTGACTGAAATAGAGGATCACTATAACTGCCATCAACGTTGCTGCGTATAGAAATATTATAGTATGTTGCTGGTTTTAAATTATCAAATGCCACCTCTAATGAATTATTAGAAAAAACTGTTTTCTTATCAATAAGAATGTTGTTTAAAAAAAGACTGACGTTGTAAAAAGTAATTGGTGTCTGGCTATCGCTGTCCCATCCAATTGCAATGGAAGTTTCATTTACTTCATCATCAAGAACATAGATGGAGTTAGGTGGAAATAAACCTAAATAATATAAAGATGATCAATTTTTGACATTAAAAAAATAATTATTTAAAATTATTGTGATGTCATTAATTGACATAAATGTTTCTTTTCAAAATAAATTTTATTGAAAATGAATTTGGATCATGTATGTAATAAAATATATAACAAAATACAATCAGAAGAGGTAAAATGATATCAAAGCCACTTATTGTATTTTAAATGACTTAAAGATCAATTTTTATTAAAGAAAAGAACTCAAATAAATTTCTTAAAAAGAAAAATATAATACTTAATTGTTTTTTTTTTCTAGAAATGAAATTTTGAATTATATTTCAAAATCAGAAATAATTTAAATAATAATAAAATAAATCTTCAAATCAAAAGAACTTTATCATTAGCAAAAAAAAAAGTTTTATATAAAATCTATATATTTTATAAATATAAATTACTTTATTCTCTTTTTTAAAAAAAAAAAAAAATATCACATGATTTTTCTATGAAACCAGCCCTCTTATCGTCTGCAGAATAAATTTTAATGAATATTTTAAAATAATTTAATTTCCAAATTCAAAACTAGATGAATATATGACTTATTAATTAAAACAATAATAGCACAACCTATAAGAGGGGTGTTACAAAAATAAGTTATAAAATGTTCTTTAAAAGTAACTTTTAAAATGGGAATAAAATTGACAGCAGTAAGAATGCATTTATTATACCAAATTTTCGATTAGCGACAAAATTCTAGTCTTACTATTAGGGTTTTTTTTTTTTTTAAAAAAAATATCGGAAAATCTCAAGATATTTTATTTGGCAATTAATTTTTTACATTGCATACAGAAATATATCAAATACAATTGCCTGCCTGTATCAGCCACCATCTGGTTTGAATATTTGCATGACTGCCTGAAAACGAACACATATATAAATATACAAACACGTGATACCGTTTAAATTAAAAATTGTATACATTAAAACATTTAACAAAAATAAACATCAAAAAATAGGATAATGCAATTAAGGAAAAGACAATATAGTAAGAAATTGAGAGAGAGAGAAAGAGAGAGATAGATAGAGAGAGAGAGAGAGAGAGAGAGAGAGAGAGAGAGAGAGAGAGAGAGAGAGAGAGAGAGAGAGAGATAGAGAGGGAGATAGAGAGAGAGATAGATAGAGAGATAGATAGAGAAAGATAGAGATAGAGAGATAGATAGAGAGAGAGAGAGATAGATAGATAGATAGATAGATAGATAGATAGATAGATAGATAGATAGATAGATAGATAGATAGATAGATAGATAGATAGATAGATAGATAGATAGATAGATAGATAGATAGAGAGAGAGATAGAGAGAGAGAGAGAGAGAGAGAGAGAGAGAGAGAGAGAGAGAGAGTGCAATTGCATAGCTGACCGAATGTTCAGATAAGAGGTTAGCTGGTAAAAGTTGTTTCACAATGCCGCTGTAAAGATGGGCATATGTAATATTTTTTTCAAACTGCAGATTCTGAAACCACTAATGATGATCTCACACATATACAACAGAAAGAACTACATATTAAAACTAGAGCTAAATTCCTTAGTGATGACTTCACTATATACAGTTTAGATATTTAGATATTAAAACTATGTCAAATTTTAATTTAACACAGTAGAACACTTGCGTTTCTTTTCTAAAGACAAAATGTTTTCATTATATATGTAAAACATTCTGAATAACATGGATAATATTGCCGTTACTCCAAACACATGTCTATTGTTTTAACAATTACAGTGTTTTATTGCTATGATATGAGCTTGTCCTTATACTATAAATTTTCAACTATGTTCCAATTTCAAAAAATCAGAATAGAAAGCCACAGGAAACTTTACTGTGACAGAGCTGTTCAGGATGTGTTTATAGGGTGATTGCAATTAACAATGATTACAACTCTTAGTGACTACTTGATATTTTGGGCCCAACCTTAATTGTAGCTTTATATGCATTTGACATTCGTAATGTGCACATTATAGTAGTAGTATTACTTTACAGTGTGTGGTATTTATTCACAATTTCAATTAAGCAAAAAATCATTAGAAAAATGTAGACACACTGAAATATGGGCAAGTAAAAAAGATAAAACATTCTGGTCAAGGTAACATTAGCATCTTGAAACTGTTACTACTCATATTGTAAAAATATGTTCAAGTGAAAGCTTTTACCATATCAATATATAATAGCTTTCTGGGTTTAAATCCATTTAACAACTTGGATTAGAAGTAAAAGAGGACCCCCTCTTATTTCAATAAAAATATCAACAAAAGGGCTATTAAAGGTTAATGGAGAAAAACTTGTTTAGCCTCAAGATAATTGTCATGACAATTAGTAATAATTAATTTCCTGATAATATCAAAAGGCAAATGTTATCTCTGTTTACATGGATATAATCTCTGTATTTTTATTCTCTATTACAATAACAAGCCATGGAACTATTTAATTCAATATATATGTAAATCCATTTGACTTTTTTTTCTTCAGATTTTGAATGATTCTAATTTATAGTGAATACTTTCATTATTTAATATCAAGGAAAATATATAACAGAAGCAAAATATTAAACACACACGACAGAGTGCAATGCTGCATGAATTCAACTGTGATAGTAGTATGCATAATATTTAATTCAAAGTCTTCTATTCTTTTTTTGTTATAACCAACAGAAAATGCAAAATGTGCATAATAAACAAATTATAAACAAGCCAAAAAGTAGTGAAAAAGTTTAAAAAGTCATATTTTTAATAATATAAATAATGAAATTCTAGAGATATGTTAGTGATTGTTTGTTGATTTGATCTTCAGCAGATACTGCCTATATCAAAATATACAATATGTATACTATTATAAAAGAAAGTTCTAGATTTTAACTTCTGCATTTGCAATGAAAAATCTAAAGCAGACTTAATGTAATTATGAAATAATTTCACAAAATGGAATCTAGAGAGACAGAAAAATGGTGTTGCAGGAAATTAACTCTATTCCTGATGCTAAATAAAAAATATTAAAACGTTTTATATATATATCTTTAAAAAAGACACAAACAGAAGTATGATATTAAAGAAGGCCTATCATGGTTTAGCCAATCTTGTTGGAATTTTGTTACAAGTTTACCTCATGCTGAAAGAAAACTATAACAATGTGGATGCACATTGTGAAAATAATTATACCATACTCATGGAAAATTATAAAACTATAATATCATTCCCAGTGGTCATGCTATATGAATACTTGATCTTTGATCATGATATCTGACAAGGATACATCATAGGAAAATAATCACTGAAATTAAATTAGCTGCATATAGAAATGCTGTTACCTAATTTATTATATGGAAGTGATATTTGGATATTCTATTAGGATAATATAAAGGCATTAGAAAAATTGCATTTAAGGATGATCTGTAAAATTTTAAAAAACACAATGGTAGGATCATAAAATTGGTCAATATATTCTTCGACTTGCAGGGTGTGATAATATAAGGTACACTATTGTAAAATCATACTTTTGTTGAAATAAGCAATACAAAACTTCCTTAAAGAGTGTTTTATAAAGAATTTAAATATGGTTTTTGAAAAGAAGTTAACCATGTCTACATTATAAGGATTATCTCAAAGACCTTCTAAAGAAGTGCAATATTGATTGTTTTTATTAGCAAGATATGGCAGAGAATAGAATACCTTAAAGATCTACAATTAGACATGGTAATATTGCAGAAAGAAAGTTTTCCATAGAAGAAGTTAAAAGACTATGTAAAATATCGTGTAAATAAAATGGACCACTATATTCTATATGTAATCATATTTGTGATTCATAAATTCGTTTGTATAATCATTGCAAAATTCATTTCTAGAGTACTTTTTTTTCTCTCTTCCTTTTTTCCTTGTTTCTTTTCTTTTTTCTTGGAGTTAAAATGGTTCTGCTTGTTTATAAGTGGCTGTTTTATTATTGTTATTATTATCATCATCATTATGTAACAAAGACATCTTAACATTCTATTAGATCAATTTGAGAAGAAAATATATAATCTTATTTAAAATTAATAATTCATAGATAGTAACATCATAAGTAAAAAATATTAAGAATTCATAGATAGTAACATCATAAGTAAAAAAATATTAAGAATTAATTTTTTTTACTACTACTTAAAGAAAACAAATATTTTCAGACTTAAGAACTTTTGATTTATGTACAAGTGAAAATTGTATTGGAGGATTTAGATATTGTAGATATATATATATATATGCAGAAGTTAAAATAGTGCTTCTCAAAGTGAATAATAGCATTGCTTGGAATTTTTGGAATGGTCTATTGGGAGTGGTAGTAGTCTTGGGTACAAATAGGAGACACTGAATAAAAATACAGATCAATATAAACATAAAAAAAATTTTTTTAAAAAAAACCATTCATGCATGTTTCATCTATTGTGTAACATAGTGTTCAAATCCTAGCCAAAAAATCATGAAATGCAAAGTTATAACCAATCAGTGATAAAATTTGTTACTTAATAGGTCCTAACAAGTAAATATTAATAGGAAAGTGTGTCACACTTTCTCAGAGAGTGCAGCTTGCATCTTCAAAAATTTGTGTTAGTAATAATTTGGTTTACAATATAATATTACAAATAGGTGACATGTAGGAAATTAATTTAGATTATTTGTGAATTGTATGACAAGCAATTAAAAATAGTGCTAGTGAAATAAGTATTTACAAATTTTTAATTCTTATTCATTACCTTTGATTTTTACAAATTACAAAACACACATACAAATATAGGGGATTTGAACTCAAGACTTTCATGCAACTTCAACTATCCACACTATCTCATACTGCTGATACACATGATCACACACATGTAGAAAAGATAAATAATCACCAACACATGTATTTCGTACTGAACCAGCACTCATCAGTTGGTCCAGATTATCATCTCCCACACATATATGTATGAGAGATGATAATCTCGACCAACTGATGTGTACTGGTTCAGCACAAAATTCTTATATTGGTGATTATTTATCTTTTCAACATGTGTGAGGTAATGTGTATCAGTAGTATGAGATAGTGTGGATAGTTGAAGATTGCTTGAAAGTTTGAGTTCAAATCCCTTATATTTATAATTAAGTTCCAGGTATAAGAATACCTGTATTTCAAATAAAACACAAAACAGTAATTTATATGTGAATATTTTTTTTTACATAAGTATTATACATTTTTGTGTCTTCTAGTGCTTATTAATAATAAAATCATAACATGCTTGTATCAGTACAATACTATATAAGTACAAAGTCAATACATTTGTTATTTTTATACAATATTAACAAAAACAGGAAAATGAAATTATTAAAAAAAACTGTTAACCATAACTGGAACCATTTTAAAATAACTAATTAAAAAAAATTGCATTTTTTTTCCAATTATGTAAATCCTTAATATTTTTATAGTTCTATTATCATAAACACACATATATTTTATCTTTTTTTACAGATAATATCATGGATAAATCTAAGAAAAAAGTATAGACAGTATAGTATTGAATATTTGAATTATGACTTTATTCACTCACCTACAAACAATACATTACGGTGTTGCTGATTGGCTAAAAACTTTTATCAAATGAAGTCTTTAAGTCTACAACAACATTTAAGAAAAGTTCATACTGATAAGAAAAAATATGATTTATATCTTGGTGCAACGAACATTGGCAAAAATGTTTCATTATCATTCAAGAAAGATGACATGGGTTATGTGTTTCTTGTAACATTTATTGACTTATTGCTAAATTGGGAAAAGTGAACACTAATTGTTGAAGAGCTAACTCTACTGGCTACAAGTGAGATAATACACAATATGCTAGATATTACCTAGAAAATTTCTTTTGAGAAATAGTATAGTATAAAACGGAATATAGCTTTAGATACTGAAAACTCATTATGTATTTTAAAAATCTGTTTCTATATGATAAACCAACTTTACCAGAAAATTAAATCTTAATTTTAGATTACATAGGATCCTGGTAATATAGGCAAATTATTAATTCACTAAGAGTTTTTTTTTTTTAAAGAAAAAAATTGCACCTTAATAATACCTTTTTTTGTTATTTTGGATAGCCATCCCATGATTAGAAAGATATTACAGAAGTTTTCTTGCATATTAAAAAAAGTGATTCCAAATAATATTCATTTTTAGTCAAACAAAAATCTGAGAGAATGATTACACACATCATTATATTATATTATTAAAACAACCAACAAAATCAAAATCAATTCATTGAATGATGGATTGTTTGGATAACATTGAACTAAAATGGTGCAAATTCAGTTACTTGCTGCTTCATACAGAAGTTCTTTGGTTATCAATAAGTGTCTGCGTAGATTGGTTTTATAAACTTTATGACTCAGTGCTAGAATTATTTTTTAAAAAGGTTATATTTTATGAGTCAACTTAATCGATTCCAAAAATTGTATATCTTATTTGACAGACTTGTTTAATAAATTTAATGAAACAAATCTACAGCTTAAAGGTTATAAGCTCAATTTAATGAAAACAAAAATGGTTATTTTTGTAATTGTATTTATGACAAAACTTTTTCTGTACAAATAAAATCCACCAGTTTTCAAATTTATCACAAACCATGAAGATTTATTTATTCATTATCATATTTAAACACACACATGAAAAATATAAATAATCTCCAATATACATATTTCATGCTGAACCCGCACTGATCAGATGGTCCAGATCATCATCCCCCCAAATTTGCTATTTTAATATGAACTGGGCACTGATTATATATGTGCGTGTGTGAGATGATCTGGACCAAATGATAAATGCTGTTTCAGCATGAAATATATATATATATATATTGTACCTATATTGATATAGGCACATATAATTTTATCTAAAATTATATTATTAAAATAATCTTTCGTTAAAGAAAAATGTAAAATTAAATGTTGAAGAGTTTATTCAGTTTGTTTTTGAAAAAGATAAAAATCAAATGGTTTTCTAGCGTTGGTTTTGAAATGAAAAGCTACAATTAATTAATCAAAAGGGGGGAGGGGAGTCTTGGTTTGAGAAATTAAACTAAGGGTTATAAAAGAAAGTAAAGAGTTTTCATTAGTATTCGTAAAAATATAATTTAAAAGGTTAAAACATACAAATCTCTTTTCATTCAAGTTTAATTAAAGAAAAAATAATGCTAAAACTAATATATGTGCATATATATCTGCGATTGTCAACAATAGAATAAATGTTATTTTAAATAAATGAAAGTTAAAGAAGATTATCATTAAAAAACACGGCAATGGTTATAAATTAATATCAAACAACATTTTTGCATGGCTATTACTAATTAAGCAATCTTTCAAAACATGTTTATCAAATGATTATCATTGGAATTTGACAACAGATCTTTGTTGGAGATATTAGAAAGACAACAAGGCACAGGTATAAATAGACCTTTTTTTATCGGACAGTAATCAGTTCACAAATTAGTTGAGTGAGTGCAGTTCACAAATTAGTTGAGTGAGTGCAGTTCACAAATTAATTGAATCAGTTGAGTTAATTATACCCAGAAACAAAATGCAGTGCTGAGAAGATTTTGGGAATTCACGCCTCTCCACAGCCTAAAAAGTCTGATGAAAACAGCAAGATCTGCCCGTGAAATAATGTCAACCTAACAACTTAGAAAATCTCCGTCAGTATCTAATTGTCTCCAATAGTAATAATTGTGAATAATAAGGAAACTCATCAAGGAAACGTCCCAGCCGCTGGAAGCATTCATACTGGAACCATTCATACTGGAAGCATTCATACTGGAACCATTCATACTGGAAGAAACAACAAACAAGAAGAAAACAAAGTGTTAAATCTACATTCAAAATCCTAGGTAAAACATTTGCTTATTTTCGTTTATACTGTAATAGCCATTGCATTTCATTAATTCGTGCGAATCCTCCAAGAGTCTAATTATATGAATTCGATATCATACATAAATGAACTATTGATATGTGTGTTTAAATTTCAAATGCTATGTAATACTTTATTATTATTATGTGTGTGCATGAGTTAATATGTGCATGATCATTATATCAATATTTATTAGTTAAATTAGTGTTCTGTTATTAAATCTATAGGAATATTTAAACTATTTAGAAATGTTAATTTAAAATATGTGTGTGTTTTATTAGAATTATAAAATGTTTAAATTTAGTAAATAAATGTTAGTTAATAAATTATCTTTAAAATTAAACTTTATTTGTCGGTCAATTCTTTTTATCAATTCCTTTTATCAAATTCTTTTATCAACTCTTTTTATCAATTCCCTTTTATCAAGTCTTTTAACCACTAATTAAGTATAATCTATTAGTGATTACAAACAATTGAGCTAGTCGTGGATTTAGGCATTGAGTTAGTGGCCACTGTTCAAAGTGCGTTGTCTATTCTTTTAGTATTCTTTTAGAATAAGCAGCTGGCGCCCGTGTTTATGCACAAACAAAAAAAAGTGCTTTGAACTTGGTGTTGAACTCAACAGCCGAGAAGAAGCTATGTCCTGGAAATGTAATGCTAGTTATATACTTTATAGCTATCGTTTGGGCATACGTACTCTCTGAGTATGTTCTTCTCTGCCTAAGAGACCGGTGTTTCGAACGACATATTCGAACCCGGTTCAATGGCTTTACCCAACATGGGGCCGAACTTGTCATAAATGACAGTTAATTAAATACTTTGTTCTTGTTGAAAATAAAAATCTAAAAAGTTAAATTACGTATGTAAAAGTGTTTTAATTTAAAAAAAAAAAAAAAGAATTGACCGAAAATTTTTTTCGAAATGAAAAGAGATTTTGACATTTATGCTATCAAATCAGAGTCAATTAGATGTTATGGGCGGAGTTAAAGCATTAAGATCGGGTAGTGAAAAGGACTAAAAGGGTGGAGTTAGCGTGAGTTTCCGTCTTAGTAACAAAAATAAATAAATAAGTCGTATTTAAATTTAGTTTAATATAAGCGCTAGTACTTTGAAATTGAAATTTTTGAAAATGGATCCGAAAGAAAGCCCAATATATTTTAAAAATCCCCAGTTAGTAGAAAAGGAGAAAGAAGAAGTATCTGAGACGTGAATGATGATGAATATGATGGAAGAAATGCGTCAAGAAATTAAACAAAGCCAACAAGAGCTCAAAGAAGAACTCAAAGCAGACTTGAAGGCAGAAATTAGTCAGGTTAAAACAGAAATTAAAGAACTCAGAGCAGAAGTAAGAGAAATAAGATGTGAGATAACGGTAAAGGTAGAGAAGAACCAAGAAGTTATAGAGTTAGATTTAATTAAAGAAAGTCAGGAAGTTGAGGTCACAAAAGAGGTAGAAATTGAATTAGAATCAGATAGCGTTGTGATAAATAAAGTAGACACAAATGTAGATCAAGAAATAAAAGAAAAACATAAGTTCAAGGTAGTAGATAGTGTAGAAAAGTTTGTACAAAAATTTAAAAAGGTTAAAGTAAACGTTCGCATTCGCTGTAGACGTAGATTTAAAACAAAGAGAAAGCGTAGGAAAAAATATTCACGATTAGGAAAAATACGGAGATCTGTAAAGCTTAAAAGTTTTCTAATTTACAAGGCAGAAAATAGAATGGAAAGAGAAAGAGATAAAATAGATTTTAATCAAGAAATAGAAGTGAGAATATGGAGTATGATTTATATTATAAAATTAGTAGAAAGAAAGAAGGAGCCGCCGGACATAGTGTAAGAGTTAGTAATCAGGCGGAATAGTAAAGGAAATAAACAAAAAGGACCGGAAATGGACTATGAGTCTAATACAATTATTTTGACGTAGGTGAAAAGCCTGAATTAGAATTTCGCTATTTAAAATGATGGATTATTTTGTCAAATAATAATAACGGAGGCTTCGCAAAATAAAAGATTTTTTTTCTCCACGCACATATTAATTAAGGAAATGCTCGTAAATAAACAGTTCAAATAAATAAAAAATCAATAAAATCAAGTTAAATAAATGGGTCAAATTAATGATATAAAAGTAAAGTTGTAGATTTAAATAAATGAAAAGATAACAGAATTTCTAGAATAAAATTAAGTTAGTCAAATAGATATTTGTATAATGATGAATTGTAATAAAGTAAAACAGTTTTTTTTTCTCTCTGAGTACATGTACGTTAATATATAAGGTAAACAAATGTTTAAAAAATAATATTGTAATATAAATAATATTCGTAAGAGTTTAGAATAGTATTGTAAGATTAAATAAAATAAGTTTTTTTTTTAGAATATACGCACGTAAATAAAGAAGCTAAAGTAATTGTTTAAAAATAATAGTGTAATTAAATAAAGATATGGATAATGTTTGTATGGGTTTAAAATAAATATCGTAAAACTAATATTTAAAATGTTCGTACTGGTTTAAAGATAATATTATAAGATTAGTGTAAATAAATATTTTAAATAATGTTCGTAAGGGATATAAGTAATGTTCGTAATGAATTTAAAAATAATATAAATGAAAGTCAATCGAAGTTGTATTAAGAGTGTAAGAGTTCGAAATTAGGGGATGAGGGTAGTATTGAAATAAGTTAGATAAGGATTAAGTTTAAAGCTCTCGACTGGAAAAATTCTAGTACCCGCAACGGATTGGCCGGGATCATTCCTCTTTTAAAAAAGCACACTGGCAACAACCAGAGTAAGTCGTAAGTCACTTTTCAGGGAAGAATCCCCATATCTCGTACCTCATTTTCCAAAGCGTAAGTTGGAAATGGACAGTTGAAAATTCCTGCCATTGCAGCTGCTTAGTCAAAGTCCGATCAAGAGAATCGGCAATCGTTTTCCAGGGCGTAAGTCGGAAATGGACAGTTGAAATTCCTGCCATTTGCAGCCACCTTTTCTTAGTCAAAGTCCGATCAAGAGAATCAGCAACCGAAGCTTCGTTTATAAAAGATCCCTGTGCCACAAATTTAGTTTGTCCTCGTGGTCATTATCCAGGACGAGCATTGTAAGCAATGTTACCAGCATAGAAAGAAGAAAAGCATAATTGGAGATTGCCCTTAGCATGGGGAAAAGATACCAAAAAGCAAACTTAGAAAGAATAATAAATTAAGATTTAATGTTGTCAGAGATAAAATGGTCAAAAATGACGCATTTTACTCTCAAAAGGAAGGGTGGTGTAATGTACCTATATTGATATAGGCACATATAATTTTATCTAAAATTATATTATTAAAATAATCTTTCATTAAAGAAAAACGTAAAATTAAATGTTGAAGAGTTTATTCAGTTTGTTTTTGAAAAAGATAAAAATCAAATAGTTTTCTAGCGTTGGTTTTGAAATGAAAAGCTACAATTAATTAATCAAAAGGGGGGAGGGGAGTCTTGGTTTGAGAAATGAAACTAAGGGTT
Organism: Epiperipatus broadwayi; assembly: GCA_028023455.1. NCBI lineage: Eukaryota > Metazoa > Onychophora > Udeonychophora > Euonychophora > Peripatidae > Epiperipatus > Epiperipatus broadwayi. The sequence continues at coordinate 13,523,434 of JAQFVV010012394.1, read as the reverse complement.
ATAAAAGGAAGTAAAGAGTTTTTATTAGTATTCGTAAAAATATAATTTAAAAGGTTAAAACATACAAATCTCTTTTCATTCAAGTTTAATTAAAGAAAAAATAATGTTAAAACTAATATATGTGCGTATATATCTGCGATTGTCAACAATAGAATAAATGTTATTTTAAATAAATGAAAGTTAAAGAAGATTATCATTAAAAAACACGGCAATGGTTATTAATTAATATCAAACAACATTTTTGCATGGCTATTACTAATTTAGCAATCTTTCAAAACACGTTTATCAAATGATTATCACTGGAATTTGACAACAGATCTTTTCCGGAGATATTAGAAAGACAACAAGGCGCAGGTATAAATAGATCTTTTTTTATCGGACAGTAATCAGTTCACAAATTAGATGAGTGAGTGCAGTTCACAAATTAGTTGAGTGAGTACAGTTCACAAATTAATTGAATCAGTTGAGTTAATTATACCCAGAAACAAAATGCAGTGCTGAGAAGATTTTGGGAATTCACGCCTCTCCACAGCCTAAAAAGTCTGATGAAAACAGCAAGATCTGCCCGTGAAATAATGTCAACGTAACAACTTAGAAAATCTCCGTCAGTATCTAATTGTCTCCAATAGTAATAATCATGAATAATAAGGAAACTCATCAAGGAAACGTCCCAGCCGCTGGAAGCATTCATACTGGAAACATTCATACTGGAAGCATTCATACTGGAACCATTCATACTGGAAGAAACAACAAACAAGAAGAAAACAAAGTGTTAAATCTACGTTCAAAATCCTAGGTAAAACATTTGCTTATTTTCGTTTATACTGTAATAGCCATTGCATTTCATTAATTCGTACGAATCCTCCAAGAGTCTAATTATATGAACTCGATATCATACATAAATGAACTATTGATATGTGTGTTTAAATTTCAAATGCTATGTAATACTTTATTATTATTATGTGTGTGCATGAGTTAATATGTGCGTGATCATTATATCAATATTTATTAGTTAAATTAGTGTTCTGTTATTAAATCTATAGGAATATTTAAACTATTTAGAAATGTTAATTTAAAATATGCGTGTGTTTTATTAGAATTATAAAATGTTTAAATTTAGTAAATAAATGTTAGTTAATAAATTATCTTTAAAATTAAACTTTATTTGTCGGTCAATTCTTTTTATCAATTCCTTTTATCAAATTCTTTTATCAACTCTTTTTATCAATTCCCTTTTATCAGGTCTTTTAACCACTAATTAAGTATAATCTATTAGTGATTACAAACAACTGAGCTAGTCGTGGATTTAGGCGTTGAGTTAGTGGCCACTGTTCAAAGTGCGTTGTCTATTCTTTTAGTATTCTTTTAGAATAAGCAGCTGGCGCCCGTGTTTATACACAAATAAAAAAAAGTGCTTTGAACTTGGTGTTGAACTCAACAGCCGAGAAGAAGCTATGTCCTGGAAATGTAACGCTAGTTATATACTTTATAGCTATCGTTTGGGCATACATACTCTCTGAGTATGTTCTTCTCTGCCTAAGAGACCGGTGTTTCGAACGACATATTCGAACCTGGTTCAATATATATATTGGAGATCACTTATCTTTTTCACATGTGTGTGGTCGTGTGTATGGGCTGTATGAGATAGAATGTATAGCTATAGAAAGCTTAAAAGTCTGGGTTCAAATCCTCTATAATCATTGATTGTTAGCTATCCAATCTGATTTTTGAAGATAAGGTGAGTTCAAATCCCCTATAATTATCTACTGTTAGCTAGCCAGTCTGATTTTTGAAGATATTCTTAAAATGAACATACATGATTAGGTTTTATATCCTTTTTCAAATACAAACTCAGAAAGCCAAAAATACAAAAAGTGATAGAAGTAACAATAAATGAGGAATTAAAATTTAAATTCAAAGTTGGCTACCAACAATTCTGGTTATAAAAGCAATATCTACAGTTTATTGGTATGTCAAATGGAATGTATATGTGATTCAAACTAGATTATACCTTCATAATCTAAAAATCTCAGCCTATGTGTAATATTGGCTCATTTCAACTAGTTATATTTCATAAAATTCCAGCAAAAATTATAAAATTTATTTGGTGAGAAGAGAGGAGACAACAACAACAACAAAAAAACTAACTCAAACAATTATTAAATGTTTTAAGACTTAACTAGTATTTGGAAAAAACTATTTCCAAAGCCAAATTGCTATGTTTATTAAAATTACAGAAAGACATGTCACATAATTCTTTTTAAAAAAAACTCTCCACAGCTAAGAGAGAAAGTCAAAAAAATGATCCAATATCTCTTTTGTTGTAAGAATTGGGAACATATAACAATATACTTACAATCTGATCAACAGATTCATTAACACATTTCACCAACATTCTGAAATAATTGTTTTCAGATATGCTGAAACTTTAGATTTAAATCAATAAATTGTAATGGGATGACTCTGAAACATGGACCAATCATCATCTATCAATGTATTAATCTAAAAATCAAACATAATAAACAAAAGACCCATTTCATACAAAATTATGTACTTGCAATCCTCTATCTGCATGATACCATAAAAGAAATGGCAGTCTTGTAATATAATAATACTACAATCACCAATTATTGTGCTGATTATCAAAGAAAAAATGCAAAAACAGAATTTTATAATCTTTCTAAATCATCATACTAAAGTCATATATACCTTAAATCTTGGAAGATAGTTATAGCCAAATGATTAGCTTTTTAACTTACTATGGATTCAATAAAAACTTGAATTTATTTGGAAACTATAAAACTTTCCAGTTTCCAAACAGGTTTAAAATTTTTCATACAATTGGCCAGCTCATAGCAAAACTCACCCACAGTTAGCATTAGATGGAGTTCCAATTGGCACCATGAATGAAATGTGGAAAATAGCATCATTGATCCCTGTATGACATTTGAGTTATATTAGATTGGTTCACCTGAACTCTTGTATCTAGATAGTCCAGTCTCCATCTCACCAAGTTTTACCAATCTGACAGGATAAAAGAAGTATCCAAACTTCTCAAGTCTGGATCTTTGAATAGAACAGCACTGGATGTATATAATAGCATGATAATATAGTATGCAATGATTATTTAAGATTACAATAGATGGCTGAGTAAAAAAATTCATCTAACAACAAATATTATACATAAGCAGAGATCATCATGTGGTGTCTATACATCTGTAAATAATCTATACCAATTTAAATTACTGTCTTCACTTTCAAACTATTCAATATATATGATAACTTTTAAAGGGAAATGTTTAGTCCATACAGTTCTGCATTTTATAAATAGGAACGTAACATAAAATTACCAAAAATAATATCATAAAATGTTAATCATTTTTAGCAACAACTATCATATATTTTAGAACAGCTCATAATAGTATTCTCTAATCAATTTGGGCAAAACAGAAAAGGTTCATTTGCAAAAATTGAACAAGAATTCATTTTTAATACAAGTATAATGTATATACTTGAAATTTATATGTAATAGAAGGGATTTGAACACAGACTTTCCAGTTCCCTTCAGTCATTCACTCTATCTCATGCAACTAATACACTTGCCCAGATATATGTGAAAAAAATGCATGATCTCCAATATACATATTTTGTAATGAATCAGCAATCATCATTTGATCCAGATCATCATCTCCCACACATATATATGATCAGTGCTCAGTTTATACTAAGATAGCAAATCTTCATACTTTAATGGACAGCCTTCAATTTATTCCACCCTTCATCTCTTCAGACATCCATACCATTAAAAATCTGATGATGGAATGACCAAATCCATTGTTAAAGCCAATATTATTTCATACCCACATTGACCTTAGGTCACTCTGACCCCTCATATGTATAAAACCTTGTCCATTGAAATATACAGAATATTACAAATTCAGCCTGCATCCTTTGACTCCCTCTTCTATGTATTTAAATGAACAGGGTTCTATATGTGAGGGGTCAGAGTGACTTAAAGGGTGATATGGGCATGACAATAATATTGACTTTAACAAAGGATTTGGGCATTCCATCTTCAGATTTTCAATGGTGTGGATGGTTGAAGAGTTGATGGGTGGAGTATATTAATGCCTATCCATTATAAACTGAGCACTGATTATATATATGTGTGGGAGATGATGATCTGGACCAATTGATGAGTGCTTGTTCAGAATGAAATATGTACATTAGATATCATCTTTTTCACATGTATGTGGTCATGTGTATCGATTGTATGAGATAAAGTGACTGGCTGAAGGGAGCTTGAAAGTCTGTTCAAATTCCCTATATATTGAAAACTCATTTTGGATAAAACAAAGATCTCTCTTATTTCATGGAATAAGAGCTCTTTCTAGAGAACATATATATATATATATATAAGTATTTATTAAAATCATTCTTAAATAAAACTAGTAATGGTTGAAAAACAACACTGCATACAAAAAAGATGAAACCCATTTAAATGCTGTCTACTCAAAGAAACTTCCAAATTAACTCGTAGACAATTTAATTGATAACATGTACTTTATCCATTGTTGGATTTGCCACTCAGTCATATGTGTATAATATAAACTTGACTTAACAAACATGCATTTGTATTTCTCCAATTATAAAACATATAGTAACTTCAAATAATCAGTCAATGCCAGATTATAGTGATTATTAATCTTTTCAATGATAAACTAGTCTGGAAATATGAATAGGATATCATTGGCAAGGGATTTAATAAACAATAAATTATTCAATTATTATAGTAGGTTACAACTTTATACAGGGCTTTTTTTGTTATGTAACACAGTGGAACAGTGTTCTGGCACTTTTTTAAGTGTATTTTTAATGTTTCAAATGTAATTAGCTGAAAAACTATCTCATGTACATAATTACAATCCATACTTATATAATTCGAACAAATAAAAAAATATGGTGTTTTATGAAACAGATGAAATATGGATGGATTCGAAATTGTTGCTCTCATACAGATGTGATTGCATTATGTTTTCTTTTTCAGAGGCAGGAACTCTCAGCCACAATGCCCAAAAAAAAACTTGTTAGCCCCTTTACTTTCCTTTTCCATTCTCCACACTAAGTTTTCCCCATATTCTTCACTATCATACTCCATCCCATATCCACAACAAACCCAACAAAAAAAAAACAAGAATCCATTTTTTGTGTAATCACTGTTTATATTTAGTCTCCCACAATTTCATTATTTGTACCCTTTCTGCTTGCAGGCATTTCTATTCAATTAACAGATGCCTAATATTTTCTATGCCTTCCTTACAAAACTTGCAGACTAACTCACCCATATTTATCCATTTATATGATATATTCCCTTGTTGCTAATGACCTTGTTTGAGCCTTAAACAGTAAACTACTTTCCTTGCTATTATCATAAATTAATTCATACCCAATACTCCGTTTACTTCTGTATATATTTAAACACTTTTTACTCTTTATTTCTAGATCATTCTTTATTAATGCATCTATTCTTCTATCCCATTCCTTAGTTTTATATCACTCAACAATTCTCCTAACACAATCACCCCATCTTTTGTATAAGTATACTGACATAAATTCTTTATCCAAATCTCGTGGGCAACAATTGATTACCGATGCATGTGCAGTCAGTAACGTCTGACGTTTGTGATTGAATGCATCTGCCTAGCGATAGAGAAAGTGTGGAATATTTAATTTCTTTATTTTTATGTAAATTTGATGTCATTATTTTTATTTTTAGTGTAAAAGTTTACCCCGAGTTTTAAAAAAAGCATTTTCTCGATCAAAAGTCCAAAACGACGACAGAAAATATGAAAATATTGGTGCAATTTTATGTTCCTGAATTATCTAAATCGGAGACCATCATTCGGCCATAGACACTAACACTAAGAAAATGAATCGAGACAATTGACAAAACTTTGGAAATCACTATAAACTTTTATTCATTTTAGATAAAGTTTTACAATTTCATTTTACATTTAGTTATCAATTATATATTTGTATTTGTTTATTTAACTTTAAATTTGATATGTCTAAAATAAAATAAAAATGATAATAAATTTTGTTTAATTTTTTTATTTGCTTCATTTGGAAAAGCTGCTTTAAATTTCATGTAAATGATATTTGAATATTAATTTTCTTCAGTAAAAAGCTTGACAAGAAGTGAGTTCCGGCATCTTTTTTTATTTAAAAAAATGCCCTGACTTTATATATATTGTACCGGATCAGACATCTTTTAGAAATGAAGCTGATCTGATTTTACAAGTTGTTTTTTTTTTAACTACACATTAAATAGTCATATTTTTTTTAAAAAAAGAATGAAAAGAATATAATTGTTTTTTATTTATTTAAATTAATATAATAATGAATAAAAGTTCCTGGATTTATTATATATAATCTTAGCATTTATAGAAAAAAAAAGTTGCGAGATACTTTATTTTGATGTTTAAAAAAAAAGCTTTGGAAGAAAACTTTGTTGTTTTAAGACAACTTTAACATCATCAATGTTTTCCTAAAGGTTATGATGATGATATTTTAGTTGTATTTATATATTGGACTATTTCCACCGTCTAATATAAGTGTCGAATGTCTTTAGAAAAATTTAACTTTATTTAAATATTCACATATATTCAACTGTTAGCAATAGCACACAGATTAGTATATGCACAAGGTTTCATGGTATTATTCTTTCTTCTTCTTCAGGTGTTGCTGGCATGATCATTAGTAGTGTCACTGGCCAGGCCAGCAAAGATGAATGTATTTGGAATATTTAACTAATGTCAAATTTTTCTAAAGACATTCAACACATATTAGATGATAAAAATAGTCCAATATATCAACTTTAATATTCTTATTGTGAAGGTCTTCTGAATCATTTTAGCCAGCAGATAACTCTGCATTAAATAAATTAATCTGATCAGAATGACAGATCTCAATTTGGAATTATTAGTTAAGATGAGAAAGTGTGCAGTAAATGTAAAATTTTATGGGGTAAAAATCTAATTAGTGCATTAATCAACCTGAAAGTATGTAGTCTCCTGCAAATTCATTTTAGAATTGTCTCCTTTTTACCTGTATGAAATATTGAGGATAAAAAAATATTATCTGTTATCTTTCACATAATTTCTTCCTGCCTATTTATGATCACATAATACAGAGAATAATTCAATAAAATGTATTTAATAAAGTCTTAAAACTATCTTATGGATCAATTTTTTTTAAAAGATTTGAATCTATAAGTTAATAAAGTGTTAACTTAGAATTATAATGCTATGATAAGAAAAAAATTATTGAAATCAAATGACCTTTAATAAAAGAAATAATAACATTGATAGAAAATATTAAAATTAATATGCAATTAATAATTTTAACATGTTACTTTCTTTTTTAAATACATATTAATTTTTTTTATTTCTTCTTAAAATAATATTTTTTTTATGAATGCTAAAGCAAATATAATATAAAATTAATTTTTTGTTCAATTAATAATTGATAATATTTTTTATAACTTTGATATTTATTAATTATTTTTTCTAATCTTCATTTATATTATTATAATTAAATAATAATCCTTATATATAAAATCTCTATTTTGTCTGTGTCTGAATATATGTTTGTCCATAATACTTACTGGAGCTTCCTTTCAATTTTTTTATTCAGAGGGCGCTCCAATAAATAAATATGAAAAAAGTGATTATACAGAAAGTAGATTATTGTTTTTTATGCTGGGTTTGGAAAAAGATAAGGGAGATTTAGATATAAAGGCTATAGGGTTGACAAAGATTATGTTGTGGAAATGGGATGGAGCATAATATGGAAAACTTAGACTGGGGAATGTAAAATTAAGTAGCTAACAAGTTTCTCTTTGTATATTTGCTGAGAAATTCTTGTTTAAGAAGCTACAGTACATCACATCACATCATCACATTATATATAGTTGTCTATAACACTGTCAAATTCAATCAAATATAACAGATATATTTAAAAATTTTAATTTAGCTTTATTAACACCTTGCCGGGTACATTTCTGGAGTATACCAAACAGTTTATCACAAAAACAATGGCCTCTCAGGCCAGGTATATTTCTCACATTTATTTATATAATATTAAAATCTTTTGTCTAATTTACATTAAGTCTTTAAAAAACATTGTTAGAACAACCAATTAAAAAAAACTATTACAAAAATAGTGGTCTTTCCATAGGCCAAGTATTGTCTTGTAATTATATAATTGCTTTAAACTGGATGTAAGCATATTAGAACTCATAAGATAAATATAATCTAATCAAATGAATTGTATTCCTGTATTACTTATGAGTTCATTAAAAGTTCAAGCACTGGAAGTGCCAGAATTAGAAAAAATATGAGGACATTATACTCTGGTGTCTGAAACTATACCATTGCACTAAATCATGCAGAAAAAATAAAAAAATAATTCTAATTCCACCTTCATGAAACGCAGACTCTTTTATAGTCTAATCAGAAGAAACAATAGTGTGTGATGTGATGCACTGTGACTTCTCCTTATTTAGAGTCAGGAATAGCCACTATGCCCAGATAAACCTGTTAACCACTTTACCTTCCCTTTCCATTCCCCACCCTAAGTTTTTCCCATATTCTTCTCTATCCTGCTCCATTCCATTTCCACAACATAATCTTTGTCAATTCTATGGTCTTTATATCTTTCCCCAAACCCAGCATAAAAACCAAGAACCCACATTCTGTATAATCACTTTGTTTATATTTCTTCTTCTTCTGTGTGCAGGCATTGACATTCAAATAGCAGATGCCTAATATTTTCTATGCCTTCCTTGCACAATTTTCGGACTAAATCACCCACATTTTTCCATTTATGTGTATATTCCCTTGTTGCTAAAGATCCCGTTCAAGCCTTAAACAATAAACTACTTTCCTTGCTATTATCATAAATTAACTCATACTCAATATTCTGTTTATTTCTATATATATTTAAACTCTTTTTATTCTCCATACTAGTTCTCCATCTCTTCAACTCCCTATTCTTTATTATTGCATCTACTTTTCTATCCCACTCCTTGCTACTATAACAACTCAACAATTCTCCTAACACAATCATCCCAACTTTTGTATAAATATACTGACATAAATTCTTTATCCAAATCTTCTGCATACCATATTATCTTTCTCACCCATCTTGTTGCCTGCACTTTATTCATAACTCAATTAAATAATATTTTGACTATTTTCTTATTATCCATAAACTGCAATCTACTGAACATTTTCATTTTGCTTTTTGCATCTTTCATATAAAAACTTGACCAACCCATTTCTCCTTGAATTGCCTTCTTTGCAATCCACACATTTAGCATCTGTCTCCACCTTCTTAAGAGAGGGAAAGGCAAAGCCATCATTCAACCTTTATTTACTTTATCATTATTCTATAAAAACAAAATGTAGCATCAACTGTGTGGATAATCTCAAAAACCTATGTTTTGTACCAAAACACTGGTGATGATGAGATGAAGCCTTAAAGCCAGTGCAGATAGATATAAACCAATAGAAGAGAAAACATTAGATTTTCAAAATAAAACTTATTTATTGTGACAGCTTATAATTTAACAATTAGCATTTGTTATTTTTACTACCTGCCCACTTTTATCATATGGTAGCCTCTCCTGTTTAAATATTAATCTACTATTAACTTTCTAGAAGAATGAAATAGTATAAAAATTCAAAAATAAATTATAAATTTACTTTTGAAGTATTTTTTAAAATGCAACAAAACTTTACTGCAGGAGAATTATCAAACTTTAATGTATAATAATGTTGTTGTTTTTATATACAACTGGGTGTCGTTTTATGCGGATTATTTTAATGCGATTTTGAAGTTATGCAATTCATATTTCTTCTTAATATCTTTCATATTTCACTATATTTATTAGATATCAAAAAAATTAAATTATTAATAACTTATTTTGGCTTGAAATACTTTTTTTTTTTTTCCAAAAATATAACGTTATATTAGCAGTTAATGTGAATATGGCCTGAAGCTGTATTTAGATCTTGGCTTCTATGTAAATAATCTATTTATACTAATGAGTAAATAATAATAATAGATTTATATTTACATAAAAAAAATATCGCAATAAATATTCAAAAAATTTATACTTTTGAAACGTATTATGTTATATATAACAGAAATTAATAATCTTAGATTTTTAAAATAAAAAACGAAGATTTTATAAAGTGAAAATAATCTTTCTAATGATAATGTTTTGATTGTAATCTCTTTTTTTTTTTACATAGTAACAGAATATCATTAACACAGCACAAGACTGAAAATGGCGCTAGTTGTACATCACATCACGTATAAAAATAAAGTGGCTTAACAGGTTTCTCTGTGCATAATTGCTGAGAGATTCTTGACTTCGTTTAAAGAAAAGCCACAATACATCACATCACATCGAATCTGATTTCTTACCAGTTTACAAACGAACGCTAGCTGTAATGATTAAAATATGTATGAAAAATGTAAAATTAAATACTGTAGTAATAAAAAAAGTAAAAAAGTTTGTCTTGTATTAATATTTTTTAAATATTTGAAATTTTTTATTAGTAATACTTTATTTGCTTATTTTTTTAACGCGAATTTTAAAGTAATTTTTCTTTGTTGCTTTGCTTTTATGCGAATTCTGAAAATTACAACCCATATCCTCCATTTTTCAAGGTAAATTAAGTCTATTTTTGTGCGATTTTTTTTAATGCGGCCCAGGTGTATATATAAAATGGATAGCAAACACTATTTCATTTAGCACTTAAACTTTTTCATTACAGTCAGTAATGCAAAATTGTCTATTTGCAATAAACAATAAAACTTGTTTTTTAAAGATATAAACAACCATCCAGTACTCACCAAGCTAGCTCATTATAGGATGTTAACATTTTCCCCATTTTATACTCTCAATAAAAAATAGTACTTAATGCTTATTTACTGATCAATATCAGATAATTAGCTGGACTAAGTATGGTGATGTTGCCTAAAAAAAATTCCCAAGCTTATTTAAACAAATATTTAAATTTCCTCACCACTAATTTGATTTCAGATTATACATATAAATAGTTAAGTTTGTGCTACCATTATACAGGACATTCTTCTTTCATTAGATGTATTTATAAGCAGTAATATAACAAAACAGTCAAACAATGCATTGTTTTTTTCTTTCTTCAGAATTGATTAATATATAATGCACATACTTTGTTATATCGAGTGAAAAAAAACTGTCATGCTTACTAGAGAAAGAGAGAAGTCGGCATGCATTACAGCTTGTAAGAAATTTGGATTGCAATCATTTCGTTAAGCATGTATCCTCCTACTTAAACGGGAATTTGAATAATTTTCATTACCTTCATTAACAGACTTTGGTTGAAAGAATTCTAACGGAATGACCGTTCAAACATAAGGATTTACTTTACTAGAACAACTTTTTAAAAACCAGTTTAAATAACTGCTTTATTAGACAGAATGACTGGTAAAAACTTTAAAAGTAAAGATCCTGTTAAAAAGATTTAACTAAATTTGGCTCATTAAAGGCAAATAATAACAAAGTCTTATTTAGATTATTTGATTATGAATTTTAGCACATTGTGGGGAAGTTTTTATGTGTCATTAATAATTGTATTTTAATTCTTCTGCCTCAATATGAATAGCTGTGGATACATTTGAAAAAATTATTTTAGTAATAAAACAATCGATTCTGTATACATCCTAAGGAATAAACAAAAAATATCTTTGCCAGTTTGACTCATTCACAAATTTCTAATATTTAAATATTCATCACATACAATAATTACTATTATGTAACAAGGCTGAATTCAAGAAACAATGTTGCAATGCACATTTTCCCTCTCTTGTTTATTTAAAAATTACAAGAGGAAATAAAAAACGTATGTATGTTTATTATGATAAAAAGAACCACAAAACTGAGATCAAAAAGCAATATTTAGTTCACAAAGACGTAGTTTGCCAATCTTGGCTCTAGATGATAGAAATATTCTATCATATAACTACAAGTAAAATGCCATAACAACAACTCTTCAATTAATCATAAGTAATTATAGTAATATTAAAATTATTTATGTATGTATACTATATATATACACACATTTTACAAATAACAGACGTAATAAGTTTAGTATTATCAAAGAGCAAGGGTCATAGAAGAGTGTAACACAGTTTTGATCTACTAAAGGTCAAATGGATCTTCTTAGAACAAAATGATTGGAAAAGAAAAAAGAGGTGTTATATATTGCAAACCACAATAACGCCATTAACAAAAGATCGAATAGCGTCCAAGCATATAATTCCTGGAATAAATAAATTAAGACACAAGTCAAACTACAACTGTACCAAATCACACAGGTTAATAGTAGAATAGATCTGAATAGATCTATTAGTGTTATAATGTAACACTTTCATTTTATGAGACTTTAGTTACATAGAATATATTGTATGAGAAGAATTTGAATAAGATTTCCTCAGACTACTCTTTTTAATTTCTTTAATAGGAGAATGGATAGAATGATAAGCAAAATCATTAGATACCAATTCTTTTATATACTGGCAACAATTCTTGTGAATTTTAATTGATTATAAAACAAATCACTCTAATATGTTGCCTTATCGTGTAGGTCTGGCTAAAATAAAGCAAACTAAATTAAATACCTTAAAAAATTAACTTTGCAATATAAAGTATACATGATATGTCCTGGTAAAAAAGTGACTGATTTCCCCTGAAAATTGGGTGTAATGTTATCTCTGAATCAAGGACATGGGTTACATAGCTAAGTAATTTAATTATTTGCTTATAAAAAAAATTAACTACAATAATAATGATTTATACTTTAATCCACAATAAAACAACACACTAGCATTAATTTGTTTTTAATGAGGCAAAACTGCTTCTAAAACATTTAAATTAATTAAAATTGTGTACAACAGAGAATCCATGAGTTGCAGGAATATTTCCAAGTAGTTTACAAGATTTTGCAATGACAAAGACAGCATTAAAGATAATTCACAAAAATGCAAAATATACTCTCACATTTCATGTCCTAACTTATGTTCTGGGCACACTAATGATTCACAGATGGAGCTGCAAGCAACTTAGAGAGAGAGAGAGAGATCCAGTTACCTTCTTTTTTTATTAAGAAAAAAAAATTAAGGTGACTGATCACCCGCAACATGATGTAAATATATTTGTTTAAAGAGATCTTGAGATCATACCACAGTCAGTAACCCTAGCCTTCTTCGTTGATTCATAAGACTTTGAATTGCCAAGTCCTTTAATTCACAGATTCTTTGAACTTCATCCATGTTGCCATATCTTTGTATAAACCACATCTATGGAATTCATATTTTAAACTGTTTCTGAATTTCCATCGCTTTCCTGTTCCGAGTCTCCTTAAAAATTTTCCTCTTGTGAGCTTATTTCTCCATCATCTGAGATTTCTTCCATTTCATCAGTAAACACAGGGCTAGTACTAATTTGTTGCTGCATTTCCTTTGGACAACCATCTATTTCCTTGTTTTTGGAACTGTCACTATGAGCCTCATTACTCTATGTTATCAAGTTCTTCCGCTGGATTATCAGACTTCTGAGATAACGTGTGCTACTTCACCTTGTCTGCTTTCGGGCCTGTCACTATGAGCCTCATCACTCCATTGCTCTTCTATGTTATCAATTTCTTCATCTGGATTGTCTGCCTCTTCTGAGATTACCTGCCCTATTTCACTCTCGCTACATATATGCCCCTTCCAAAAAAGACATGTCCCTTCAGATTCAATAATACATTTGAAGATCATGGGATGAGCTAAAATATCATGTTCCGTTACCTCTGGATCATTGATTATCTGACCTTCTGATTCAGTTTCCATCTCATCCCCTGACTCATGTTGAGCCAGTTTCTTCTTCCATCTTTTTTTCCTTTTTTCTCTTTCTCCTTGACAGACCCCCAGTTTCCTCCTCTTGCTCACTACACAGCTCAATGTTTGAGCCCACAACACTATACTCAACACTTTGTGAGCCAGAGGTATTCCAATTTTTCCTTTTGAAACTTGCACCTTGTATCATTTTACCCATTTGAGTTGAACAATTCTCACTTAGTTCAGTATCATTGAACATGTTAGCTTCTTTTAATTGACCAATTACTTCTAATGTGCCTTCAGACCCTTCAGATTGTATTGATCCAAAGCTGGTCAGTTCTGCCTGCGCTAATTGTTCATTTATCTCTTTGGCCGTATCTCTAGCTTGACCTGCATTTGCCCCAACTTCAAATCTACTGTGCAAGGTTTCTTGATTTTCCTTATAATGTAGCTTATTTGGTTTCACTTTGTTAGCTTTTAAATAAGATTCTTCTAATTCCAGTTCTAATTGTTATTAGTGAAGGATTGCGTGATGTCATTGTACATTTGTGGAATCCACTATAGCTTTTCCCACATTCTGTGCATAATCTTTTTGGACAGGCCCTAATTAAATGGCCAGTGACCCCTCATCCATATCACTGAGGTTGAATTCCTCAAATTACTATGTATATTGGACTTTTATTCTGCTCAAGAACAGATGGTATATCCAGTGGACTGATACCTTTAATCAACCTCATTGTAAATATTGTGTTGTTGGATGGCAGCTGAATCCCTGCTTTTCTTTCCATTAGGAAAGTGAACCGTTGAATAGAACCAAACTATACTAATACTCCCTGCAATTCATCTTTTCCAAAGGCCACATATTCTAGACAATTCAAACTACTGTTTCATATTTCACTTAACTAGCAATTAAACTGAGATTCTTTTAAATATATATTTCCTAAAAAAAATATAAAGAAAATTTCAATATCCAGGATTAAATCCTTTATGGCTGAAAACTCTAATATTTTTAAAATGTAGAGATTGTTGAAAACTGACAGAGAATTAGCCATTAAAATGTCAGCCCATTTGAATCAAGTAAAAAATATTAATCTCTATTAAAAAAAAATATATTACCACTATATAAAGGAAATAAATAAAAATTAAAGAATATAAAAACAAAGATTTTTATGAGGTTAAATCCAAAAGGAGAAAATATTAGATTAACAATAATAAAAATCACATGATCACAATTTCTTATCCTTGCTCATAACTGTTATTAAAACAGGAAAAACTCTCCATACACTAATGCCACTCACTGCAAACCAGAGTAATCAATAGATGCCAGAAGGCTTGTACATAAAAACCCTATCTAAGTTGTATGATAATCTAATGCCTACTCATCCAAAATGCCCAGACTAGTTTCTAGCTTGTGGCTTTCGTCAGTAAAAGATCTAGGTGCAGCACTCTCAGGTCCAAGGCTCCTCACTGATGAAAGTCACAAACTAGAAACTAGTCTGGGGATATTGGATGAGTAGGCACTAGATAGGGATTTTATGCACAAGCCTTCTGGCATCCATTGATTACTCTGGCTTGCACTGAGTATTGTATAAAGAGTTTTGCCTGTTTTAATAATAAAAATCCATAAAAAATGTGTTCATTAAAAAGATAACTGGTGTGATGTGATGTACTGTAGCTTCTCCTTAAATGAAGTCAAGAATCTCTCAGCAATTTCTCCCAGAGAAACCTGTTAGCTACTTTATTTTACATTCCCCAGTCTAAGTTTTCCCATATTCTGCTCCATCCCATTTCCATAACATAATCTTTGTCAACTCTATGACCTTTATATCTAAATCTCCCTTATCTTTTCCCAAACCCAGCACTAAAAACCAATAATCCACTTTCTATATAATCACTTTTTTCATATTTATTCTTCCATAGCTCCATTATATGTGCCCTTTCTGTTTTCAAGCATTTACATTCAATTAACAGATGCCTAATATTTTCTACTCCTTCCTTACATAATTTACAGACTAAATCACCCATATTTTTCCATTTACATGTATATTCTCTTGTTGTTAAAGATTCCATTCGAGCCTTAAACAATAAACTACTTTCCTTACTATTATCATATATTAACTCGCACCTAATATTCTATTTATTTCTATATATATTTAAACTCTTTTTACTCTCCATACTAGTTCTCCATCTCGCTAACTCCCTATTCATTATTAATAAATCTATTCTTTTATCCCATTCCTTACTACTATAACACTCAACAATCCTCCTAACACAATCATCCCATCTTTTGTACAAATATACTGATATAAATCTTTTGCATACCACATTACATTTCTCACTCATCTTGTTGCCTGCCCTTTACTCATAACTCAATTAAATACTATTTTGACTATTCTTTTATATAATCACTTCATTACATGTGCCCTTTCTGTTTTCAAGCATTTACATTCAATTAACAGATGCCTAATATTTTCGACTCCTTCCTTACATAATTTACAGACTAAATCACCCACATTTTTCCATTTACATGTATATTCTCTTGTTGTTAAAGATCCCATTCGAGCCTTAAACAATAAACTACTTTCCTTACTATTATCATATATTAACTCACACCTAATATTCTATTTATTTCTATATATATTTAAACTCTTTTTACTCTCCATACTAGTTCTCCATCTCGCTAACTCCCTATTCATTATTAATAAATCTATTCTTTTATCCCATTCCTTACCACTATAACACTCAACAATCCTCCTAACACAATCATCCCATCTTTTGTACAAATATACTGATATAAATTCTTTATCCAAATCTTTTGCATACCACATTACATTTCTCACCCATCTTGTTGCCTGCCCTTTACTCATAACTCAATTAAATACTATTTTGACTATTCTTTTCTTATCCATAAACTGCAATCTACCAAACATTTTCATTTTACTTTTTGCATCTCTACGTGGTATATGCTGCCATCTCTGAATCAATGCCTGAGTTACAAAAATGACATTACTTACCTATTCACTACAAACATTTATATCTTGATTACAAGTTGAGACACTTTAACCTATGATGTGTTTTAAATGGACATTTGAAATGATTCAAACTATGTGCAGCAATGAAGTCATTTATCACAAGAATGTTTTTACAAGTGGTTTGCTATATTTCATAATGATAGGGAGAGTGCTGAAGATACTCTATAAAGATACAAAACCAAACTCACATTTTATATGATAACTCAGATCTAGATGTGATAGCATCTTAAAATATTTGTGAATACCTAAACTATGTTCCTACATAACATTTCAGTTGATTTAGAGATGACTTTTCAGGAAGTCTGGTGAAAGAATGAGTTACCTTTTCATTGGAATGCACTCGCACGTATCTAAAAATAATATAGAAATCTCTAATCAAATAAAGACAGCTCTACCCTTAATAGGACTCTATCAATCAGTTTAAACTGGATTATTATAAGTACCTTTTTTAATTGGATGATGATATTACTTCCAACTAAAGATTTTCAATACCGAATCTCATTTTTGTTCATTCAATGCCGTTTAGTAATCTATATAAACTTGATAGTTTTATTCCATTACTGAGCTTTCTGTGTATGTGTGCGCGCGCGCGCGTGTGGAAATATACACATCAATAGAAAAAAGAAATACATTTTTGATTCTAGCAATGATTCTAAGATGTATTTGATTTTAATAAAAGATGAACATATAGTGTATATCCAAGATAGAAATATCCTTAATAACACACACATATATATATTAGTTATAATATTCAAATAGTTGTTATTTTCTAATTAAGAACATAGTAAAGCAAAATTATTTTTTTAATTAATAATTTATTTATTAAGTATATAGAGAAATACTATCATTAAAAGGTATATAGTATACATAATTATAAAAGACCAATGATATATTTAAAAACTATCTTGTAACACACTCTAAAAAAAAAAAAAAACTTGTTCCAAGAAAACTTTAGTAGAAATCATATAATACGAGATTAATAACCATCAGAGCATAAACCTGAACAACCATGTTATTCACCCATAGGAGTGCAACAAAGCAAAAATTTAATTACGATCTCAACTTAAAAAGAAGTGAGTCCAGTTATAATTATCATAATAACAAAGTGTGTATAAGAATGATAAAGATTAAATAATTACTAACTATATTATTAATTAGGTGAATAATCTCTCAAAATAATAATTACGACATTAAACTGCGATCAATTTAAGTCATATCACTTTCCAAGGATCGCTCTCGTATTCTATTATGCATTTATTTATTTCCCACCCCATTCCTTTTTTTAAAAAAAATTTACGAAGTTTTCTCTTCTTATTCTTTACATTTATCATTTCCCTCTAAATCCACATAACAATAAACGTATTTCATGCTAAACCAGCAATAATCAGGAGTTGGAGTGTGGAGTAGATTGAAGCCTGTCCATTAAAGTATGAGGTTTGGCTATCTTAATATATATCTGAGCACTTATAGCATATATGTGTGGAGATAGTAATCTGCACCAATTGATGATTGCTGGTTTAGCATGAAATATGTATATTGGTGATTATTTATCTTTTCAACATATATGTGTGCAAGTGTATCAGTGTTATGAGATGGTGTGGAGAGTGATGGGTCGTGTGAAGGTCTGTCCTGATATACCCTATATATTCAATTATATAAACGGTATATAGCAAGCCTGTGTGTTTCAGTTATAACAATAAACTTTTTTTTTTCTTTTTTCATTCTTATCTTCTTAATTATACTTACCATTTATTTTTAATATTTATATAAATTTTCATCAATCCTCCTCCTGATTTGTCAATTCCAGTATTCTAGAGTGTCATATGATCACCATTTCCTATGCTTGCACAAGCTATTATTAACAGTAGCAAGATCTCTATAGAATAGTGCCACCCCAGTGCAAGTCTTAGTAATCAATGGATGCAAGAAAGTTTATCCACAAAATCCCCATCTAGTGCCTACTTATCCAATATCCCCAACTAGCTTGTGGTTTTCATCAGTAAGGAGCTTTGGATTTGAGAGCACTGCAACCCTCTAGCAGCCACCTTTTATCTATTTGGTTAATTATAAAGCTAGGAGCTCAAGATGAAAACACCTTAATGTATTCAGTCCAAGCTCATTCACTTATATAGTCATATGGCGCAAACCATCTATACATTTTGGTGTCTCCTAAGTTTATCAAAAACCAGTCACCATCATCCCACATGCGGTAATGGTATAAAACAAACAAAACATCACATGATCACCATTTCTAGTGTACTGTTGTAGCCCTAACATGTAAGCCCAGTAAAAAAATGCAGTAATAAGTGAGTTATGCCGTAGCATTTCGAAAGGACATATACGCACCACTGACAACATAATACTAAACTTTAAGATGCTAATTCTAGTTTCCTTCATGAAACTACTCAGTATCAGTTCATATGATAGTATGTATAATTATACTATTAAGGAAAATTTATGAATCCCAGTTATAAGGCTATCTATATAGGCTTTTACTGATTTAAGGAGGACTACAGCATAGTAAGAGGAATTACAATATAAAATTATAGATTTATGCTGCGTTTTATCATCTCAACTAGATAACATTTAAATATCATATTTAAAAGCAAATCTATCTGATAAGTTTGTAATAATATCTCAATCAAAAGATTTTATTCATTTCAAAACAGAGTTTTTAGTTTGTGCGTTAATCTACGCAATATTACACATATATATTTACTTCTCACTAATGACTTAATTACGAATAAAATCCGGTTTTGAATACATATAGCATAAACAATAAAATAAGTAAAATTTAACAAGATTTGGCATAGATTTAGGAAATGCAATATATAAATAATATAAGATTTCACGCAAGTGAAATCTGAAATTTAGCCTTAGCATATTTTAAAAGAAGTTTCTGTAATGCTATTTGGTATTTGATTGATTTAGTTTAAAATTTAGAAGTTGTTCATAATTAACGAAAGCAATTATTATCGTTAACTTAACTGAGAATTTTAATTATTACTCTAAAATAGATTACTTAACAAAAGTTATTAAACATTGAATATAAATGATTTTAAACAATTAAATTAAATACGCAAAACCAAATCAATCAGACATAAAATATTTGACTTAATAAATTAAATGTTTTTATCAAATTAATACGCAACTCAGAAAAGTAGGTAGGGAAACAAATTAAATTTGGAACGACTCGGGAAATAAATTTAGGCAAGATTTTGAATTAAATAGGGAAACAAATTAAATTTGGAACGACTCGGGAAATAAATTTAGGCAAGATTTTGAATTAAACCAAGAAAAATAAAATTACATTTAGAACAAGTTTAGTTACATTATTATTATAATTATTATGGCCGTTACATTAGGATTAGCTAGCATTTTAGATTTGAGTTTAGCTGAAGATTTAAGTTTGAAGGAATGATTACCATTATTTTCTCTTCTGCTGGCAAGTTCTCTCATTCTTAGGATATCTTTAGGTGGTTACGGCTGTTTCATCATATCCTTCGGCATCAGGTAGCCTCTCATCGGGGCAAAAAGACAAGATTTTGGGTCTCTTACCCTGACATGATAATTATTAAATCTCTTCAGTACTTTACAAAAATATAATGAATCTGAATGTGAGTGTCTTCTAAAATGGCTGCTGTAGCTTACATATCACTACCCCCCTCTCTTTCGTTATATTATTTTCTTAGATAAGTTTTCCTAGCTTATTTGCTTATTGCAAATAATTGCAGAAGCCTGCTGTGTCAAACTTTGAATTAGGTCAAATTAACATCCATGACATGCTGTAATTTATGTAATCTTTTATTTTAATTCCAATTTTAATTCTAAATATAAATTTGGTCAATCTTATATCGGGAAAGATTAACTCTTCTGGCGTCGCTTTGGCTAGAAAAACAAATCTAACATTTGTGAAAAACATTTTGTTATATATGTAACTTGACCGTTTTAATTTACTGATATATGCAGAATTATGTAATTTCAAATATAACTAACTTAATAAATATTTCAAAATAAAAAAATCTTAACATTTTAAATCCTATTAACATTAATCTTCTAGCATATATGTAGTCTAAAGTTACACACACAACTCGCTTTTCATTTAATTATTATTAATATATATATGTGCATATCTTAGAGATTTATGTCTTTATAAATGCATGTTTCTCTCTATATGTCAATATATATGCACATATACATAATTGGCGCTATGTAAGTTTAAATTTAGGTGGGTTTTTACGATATTATTAATAAGATATACGAGAATTTGGAGGTGTTTGTATATAACAGAATACTACTATAGCATATAGTAGGTGAAACAGTTGGATTGTACAAGCTGACTGTTTCAATATTAATAGAAATTTTAAAAAAATCAAAAGTGAGTGGTTACTCATTAACTGTAACAGAAAGAAAACAAAATGGCTACAATTGGCTCATTAGAAAAGTTCAATCCGACCGATCCTGAAATTTGGCCATCCTACATGGATTGGGTGCTTTCTATATTATGTAGGTTAATCAAATTAAAAAGCCTAAAATAAAATTACCAACATTTGTGTCCATCTGTGGATCTCAAACATATAACATTTTATGAGTATGAGAAGATCCTGTGCTGCTAGTTGAGCTTGATTATGATAAAGCATTACCTCTACCATCAAACTTTTTCTGTCCAAACCCCTTAATAATAGTGCAGATATCACTCCAATGTCTGTACACAAGGGAAGGAAGAAGAAGCAAGATATTTTGGAAAAACTCAGAAAGTTAGCTCTAACTGTGACTTTAAGGATTTTTTTAATGAGTCCTGAAAAATCATTTTATTTGTGAAATGAAAGTCCGTAACATTGTGATCAAGCTGTTGATGGACCCTGATATCATAATTCAGCTGTCCTTTAGGCAATTCTAAGTTACTAGTGAGAGAGGTGACTCCATCAAAGAAAATGGACTACAGTATTAAATTTGCCAATCAGGAAAGTGGGTCGAACAAATACCCAGACTACATTAAAAAAAATGGGAAAAACAAATGAAAAAACTTTGTTATAGATGTGATAAAGCAAAAAGCATATACACCAAATATCTACACCAGAATAGTGTGTAGATATTGTATGCATGTCAATCACATAGAAGCTGCTTGTTTTAAAAAGAAAAGACAAGTGTCTCAGAAAAGAATTCATTCCAAAAAGTCAGAAGGTCAGTGTAAAATCAAATAAATTCCAATTCCTACATAAATAATGTGAGAGGTATTGAGTCATGTTTCACAAGCGGAATTATTAGTAATGATAAACCAATAACAATGGAACCGGGCACCAGATCTGGAGTGTCCATTGTGTCAAAAAATATATGGGCTATCATTAATAGAAAAATTAATCATCATTTTCATCCCAGCAGGAGAGTGATTATTGGCTATCAAGACAATCAAATATCACTATTGGGTCAAACAAGAGTTCAAGTTATGATGCCAAGTAAAACAATTTGTGTCTTATTGCGTCTGCTGGTAAGCATAATTTATTAGGTCATTACTGGCTCAATCTCTTGGGTTTTACCATGATGAGAGTGAAGGTCTACAAATAAGTGCTTATTAATAAAATGGGTTTGAAATTCCTAGGACAATCCATAAATATAAGTGCTAAATGCATATAGGTGTTCAGATTCTATGCAGTATGTTTAAGGGCATTATCAAATGAGTTCCAGCAGTTGTAATAAAATTAAAAGGAATATGATTATTCAAACAGCTGATGGACAGCAATACCATGGTCACAGAAATCACCTAAGGTCAAACTATACAACATCAGCCAACAGTGAAGACATATCAGCCAACAGTGAAGACACATCAGCCAATGGTGAAGAGTTATCAGCTAACAATGAAGAGTAACTAGCCAACAGTAAAGAGTCGCCAGCCAACAGAGATGAATCTATAAAGATAAAGACACCAGACTACAAATGGTGATGATACCAGACCTGATAGTGAAGTCACTGAACCTGATGGAGACAGTGACAGAGACATCTGCTGAAACATCTGATGACTATATTCTCCAAGGTTAATTTTAGCCATAAGGATGATATATTATATTTCAACTTGCTTACAACTAATGAACTAATCTACATTCCATCTTATTTTGATCATGTTCATCAAAAAATAATATGAATATATAACACATAGCGTCATAGCCAATAGCAGATATTAAGTAATGGGTGTGAATCTGATTGTTTTCATTATGGCTAGGGATCTGTTTATAAATAATCAGTCCAATTGGAAATAAAGGAGCCAACAACTTACTGTTAGATCTTACTGCCTGTATGTATGTTGTCCACTATATGGCTAAAGCAATAAGTGCAAGTTCATATTAATACTAAAGGCTTCTAGAACTTAAATCAGACATGAAGTAAACTTTCATGGTTCTGCTGAATCACCATACCTACAAACGAGAAAATCTGTCACAGAACAAATAGAAATGACAGGTAAGCCTGGAAGGACACCTGAAGTTCTTTATATTAACAGTTGCATGGCAACTAAACACTATACCAAACCTATAGTATCAAAAAAAGGTATAACAGTTGTATATGTGTTGTAAATACACATTTGTATGTTTGTATTAATTAGTAAATACTTGCATTTTTATGAGTTTGTGTTTATTATAATCATGTATAAACAGTACAGAAAGAGAAACAAATTTGATTGGGATCCAAAGCTAAGCTTTGACATTTTTATTAGATTTGATGATTTAAAAAATTACTGTTAATAAATTTATTTTGTTTGTTTATTTGAACTACATTTGTTTACTGCTGTTAGCCGTTGCCAATTATTGCTTATAAAGAATGTGCTCTCTGCGACCTGAGGGATTACAATATTTATTAGTAATGGTATGTGGGTGTGTAGATGTTTATAGTTAAAAAGTCTCATCAGTAAAACTTTAATATGCGTCTTAAGAAAACATTCTAGATTCTGTCTAGTAGTGCCCTCTGGTGTTTATTATTGGCTTATCTACAGTAAAAGACTATCCATTACAATATACAGAATAAATACTTACACTACCAAACTATATTCTATTTAATCGTTTTAAGAAATATGTAGAATAAGTAAATGATTATGGCAAAATTTAGCTGAGTTGCTATTGGAGATACATTCAAATTGGCTTAAGTTTAAATTTATATATCCATTTAAAAGATAGACTTCAGATAAAATGGGGATTTCTTTTTTCATCTGGTTATAATTGAATTTTGATAACAGATAATCTGAAAATTGTGCTGGATTTGTAAAACATACAGGATCCAGTTTAGTAGTGTCTGTTTCTTTTATATAGGATTTTTGGATATATAGGAATTTTGGATCCGTTGATGATGATGATGTACAATTTATTATAGCAGTGCAATTAAAAAAATTATTAAAATAACTAATAATCTGCTTTGCCTTGTATATGTAAATTTTAGCTTATCTTTCAGCTGATTTAAATTTTGCCTTTATTGTTGTAATTGTATATTCTACAAGTCTTTAAGAATTTAGGAAGTTAAATGAAATGTGGATTCATTTTTCATTTATTTATAGTTAAACAGTGATACTAGATAATAGATTTGTAAAAAGTTAATTGGTGAGTATTTAATTTATATAGGATCAAGTTCAGCAGTGTTAAATATTTATTTCTTCAACAAAAAATTATAATATTTATGTGTTTATGAAATAATCATAATGCAATAAAATTCAACCCTCCATTTTTTCCCCCCAAACAGCACTTCAGTTTTTTATTTACAAAAAAATAATAAATCAAATATTTCTTCATCCATACTTATATTTTATATAAATTGCCAAATTTTGATCATTTTTTATATGAGCATTGTCGAAATATCAAGGTATCTACAATATCTACAAAATTAAAATATGAAACCTATAAAAAGTCCATTCTATATCTATCCAAAATTTTAAAAAAATCAATAACTATTTTTTATATTAAAAATTAATACTTTTTTTTCCTCTTTTATTCTTCTAATTTAATATTTAATTCATTAGCATGTAATTGATAACATATATATGTGTTTTGCGCTCAGACAATGAAGTTTGTAAAAGCAAATAATACTCTGCAGTTTAATGAGCTGAGTGCTTTCGAAAGACTTTATGCTTCCATAATCATAGCTACTAAAGTGTTGAGAACTATACAAATGTAGTATGCAAATCTATGCAAACTAATGCAAAGTGATTAAAGAGACCATTTTCCAAGAGAGAGAAAAAGCATGTATTGCATCTATTGATTGATGTAGGATCACTTGCCATATAGCAGGGGTGGCCAACTTTTGTGTTCATAAGATCTACTTTTATTTTAAAAATGTGTTGCGATTGACTTGTTGTCATAGGTGTAATCTAGGTGGAGAGAGGTGTGAAATACATACTATTTTTATATATCTATCTAGTAAAAAATAACAATTACTTAATGCCCAAACAACTCATGTCCAGAGGAATTAAAGCAACATGAATAATTATTAACAATATTTACTAATTCAAATTAGCTATATTAAATCAAGATTAAAAATATTATTTTCAATAATGATAAAAATATTATTTTCAATAATGATATGGCTTAGGTGACTTCACCTATCTGGAATTGGAAAAAAATTTAGACCAAAAAAAAATAACATAAAAAAAATAAAATCTTGACAATTTGTTTCACTCGTTACCCAACAGCTCTTGCCAGATTGGCCTCACGATTGACCGGTAGATCACTATCGACTTGTTGTACACCCCTGCTATATAGCATGTTTCCTTCACCTTATGTTTGTTGTTATTCTTTCAGAACAGACAACAATTGCAGTGATTGCATTATATTACGGTGAAACCAGGATTAATATCACAGCCAGAATTGCACAGTATAAATACCTTTATAATAAGACTATAACTAAGTTAGAAGGTAACTCAATCTTCGCTGAACATGAAAGGACCACTGGCCATGTTTTTCAACCAACCACTGCAATTGTTGTCTGTTCTGAAAGAATAACAACAAACATAAGGTGAAGGAAGCATGCTATATAGCAAGCGATCCTACATCAATCAATAAATGTGATGCATGTTTTTCTCTCTCTCGAAAATGGTCACTTTAATTACTTTGTATTAATTTGCATAGATTTGCATACTACATTTGTATAATTCTCAACACTTTAGTAGCTATGATTATGGAAGCATAAAGCCTTCCAAAAGCACTCAGCTCATTAAACAGCAGAGTACAAACTTCATTATCTGTTGCAAGGCACCTATATATTTATTCTTCTAAATATATTTTAAAATTTTAAACATTTACTTTATCATTTCTGTTTATATCTTTATTATAATTGTTATTTCCTTTCCATTTATTTTGTTTAAAACAGGTATTTCTTTATCTATATAAAGAACTTAAATAAATACTCTTTCTGAATAAGATTCTTTCAATCAGCCTAATATCATAATTAAAATAATTAAATTAACACATAAAACAGTGGAGTGCCCTTGCTCAATACCTGGCTATCAAGAGGGCCCAGCAGTATGTACAAACATCAGCACTGCTGGACCAGGGGTTGCCTTTGTTGGTCCCTTGTCTCAGCTAGAAAATCACAGGCCCCTAGATCAAGACATGCAGGGAGCTGCTACAAGGATGCTTTCATGCTGACCAGGATCAAATAATTTTATTCCCATAAGTTCCAGCCATTTGGGATAACTAATACTTGTAGAAAGTTTGTCTCGGCCAACTCTGTCCCCCACAACATCACTGAGGCATGAGTCCTGCAGAGATTAAAGTCCCTCCCAGACAGAGTTCATCCTGGCCTACATGGAATTCCAAAATTTCTCTTGATTCATTTATACAAGTTTGTAGTGCCAATTATATAGCAGACAATCAACTTTCTTGCTGATGACATCCAGGAGGCCCTGGGCATTTGCCCTATCATCATGAATGCCTCTAGTCAAAAAACTTGAGAGCCCACCAGTCCTGGACAACTGACCAATCTCTATGGTCCTGCTTTTGATTTAAAGCGATTGAGGGCCTCATAAAAGAGGCTATCCAGACATCATTGGATGCCTCTCACTTTATCAATTCACAAGGAAAGGTTGCTCAGCTGCTGATGCTGTCAGTCAATTTTGCATCATCATCAACTATGTGCACAGGAGAAGGAAATCCTAGCTAGTTGTGATACAACTTGATTTCACTGGAGCCTTTGACTGCATCAGAATTGACATATTGCTTGGTGTACTGGAGAGGCTTAAAGTGCCCACGGTATACTTCCAACTCATAGAGAACCTGCACAATCAGGAGATTTTTCTCACTTTGGATGGTCAAGTTGCTCCAGGATTTAGACTCTGTGTTTTCATCCAACAGGGCTCACCACTAAGCACCCTCCTCTTCATGGCCTATGTGAACCTGTTGCTGCTAAGCATCAAGGCTGCCCTTCCAGGTATAGCTGTTCCCTTGCTTGGAGAGAGTATCTGCCATATCACCTATATGGGTGATGTGGTGGGATTCCTCTCTAGCAGCAAGCTCGCGGGACTTGAGGAGCTCCTAGACCAATTTACTTGTGAGTTTGGTATGAGGGTTAATGAAGGCAAGTCGGCAATGCAATTCATATTGACAGGGAAGCAAATCCCAGGCAGATTCAAAGCAGCTCCTCAGAGCTTCCTGGGATTCCATCTTGATTTTCATCCCTCGGTTACGAGAAGAAACATGGGAAAACATGCTTCTCTCCAAAATAAAAAACCCAATCACCTCACTTTCAAAGATATACCTCTCCCTATTGGGCAAGGTTGCCCTGCTTAATTCAGTCATGCTCCCTAAAATGATTTATCTGGCCAGCTTTGCCCCAACCAGCACCTTTGTCAAAAAAAATTGAAAATCTTTGTAGAAGACTTTGTTGGGGAAAGAGGGCCCCTGTCATCATCTTGTACATACTGAAAAAGCCAAAACCCTTGAATGAATTGGCCCTACATCCTATTATGGAATTCCAAGTTCAAAGAACACACAACATCCTAGTAAGGTTTTTGAATACACAGGCTGATATTGAATGCCCTCTTCCAACAGAAAAGGTTGAGCCTATGGACAAACCCCTGCCCAGATGCGAAGCTTCTAGATTCAACAACAGATAACCACCATCCTGACAAACATTAAGGCCTCCAGTTCACTGTTTGCATCAAAGTTGACTTACTGGGACACATACCAACTGATGTTTGGGAAGAAAACAAACTCCCCCATCCTACCCTGTGTCAATTTCAAGGCTTGTTAAATGAAAAAGGTTCCTCAGACTCAAGCCCAAGTATGTAGACTTCCTACTCAAGGTCAACCTCAAGACCCTCCCCACAGAGTCTTTCCTGTTCCATCAAATAGGCTTTAATATCAAAACTTTATCCCTGGTGTGTAGCAAGCAGGAGACCATGGAACACATCTTATTCCATTGTGAGTCATGGTCATGCCTTCAGGACCTGGTTCTGGGGAGATTGTCTATCCCCAACCTTGCTAGTGTAATGCTTCCCCACACTTTTGAACAAGGGCTTTTTGCCAACATACGGTTTGCCACCTACATCAACTATGGGATCTGGACAATATGATGCAAGGTATTGTTCGAGAAGGGAACAGATCTCTGTTCAGAGGATCTCCTGATAAAATACATCAAGAAAGCCAGACAAATTGATAAAAGAACTAGTCCTGACCAATTGGCAGAACAGACACAGGGTCAAGTGAACATGTAGCAGAAATACCATCACTTAATTCAGATTCCTTTGTGCTGGCTTACATTATAACTGATTATGAACTTTCCATCCTTGCCTCAACCCATAATATATAATACATGTAACCATAAGAAGTCATCCTCTTTTGTATTCTTAATTTTGTACAATATGCTATAAATAAAGCCTTTTTTTGAAATGTAAAATATCTAAATTTCTCATAATGATTAAAAAATTAGAATTTTTTATCTTTTAAATGGTGCTTAATTTTATTTCTAATCTTATTCTCTGTGGTTCCACTATAATTCAAATTCTTACTGTTATCTCTACAATCTAAAAATAGGTTCTTACAAAGAAAGTAGTTCTTACAAAGAAAGTAGTGATTTTAAATATTTCCCCAATAATTACTATTTTTCTTATCATTGTTTTTATTGGCCACTGGTTGTATATATGAAATGTCCATTGATGAAATTTTCATACACATACCAAAAGAAAAATAATATAATTTATAACCCTGAAATTAATAAATTTTACAAACAATAATAGAAAAACAAATACCACCTAATTCTCTTTTTAATTTTTTTTTTTTGCAGGATTTTGAAATAACATGAGTTTTTTTAAAAAAATTACAATTGGGGGTAGCTTAAAAAAATCATCTTACCTTCTTAAAGTAATTCTTAAATTGTCTTAAGTTGTTATTAAACTCTATTTTTAATTTTAAATAATTTCATTTAAGTAATATAAAGTAATTTATTTTCTTTTTTAGAAGATTGTAAATGTCTTTAATTCAGTGTTTATTTACAGATTTGTTTCCGAGATAAGAGTCCATCACAAAAACTAAAAAAAAAAATTATGTGTTGCTATCATTTAATTTCTTTTTTTAAAAAAGTTTCATCTCTTTATTTCTCATAATTTTAAAAACAAAAATCCCTTTTTTTTGGTAATATTCCTGCAAACAGAAAAATGTATTTGTCTACATTGTAATGTTTTTGTTATTTTATTTTGAAAGGGAAATACCCGATGCTTTGTTTGCATTTTGACATTTGATTCTTTTAAAAAAAATTCTTGTTGGTATTGATGTTAAAAAAAAAATTAGTTTTGGTTAAATTTAATTCATTTTATTTAAATTTATATTTATTAATTTTGCCAAAAGTCAATAGATGGTAAGTCATTGGAAGTTTTGATGATAGCAATAGTATTCCAATCATGTGAAAACGTATGCATTTATTGTCAGACAGTGACAGCGAAAAAATACTTTTCTGTTTTATGGACAAGCAAGATGTCACCCATATTTTTGATAAATGTACAATTCCAGAGGCCTACAATTTCTCTTTGTGAATGTGTTAGTTATTAAATTAAAAAAAAAATTAATAAGTTAAATGAAATAAAAGTAATAAATTCCAGCAAATTATATTAATAATCTTTATTTCATTTTTTTTACTTATAATGTGGAAGTGATGATATCCTTTGAATTTTAAAGTTTTTGATGACTTGTGTGGAGAAACCAATTATTGTTTCATTCTATTATCACTTTTAAGATTTTTTTACTTTTCATATAAAATGTATGTTCCTATAACTCATTTTTTATTTTTGTTCAATGTATATTAAGTAAAATTTGATAGCACACAAAAAATATAACATTCTAACAAAATTTTCCTTATAGTTTAATTATTTTCATTAATTTCTTAGGCTTAGAACCAATCCCCTTAATCAAATTTCTTTTACATGTAATTTTTGGGAACCAACCTATTGGCAACATAAAAATAAAATAATTTATTTGGAAAACAAACCTGAAATTAATCTATTTAGTAAACCAAGCATAACAATACTAAAAATAAAGAATATAAAAAAGTAATTGAAGATAATAAAACAATAATAAATTGAAATATAAGTCCTCATGTGAATACCATAAAAATAGACAAATGTGAAAAGTTATATTTATATTTTTAAAAACATGCATCAAGTTAAATCAGAGAGCACCCATATTTTAAATGCAAACCCGAAAATATATTGACATCTCAAAACAATTTACAATCGCTTCAAAACAAATATTTTACAATAGGAATCATCCATAAGAAAGTAGCAACCAGCAAAAAATTCAAAAATATGTCAATTTCCATAGTAAATATCAGGTTCAGAGAGTGGTACAAATATTGTTTAGGAACATAATAAATAGTAACAGTTCTGACTAAATGATTTGTCTATCAATGCTCTCTCTTCAGTGGTTATCATTCGGAAATAAAAATCTTTGGTATTTATGTTTTAGTCCTGCAATTTAGGAGAGATGGTGTGCCTTTTCACATTTGTGATAAATGCCTAATCTTGCAATCTCATCCAATAGCATGATAAATTTAGTTTCATTTATTGTCCAGATTTCATTTGGATCCATAGCAAGAATTACTTGCTGACCTAAAAATGGAGCAGCTCTGGCAAGTATATCACAAAATTTTAATGTTCTAGCATCACCCAGAGGTGCAGCACAGCCAGTCTAATATTTTTGCCTTTATGCATTTTTTACCATTAATTTATTCATTTCTTCTGCTTTGTAGAATTAAATTTTGTATGGATCTGCACATGGAATCATCATTAAAATGCTATTTAGATCCACAGTTTAAGTTCATACCCTTTTTGATCTAAATTTACTTTCCATCTATCTAATTTTTTATGGGATTACAATTTTTACAGATTTATTGCTGTCCATAACTTCATGGAAGCGGAAATCTTTTTGGATTTATCTTTATTTCCTATGAATTAATTTTTTCAATTATTAATTACGTTGCATATTTTATGTTTTCTTGTGCTTCTTAATTCAATTTATGTGGAATTGCATATATTTTTGACCATAATCTAAATTCTTCTTGATGATTTATTTCCTAAATAAATATTATTTTCAAATATATTATTTGTATTTAAATTATTATTTCTACGCAAGATATATTAATTTTAAGTTGATGATCTAAATAAATTATATTAATTTCATGTGTTCAAACATAATGTATTATTTACTTTGTTTGTTTTTAACTTTCTGTGGATAAAAAAGAAATTCTTCTAGCTTATTCTGGTCAGCTTTGATATGTGTATAGTGGCTCCACCAATAGATACAACATAATATTACTAGCATCTTTTGGTATAATTTTGTATCTTTTCTTTTGCTAATTTGCAGAAAATATAATCAAACTATTTTATGTCTTTTTGATTTTAATACATTATAAATTGTTAAAATTTAGGCTATGACATTTAAAAAAATGTAAAAATGAAATTTAAATATTTCTAGGGAAGGGATTAGAATTTATGACAAATTACATTCGGTTAAGTATTTAATCAATTTAGTTATGCTTAAAGATGTGCTTTTTAAGACAGAATAGCTTTTATCTGGAGCTATTTTTATAAATTCTTTTTATCTCTATAAATGTTCTAAAAATAAGTTTACAAATGTTATATCTAGATATATTATATAATATTGATAAAACAAATCTTTAATGTTTCATTAGTTTTTTAAAAATGCATTTATATAAATATTTTTTGATTTTATGGTTCATTTGAATACTGAAAAAGTAAATTGTTTAACTTTTTTTCCTCTGTAATTAGAGAATAGTGAGGGATTAATGAAATGCTTGGATGTAAATATTTTGCTAATACGAAAATAGAAGCTTAATTATGTATATATTCATTTTCATATATATGCTACATTATATATTTTCTATACTTCGTGGTAAATATAGAATATGTGAAAAGTCATCAAATAAAATTAATTTTTTTAATAGGAAATGCTTGTATCTGCTTTAATATATCCACGCATGTTAATGACGTAAGACTCCATTAAAGTTTATGAAGTAACGTTAAAAATGAGATGCCAAAATAACATTACAATTAAGAGGATGTCTAACAATCGCTAATTGCCATTGATAAGGATGTGATGTGATGCACTGTGACTTCTCCTTAAACGGAGTCAGGAATCTCTCAGCAACTATGCCCAGAGAAACCTGTTAGTCAGTTTACCTTCCATTCTCCATTCTTAAGTTTTCCCATATTCTGCTCCATCCCATTTCCACAACATAATCTTTGTCAACTCTATAGTCTTTATATCTAAATCCCCCTTATCTTTTCCCAAATCCAGCATAAAAATCAATAACCCACTTTCTGTACAATCACTTTTTTCATAATTATTCTTCCATAACTTCATTATTTGTACCCTTTCTGTTTTCAAGCATTTACAAGCTGCTGTCAGGGAGAGAAGTTAACATAAGTATATTTTATAATTAGTGTCGAATGAAGTGACTTTAAAATTATTTTCTACAAAATAAGAGTGATTTAATGCAGCTTTAAAAAGTAATATTTAATACTGCGATTGTAAAGTGTCCGGCTCGGAGCAATCAATTCCAGTTTAGCACTTCGAATGATCGAAATTCTAATGAACTCTAACTATTGTAAAAAAAAAAAAATTCTAATGAACTCTTAAACAATAAAGCCATTCAATTAATTATTTATTTTTCTGGAATGAATTTAATTGTGTAAAAATAAGTCTTATCTGTTTTACGCAGGTATTTTTTTTTTCTATTTGCAATTAAGACGCTTTTTAAAATCACAAAATGGTCAAATTAATAGTTATATGCGTAAGCTTTTACTCTTTTTTATTTTATTTTAATTTGAATGAATTTCAAAATAACCAAGCAAAAAACTTGGATTATATATAGTACGCTGAAAAATTTCAAGGTAAAAATATTTACATGCATCTAATAAATTTATTTTCCAAATATATAAAAATAATAATTTAATTATACTAGTATCCCCCCTCCCTCCCGCACACATAAACATTCACATACCAATTAGTTACACTTGCATTAGTAGTCAGATCCTTCTCAGAACCAAAATTAATTAGGAATTATTTATGATTTAGCATTTTTCAACAACGAAGTCACTCGTAATTATATCAAATGAATTTAAATTTCGATCACTAATAAAGTATTGTCAAGTTATTATATTAGGTTAATTATTAGTTGAACATAAATAATTTTATAAACATTCCAACTTTTTTTTTGTACTAATTATAAATTACTGTTATGTTATATTTAATATATAGATAAGAAAACAAACAGATATTTCGGTCATCATTGAAAAAAATTAAAGGATAAAATGAAGTTGAAATGAAATCTTAAATGGGATTCTAAAAGATCTAGAAAGAGACCAAGAATAAAATGGATGGATGGATGGATGGATAGCTGAGATTAAAAAGTTTGCTGGAATGTTGTGAGAAAAAAAATATATGAATCTGAAACTGAAGTTGCGATGCCATGCACTGTAGCTACTCCTTTTTCGGAGTCAGGAATCTCTCAGCCACTGTGGCCAGAGAAACCTGTTAGCCACCTTACCTTACCATTCCCCACCATAAGTTTTTCACATATTCTTCTCCATTCTGCTCCATCCTATTTCCAAAACATAATCTTTGTCAACTCCATGGCCTTTATATATAAATCCCTCTTACCATTTCCCAAACCCAGCATAAAAACCAAGAACCCACTTTCTGAATAATCACTATGTTTATATTTATTCGCCCAAATTTTCATTATTTACACTCTTTCTGCTTGCAGGCATTTACATTCAATTAACAGATGCCTAATATTTTCTATGCCTTCCTTATATAACTTGAATACTAAATCACCCATATTTTTCCATTTACATGTATATTCCTTTCTTGCTAAAGATCCTGTTTGAGTCTTGAACAGTAAATTTCTTTCCTTGCCATTATCATAAATTAACTCACAACTCAATATTCTGTTCACTTCTATATATATTTAAACTCTTTTACTCTCCATACTAGGTCTCCAATTCTCCAACTCCCTATTTTTTATTAATGCATCTATTCTTCTATCCCACTCCTTGCCACTATAACACTCAATAATTCTCCTAACACAATCATCCCACATTTTGTATAAGTATACTGATATAAATTATTTATCCAAATCTTCTGCACACTGTACTATCTTTCTCACCCATCTTGTTGCCTGTCCTTTACTCATAACCCAATTACATACTATTTTTGCTATTTTCTTATTATCCATAAATTGCAATCTTTCCGAATATTATCATTTTGCTTTTTGCATCTATTCATATAAAAACTTGATCATTCCATTTCTCCTTGAGTTGTCTACTTTGCTGTCTACACATCTGCATCTAATGCATGTCTTCCTACTTCTCTTTGTACTTTTTTAAAGTAATCTAACACCTTTTGACTAACACATAACACATTATTATCATATGTTAACCCTGCTACTGTCACTCCCTTCTATATAATTCTAGATACATCATATTTTATTATATGAAGACATTGTTAATTTCTTTATCAGTCCTTTCTTCTTTTTTTTTGCTTCATTTATCAATTTTTTCGCCCATTTATCCAAGCAATTTCTCCGATTACTGTACTATTATAGCGCCATCTATTGTGAGTTAGTAATACAAATTTAATTCTCAACCGATTTTTGCCTTTAGCAATGAAAGTTGAAATATAATACTGGAATCAAAGCAAATTATGCATGTGGCAATCTATTTTAACTACTTTTTAAAAACTATCAAGCTAATAGTTAAAATTGGGTTTGAAACCCAAGATAACTTCTCATCAGTAAAGATAAAAACCAGAAAATGCTCTCAGTCTCAAAATCAAATTTATTTTATGATCTGATAAATATTAATACTCAAGTTTAAATAGTTGATGCAAAAGTATGAGAGATAAAAATATTACTCATTTATGTGAAAATAAGTTGAAATAATTAAATAATATGACATTGAGATTAAATCTGGAGAAATCTTCATCCTGCAGTGGACTGACAATAGTTGAAAATGATGATGATATCACAATAAAGAGAGAAAATATCTGCTTCAGTTTTTATTCATATTACTTACATTGGGTATATAACAAGAGAGTTCATAATAAAAATAATAGTAGTATTAGTAGTAATAACATCACAGAATAGTTGTAGTAATACTGGTAATAATAATGATAATAGTAATAATAATAGTAGTAATATCATTATCACCTCTTTATCAGATTAAAAAAAAAGAACAATATTTTAGTTTTCTCGTTTTGAAAGGAGACATAATAAAATTTTGAGTTATACTCATATAAAATTCTTTATTTAAAAGATAATTATCTTATATCTTCTCCTTTTTCTTTTTTTTTTTTTTTCATTTCTCTTCATATATATTAAATTTTTTTATCATTTCATATATATTTTAATGCAAATTTTATGATTCCTTCTTTATTTTGCTTAGTTTTGACTGTCCTGCAGTCTTCATCAGAGCTCTTTATAATTTTAATTTAAAGAGCTCTGATGAAGACTGCATGACAGTCAAAACTGTAAGCAAAATAAAGAAGAAATCATATAAAAATTGCATTAAAATATATATGAAATGATAAAAAAAATTTAATATATAATATCTTATTATCATTTATAATTTTTGATATATAAAAAATATGAAATCAAAAAAGAAAATAAATTTTCATTAAATAATGCATTTTTAAAAGATCAGCTCTTCTTTCTCTTGTGAAATTATATGCCAACATAATCTAAAAAAGTATATCAATTGTCAGGAAATTGAATAAAAAATATTACAGCATCCAAGAAGAAACCTAGGTCCAATAAAGAATCTATCAATTTTACTTATGAAGAAGCAACTATCTTCAAAGAATGTGCATATCACTAATGATCTAACTAAAACTCTGAACATAATTATCAGTCCAATAAACTTCCTGTTCACAAAAATCAATGACAAAATCACTATAATGAAATCGAACTTTATGCACACACATAAGTAACTTTTTATATATTCATAATACTTAAAGAAAAAAATAAGAATACTACTAACTCATGTAGATATCACATAGTTATCTTGAAATTTAAAAGGGAAGCATCAATAGTTACAAACTTTAAAATGATTTTATTTTGGGAATAATAATTTGTTGCTTCCTATTGTTCTTAGTATTTAATAATTTACTTTATTTTGAAAGAATTATTCTATGGTAGACAGTTTGGATTGTTTATCAATTCAGATCAATAGCAAAAAAAAAACCCAGCCCATTAAGTATGCAAATAAATTCTATTGTGTGGTTGCTAATTAATTAATTCAAAGTTATATGTACCTATTTCAAGGAACAAACAAGCAAGATCCCCAAAGAATCGTTGAAATAAACCTGTAGACAATGCACACCTTTTGCTATATCAGTGCCAAAGTATTTTGTCAGATAAAAAAATGACATAAAGTGGATACAATTTACAAGTTTATTTAAAACTCTCCATACATTAGTGCTACTCAGTACAAGTCAAAATAATCAATGGATGCAGGAAGGTTTGTGCATAAAATCCCTATCTAATACCTACTCATCCAATATCCCCAGACTAGTTTCTAGCTTGTGGCTTTCATCAGTGAGGAACCTTCATGCATTCATTGATTACTCTGGCTTACACTGAGTGGCGCTATTGCAAGGAGAATTTTGCCTCTGTGAATAACAGATTGTGTAAGCATAAAGAATGGTGATTGTGTGAAGTTTATTTAAATAATTTGGGGGGGATCTTGCTTGTAAATTGTCTTAGAAATGTATTCATACTTGTTTGTTTCATGAAATAGATTTATATTGTTAGCATTCATATAAAATAAATGACCTGCAATTTAAAATATTTTTCTTATAAATAATTTTATTTACAATTACATATATAAACACATTAATTTATCTAACAATCTGTATATTTGGGATGAATGGTATTATATTCATAACATATTATAAATTTGAGATGATGATGTTAATGAGACATACCATTTTCCAACAGTGGATTATGTCAGAAGTGAGGTGTTATTTATTTACTTTGATATCATCTTAAATTTTATCAAGTTTCTAATATACCATTTTTATATATTGATTTTTTTTAAAACTATGAATGAAAAATCAACCCTCCTATGTGTAAATATTATTAAGTAAATCCAACTCATATTCAGTTAGTTAAATAAATTTATCCCACAGGGTAGAAAGAATAAATTGATAATGAGTTTATATTGAATTAAAACCACAAAATGGAAATAGTAAATCTGTTATAAATTTACATATATTTTATTACTGAATAAATATGCCATAAGTGCATAAATAAAATTGTATAGATTATAGTTTGACTATATATGGTAGCATTTTTATTTCATTGATTTTATTTGTTTCATGGATAACAGGATTAATTATGCATTAATGTATGAGGAATATTAATTAGTGATATCCACATATAAACAGGTATATCAGGTAATATAGCTACATTAATTGTGCTCACTTTATATATATATATATATATGCTCTGACAATTCAACAATAGTAAATATCATTTCATTAGATCTTTAAACAGTAAACAATGAGAGGTCAAGTGTTGGTGGCCTAGTGGTCAGCATAGCTGCCTTCCAAGCAGCTGGCCCAGGTTGGCTTCCCGGTCAACGCATTTGACATATAAAAAAAAAAAATATAAACAATGAGAGAATATATATGTTTGTTTCTTTGATAGAATGCAAGTGAAGTATTCATTTGAATAAATAAATCATAAATAATCATTTTCCGATCATATAAAGATGAGAAACAGAAATAAATAAAATATGAATTTGTCACACACATGTAAGGAATGAACAAACGTAATTGAACCAACGCTATTGTATATACATGTACAATATTATTTATTTGTAATGATAATTTATCTTTTTATTATTAATAATTGTAGATGAAGAAAAATATATGAACATTCTGAATCAAAAGAGGTGAATTGTCTTAAATAAATATATTTAGAATTACTTAAAACCTTCAGGAATAATAAAATATATATTATATGGCCACATATTTTACAATATGCTTCATCATAACACATCTAATTAAACTGATTACATATTGGGTGGGCTTAAGATTCATGTTTAATAAAATAAATTTATTTTTGTATTTATTTATTTATTGTTATGTTTTTCTCATTCATTTATAAAACATTCAACAAATTGTTTTTTAAAAATAACTTCTTTTACTAATACTTATGACTATACAATATTAACATTTGTGCTGCTTTTAATTACCTAAGATAAACATGATACATTATGAATAATAATTATATTATTTATTCCAATGTTAAAATTTATAATTACATCATACATCCAAATGACTCTTTGAATGATCACTAAATCAGTTTAGGGCATAATATACAGGTCTGTATATAGTTTTCTAAAAGAAAGGAAGAAATTTCAGGGCATTCATCAGAAATGTTTAACAATATGCAATATAGCATATAGAAATATTGAATTTCCCAAATTTCTATTGCAATAATATATAAAGAATAAATTGCATGGTTTAAATTATCTGACCATGATTATAATGCATATACGAACATAGAATGCATAATATATACTATATCTAAAACACCTCATATATTGTTACAGTGTATATATATTGTAACCCTCATGTCTGGGTTTACAGGCATTGCTTTTATATAAATATTTTTCTTTATTATGTATAACAAAATATTAAAAGTCATGTATATAGAATAAATTTTAAAGTGTTTTTAAAATAGTAACAATAAGTGTAAAGATAAAATGTGTTATTATTTTATTTTTAAAATAAATTGAACGAAGAAATGAAAATCATGATTGCTTATAACATCTCCAAATGCATCTCAAGCATGGTGAGAGTCATTGTTTGACAAATCTGTAACTTTTGACTAGTTTAAACAGGCTCTGTTAAATTCCTACTGGTGTGTGAATTGTCAGGAAGGAATCAAACATAATATTATCCAAGAGAAATGCAGACCTAGAGAGGCATTCACTCCATTTTTCAACAGCACATAACCAAATTAAGAGCCTTGATTGCTGATCCTTCATCTGAAAACCAGATTGTACACATAATTAGGCATAATTTTCATAATCACATTGAACATGCTAATAGGCACTGATAAAAAAAACTATAGAGCAGGTAGTTGAATTACTCAATGCATTTAATAATAGCAAAGCTGCAATGATGGCGATCAAGAATGGGGATGTAAATCCCAACATGGAGAACATTTATAAGGGAATCTGAACTACAGATAATTATCATTAGGTACAAAAAATCATGATATAAAAAAAAGATTTGAAGGTCAATCTTCGTGGATAACTACACGAAAAAGGTCACCACTATGACAAGAATTATTTGTCAAACTGAAGTGGAACTGATATTAATAATAAGGAATATTGTTATCAATCTAGTGAAGAATCATGATCTCTTACTAAAAAACTAAATCATACTACTGATACAACTATTTAAAAAAGGTGTAATGATAAAATGGAAAATAAGGAGAGAATGTATTTAGAGAGAGGCAATATTTAATCCTTCTATGACTAAGGATGGCCCTTAAGTTGATGACTCTGAACTTGTGAATAGGTACCTGATATGGAAGACTGAAAAAATAATTTATATAGTACACATTACAGAAGTAGATCCTACAGAGCATTGGAAAAAATGACTAGTTTTAAAAAAAATTAATTGTACTGTTCAAATGCTAAAACAATAGTTGGAAAAAAAAATCATAAAATAGGTATAATAATGATGTTCAATTTAATATTGAAAGGCTGTTAAAAAAAATAGAAGTACTGTCTTCATATTCTAAATGTTTGATAGAAATTTCAGAATTATTTATGTCATATTTAAATCAGGCTAATAAGCAAATTTCATACTCTACTTTCCAACAATGTCAACAAATGAATTGTTAAAAAAAACATCAGGTTTGTTGATTAAGCATATAAAAAAAAACACTATATAGTTTGAAACTAAAATATTTTATCAATGGTCGATCATGTTGCTTTCTGTACTGATTTATAAATAGAGAGTTAATCATTGTTTTGAGATTGTCATGTTTTATTGATGCTTCAGAGTTCTTACATCAGCACTGATCCCAACCATATTGTATTTATATTTGCCAACCTCTAAGTCTCAAAAGTGAGCTAGGCATAGCCTTATATTTCTCAGCCTCTAAGTCTCAAAAATGAACCAGGCACCTTTTGATATTTGTTAGCCTCTAAATATCATAGTAGAGCAAGGCTTTATTTAAATGTATTATTAATTATATGGCTTGGTTGATATTATATTTGTGCTCGAGATAGCTCTCTTGATATTCATGTAGCATGATATACTCACTATCAGTGGGAAATTTCTTTGTTCATCTCAACATTGCAGGCAGATGATCAGTCCAATAAATAATTTTAATTGAATTAATGAAACAATTTTTTTAACATTTAATACCAATGTACTGGATTTGTAAAGATAACATTATTTGTTATGTTCATATCGGCTTGTAAGTCTGTTTCCAAAGAAGTATGGCTACGCATGATATTGTAAAATTGAAAGAAATTGTCTTTTTATGTAGAAATAAAATCGATTGATATTTATGCTAAAACAAGAGATAAAATATATTCATAGAAGTCTAAAAATTCACCCAAGATTATAAAAGGGACAAAAAAACTTTGAACTAGGTCTTGTCTGTTTTTTTCCTTTTGGCTGGTTATGGATCACTAAGGATCCAGGACCACTCTATGTTGAAATAATTAATCATGCAGGAGTGATCTGGAGCATTTGCCTACATCGTTCATCGTGAAATCGTCAACACAAAAAGCTTTCGTGACTAGCCATAGAATGGACCAAGAACAGTTTAAAACCAAAGGTAATGAGTTCTTACAACCCAGGAAAAATGCATACTACAAAACTTACCAGTAAGCCATGAAATTCTTATTCATGTCCCGATTGTGTTTACTTAATGTTTGCAAACTAAATTTAACTATAAAACTAATGAGAAGTTTGAAATACCGATATAGACATTCACTGTTTTATTATTCAATAAACTTTCTAGAAGAAACTTAATTATAACATGAACTCTAATTATTTATTTAATATTGTTAGGATTAGCATGTGGATATTCTTTCTAGCTTATTAATAATTCTCATTTAAATAAGATAATTTGTTATAATAAAAATATTTATCTTTAATAATAATTTTCATTGTGCATTATTAATTGTAAGTTTATTAGATTTATGGTTGATTAACTATGTGAGAAATAAATAAGTTACCTTTGCCAATATGCTAGTTTAAAAGTTAAGTCCTGGGGGAAAATGCTTATAAAAGCTTTAAAATGACAAAAAAATGTAATTCCTGATCTTTTAATAATTTGCTTCGTAAATGACGATGCGATGTGACATGACAGATCGGTGAATTCTTGTGTAGAATTCTGGCACCCTGTTCTAAGTAAATAAAAAACGAATTCCACTGGCAATTCAAATTGTAATAATTATTAGATCAGTTAATCAGGAAATATAGCTATGTTCTTAAGATATCTAAACTCATATTATGAACGGAAGATTCTTCTTTTTCATAGCTTGATTAACTTGCACTAGAAGACCTAAATCCAACCGTGAATATAAATTATACCATGAACAGCACTATATATATATGCTTTAAATTCATCCAAGTTATAATCATGATATAAATATTGAATTATCATTTCTGATATTAACATTTGGGTATTTTAAGCATCTACCTCACTTGGTGAAAAGTTTTTCTTTAAATGCATGTATAGTGAGAGAGAATGTACTGCTACTTTTGCACTGATAATTATGACATGATAGCTTTCAATATTGAGAAAAGCAATAATAAATTTGAGATCTGACAGGTTACATTTAATTCTTCAGTGCTAAAATCAATTATTACACATATGTTCCTTGAAAGCGTTGTGTCAACTGAAAATAATGATTTTTTTTTTTTAGTTTATATTCCCAACTATGTGATATTTATTATATCATAGTGAATGAAAGTATCCCCACTATGTGTGGTGTTTGAATATATATTCAAAAAAAAGCCCTTCCTAAATCAGTAATGTACAAACTATTTCTATTCATGACTCCTTTTCTTAGATAGAATTTCCCTGCAATTCCTAAAAAATTTTGACTAATCAAGAAATATAATAAAATATTTAATTTAAGAAATAATAATTTTAATTCATCTGCATATAATTTACATTTATTTAGGTATATATAATTTTATATATATTTTATAGACAAAAAAAATACATAATAAAAAGAGAGGCAAAACTAGGCAAATATTTTTATTTACATTATGTCACCAAAGGCAAAATTCAAATACAACAAGAATTGTTGTAATTTGCAACCTTTTTAAATATTATTTAGAGTAATTTAGTTATTTTATTAAAAGCAAAATTTTTAAATAAAATGTTAATGTTATGTTTTCAAAGCAGATGCCCATACTTCACTGGAGGGTATGATTGGCATTAGTCAACCACTTGAAATTTTACTTAGCAACATCTGGAATGACAAGAAAAACATCTATCCTATTTTTTCCTGATACATAAAATGATTCACAAATTTTTCATCTTATAAATAATAGTGACAATACTGATAAGATTTCTTCGTCTCCAAATAAGCATTTCTTAATGTTCTCTTACCATATTGTTATTTTTTATTTCTGTTTTCCCCATTGTTCTTCATATTCTTTTTCACTATTTTCTTCTTGTGCTGTTCATTGTTTTTTGTTCACTTACATAAACTGATTTTTATTTATTTAATAAAAGTTTCTAATTCTGTAATTGAGGTTTCAAAATAAAGATTAGACTCTCTGAAAGGGTATAACCTTAATTTAGACATCGATTCCATTCTAATACTCCAAAGTTTTCATAATGCTTTCAATAATTCTAACATCTTTTGAGCTTCTGAATTTTTTCTTCTAACTTCTTCCACAGTTTCATCCACTTCTGCTTTTAATTGTTTTTCTCTAATAATTGCTTTATGTTTTTCTTGCATTCATTGATTATTTTGGCTTGCACTGGGTGGCACTACTGTATGGAGAGTAAAAAGAGTTTAAATATATACAGAAATAAACAGAATATTAGATGTGAGTTAATATATAATAATAGTAAGGAAAATAGTTTATTATTTAAGGCTCGAACAGGATCTTTGGCTACAAGAGAATATACATGTAAATGGGAAAAAATGGGTGATTTATTTTGTAAATTATGTAAGGAAGGAATAGAAAATATTAGGCATCTGTTAATTGAATGTAAATGCTTGAAAACAGAAAGGGTACATATAATGAAGTTATAGAAGAATAAATATGAAAAAAGTGATTATACAGAAAGTGAATTATTTATTTTTATGCTGGGTTTGGGAAAAGATAATGGGGATTTAGATATAAAGGTTATAGAGTTGACAAAGATTATGTTGTGTAAATGAGACGGAGCAGAATATGGGAAAATTTAGAGTGGGAAATGGCTGAGATATTCTTGACTTCATTTAAGAAGAAGCCACAATACATCACATCACATCTCTGTTTTAATAGCTTGTGTAAACATAGGGAATGGTGATCAGGTGATGTTTAATGAAAAGAGAATTTAAATTTATTTAATTATTTAATGTGAAAGGTGTCCATGAATTCTAAAATTGCTTCTATGTTTAGGAATATATTAGAGATTGAAAGCCTAAATGATTTTCTAAATCCAATTGTGATAGATATTTATGTCAATAACAATTAATTTTGAGAAACCAGTTTCACATAAGTATATTGATGTAAACTAAATTAAAATTTCTATTGCCTTTTTCTACAGTTTAGAATAATTGTTTCCAATTGACAGCCAAAATTTCTGATAAATCAGTGACTTAAATTGAATGTCTACGTTTTGTCACATGATAAGTCTATTAATTGTTCTTTTTTTAATATTAAAATTAAAAATATCAACTACAAATATGCAATTAACAATCAGTATGATTTTAAAAATACATCTAAATGAATGTAATAAAAAAGTTAAAAGCATAAATAGAACATACTCTATTTCATCAAGTTTTAAAATACATATCTTAACCAACTCAGGAGTGGTGGAAGTTTAACAATGGAAAAAACAAAATGGACTCAGTGCAAGAATCTTGGGTTTGAAAAAGTGGGAG
This sequence comes from Epiperipatus broadwayi, assembly GCA_028023455.1. Classification (NCBI taxonomy): domain Eukaryota; kingdom Metazoa; phylum Onychophora; class Udeonychophora; order Euonychophora; family Peripatidae; genus Epiperipatus; species Epiperipatus broadwayi. The sequence continues at coordinate 13,478,830 of JAQFVV010012394.1, read as the reverse complement.
TATTCATTTATATAATGACATCTGCAAAGTGCATGTGTATCAGCTTATTGGCTTATTAATATTATAGGTTAAATTAGTATGAAAGTTATTAATTTTGATTTATAATAAGGATTGATTATAAAATATTTCACAATACAACTACTTCTGAGATAATATAAAAATAAGATGCATTATTATATTTATATTTTACTTTTAAAGAGGAATAACTGAAACACTCAGGCTTATTATATACCTGTGTCTATATATGTAATATCTAGGGTATATGAGTGCAGACTTTCACACAACCCACCAATCTCCATACTATCTTTGGAGTATTAGAATGGAATTGGTGTCTAAATTAAGGTTATACCCTTTCAGAGACTCTAATCTTTATTTTGAAACCTCAATTACAGAATTAGAAACGTTTATTAAATAAACAAGTCAGTTTATGTAAGTGAACAAAAAACAATGAAGGTAATGGTTGAAAGAGCACAAGAGGAAAAAAGAGAAAAAGAAGAGGAAGAACAATGGGAAAAACAGAATAAAAAATAACATTATGGTAAGAGAACATTAAGAAATGCTTATTTGGAGATGAAGAAATCTTATCAGAATTGTCAGTATTATTTTTAAGATGAAAATTTTGTGGACCATTTTATGTGTCAGGAAAGAATAGGATGGATGTTTTTCTTGTCATTCCAGATGCTAAGTAAAATTTCAAGTGGATTATGTCTGTATATTGGGGATCAAATTGACCTTAGGTCAACATGGGTGTGACAAGACTCTTGGCCTCAGGGTGGCCTTTGAGCATTCCATCATCAGATTTTCAATTGGATGGATGGTTGAAGAGTTAGAGTGTGGAGTAGATTGAAGCCTGTCCATTAAAGTATGAGGATTGGCTATCTTAATATCTATCTGACTTATAGCGTATATATGTAGAGATGGCAATCTGGACCAACTGATGATTGCTGGTTTCGCATGAAATATGTATATCGGTGATTATTTATCTTTTCAACATATATGTGTTCAAGTGTATCAGTGTTATGAGATAGTGTGGAGAATGGTGGGCAATGTGAAAGTCTGTGTTTATATACCCTATATATTTTAAAGAGGATATACCCTATATATTTTAAAGAGGAAAAAACTTTTTTTTTTTTTACAGAATTCCACAATCCCTAAAAACTCTTCAGTGACCCTCAAGATGACATGCTTACAAATTGGGCAACATTACCTTAGACAAAGGCACATCATATTATCTTCACAAAAGATCAAATTTTAATGAAGTAGAAAACACAATTGTGGTTTCTTCAAAATAGCCATAAAAACATTAAGATTGCTGAGCTCTGCATGACAGAATGCCAATAATATGATTAATAAATCTATACCTGTGTATTAAAATATCTGAAATGAAGTTATGAAATTGAAATCTAATAATTCAGAGCCAACCAGATAGCCATCTATTGTTGGTCAGTAAATAAGTAATATGATTAATAATTGGAGGATAAAGATACCAAATTAATCTGGATTGATCAAACAATCATCACAACGCTGACTACAAAAGCAATCAATACATTATAATATAATATGATATGCATCAATACTAGAAAAAGGGAAGGTATCATACTACATTGGGTGCTGAGCCAATATTTACTTTATCTTTGTGATAAAGGTATCATTAGCTGTGAGATTAAATTATTAAATACAGTCTAGTTAATGAAAATATATAATAATAAACCGATTATAAAAATCAATTTGGAAAATATTTTTGCTACGAAATTTCAAATCTTTAAATATTTATTTTAAAAAGCTGTAGTTTACTCGAAAGACGTCATCTTGTCACGGCATTGCAATAATGTCAACAAATTCCTATTTCAGAGGAATTTTGTAGCGTAAAAATGTATAATCTATGTTATAGTTAGCTGGATAAACATAGTTAACATTTATTTATTTTTTTTACATATAAACAATATAATCCGTTCTCAAAATCTCGAAATGGAAACACATACTTGAAATTCTCATAATTTTGAAATACGTGTAGAAATTATTTATGCAAATCTTACTATTCAACAAACATAAATTATTTCCTGGTTATGGTAAACAAAGAAATTTTTTATAAGATATTGAATAGTTCGGATTTAAAAAATGTTTATAAACAATCAACTATTTACTAGTAAAAAATTAAATAATATTAACTATTATAATATTCTATTATTTAATCATCATCATCATTATCAATCACTTAGATTAGTTTCTAATTCTAAAAAAGAAGAGAAAGTTAAAGATGAATTTTGTGATGATTATAGGAATCAATCTGTGAACCACATATATATAACTCATTAGTCCTTTAATTTGTTTGTTTTTATGTGATGCTGTATTTTAGCCTTTGCAACAAACTTGTCTTTATTTTTTAACTACATAGTTAAATGGAAAACATCAAAAAATTTCTTTAATTAACACGTGACTTATTCAAATAATAATATAGCGATTTATATTTAGTTTACGTAATATTGTGAGAAGAAAATTACTCTTCACACATTGACACACCCCCCCTAATATAAATAAGATTGTTTATATGTTTCCCAGTGCTATGTGTGTGTGTATTCACATATACACGCAATAATAATAACTCTATTAACTCCATGTATGTGTGTGTATTAACAGATACATGCAATAATAATGTAACTATTACAAATGAATACAAGTATGGGTGTGTATGCTTATTAATAGAGATACGCAATAATAATGTAACTATTACAAATATTCAAGTATGTGCGTGTATGCTAAAGGCATCACAGAAACGATTAAGGTTGGTCAGAGATAACCAGACTGACCACTTTGTACCTCGTGTCATGGGATGACCAATGGAAATAGAGAGTGTTACAAACCGGGACAGCGGGAAAAAACAAGGTCAGACTTGCTAGGTGAAGTTGAGGGATGAATGCGTTTTCCTGAGTGCACAGACACTACTTCACTTTCAGCTCGTCTCACGGAGAGGTCTACCTCCGAATGTACCAAGGTAGACCTAGGGACCATTACAGGTCGTATAGACTTTAATATTATTTATTGTAAGCCTGCGGGCCTTTAAGACTAGAGTTGTATAATAATGTGTTAGTCAGTTTATCTTCTGTAATAATTGTATTATATATTGATCCTTGTATATGTACTTATGTATATAAACCTATTAACTCCACTACCGTGTTCGTGTGTTAATTATATAATATACTTGTCACTGTTGAGTGCGATAAATCTCACTCAAACCTCGACCATATAAATATCAGACTAGTACTGGATATTGCACTGGCGCAGTCGTAACAGTTCAATTTGAACCCTAGCAGTCTGCTGACAACCAAATAAGTCAGGCAGAATTATTGAAGTAGCGGTATTAAATGAGTTAGTTATATAAATTGCTTAAAATGCAATCGACAATATCCGAGTTTGACGTCAGAGAGGCAAACGAGTGGCCCCTGTACATTCAACAGATTGAAAATTACTGTTTTATTAACAGAGTAGAGAAAGATGCATATAAAACAGCGACATTATTATGTTTTGCAGGAAAAGGGGTCATACAAATAGCTAACAGATTAGCAGAACCCAACACTCCTGAAAAATTAACCTACAATGAGTTAAAAGATCGTTTGTCAAATTATTTTAATCCTCGCCCGTCTAGGCATATCGCCAGACTTCATTTTCGAAATCGCCATCAAGGCAGAAACGAAAATACGCAGGATTACGACTCAGCCCTACGCGAACTCGCAAAAACTGCTGTTATGATTCATATTTAGAAGAAGCGCTACTGGAACAATTCCTATGTAGAATGAATAGCGACAGTTTAAGGCAGCAGTTGCTGGCTGATAAAGACATAAATTATCGTGAAGCTATCAAACGCAGTATCGCTCACGAAATAGTGGTGGAGCAAGCAAAAGAATTTGCTTTGAAAAAAGGCGTTGATAGCGATCAAACAGGAATATTTGGTGTTGAAAAACTCAACAAAGGGTCTTCCAATAACAAAACTATTAAACAGACAAATAAAAGTCAGACAAAGTGCTATTGTTGCGGAAAACTAGGTCATATAGCTAAAGATTGCTATTTCAAACACGATCGATGTAGACTGTGTAAAAAAATAGGTCACATGGCGAGAATGTGTGAAAATAGAACAGTTGACCAAGTTAAAGGAAATAATATACAAAGTATAAATAATACCAAATGTAATATTGTTATAAATAACACGGTTATAAATCAAGCACAGAAATTTATGACTACTGTGAAAGTTTACAAAAAACCCCTGTCGATGGAAATAGACAGCGGTAGCGGCATTTCTTTAATATCCATAGCCGACTGGAATTCGATCAGGGTGGAAATAAGAGAGCCCCCTAGGCTTAGCAATACTAAGCTTAGAGCATTGGACGTAAATGGTAAAGAAATAATTAAGGGTGTAGTCCAAGCCCAAATTATGAGTAGTAAAGGCAACATTTCAATCTTGCCGCTATATATTGTACACGCTCCCATAAACCCTCTCATTGGTCGGGACTGGTTTACAGAGCTCGGAATTGAAATTTCATTGGTCAAAAAAAAATTGACAGTGAAAAAGACATAAGAGATCGTTTCCCTAAACTTTTTAATGGCAAACCAGGAACGATTAAAACTAAACCTGTGTCACTGGAAATGTCACCAGAGGTCATGCCAATAATTTGCAGACCTTGGAAGGTCCCCTTCGCACAGAAAGAAAAAGTAGCGAAAGAGATAAATGAGTTAGTGAAGAACGGCGTTCTAGAACCGACAGAGGAGACAGAGTAGGCGACTCCGCTGGTCGTTATCACCAAACCTAACGGACTGATACGCTTGTGTGGCGATTATCGCATAACTGTCAACAAATCTCTAAATAAACACGCCTACCCCTTCCAAACTCCAGAGAAATATTAGCATCACTGCAAAAATCAAAATATTTTGCTAAATTAGATTTAGATGCGGCCTTCCATCAAATTCCAGTAACAAATAAGGCTGCCGAAATTCTAACACTGACTACTCATGTGGGTCTATTCAAATGCAAATGCCTCCCATTTGGCATAGCATCCGCTCCCAGTATATTCCAAGCAAAAATTGAAACTCTGCTTACTGGATGCGAGGGCGTTATCCCTTATTTTGACGACATATTAATTACTGCAAGATCAGAAAATGAATTGCATTGTCGTCTAACTACTGTCTGTCAAAGGCTAGAAGAGTTTGGAGCGAAATTAAACACTGAAAAATGTATATGGAAGGCCACTGAATTAAAGTTTTTAGGGCACATAGTCTCTAGCTCTGGGACAAGGCCATCCCCCAAAAAGGTCAAAGCAGTGTCAGAAGCTAGAAAGCCTAGTAACATAAAACAATTGCAGGCTTTTTTGGGTTTGGTAAACTATTTTGAGAACTTCCTAGAGGGCAAAGCTCACATAGCCAAACCATTATACGAGCTACTGAAAAAGAATCAGAAATGGAAATGGGAAGCAACACAAGAAAGGGCTTTTCAAAATACCAAAGCTTTACTTGTATCAAACAAATTACTGGTACACTATGATAGCGATCTTGAAATAACACTAACGACTGATGCATCAGAATATGGAGTGGGGGCAGTAATATGTCACCCAGCTCAATCTGGGGAATGTCCCATAGCATACGCATTGCGCACTTTGTCCAAAGCTGAAAAAAATTATAGTCAGCTGGATAAGGAAGCGCTAGCTATAGTATTTGGAATTCGTAAATTCCACCAGTATCTATACGGTCGTTATTTCAAAATCATGACAGACCACAAACCACTTCTGGGAATTTTAGGCATCAAACAAATTCCGGAACACCTCAGCCCGCGCATGTTGAGATGGATTAACATACTCACCGGGTATGATTACAGTTTGGAATATAGAAAGGGAAAGAATATTGGTCACGCCGATGTGTTATCCCGAATGCCTGACAACTCAGAGAATACAACAAGCGAAATAGAAATCAATTATATTGACGCACTTCAAAGCCAGACTCTTAATAGCTGAAAAGTAGCAGCATGGACTAATGAAGATGCTGGCTACAAATGGCTGATGGAAAAAATTAGAAGACGCTGGCCAGCACAGCGTCCTCCGTTTTTGCACATAGAGCTATGGAAAGCTCACAAAAAATTATCAATATGTAAAGGTTGCATTCTTAAAGGCGATCAGGTCATAATACCAAAAATAGGTAGATCGCACATACTAAATTTATTACATGAAGGTCATCCAGGCATTGTCAGGGCAAAAGCATTAGCCCGTAGTTATGTATGGTGGCCAAGAATCAGCACTGAGATAGAAACATTCATAAAAAAATGTTCTAGCTGTCAGTCATGTGCAAAAGCACCCCCAGCAAAATATGAAGCTTGGAAAGAAGCAGAGAAACCTTGGCAGAAAATTCACATTGACCACTGCGGTCCAATCCACGGACAATTATTTCTGGTAGTGGTCGATGCCTACTCAGAATGGTCAGAATATAAACTAGTGAAAAACACAAGTTCGGATGAGATGCTGGACAAGCTCGTGGAAATTTTTTCATACCACGGGCTACCGGAAACCCTCGTATCCGATAATGGAACCGGTTTCACGTCTGAAAAATTTGCCGAATTTATGCAGGAATGGGGGATTAAACACATCCTTACCCCCCCTACCACCCCCAATCAAATGGACTGGCCGAGAAAGCGGTACAAAACTTAAAGTCATCAATGAATAAATTGGGAAAAGGAAGACTCCAAGAGGCAGTTTTCATGGCGTTGCTATATCAGCATTCCACACCCACAGCTAAAATGGGCAGATCACCTGCAGAAAAATACTTAGGCCGGAAATTACGTACAAAGCTCTCAGCAATAATGCCATCAAAAGAGCATCAAATGCCAATTATGACAAACAACAAATTTTCACCTGATGAACGAGTCTGGGTGAAAAATAATTTAAATAAATCATGGACTCAGGCATATGTGGTATGCCATTTAAGTAAACAAGTGGTTGTTGTCCGTATGGCAGACGGCAAACAATTGCGTAAGCACATTAACCAATTGCGCAAGAGTGCAACAACAGAATTCTGTACTCCGCAATTGTTTAAAAGTAATGACAAAGAAAATGATACTCACTATGAAACTAAAAGTGAAACAGAAATCATTATTGCTGACGAAGAAAGTCAAAATAGTGAAGAAAATGAAATAGCCACAGATGGTGAAATTAAATCACCCCCACGCGCAAAGAGGAAAACAAAAATTCCCCTCCGCCTGCACGATTATGTGTTAAGTTCAGAGAAGAATATATGAAAAAAAAAATCTTTTTTTTAAAAAAAAGTACGTCGCTGAACTTGGGGGAGGCGTGCTATGTGTGTGTGTATTCACATATACATGCAATAATAATAACTCTATTAACTCCATGTATGTGTGTGTATTAACAGATACACACAATAATAATGTAACTATTACAAATGAATACAAGTATGGGTGTGTATGCTTATTAACAGAGATACGCAATAATAATGTAACTATTACAAATATTCAAGTATGTGCGTGTATGCTAAAGGCATCACAGAAACGATTAAGGTTGGTCAGAGATAACCAGACTGACCACTTTGTACCTCATGTCATGGGATGACCAATGGAAATAGAGTGTTACAAACCGGGACGGCGGGAAAAAACAAGGTCAGACTTACTAGGTGAAGTTGAGGGATGGATGCGTTTTCCTGAGTGCACAGACCCTACTTCACTTTCAGCTCGTCTCGCGGAGAGGTCTACCTCCGAACGTACCAAGGTAGACCTAGGGACCATTACAGGTCGTATAGACTTTAATATTATTTATTGTAAGCCTGCGGGCCTTTAAGACTAGAGTTGTATAATAATGTGTTAGTCAGTTTATCTTCTGTAATAATTGTATTATATATTGATCCTTGTATATGTACTTATGTATATAAACCTATTAACTCCACTACCATGTTCGTGTGTTAATTATATAATATACTTGTCACTGTTGAGTGCGATAAATCTCACTCAAACCTCGACCATATAAATATCAGACTAGTACTGGATATTGCACCCAGTAAAAAGCATGTCCAGTATGGATTTTTGTAATAGGAGAGTGACTGATTCAATTGCATCCCTTACAGTGCTCAAATATCACGTGACCTCCAGAATCATGAACCATTTAATTATTATTATTGGAAAACTTGCCTTGCATAATTTGGTGCAGTGGTAGAATGGCAGATTTGAGAGCAGAGCATAAGATCTTTAATCATGTCCAACTTCAGCACATCTGATGGTCAAGTTTCTTAGGAATTCTCGAGAGATAACGCCATTTTCTTTTTTTATTTATTGAAAAGCAGGTGTTATCCTTACCAACTGACTTTATAATAATTAACAAATGTAGTTCATAAATAGATAACAAATGTATTAAAATTCAATTTGCCTTAGAAATCATTTTATCAAAATACAATGGATTAATAATTTTTATTGAAATTACCACTTTAAATAATTTTCATTCTACTATAATATATATTACTTATAATACGCTAAACGTATATAGGTGAAGTTAATAAAAAATTTCACAAATAACCACATTTAGCTTAGCGCTTTCGAAGTATATTGTTCACAAATATTTTTCTGTGATTGTCAACTTGTAGATATGAAAAGAAAAACTGTGGCCATTAAATCAGTAGAAAAAGGTTAAAAAAAAAAACTTAATTAATAGCAAGTAGTACTGACTATTAAAAACTAACATATTTAAGCTGACACTTAGAAAAGTCTACAATGAAGATTCAGGAAGCGATATACTTTATACTACATTAATTAAGTTAATAAGAAATAAAAAGATAAGGCTCGAAAAATCACTTCAACTTTAAAAACTTAAAAATATCTTCAAAAAATTATTGCTGGACAGTGAATGTAATGCTCAGTACAATTTAGAAATGTGGTGGTTAAAGTGGACTCAAAAATAATATTTCCTGGAGTCTGGCTGAAAAATATCTGTATGGTCAATTTGGTGCAATTGTCATGTCCAAACTAGACTAGGTGCTCAAATATCATAAGATATCCAGAGTATTTTATATTGGCTAGAATACATAGATTTATAAAAAGATATCAAGGTCTGTAAAAGAAAGACTTTAAAGGCTATATGTGATAAACATGAAAATTTAATATCTAGAATATATACATAAAAAAAATATATTTAAAACTATGACTTCTATAAAGAGCTTGGCTATAATATAATTATAAAAACAATTACATGTAAAAATAACCAGAAATAATCATAACATTCTTATTTCAAATGATTAAACTATATTATTAATCACGTTATTATTATTATTATTATTATTTCATATGTCATAGCATCGGCCAGGAGGTGAACCCGCAACAACCGTCCATAACCAACTACCTTCCCGCAAGGTGGCTGTGCCGACCTCTTGGCCAACAATGCTTAATAGATTATTTTTTATTCGAATTTTTATTCAAAAATGCATAACTGAAAAGCTAAATAATGCTCTGGGAAAATGCATAAAAAAACCAAATTATCAGAAAGTCCTCATAATAATAATAATAATAATAATAGATAATTAATTGCCTGAGATGTCACATGATGTTTGGCATCCCAATAACAGAAAGAGCATTAGACAATTTTATTCAGGACTGAATAACATCTCTGAAACTATGTATATAACATATACCATTACTAATAATCACATAATTTATGCCCAGAAAGTCACATGATATTTGGATATCCTAGGGATAGAGCAAGCATTTAATAGTTCTATTCAGGGCTGAATAACACTCTCAAATACATATATATAAGAAATGATCAGAAAATGCTAATAATAATAATTATATGGTTGTCTGGAAAGACGTGAAGTTTGCCAACCCCATTGGCAGATTGAACATTTAGAAATTATATTTGGTTAGTTTAAATTAAGTTTCTTTATATACATATTTAAATTACTTAGCTAAGAATCAATGCTGAAACATTTAATTCTGGACTCTCACTTCATCATTGTATTAAATTGCAAAGGTTAGAGAATGTTAGTTACATATCTAAAGCAGGTCATGTGATTGTTAATGAAACCTGGCAAATTAATCTGACATTTAAAATCAAAAATTTTAATTTACACCAACTATTCCATATGTTCAATTACCTTATAATAAATATTAAAAAGTATTTTATTATTATGGATGGGGGGGAGGGAGTCACTTATCAATGAAAATACTTCTCTTTAAATGAGCAGTGATAAGACTGTAGGAAAAAATGTTTCCTGTTACTTCTTGCAAAACACTTCAGAAAATATATTGTTTACAATTTGTTGCTTGCTAGTTTATTATTAAAATGTATTATGAATTGAAATAAATAAATATTTATACTCACCAGCTTTAATATTCTTCACAATAAAGGGTGACAGCTGATCTTGATATATTGTGGCAATATTGACATTGAATTGTCCCCTACCCATAAAATTAAATTGGTAAAAATTTTCTGTAATGTTCTTCTCTTCAAAAAATAAGCCACTGGTTTCTGCCACAATCACACTATAGCCATCAGCCCCTTCCTTCTCCGTCCAATTGAGAAAAATAAATTCCTTTTCAATTATCACAGATATATTTTCCGGTGGATCAGGTCCTAAAAGAGATAAATCAAAACTAGGTATAATAGTAACTAGTAATACTAGTTATATATTGAACTATTTCCATCATCTAGGATAAATTGTTAAATGTCTTTAAAGAAGTTCAAACTTTAAATTTTTCACCTGTTAGTAATGGCATTTATATTAGTATATAACAATGTTTTAAGTAGTATTGTTCGCCTCTCTTCTTTAGGCATTGCTGGTTTGACTTGCAATACCTAGACACTAGTGTTACTAATTAGACCAGTAATAATACTAGATGTTGCTAGTCAGGCTAGCAACACCTTAAGAAGAGAGGAAAAATTCTGTGTTATATACTAATATGTGTGCCATTACTAATAGTTGAATATATTTGAAAAGTTTAAATGAAGTTTAATTTTTTCTAAAAATATTTAATAATTTAGATTAGATACTGGAAATAGTCTATCACAATACCTTCATCACAAAGTTTCAGGTAAATATTAACTAATACTAATGTTTTTATTAGTGTTGATATCTTATTAATGCTGTTCTGTGGTTCAATACAGTGATAGAGTACTAAAAATTCTTTTGAATAGAAGCTCAATCAGTTGCATGCATCACTCAAATGACACATGACCTCCTTTGCATTCATCTATTAAATTATTTATTATTAATATTTATGATAAAAATAAGTTTATGAATTATTTTGAATATAAAATGTATACTTGATGGTGATTTGGATATAAAAGCGAGATACTAAGGGTCAGAAATGTGTCAAAGAAAGCTTTAAAAATTATAAATACATATGTTTATCATTTTTAAAAGTTTTATACATATTGAAATAATATTACATTGTGGCATCAGTGTATCCTGAGTTTTAATTTCATCACATATAGACTTATTTATAAAATGATAAGTTTATTTACAGAATAAGTAAGTCTGAATATACTACTAAAATAATCCACAAGCCAGATTTCCAAAGAATCAATTTAAATGAACATGTAAATAATATCAATGATCTTTTATCTGACAAAATAGATTTGTTTATATTCTTAGTGTTTACATATTTGATAAGTTATAAAATTATTTATTTATTTATTTATTAAAAATCATTAGAATCTCTATAAAATGGTGTATGTCAGACAGGAAACTCACTCTCTGAGAAGCAAGTTTCATGAGATATTTCTTGCAATGACATGAAAAAATATCATAAGCAAACAGTAGAAAGAATATCAAAATAATTTTTTAATAAAAATCCTATATAAATTATATTAACAAATTATTACACTGATTTAGTCACAAATGGTTTATTGGTTGGAAAAGTCACTGCACTAAAGAATGCAATGTAATCATTAATTAAATGCACTAGAAAGGAAGTCATAAAGAACTGTATGGGCTCATGGTCTGCAGCTTGTCCATTTCAGATGTGAAGCATCATTAAAATAAAAACAAATGAGATCCATAAATAAAATACCTGGAGAACTTTGTAGGAATGGAATGGCGCATAAATTTAAGAGTTAAATTGACAAAGTAACATAAATTATTAATGTTATGCTTGAGTGACATAAAGTGCACTTCAAATAATTTACTTGGACTATGATAAAAATATGTTAGGTATTCAAAATTTAAAAATACTTCAATCCAGTAATTATATATTATTTATTTGGAATACAGATTTATTTAAATTTTTTATTCAGCTCAACTAAAATATGTTTTTTTCTGTTTTCTGGTTGGAATCTTTACATATTTTAGTTGAGCTGAATAAAAAATTTAAATAAATCTGTATTCCAAATAAATAATATATAATTACTGGATTGAAGTATTTTTAAATTTTGCATTCCTTATAAATTAAAAATCATACTTCTCAAAATGCACTTTTCCCAATGCTTTAATTAATATATAAGATTGTTTCAATCGACTAACAAACTTCTATTATTCTCACCTGAAAGGCAATGGCTCTAAATAGTAAATAATTAGATGATATTTTGACTCTAAAATTAAAATGCAATTGTATTATAATGGGCCCTTCACTATTTGTGAGAGAGGTGTCATATACTTATGAATATAACCCCATTATTTACTATTATCCATGTCTCCAACTGATCAGATGTCACATACTTGCAGGCATTAATCCATAGTTTACTATTACCCCCAAGACTTCATGTGCTCCAACAAAAAAAAAAATTTTTTTATATGTTTAATAAAAACTGTGCCCATATACTATTTAATATTTAATTCTAGAAAGATATGATGCTTTTTATTTTCAGATTATTAGCATGAATAATGTGAAGGAAATAAACACAATGTTATATATATATATATTGGCGTAATTCAATGCTCCATACTGAAGATGACCTGCAGCTAGAAACTAGTCTGGGAATGTGATTGCAGCATACCCTATTGTTCATAGATCACAATAGATGTAACTAGAATAAATAGAATGAATTATTGTTTCTAACATAGATGTGGTTGGTAAACAGAGTAAAACCATTTAATGATTTGATATAAAACTAAACTATATTGCACAGCTCATTTCTAATCCATCATTTAAAAACATTTGCAACTTACATGATGGTATTTGACTTAATTACTTAATTAATGATCTCAGTTAAAATAATCAATTAATTTAATCCTTAATTTAATTTAATGCTTAAAGTGTTAAAGGAGTGTTGATGAGTTTATAGTGTAATTTAATCCTGTGGAGATCGCTATTGTCTTGAGATATACAAATTCTTTTCTTAAATATTGTTACATATATGAGGTGAATAGTTTCAACATCAGGGTTAGCTGCATGTTTGTGTATGATTAATAATAATCATAACATTTAGGTTGTCAGTTTTGTTATAACATGTGTTTTATAAAGGTGTGTGGCATCGCTATGTATCCAAAATGAGTTACTAATCTGATTTTATTTTGTAAATGTTATGAAAGTATTTGAGCAAACCAATATTGACTGTAATGATTGTTGCCAATATTTTATAAAATCGGCTATTAAATAGTCAAAATAATATTATTAAAGATACTTTTTTAAGTTGTATTTTTTTTTTTTTTAACAATATCCATGTTTTGTTATTTGAAAAGGATTTTTTTTTATTCTTTGTATTTTTAAATTTCTTTGTTTAATAATTTCTAGATAGTAATTGGAAATAAATTTTAAAAATCGTATATTTTATTACATAAATATATAATATTCATTTTTATTTACTAGCGCAGTGATCGTATGTAATTTTAAACAAAAGGGATGTACACTCTCTGCACATGTGCTGTAATGCGGTTATAATAGCTCAACGATCTTTATAGATATATTAAACAGCCTCTATTCTTCCCATTCTTTTTAAATTCATATAAATAAAGAAATAATAAAAGACAAATGCCTCCCAAGATGCATTTCGTGCTGAACCAGCACTCATCAGTTGGCCCAAGTCACTATCTCCCATACATATCTATTATATGAAGAGTATTTATCTATACTAAATTGTTACATTTTTATTTACCATTGTCAAACTCACTATCAAAGTTATGAATGGAGTGAATTTGACAATGGTAAATAAAAATGTAACAACTCAATGATGTTTTATTGAGTATGAAGAATATATAAGATCGCCAGTCTTATCGTTTCAAAATCTCTATTTGGTTTGAGTTGAGAGTATTCTTTGTACTCAACAAAAGATTGTTGAGCTATTATAATAGCATTACAGCACATATTCAGAGGGTGTAAATTATTTCTGTTTAAGATTATATAAATACAGTACAATAAATACAAATATAAGGTGTCTTTATTTTTTATTTTTTTTTTGCATTTCAACATATATTAGTAATGAATATATTTTTCGATACATGCATTCAATGCTGTAATTTTTTTTCTTCCAACTTCAATAGAGTTAATAATATGTATATATAAAAATTGGATTAAAGGTAAGCTATAATCAAAAAGTAACAAAATTAATATCAGAATTAAACTCTTTTACTAAGAAGAAAACATAATCTTCATTAAAAATTTTGATTTAAGATCCTTTATAAAAAGACTATTAGAACAAAATTTTAGATTATCGTACCAAATAGTATTACTATTTCAGTAATCCATATTAATTTGTGATAAAATATATTGTGATCACAGAAATGTTAACAGATGCATATAGAATCATTTCCAATTTCAGATCTACATTATAAACTTTAATCAATAAATGGAGGAACATGTATTAAAAAAAAAACAAATTCTAAACAAAATGTTTTAAAATTAAACAAATTTTTCTGATGTAAAAATTTATAATTAGTTATAAAAAGTCTTGTTCAATTTAGATTATTTTTCTATGTTTGAAGACATAGTCATGGTGACAATATTTGACATTCTATCTAGATTAAAATACATTAAACAAATTTAAAAAACTGCATATGCTAATTACTACACTTGTATTTCTTTAAAATAATATTATTACTGCTAATATTACTAAATACATATCCTAATATGCAAACCAAACTATAAAAAAAATACCTGAAATAACTGAAAAATTTGAAAGCTCTCGGGAATAGTCAGAACCAATTTTTTTCCACCAGGTCAAGTTTACAGCATATTCTGTCAGTGGTAAAACATTATTAATATGTAATGGAAGCTGGATGGCAGAACTGTTAATAGTCAAGAGGGTGTTTGTACCATCTGGTGCAATTTTATATTCAATAGTATAAAAATCTCCATCATTGAGTACATGGACATTGGGAATAGTAATTTCTGCAGTATTAACATTCTGAAAAATAGAATAGTTCATCATTAATAATTATGAAAGTTATTATCGATATTGATATAAAACTATTATGATATCACATGACCAAAAAACATATAATCTTTGCTACTTATTGTTATATTATGACATCACATGACCAAGAAAATATATAATCTTTGCTACACATTCTTCTTCTATTCTTACTACTTTTATGGTATCCATTAATTACTAAGGCTTACACTAGATGTCACAAAACTATCAAAAATAGAAGAATTTGCTAATAACATGATATAGATATTTTTTTGTGATAATTATTGTTAAAAAATTAAAAATGTAATTGAAGAATGGTAATATATACTAAATAAAATACCATGATTTCATCAGGTCTCTTCATTAGATGACAGTGGTGACCTCTATCCTTACACAAAACAAATTACATAATCTATAATGTTTGTCTCTTAACCATTCAAATGTGATTAGTAGTGCAAGTTCACTAAACTATATTGATCTCTATTTCTAGATAGACTTCAGACATTTGATCTTTTGGCAAAAAAATAGTAAAAGTTTGTAACTTCCTGCAGTCATCATACACAATTGAGAATACATGTTCACTAAACTGCTTTTAAAGTTGAATAAGTACATTAATTTGAACAGAAACTATTATGCTAGGCTGCAAAAGATGACACTCACCACTGTGTAATATATACCAATAACCCAACATGTTCAACAGCAAAAATGTCATCATAGTCATGGTAGGGCAAAGCAAAAGTATTATATGAGACCTTGCTAGATCACTAAAATTTATGCTTTCTGCCTACTTATCAAATACTCTGCATGGGAACATATAAACACTTGTGGTCTAGATTTTTTATATGCTTTTATTTAACTTAGCCTCTTTTTTTTTAGTTTGGCTGAAAAAAATATTGTAAATCAATTTCTATATATTTCCCAATCTAGTTGAAACTTTGTACGCATATGTATTCTCATAGTAATATATTTTTTGGAATTTGAAAACAATTTTAGCAAATAATTAGTGAAAAATCTAAAATTTTAATTTTGTAAGCAAATCAAGTCATACATCACGTGACTTAATATAATAAGCTTGTATTACAAATGTTATATAATGAGCAAACTAATAGCTCTTAACAAGCTTTTCTGAATATTCCTGTCCTCAGACCAGTTTCTAGCTAAATTTAGTTTAGTCCCATATGGCTATTTAAGTTAGATAGCTGGATTTGAAGTCATATGGATGTCTGAAAATTTCAGATTTTCTATTTAATAATTAACTATTAGATAAATGCTGGGCTTGACATGGTATTTTTAAATATAATGCCTGAATATCCTAATGCCTCAATGGTGACCGCCAGAGCTAGAAAATGGTGTGAGGGTAGGGATATTTGGAAAAGCTTGTTAACAGCTATTAGCATGCTCATTGTATAATTTTAATTTAATATGTAATGTTGATAGTAGCGGTGTCTGGTAGCACTTTTGGTAATTTAAAACTGATTTAGATAATTCTGTGATATATAAATATAAAAAGTAGAGGGGGGAAAAAAACATATTTATTCTCATAAATACCCTAAGATGTAAAAAATAAGTTTTCTTTGCTCTCACAAATAAAAGTGTCATATTCCTATGTTAGAAATAGAAGCATTACAATAATCATTTACAAGTCAGATTTCTAAAAAAATATTTAAATAAATTACTAACTAATATTCCCTTTCTCATATTAATATTAATATATTCATTGAATAAATAGGTAACTTTTTATCTGATTAATAAATTAGCATTTGACGTAAAGGAAAGCAGGCAATAGTTGTAAGTTTATTTAAATGATTGTTTGGGAATTTGACTTGTGAAAGATTGTAATAATATTTTTATTTCTAAACATGATTGTCTCATATTTTTATTTATGAAAAATAAAGATAATTCTCTTTTTTCTTTTTAGTGCATTCATGCTAATAACATTATTTATTTAAAAGGTTTTATTGTATTTAAAATAATTTCTTCAGATATCTTCATATAAGTCTCAATATTGAAGTATGCTTATAAATTAAAATAAACTTAATATATAACCTTTATTAAAATTTTACTACTAATAATAATTTTAATTTAAATATTATAATATGTCTAATACAATCACACAAACATATAAAAATGATTACAGCATACTTTTATAATAAAATAAAATAAAATTTCAATTTAAAAACCTAGCGTTCTTAATATCGACAAAAGATTAATAATAGCTGCAATGCTATTTTTTAAAAAATACAATTACGCTGTAGCACATTACGGTTTATTTAACGCAGTGGAAGTATAGTAGACTGAAGATTAAAGTCCATGTGGTTCAGCTCTATGTATTCTGAGGTGAACTTCTTATAAATCTCTAAGCCATAAAGTATTTGATTATTTTATTAAAATACTTTTGTTTAACATAGGATGGTTAAAACATAGAAAAATCAAATATTTAATCTAAAAGTTCTTATTTATCTAAATAATTCTTCTTTTCCAAATAACCTATCTTCTTTAACTTCTGTAATATTGGCAAATGGTTTTCATAAATTTCATATCCAGACTATATGAACACAATGCATAAAAGTTTAATTTTGTAATAGTAATCATATGATTAGTTGCTCAGAAGGTCAATTTCTATTTGTCTGTCAAAGTAGACATTTAAGCATTTTTCCAGTCAATCATATTGAAATTTTTTTTTTTCTTAATTGAGAATCAACTCAGAAAACCTTTAATGTTTGATTTGGTCATTCTCACTAAAGCCAACCATGATGGGTATTAATTGTTTAGTGCAATGATCTGGAGCTAAAGCTCTATGAATCATGGCTCAGTTATCACTTAAGTTTCTTGAACTTCTTGTAAACTCTGAGTAATTAAACTATTTGATTGTTATTATTATTTAAAGTTTTATGCTCATTCCACCATACCTAAGCTCAGTTCTCTCAAAATATTGTTTTCTCAAACTTATTAATATTGTCTTAATCATAATATAGCTAATATACAAAGCCTCTGTATTAACAGCCTTAGACAAAAATTTACATCATAAAATGTAAAATAGGTGAAAGTCATATTTCGTTAAACAACTGATCAACTTCAACTTAGTTTTCAAACATTAATAATCCATTACATAATTGTAAATTGCATTTTTTCATCTAGGAATTTAGAATGGTTTGTCATATCCAATAGTACTATAGACATATCTTGGTCATATTATTTACATTTGAGTATGTGTCTGTTATTGGTGAATCATAAAACTTTCTATAATTTGCTTTCATCCAATACACATAGATGATACATTTTGTCAAACAAAAAGCATTAATTTAATGTACTATTTTTAAAATTCATACTGATGTCAAATACACCTGGGTCTCTTTTTATGCGGACTTATTTAACAAGATTTTGAAGTTACGCGATTCGTGTATCACCGGAAGTCGACCTCCGATAATGTGCTATTACTTTAAATAATAAATTTTGTGCACTTACGTTATATTGAAAGTAATAGCACATTATTGGAATTCTACTTTCATCTTAGTAATTTCAATATTTTCAGTGCTTTATAATAGTAAGATTTTATGCAATAATGAAATTAAAATCATGATTTCCACATTTTATGTATACATACATTAAATTTTACAAGATTATAATGTAAATTTGTTCAAACATTGTGCGTGTTAATTTTGCATTTTAAATCACATTCTGTTTTTGCTTTTTAAAAAAGAACGTAATTAATTATTAATCATTTAGTGTCCACAAGTTTATTTTTAAAAGGTCAGTAATAGCAGTGGGCACAATTAAAAATTAAAATCTGATTTTTAATTGTAATTAACAATTTAAAAATTACTTATGAGTGACTTGAAGTGAATGTGATGTAAAACGAAATTTGATTTTTAAACGGAATTAAAAATTAAAGACAAAAATAAGAATTTAATTTTTAGTTGTTAGTTTTAATTAAATTTTTCCCAGCAGTGGTGAATAAATGTCTTTTATTATCATAAGTCTAAGTTCATAAACAATTATTAAAATCATCGTTTTTGTCACCAGAAAACCATTAACACAACATGAGAGTGAACTTGGCACTAGTTGTATTTCCTCTTGTGAGAATAATTGCTGAGATATTCTTGACTTCGTTTAAGGAGAAGCCAAATACATCACACATCACATGAGAATCTGATTTTTTACTAGTTTGTAAACGAATGTGTTTTTGGGAAAATAGTGATAATAATTAAAACGTGTATAAAAAAATGTAAATTACTGTACTGTAAATTATGCATAAAAATATATTATTTTGAATAAAATTAAATATTATAGTTAAAAAAAGTTTGTCTTGTATCAATTTTTTTCAAATTTGAAATTTTTCATTAGTCATATTTTATTTCCTTATTATTATTTTTTTTTTTGCGCAAATTTTAAAGTAATTTTACGTTGGTGCTTTGCTTTTACGCAAATTTTGTAAAATCACAGACCGCATCCTCCCTTTTTCAATGTAAGTTACGTCTATTTTTGCGCGATTTCATTTGCACATGTTTTCTGAGGAACCTATCTATCGCGTAAAACGAGACCCAGGTGTAATTTGAATGTTTTTAACAAAAACTCATTTAATCAAATAACTGTAGATATTATTTATTTAGTTAATCCATTTCATTATTTAGTCTTCCTAATATGGAAGACATGTTTAAACCTTTTCCCGCCTCTTACGAGACCTCTCGTCGACAGTTGACGTCACTCTAATTCCGTTATTTTTAATGCTAGGATATTCGTTTGACAGTTATTGATTAGGTTTTTAAAAGTTCTAAGATGGTGCCCTCTTCTGAATTATTTTGCAAGTAAAAAATCAATAAAATGGCATTTAAAGCTAAACAAATAAAAAGGCTTGTCAGTGATTGGCTCTCAGCCGGCTCTCAGCCGACAAAGACATTCTGATTGGCTGGAAAGAACAAAGAAACCACCTGATCAAAGAAAATAAAGAAAAACGTTGAGATTTTCATTTCGAATATGATTTAAAGTATATTAAAAGTATATTTTGAGAAATTACAAATCATTTTCATAGAGTATACTAAAAAAAAAAAAAATTATTTTCGAAAAATATTGAAAATTTTAGTAAAAATATTTAAGATTTAGCAAAAAAAAAATATTTACTTTTCCATAACGTAAAACTGAAAAAAAAAGCATTTACGTCGGCAACTCTTTGTTTGTATGTTCGCTTTTAAATTTGCCAAAATTGAATATTTTATAATAAATAAATAGCAATTTATTTTTGAAAGAACTTTCATTCACTTTCATAACCTGACAAATTATTAATATACTTTTTATAAATGAATCTGAAGTGAATTTAATATTATAGGTAAATATATTTTAACAATTGGCTTTGTCTTCAGTTTGTGAGTTGGCCAATTAAAAGCTTTGATTTTTACCTCATACAACCAATAATATAATTAGTGGTTAAAAGGTTAATCTGAAAAAAAAATGGATTGAGATTAAAAAAAAAAAAGCAATGTAAGTTTGATAATCTTTGTAGAAAAAGTTCCATAATAATAATTGGTACTTTGGTAATAGACCTGCAACACAGAGCATGAATCAGACCTACTGTGCCTTTTCATATTTGTATCAATCAACTGATAACTTTGTAATCGTATGATTTGACCAAAATAACGTGTACAATTATCATATATGTTTTAAAACAACAGATGACAAAATTACATATAGAAAACAACAGATAATGTAGATTTCAATATGTTACATGTTAATTAAAAATAGATTAAGCATTAACAATGCATCAACTCGTCACAATTAAGCTGGGAGGGAAAAGGGTAAAATTTTTCAAATTTGTTGAGTAAGAGATATAAATGTAAAAATACTAAATCCCTTACACTGATCAATAAATAATATATTACACCATTTAATATTTTTCAATATCTTTTCATATACTATTTAACTTTTTTCATCATCATCATTATTAATATTAAAAATAGCTTTAATACTCCAGAATTCATAAGAAGTTTGAGTGTCTGAAGTCTAGAAATGAAATTGATCCAAGAATCTCAAGTTCCAGTCTGATTCGGTACAGGAAGAGCTGGCAATAGTATTGATCCAAAGTTTCACTACACTAATACAATTCCACACAAATGACTAAGTATTTGTATTCCATATGTAATAAATTATTACATTCATTAAGAAGAACTCTTTATATTCCCATGATATAAAAACTTAGAATGCTCATATGTAGCACTATAGTTAAATCTACAACAAAAGAGAAAAAACATAAGACACAAAAAGACATATAAATCCCATACCAGTGGTACATTTTATAGGTACTTTAAACTGTGAAGATAATACAAGATTCATTATATATACACATATTATGTGAAAATATTATTATATATTAAGAAAAATGCATACAAATGATACTAATGTAATGCAAAAACCTATAGCCATATATAATAACTATATTTTAACCACTATCTGGCAAATATAAACTTATATGAGCACTTAAAAACACACATAATTTGTAATCAGAGAAATGTGTATATGTATGTGTGTAATTATCTGTAGACTATTACTACCATAGTTTAATTGTTAAATGTTCTTAGAAAAATTCTAAACTTTTCAAATACATTCAAATGTTAGTAATAACACATAGGTAGGTATGTATGAGTGTTTATGTTTATGTGTAGTTCTTATTAATCCGTGATATTATCTTCTATAAGTCCTACTACAAAGTTTATAAAAAAAGGTAAATTATTTTTTTAAAACGTAGAATACAAATTAACTTTTTTTTTTAAAGTCAAATATTTTGCTAATATTTTGATCTATCAATGTATTTCACTGGAAAAGTTGTCGCTGATGTGTAAAACTTGTCTCAACAGATTGAATAATGACATAGATAAATGTATCTAATTTCCTATTCACTACTTCGGCGGGTTTTCTTGCCGATCAGCAAAACGTAGCTATCGCAGTATATATATATATGCTTCAAATTATGCTGAAAGTTAAATTTTCTCAGTATTTATTATTATTAAAACTACGGTACTTTATTTCAGGAAGTAATGACATTTCTATCAACTTCAACAACAATTTCATAAAATCTATTTTATTATATATATTAAACATTTCTTCGATTTACTCTACTTTTGGCAAAATCTGATTACTGAGAGTATTATTTGCTTTTCGATTTATTAACCACACCTACAGTGATATACTCGCAGCACAATAAAACTCTTTTGACCGTATTACTTTTTCATCATTTGAAAAAGTTTTTAAATAGAGTACACGAATGAATTAATATATAATAAGAACGCATCCTGTAAATCATAAAACTTTTCAGCTTTCAACAATTTCTAAATGAATTTGAAAGTGTCAAAATAAATCATGTTTATTTTCCAACTAATAAGTGTTTTTTTTTTTTAAAAAAAAAAAAGCCGTTAATACATTAATTAAAATTATAAAGGTCTTTCGAAGTTTTGGCGTGTTACATGTCATTATCAAATCGAATAGTAGGTTGATCGTTTACTAAATCGTGACAACTATTTCAAATTAACTCTTTAAATCAATTGGTGTTTAATTAAAAAATATTTCATGAGCCAGTTTTTAAGCATCATTATAATAAAAAATACTATAATAAATAAATCTCGATAATAAATTCAAAAATCATCGAACAAAGAAACAATGAATTTTTAGTCTCTTTAATCTCGGTCAATGCATATTTCTATTTTGCAAGTGGAATTTAACAGCTTCCGATTTATGAAACAGTGAACAGTGGTTAGGCACAAACTATAAATTACCTAGTTAATAACTGTCCAATTCATAAATGGAACAACAAAATTGAAAGCTTTAATAACCTCATGATAAATAAATAATAGCTACTTCTAATCTGTATTTACAAAATAATAATCTGTGTACAGTATTTTAGCATTTGCCAAATTATGTTTCTCAAGACAAGAACAAGTATTCCATAAAAATGTATTAATATGATACATAATCGATCTTACAAAATTCAATTTTTAGTTTCCTTTTGAAAACACAATTAGATGTGTTAATATATTATATTTATAAAGAGACTAGGAGTAACAAGAAGAGATCAAAAATGAAATTATATGATGGCAGAACAAATAGATATAAATGGCATCATTAAAAGAATTAAGAGATTGAAATGGAGTTGATCTGGACATATTTCTAGAAGAGATAATAGATGGACTACTGAAAATTTAAATTGGATTCCAAGAGATTGTAAATGATCTAAAAAGAGACTATATGCTCTCGTGCATGGTGTGTGTTGTAGAGAAGAAAGCCAGAGATTATAGGAATTGAAGAGACTTTCATTCTGCAGTGAATTAATAATGTTTGAATATGAATTATATGGATATTATACATCTTTGAGAATCAGTATTATTTTTGGTTTTTTAAAGCAAACAACCATAAATGTAACAAAAATATCCTTAATTATGCTCCAAATAACTTGCTTACTGAAATGAGTTCCTGAAGCTTCATTACTTAATAAATTAAAGCTGTAATTTATACTGGAAATATATCAATATCATATAACATATAACTACAGTAAATAGATATTAAATGCTATGAAGATGTACAATGTTAGATAGAATTTGTTAATAGAGCATTTAAATTTACCTTAATAACATTTATAATAATAAGCCTATTTAAATCTGCCAATTCAAATATTTAAATGAATAGTATGTCAAATACTCAGGAATGGAGCCATTTGGATATTTATAATGTCATTCACTGGTCATACAAAAGTATCAACTTAAAAATTAACTTGTGCTATTTGGTGAAGTTTGATTAATTTATCCCTAATCATTAGGAGTGGCAACCTTTTCCATTTGAGGACAATTTCAACTTTCCCTTTTTAAATGATGGCCATAATTTTTTTGTAAATTAAAAATAAACTAGCATCAATATTATTAATGATTGTTTCATATTTAATGAGAACTTTTCCAGTTCAATTTGTAACTATTCTTTGTGACATATTTATATTCTTGAATTTCTTTAAATATTCTGGACAAATTAATTCTATCAGCTAGGATGCCATCTTTTATAAATTCCTCTTCAGAAAATGATTTCAAAATTTTGTGTGTGTGTTTTTAAATAATGTAACTTACTTTCATGGAATTTTCTAATTTCAGAAATATTAACAATTTTGTTGTAATCAGAATGTTTTAATAAATAGTACCTAACTGAATACTTTCCAGACATAAGATTTACTATTTCTTTCTATATAAAAAAAAAAAATGTGTTGGTCCATTTCTTTTGAAATGCATCATCCTAATAAAAAACAAAAAATTAAATGCAAAATAATAATAAAGTAAAATTTGAGTTTTATTTTTGCTAGTATATGTTCCTCTGGAAAAATCTCCTTAAAAATAAACAAAATGCCCTCAACATCATAGATTAAATCACAATCAAATAGACCAGAGAAGATACATAATTTGTTGGAATATCACATCTCTGATAGAATGAACTAGAATTATTTTAAAGATTCAAGAGAGAAAAAGATGTAGTCAAGAAAGTAAATATTTTATTTTACTTTAATTCTTCATTTGCATTATGCTCGTTTAAATAGAAGTTTTATACAGGGCATTTTATATATGTTGTTGAAAATGTCTATAGGCCATACTAAAAGCTTTCAAAAAACAGATTCGGCCAAAGGTCAGAGGTTCCCCATCCCTGAAGTGCATTCACAAAACTAGCACAACTTCATAAACAGACTAATTTAATAATGTTTTTAAAGGAAATTTATATTATTATTATTATTAAAAATCTTTTTAATTTCACACTTCATATTTATGAAGATAGAGCATTTCATGAGTGATTTTTTATTTAACAAAATCATTTTAAGGGAAGAATGAAAAAATGAAAAAAGATAATAAGTCCATAAAAATTAAAATCTTGTTTAAATTTTCAGAATTGTTTCATTTGAAATATTATGATTGTTAGTATAGCAATCAAAATTTTGTGAATAAATAAGGGTACCTTTAATAATAAATTTGAAGGATTTTTATTTTATTGTTAATTCAATAAAGTGTATAATCTTTCTTAGTTGGAGTCTGAGTCTTTATAGTTTACTCAAACTACTTCACTTATGTATATGCATGTATGAAAGAGATTGGTATTTTCCTTAGTTTAATCAAAAAATGATGAATATTATCTTATGTCTTCAATTGATATCATGGCATCCTTATAAATATTATATGATTAAAAATGTTATAGGTTTAATGTGTATAGCAAACATTTACTCTAGACATATAAATATATGTCATCAAAACATGTAATCAGGTTAGATAGACTATAATCATCTTTGATGTCATTCATATTATTAAAATCAATGTTTTCTGTTGGCATTTTAGAAAATCAATTATCATCAGTATAATTAACACTACCACCTTCAGTTGACCAGTTACACTTCTGTTATTCTATCATCAACAAGTCTATTCAGATACCTAAAAAACTTGTGATTATTGATGATGTAATCACTAACTAATTATCATCAGAAAATGACCTGTATGTTTTGTTTTAATCACAAATATTTATTCTGTTGCAATTGACACATCAGTTTGTGGCTAGATATAAAGATGCAATACATATCTATCACACTTAACAAAATTTATTCTATCATAATTAGGGCATACGATCTAAGCTAAACTATAAGTCTTAAGAGTAATCTACACCTGTACTTTATCAAAATCTAACATATAAGAAGCAAATTCACAGTAAAAACAAATTAATAGCTTTACTTTTTTAGAAATATGATACAATGAACTCTTTAAATCTGGATGAGTTTTTTGTATGCATGTGTGTATGGTGGAGGGTGTTATATTAAATTTTAAAAAACCTACAATACAAACATGTACAAATAGGTTTATCAATAGATTGCACCAGAAATTTATTATGAACCTATAGGTTATGTTAAATATAACTTTAACAAACACAATAAAAAATAACAACCCTTACATTTTTATTTACAACAAAACTGTTTTGCATGAAAATTGATAGGCAAAATCACCTAGAGTATATTTCTAAGACATGGTAAAGTAATGCTTGCATTTGTCATTCTATATCCATATTGATATTATAATAAATAATTGAATATGTAAATAGAGGGATATATACTCATACTTTTCAGTCTAATCCTCCACTCTATCTCAAGCAACCAATACACATGACCACATACCTGTGAAAATATACAGTCCCCAATATACATATTTTGTACAGAATCAGCACTCATCAATTAGGTTAGATTATAATCTCCTACACATATATACAGTTAGTGCTCAGTTTACATTAAAATAGCAATTCCTCAAACTTTAATGAACAGGCTTCAATCTTCTCACCCTTCCAACTATTCAACTATTCATTTTGTTAAAAAACCAATGATGGAATACTCAAAGCCCTTGTTGGATTTGATATTGTAGTCATACTGATGTAGACATTATGTCAATCTAACCCCTCATATTTTTGGACATTATATATCCATATATATTAATAGGAGAGGAATGAGATGAACTTATACTAAGATGTAATCTATTTACCAAGCAATGTGTAATCCTATGACAGTATGAAATTTGCTTACATTGAATGTTTCTTATAAAGGTAAATAGAGAGGTTTGAACCCTGAAAGAGTGCTGGTTCTGCATAAAATATGTATATTGGTGATCGTGTATGTTTTTTGCATTGTGTGGTCATGTGTATTGGTTGCTTAAGATAGAGTGGAGGATAAATATTCTGAAAAATACTGAGTTCAAATCCCTCTATTTACATATATAAGAAACATTCAGTATAAGAAAATTACATATTGCCTTAGAGTTAAATAACTGAATAGTTTTTTGCTTGGAGAATCTTAGAAGTTTGAGAAGTAGAAGTGACAGAAGTAATATTCACATTTACAGCTGAACCTGAACTTTATTTCTAAGGCATAGTAATGTGATATTTGTATTTGTCAGACATTATATATTCACTATGACCATAGAATAAGTAAATGAAAGGTTTACTACTGAGAAGATCATAAGAAGTTTGAGCATCGGAAATCACGGGGCTAATGTTCATAGGTATAACTAAACTAGAATGACTTAGAAATAAAATTTGAATTCAGTTATAAGTGATATTTGCATTGAACAAACATTTTATATCCAGTATAACATCTCTTCAGTGAAAATGCCTATTCATAATGATAAGACATTTAAAATAAAAGAAGTGAAACAAAGTGATTTTCAGATAAGAACTGATGTCAATAGATTCAAGACTATTAATTTGTACAGCAGACAGCTTATTTCTCTCAATGGTAAAGTAGAAAGTATTTCAATTTCAAACATTTTTATTAGAAATATCAAAAAATAGTTCTCCTTTTTTCCTCTGCTTTTTTTATTATTTTGCAATGACTAACTAAGAGCAAATATAAATAATAACAGTAATTCCTTCATGTGATTTCTTTATTCATTGTCAAATCTAAGTTAACAACTCTGAGGAAGACTGTTAAACAGTTGAAAACTTAGATTTAGAAATAGATAAACTACATGGTATTAAGTGCATATACAAAGTGATAATGATTATTATTTAAACTAAACTTGTGATGCAGAATAGTTCATCTAAGTGTTATGACTATGACTAGGTTTAAATTTAAGCAAAGTAAAATTATTTTTATAAGATTTAGGGTTATTCTCTTAGCTAGCGGGCTCATAGGCAATCCAGCTAATCATTCAACATTAGTTGATAAATAAGTATCTAGCAATACTTAGCTAATAGAGTAAAACAAGTATAGAAAATGTTCAAACTCTTCCTACCTAGTAACTGGAAAACCTAATGAGTTCTGCCTGCTCCATTATTCCTTTATGAGATATCATAAAAGAGAGCTTTAACCTTAAAAAGACTGTTTTACTTTTAATAATACATTTATACAATTTATGGACGATGTGAATATAACATGATGGTTCTTTCCACTCTCACATGTGTCCTTTAAGACAAGAAATGTGTCCATATCATTAACAGCATAAGAAAAGTTACATCAATCTCAAATAAGAAAATAAATACTGATTCATGTATAATTATATTTTTCAAATTGCTTTACTATATTATATAAATTATAAGTAATGTTTGATCACATGTCATATAAAAAGTAATTAGTTTCTTACCACAAGTGTGGGATTAGGTTTACCCAGTTTTTATAATAATTTAGAAACTAATCAAGCAATAACATAAATTTTTTTTTCCAATGTGTCTTTAATGTTAAAAAAATTGTAATGCATATATATTTCAACCATTCAAGTAATAATAACATCAACAAAACATTAATAATCATGATATTTGATTTATCAGTTTTGTAATAAGCAGCATGAAAGTGGATCAAATCTTAACTTTTGTCTTTGTATGAACAGTATAATAATTAGCTTATTTTTATTAGTATACAATATATGTAAACATTCACGGTGAGGTTAATATTTTAAATAAATTTCTACAACTATCAATTTGTTTAATTATTAGGTTTACACGTTGATTTTTAAAATGGTTGTTGTAATAAATAAAAAATATTTAAAATTGTAATAGTAATAATATTATTATTAAGGGAAAGCTCCGTGAGATTTAGTGCTGTGGTTGAACATTAGGCTTGAGAGTATGATCCTTGGATTGATTCCAGCTCTGATACTTCAGTACCCAAACTTATTATGATCTAAGAGCAAAAAAAAAGCCATTCAATTGCCTTGTAAGGTTTAATGAAGTGATTAAATTTCATAATCTGGAATGTAAAGTTCTTAGATCGTTTCCAGTTCTGGTCCTTCTGGTGCTGGAATTTCTTAAGAACTCCCACACAATAAAGCTATTTGATTATCTTTAAGCATTAAAAAAAAACAATCATAGATTAATATGTGGAATTAAGTAAACTCTTTATTTTGCAGTAATGGCTAATAATTTTGTTATTAGATATATAAAATAATGTGGAAACATTGAAAACCTCCAGCGAGATGTATGCACACTGTCAGTACAGAATGGGTCCACCTATACTTTAACTTCAATCATATGTAAGCATACCATTTACTGACATACATCACTATCAAAATATTAATAATGTTATTTTTTACTATTCTATATAGGTATAGTCTATGGATTTTCTCAGAAGAAAAAGATTGATGACAGATTAACAAATATGAATACTTTAAACAGATTATTAATACAGATTAAAACATAATGATTTAAATTTGGATAGAGTGCTTTTGATAGAAAGAGTATTAAAAGGAAATATGCTTACATGTTTGGAAAGGAAAGTTTTTAATAAATGTGTTTTACCATTTCTTACTTATGGATATGAGGCTCGGATACTTAACAGAAAAGCAATACAAAGACTTCAGACTATTCAACAAAGTATGAAGAAATGTATGTTGCGAGTCACAAGAAATGATCGAAAATGCGATAATGAAATGCATAAGTAAGAGAATAAACAGATATTACTGAAATCATTGTAAAAATTAAGAACCTTGAAGTCGTAAGCTGAATTCAAAGCGATTTTAAATCACCTAAAAAGGATCACATGTGAGTTGGATAAATGAAATAGAGAAGTTTGCTGGTATGAGGTGGAGAAGAGAGTTTACAGATTGGAAAAACTGGATTAAATTTGAAGCCCCCATCCTGCACTGGATCGATAATGATGGTGTTCTTGTCAACTTTTACATTAACTCTCTATTATATGCATATTATTATATCACTGCTTATTATTTAAATACAATCTAATTTAAATATCATCCTTGCTCCCCCCCCACACACACACATTGAACATATAATTTGCTTTTTTCTGCACTACTTTATTTGCAATATCTAATCATCTATATAAAATAATTTCTCTGAGCTAGATGAGCATAGATATATATTAATTACGGATAGGAAAAAAATATGTAGAATTTTAAAATTACTTGTAATGCCTCAAGTCTTAAAGTAACAGTCAAATTAAATGTTTCTCAGCAAACAGTCGGACCAAAAATGTTTTTAAAGAACATCCTGTTAGGTGGTCAAAGCCAAAAGTCAAACTGCAGAGATCGAGTACTAGCACAAAATGAACTTCACCCATAATTATAATTTTCTGAAGACAATTAAATCGTGATTTCAACTTTATTTGTGTATTTCTCTTATATTTGTGGCAGAGGGATAAAAAGCTCAGAAAAATCAGTTCAAGAAAGAGAAGAAATCAGCAAAATTTTTATTGTAGCTCTCCTAGCATAACTGCTTGTGCATCTACCAGAAACAGTTTAGACAGACACTGTGGGTCACCCAGACTATTATTATTATTTTTGCAAGTCTTAGGGCTGATCGTGCAATAGAAATGTGACCAGCAAATAATCTTAATCGACATATTCATTTTATTCATAACAACCAACTTTTTACAAGTTTAACTTAACTAATCAACTTCTTAAATAAATATGCTGCTTATTTATTTTAACGAAGTTTTATATAGTTATTTTTAGTTTCAATAAGTAGCACTGATTTAAATGATATTATGTTTCCTTTTTCTTCCCACACATTACAAGAAAGAGGGTGTAACTTCCTCTTACTAATCTTATATGCTTTTTAATTAATATATTTATACAAATTGTTCTTTAAACACGATTTCTTTCTCATATCAATAAACATGATTTCTTTCTCATATCACTTAATAACCTTGTCAACTCTTCCAATGTATTTGATTTGTTAAAGCTATTTTATTTTTTGAAGATATTATTTAATTAAATTAATAAAATAATTCTCTCTTGCATGATAATTAAAAAATTGAATGGATAATCTCAGTAATGCATGTAGATTTTGGGGTGAGGATTTAGAACAGAACAATGTTGTATTTTCTCCAATCTGGAATCATCTCTATTTTTACATAAACTTATTAAACATGAATGTAGCATAAAAGGCATAGAACCATGTATTATCATGTGATATGCTTCTATTTACGTTGTGTATGCATACATAATATTTTGAATATGTTACAAATAATTAAATAAGAATGAGATAGGTAAAATGTAGTAAAAAATAGTGAATAAATAAAAATAATACATGTGGGATATACTGTAATAAATGTAGTATTATTTATTAAATATTAATTGAAATAGAATCATTGAAAGAATTGTTATAATTGCCTTCTTTACCTAATAATACTTAATATTACATGGTTTGTTTAAACAATATGTGAATAAATTGTGATCAGCATAATTTCTGCCCCACAACTTTAACATCGATCATTTCAGCTGAATACCATAATGACTATTACTTATCATTTATTAAACTAGAGATTATCTCTAGCTCAGATATAACTTGAACTCTCAGTTAAAAATTATTTTTTAATATGCACAGTATATACATATCATTCCACCAATATTGAAAAATATAATTTATCATATCTAAAATAATTATTAAAAAATTACTACCGGGCAAAATATATGTTTTGTGATTATTTGGATCATTCTTTGACAGTATTAAAACAATTGGTGATATTCAAATTTAAAACATTTCCAATATTTGTTATTAATATTCTTGAATGTGTGTATTCATAAATTTGCATAGTATATATATATATTATGGGGTTGTTGTTTTTTTCAATATACTTAAAACTTTTATTCCACTATACACTTTTAAACTATATAAATAAAGACATCTGAAAAAGGTAAATAACTAACAATATGCATTTCATGAAGAAATAGCATTCTTCAGTTGAACCAGGTTACAATACAAATTACTACAATCTCATCTACAAGCGTCAAACTTCCTGCATGCATATCTTTGATACCAACTACTTTTGATAAATATATTAATGATTATTACTAATCATATCATTTATTACAGTAGATTAACAATAATCATTGTATTTATTTAAAATAGTTGGGATTAAGAGATAAGTGCAAGAAGTTTGACTTTTATAGATTAAATTGTTACTAATATGTTAGATATTATTTTTATAATCTATTCATTCAATACTATTATTTATTATATATTGATTAATTAAAAATTTAAAAACATTCCTTTTTATTTACATTTATGTTAATTAATGAAATACAGGTACCCTTCACATACCTGGAACCTAATTGTAAATATAAAGGATTTGAACTCAGACTTTCAAGCACCCTTCAACTATCTATACTATCTCATACCACTGATACACATGACCACATACATGTAGAAAAGATAAATAATCACCAATATATGTATTTCATGCTAAACTGGCACTCATCAGTTGATCCAGATTATCATCTACACATATATATAATCATAGCACTTTCAGTATTCTCACATCATGAACACAATAGTAATTTAAATAGTAGATCTACAAAAATAATTCGGAAGAAATAGAGTTTCCTTCCAAGGAATACTCATTCTGTATGGGAACATTCAGCTTAGCATGCCTACAAACTTATACTCACTAGTTCATAAACATTCAATTATTTGCAATGTCAGTCTTTCAGAAATGGAGGCCATTCATGCATTGACTGCTAAGTTCATATACCCAACATTGTAATATGCAGAGTTCAAACTAAGTTTAGGAACTGTACAAAACATTAATATAAAGCATGAAACAGTTTATAAAATACAATGCAGATTGTATCCACATACTGGTTAATCATTTCAAGTATCACATAATGTTGTACCACCAAAAAAAATATGTTGAGCGTCTATTCGGTTATCTTTAACCTTGAGCCCTATTGTGCTAAACAGCAAAGAATGTTCAGGCTGAGATATGAATGTACTATAATTAACTTTGCAGAATTGCAAGTTGTTTAAAGCTATGTCAATCCATATTTAACAGCATGTAACAATTTAGTGCAAAAAGAAAATTAATGAGAAGTTTTATTCTTTTTTTAACTGCAAAAAAAGTAATTATGTAATAAATTGCACCCAAATTAAATTAGAAAATTATGTTAATATAGCAAATATTTAAATTATTTCAATATAATATCCATAATTACAATAGGATATCATTCACATAGTATGGTTTTAGTCTATAATGAAGGTGTCAATTCATATACATATATAAATACAAACTTTCCAACATTTAATATTATATAATACATCAAGATTAATACTCCAACACTGGTCTATTAAGTAAATGAAATATCCTCAATCCAGAGCACAAGATAATTTTTTTTTAAAGAAAAGATCAGCTGAGGTTTTCTCTTTATCTCAATTTATATAGAGTCTAATTTTAAGCACTTTGGAAGTAAAAAGAAAAGACAGACTGATCTTTTCTTTTAAAAAAGGTTTATCTTGTACTTTGATTGAGAATATTTCATTTACTTAATAGATTAGTATTTGGTATTAATCTCAATGTATTATATATATATACACACAATTCTCTATGAAAGATGAATTATTATTTATAGGATGCCAAGAAAATTTGTGAATCTTCTAAATCCTCATGCTTATAAAATCCTTATAACAACTTGGGTTAGAAGTGAAAGAGGATCTTTTTCTTTTAATTAAACTTATGACAGAAAGAGCTATTATATGTTATAAGAAAAAACTTGTTTAATCTCAGGATTATCAATTAGTAATTAATGGTTTCCAAACAATCAAAGGTGAAGTTATTTGGCTGTTTATAAGGATATAAAACCCTTAATTTCTATTATTTACATCATAATAAATCCATGAAAACATTTACTTTAACATATATATAAACACACACACACAATAAAATATTTAAATTGTAGTAAAATAATATTCTACAAGAATGTATAGACAATTTATAAATACGGTAATAAACTTCCAAAAAATGCTATGCCAGGTTTTCAATGCAGATCACCTATATCAAAGGTAATGCTTTGATAAAGATGCTCTTCATCAAAAGCCTGATTTGGAAATTTTTTAAAGTTTATTGACATATATATATATAAATACATGAAAGCAGTCCATGCCTAAACAATAGAAACAGTATCAAAAATCTATTCATCATCAAGGTAACCTTTTTTATTATAATAAAGATGGATATATATCTTGAAACAGTCAGCTTTGTCAATTCTACTGTTTCACCTACTACATACTGTAGTAGTATTTTTATATAAGTATCTATCACCAAATCCTCGTATATACGGTTAATATTATATCCAAATCAGGCTAGATTTAAATATAAAGGTATTAGTTATGTATGTGTGCATATATTTTAAGCCTACAAGATAAAAGGTGTATCTGTATATGTAAAAACCCATATATACACACACATATTTCTAGGAGTAAATTAATGAAAACTGCATTGTATGTGTAACGAGAGACTACATATATGCAGGAAAAAATAATGTTAACAGATTTAAAACATTATAAATTTATTTATTTAAGATATTTATTCTAAAGAAAATTAATATTTGAAATTATTGTATATTTCTGCATATATTGCTAAATTAAATAATCAAGTTATATATTATTCTAAAGAAAATTAATATTTGAAATTATTGTATATTTCTGCATATATTGCTAAATTAAATAATCAAGTTACATATATAACCAGATGTTTTCCATTTAGATTTGTTTTCAAAAAATTGGTATTATAAAATTCCATTTATAGATTTGTTTTCGAAAAATTGGTAATAAAATTTAATCTTTCTCGCTGTAGTGTAACCTAATTACAAAACTAAAAGTAACACTAACTTGTAGGATAAATTATCCTGAGTAATTAAAAAAAAATCGTGAATGACCGGATGTAAAACTTCGCTATAAGAAATAAAAACAAAGTAATTATACGATTCTAGGAATACAGTGAGAAAATTAGCAAAACAAATCTAGAAAATTAATGTCACCGAGAAGAGGGGGGTAAGCTGAATATATAAGCCTCTGCAGCCATTTTGAAATTATTCGGACATTATTTCATTCAACACTTTTTGTTGAAAATTATTAATTAAGATGCAAGTTGAGTAGAAGGCAAATTTTCTTGCCTTTCCAACTTGGAAAATCTACCATGTGCAGGAAACACCAAGAGGAGAAGCCGTGCGATGGAGCAGAAGCCCGTTTCCAGCCCTTCAATATGAAACCAGTGCCAGCAGATAGAAAGAAGAGAACCCGATAAAAACTTTCCTCTACTTAAAGATTAATAACTCAGATAAAATGCAATAATTCCTAAAGCAAGCTAAATTTAAACTCTATAGCCATAGCAATAATGTAATTTAAATCCACTACTAAATGTAATTTTGATTTCTTTATTTTTCCTAAAATCACTACTAAAATGTAATTTTGATTTCTTTTGTTTTCACCTTAAAATCTTGCCTGATTTAATTTGATATTTGATTTAGTGTAATATCTGATTTAGTTTAATAACTAATTTGAGTTAATATCATATTTATTGATTTACATACTCTATGTATTTATTAATTTATGAGTTGGTTTGCTAAGTTATCTCCGATTGACCTCGTTCAATGTATTTACAGTTTTCTGATTTATTTAGTTGTGACCTGCTTAAAGTGATTGATTTTAAATTAATTATTATAAATTTCATTACATATAATTTTAAATGTTTTATTCTAAATTGTGTATAGTCTTAAATGCTTCATTCTAAAATGATAATTACGTTTCTAGATTATTTTACGTATTTTAACTTAATGATATGTGCTTTTATATTTTTTTAATATAATAATAATATTTGCCTTAATTAGTTCTTGTACACAACTTAAATTTGTCCTGAACTGGGTCAATCAGATATAAACTAATTGCGTTGCAATTCCATTTTAAACTATGCTAAAACAGAGTCAGATTTTAGATATCTGTTCATTAAACATACATTCTTTCTAAGTAAATCTATGCCGTTTTATGATTTTCCATTGCTTACTAGTTTGTGCTATATTTATTTAAAACGGGATTTTACTACTGACTAAATGCTTAGTGAGAAGCTATTACAGGTTCGCACTTAGAGAATAATATAGAGTCTAGGATGCAAAAGAAATTACAGGTTCACACTTAGAGAATAATATAGAGTCTAGGATGCAAAAGAAAACCGTTTTGAAAAGGGTAAAATTTCTTATTTAAGAGTTAATTAGAAAGCTTACAGCTGTTTTAAAATAGATTCGCTTTCGAGATATTTACCTAATGTTTAGCCGGAGTGACTGAGATACATACAGCATAGAGCTATAACTATATCTTAATGCCCAATAATATGCTGTACTTCATTCTACAGTTATAAATTCCTATATAGATAGCTTTACAAATTAGATTCCTAGTTTTTCCTTAATAGCATAATTATACATGCTACCTAATGAACTGATATACGGTAGTTTCATGAAGGAAACTAGTGTTTAGCGTCATTAAATTTTAATTATATAAGGTGGTCAGCGGTGCGAGTGTGTTTTTAAGAAATGCTACAGCGTATATATATATATATTTGTGCTGTATTCCTTAGCGCTTGTATGTTTAAGACTACGTCATTACTCTCTTAGTTCGGACAACTATTCAGATGGAGGTTGGATGTCCCATCCCATTCTGCATCCTCATAAATGGAGCATGAGACTCCCATAGTTTAATTTGTTGTTCGATAGCCGGACTAAAAGGTCGTTATCTTATTTCCACAGCAATGAATACGGTTACTTAGTAAAAATTCCATAAAAAGGCACTCTCGAGACGCAAGGGCTATATCAGACTTTATATTTTCTATACGTCATGGTATCTGAAGTCTGACTGCCAATCATCAGTTCATCCTGCCATAGTAATTGTATTTTCAGCTTTGATCTCAATTCGAGTCTAATTTTATAAGCACACAAGCTATATAGAGAATATTAAGTATTCGTGTTTAATAAAATATCAAGTATTCGTGTTTAATAAAATATCATATTCTTTAGCAATATGTATAATCATTTCTGCTAGCTCCAGAGTGGATCTAGACCCTATAATATAGCATAGACTAGGCATAGATGGTCATTTGCAAATTAACTTCGTTCTACAATGTAATCTTAAGGCTTATGAAAATATAAATTTTAACACGTATGTTTTCTTCATTACCTGTGAGTGATATCTATATGTAACAAACTCACCTGCGCGTGATTGCAATTGCTATATAGACAATTAAAACATAACCTACGAGTGATATATATATATATATTTATAATGAATCTAATAATGTAACAAACCATAAATGATTATAACTCCAGTCATCACTTGCGTGTGAATCCCAAATTCAAATATAAAATTGTATCCCTAACTTAGTCACCTGCGTGTGATACAACCGATATAGCCAAGTTATAGTCATCATTTTCATTTATTGATTTTAAAATTTATTTTTTATTAAATTATATTTAAATTTACCTTTTGTGTCATGTCTCAATGGTGCTCATTGGTAAGTCTTTATTGATTATTTAATCATTAGTTAAGAATCACAATCCATATTTTATAATTATGTTCTGCCACACCCATCGTCTATATAGCTATACTCGTTAATAAGTCAACTTATCCTAGTCTTATGCTTTATTGATGTGCTATTGCCGGCACGTGATGAAGGAAAATGCTGCGGTGGCTTCATATGTGTCATCCGCAAGGTGGTAAATCTTTGAGCGTTAGTAAAGGAGTTGGGGCTATATCAGACAAGGTTAGCACCACTCTATGCTGGTCAGCCTTGGTATGATTTGCTAAAGTTCTAGATTTTGTTGTGCGAATATGTATTTATAATGAATCTAATAATGTAACTAACCAAAATGATTAATGTCACCTATGAGTGATTTACATTGTACCAAATGTATATGTAAAATAAAGCCATATGTAACTAGGCAAACCATAAATGATTATAACTCCAGTCATCACTTGCGTGTGAATCCCAAATTCAAATATGGAATTGTATCCCTAACTTAGTCTAGGAAATTTCAAATATGGAATTGTATTCCTAACTTAGTCACCTGCGTGTGATACAACCGATATAGCCAAGTTATAGTCATCATTTTCATTTATTGATTTTAAAATTTATTTTTCATTAAATTATGTTTAAATTTAACTTTGGTGTCATGTCTCAATGTTGCTCATTGGTAAGTCTTTATTGATTATTTAATCATTAGTTAACAATCCATATTTTATAATTATGTTCTACCACACACATCGTCTATATAGCTATACTCGTTAATAAGTCAACTTATCCTAGCCTTGTGCTTTACTGATGTGCTACTGCTAACACGTGATGAAGGAAAATGTTGCTGTTGCTTCACATATGTCATCCGCAAAGTGTTAAATCTTAGAGCGTTAGTAAAGGAGTTGGGGCTATATCAGACAACGTGGTTAGTACCACTCTATGCTGGTCAGCCTTGGTATGATTTACTAAAGTTCTAGATTTTGTTGCGCGAATGTAGATTTGACTGTTACAATATATTATTAAAACAACAGTCCAACACTTATACAATCCCAATATTAATAACAATCAATAATTCCAAACTGTTGTCAAAGCAGCCTCCTTTATATTAAGGTGGACATTTAATATATATAAAAGAATTATTTCAGTGCATAGCTGCAAAAAATATTTATAATATAATAAACTGCACCAACTTTTTTACATATATATATATAATATTACTCAATACTGGAATCATACAATGCTAAATAAAGCATAATATTTTGGAGTAAAATTTATATTCAATTCAATGGTTTCTATATCAGAAATTCATTTTCACATTATTTGTAGTTGGACTTTTATACTATGAAACATTGATTTATTTTTAATATAAAAAGCACTCTAATAATTTACTAGTCTGAAATATTACAATCCCTAAATATGTGTATTTATATTGTGATTGTAATCACAATAGATTTTCAATACTGTGTAAAGAAGTAGTTTCCTTGTTGATAACATGCAATAATTTTAAGCAAAAAATAAAAATTGTATTCATATGTTACTATTTAAATACCAAGATAATATATATAATTCAGCTAGATGTAATTGAAGGGGATTTGAACCCAGATTTTCAAGCTCCTTTCAGTCACTCACTCTGCCTAATATAACCGATACACATGACCACATACGTGTGAAAAAAAAAATCTCCAATATATGTATTTCATGTCGAAAACAGCACTCATCAATATGTTACTATAAAAAATACTGATCACAACAAAATGTATCAAAAATACATTTTTTAAAAAAATGTATATTTTGTTAGCTAAAACACATTTAATTTTTTGTTTCATTTGGTAACCATAAATGACTAATTCATTTACATAATAAAAAAATAATTTTTGCAACTACAATAGATTATTCTTATGCACAGTTTTACATTTGTAATTAATAATATATTCATATGAAAGTTATTCATTAATTGTCATGCATTTTTAATTTTAACTATTTGTTTTAAAGATCGTTCAAAGTTTATAAAATTTAAATCTATAATAATGAATCAATTTTTTTATTGTAGGAAACTATTTTCATGCATATATTTAATCAGTTTTGGGGACATACTCTTGTCACTAATAGAGACGATATTTTTTTTACTACAGTATCAATATTCCAATAATCTTCCTATGATCTTACTTAAACAATATTATATATAAATCATAATTAAAAAATAACTATTTTTCAAATGTAATGCCAAAGTTTAATAAATCAATCCCCAATCTCTATAGACAAAAGATGAATTTAGAATTCGTCTTTTATCTATAGAAGTTGTCTTGTCAACAGATTGTAAAGATTCTATTGATTTATTAAGCTTTGGCTGATATGTTGTGAATATGATCTACATAAATATATATTTTAAAAAAAAATCAATATGACCATTCTTATAATCTTCTTTAATAATTGTACTAAAAAATATTATTTAACATTTTGACTACATTCTATATTGAAATATAGTTGTGTAGAAAATACACTATTCACGAAATGATGTTTTTCTAGTATTAATTCATTCAGGGCCTTAATTCAATCCATAGGCTCCTCGCTCTCAAACGTTGGTTTGAACTCAACTCTCCCAACATCCTCTTCCTTGCCGAAACTAAACTCTCCATTCATTTCAACTACAGGATTTACTCCACTTTGTCCACCTTTGGTCTTTTCAAGTTTTCTACTGACTTAACTTCTGTTGGAGGAGTCATCATCCTCATTAATAAACATGCCCCTCCTCTATCTTTTCCATCATACATATCGACGTTCATTCTCTTGGAGATGCAATTTGGGTGTTTCAGAAGTTTTGTGATTTATTTATATCTACCCTCCAATGACAGTGACACCCTAATTAAATCTATTCACTGAATCAACAACATCACAACTACCACTTCCCTTCCCATTCTTCTTCTGGGTGACTTCAATATGGGCTATCAGTCCTTCACAAACAAATATCTACATCTTCTCTCTCAGGGGCTTAATGTGTGGCCAGGGCTTTTTCCCAGACCACACTTACTCTTTCTATATCCGTTAGCATCAGATCATCATTGATTTAACATTCTATTCTTTCTGATCTCCATTTCATGATTGAATTGACCCAACTCCACACCATACCTTTTTCAGATCACAAGGCATTACACTCTCTTCCTTGACATTAACTCTAGCTCTCCAGTAAACCTTGGCCTCAGAAGAACAATACGATTCCTCAACAAACAAAATATGCCAATAACATTGCTTTCAGAAATTTATATATACCTTCATAAAATCAATATCCCTCAAATGGAGCCCATCTCTGCATGGTTTGCATTTGTGGAAATCCTGCAAGCTGCCATCCACAAATATCCTGAGGGCAATTCAAGTTGCTGGCTTCCATGGACAAAATTTCAGAGCAACTGAATGATCAGGAGAATGGGCCATTAGACATTAGCACCATCATCCAACTGAAACTTCAATACCCTGATGCTCAAAAGGCCTTGGCCAAGTACATCTCAGTCAAATGCACCCAGAGAGAGGTACATAAGAATCAGCATTGTTGGACCAGAAGTTACCTGGGATGGTCTCTTGGTTCCCACAGGAAGCAAACCACCCCCTCGTCCATCACAGTCAGCAACAAATCCTACATAGGTCAGAAATTGCTCCTTCATTTGGGAAACCATTACAAGCACATGCTTCTCAAAGCTGACATCCCTCCTTTCACTATGCCATCAATCTTGAATGTCAGCTCTGATCCTATCATCACCCAGGCCATGCTACTTAACAAACTGAAAAGCTTTCCTGATCATGTCCACCCTGGTCCTCATGCTATTATCCTGCTCCACCTAAGTCAGTTCACCATCCCCATTACTCTCAACATGATCAACAAGCTGGCCTCAGATGTTTAGAAGATTGGCCACCTACTGAGCTCAAGAGTCTTAGGCCATTTTGATGATCCCTCTGCTCATAAAACTTATTGAGTCTACCATTAAAGAGTCACTAAGACAATTCATACTCTCTGTCCTTTCTGCCTCATAGTTTGCTTGTAAGGGGGCTCACATTCTTTAAGATGACCACCAAGCATGTTAGGCAGTCTTGAAATTGCAGGCCCATCACTGTTCAACTAGACATCCAGGCAGCCTTTGACTCTGTTAGGGTCAACCTACTCCTTGGTGTCCTCAGAAACCTGAATATCCCAGAGGCCCTTCTATCCATCCTCCACAATATCCTGTCCAACAGAGAAATCCTAGTTACCCTGGATGGGAAAGTCGCCCACTGGCTT
Source organism: Epiperipatus broadwayi (assembly GCA_028023455.1). Lineage (NCBI taxonomy): Eukaryota > Metazoa > Onychophora > Udeonychophora > Euonychophora > Peripatidae > Epiperipatus > Epiperipatus broadwayi. The sequence continues at coordinate 13,436,991 of JAQFVV010012394.1, read as the reverse complement.
CACACCTAATATATACTTCCCTCAGGGCTCTCCACTGAGCACTTTGTTGTTCACTACATTTCTGAATCCCCTCTTGTTCAGACTAGAACATGACCTCCCTGGTGTCTTCATACCTGCACTGAGCAAAAGCATCAAATGTCTTACTTATATAGATGATGTGGTTGTCTTCCTTCCCTCAGTTGATCTCATCCCCAAGCTTCAACAGATCTTCACGTGGTACTCCAAAACATACAGGCTGGAATTTAGCAGTGATAAATCAGTGGCCTGGCAACTATCAACTGGTAAACAAATCTTCCACCTTCAATGCCAAGCCACACAACTTCCTTGGATTACCCCTCATGCTGTCTCCTAGGGACATGAGAATACAGTTCCAAACCACACTCTATCAAAGCATATCATCCACCCTCAGTGCTATCACAGACATCTACCTCTCCATTTATGGGATAGTCACCATTCTCAATCTTCTAGTATTTTCTAAAATAACATACTACACCCACATTGTTCTACCTAAAGATTCCTTTATATCCCAAATAAATCCCCTTTGCACCCCATTTTCTCTGGGGCAGAAAGGTGGTGACCATAAGCCTAAAGAACTTGTTTTCCTAAAACCTCAATGGGTTGGGCCTGCACTCCATTGACACTCTTCTGATTCAGAGATCTCACATTATCCTCACATTCCTAAGTCACTTTCCTGCCAATCTCATGCATATCATTATCACACCCACTGATACTCCTCCCAGTGGTAAGCCCAGGTCATGAACCTCACTCATTGCTGACATCCTACAAAAGTCTGGCTTTTTATACTATCCATCAGCAGCAAACTAAAGTACTGGAAGGTTTTCAATCAGACCACAAACTTCTCCATTGTGTCCCCTGAATTCCTCAAACTTACCAATGCTCAATTAATCCACAAATTCAAAAGGTGGTCCCTTGAGGAAAAATTCCTAAATTTCCTCAAAATCCAATCTTCACTCCCTTCTCACAAATCAATTTTTGATCAACCATAGAAGTTACACCAAGATCTCTCCCATATGACAGCTCTGTAAAACTGACAATGAAACCCTCCAGAACTTCCTACTTAAATGTCCCTTTCTGCTTAGCATGAGAAATGTCATCAATTCCTGCCTTTCCTTGCACAGGAATACCATCTTCAAGCTCCAAGAATCCATAGAAACAGGGGTCTTCACAGCTATTAGACTAACAGTTTTCCTTGTCTATGCTCTCTGGTTGCTCCGATGTGCCATTATCTTTGACCAGAGAGTACCCTCAGTCAATCAAAAGCTTTTGGACCTTATTCACTCTCTCAAAACCAGAGATACAAAACTAGCCCCACCTGCACTCCTCACAGACACTGGGCAATCCTCCAACTCCCATCCTCTCAGTGTCTGTCATAGGACTCAATCATGAAGACATGCATTTTGGACTGGCCTGAACTACACTCCATTTCCCCTTTCCACTTCCCATTCCCTTTTCACATGTATCCTTCCCCTCTTACTATGTTGCTCCTGAAATTTCAATTTATCTTATAATCGCTCCTTTGTAAACCTTTTCTAACTGTATCTGTTGTTTTTTTTATGAATAAATGTTCTTCTTTATGAATATAAAAATATAATATTCATTTTGAAAAAAAATTAGTGTATTCCTAATATATGGAGGTAATATGGAAATCAGGGATAGATAACCATTTGCAATTTTGATTTTGTTGATAAATCGGTTTATTTTTTCCATTTCCAGATTAAAGTACATTTTAACTGTAAATATTAATCCTTGACCAAAAACAAATCACAATTTCAAGAAATATATAGAGTATATAAGCACAGACTTTCACATGACCCAGCACTCTGCACTCTATCTCATAAACTGATACCCTTGAACACATATGTTGAAAAAATAAATAATTACCAATATACGTATTTCATACTAAACCAGCAAACATCAGTTGGTCCAGATTATCATCTCTACACATATATGCAATAAGTGCTCAGATATATATTAAGATAGCCAATCTTCATACTTTAATGGACAGGCTTCAAACTACTCTACACTCCCAACTCTTCAACCATCCATCCAATTAAAAATCTGATGGTGGAATGCTCAAAGGCCACCCTGAGGCCAAGATTCTCATCACACCCATGTTGACCTAAAGCCAATCTTATCCCTCATGTAAGGGCATAATCCATTTAATTAACATATATACAAGAGATGGGCAGACATCCAAAAATATATAATTCTTTAACATAAGTAATAAATATAAAAAATAACTACTCTAAATTCCTACACTTGAATAAGCTCTTAATAGTAATTCTAAGAAATTTTATAAAAAGTTGGATAAAATATAATTTGCTCTTTCTATTTTATTTTTATTCAGCTACATCTTTTTCATTCATATTTCTACAAGGTCAGGAAAAGTAGTAACTATTTGCAATTCCAATTTCAAGAGAAAAATAAATTTATTTATTTAAGTGCAAAACTATGATTTATATGAATTACAGACTGCATATAGACAAAAATGCAACATACATTACATTATAATATATATGACATAAGTTTAAATTAAACAAAAATGATGTTTAGATATAAAATTGTTATAGAATTGCTTAGGATCTATATTAGAATGATTAACATTAGAAAAACCTGATTATATATATATAAAAAGTCTAAACAAAGAAGAAAATTTAAGCACTTTGAATGAAAAGGTTAAATATATATAAAGAAACAGTCCAGTTATGCACGTAAGAATTAACAAAAATAAATGAGATTGTAACAGGTAATATAACATTTGATTAATAATTTTGAAAATAAATTTAAAATCTCTAAAGTGACATCCAGAAATCGGATAAAGGTCTTAGTAACTGACTGAATTAAGCTATAATCTTGTTTAGAATTAGGATTTCGGGTGAAAAAAGCTAAAGAGGAAAACCAATGGGATAAATAATTTCTTTATACCATTATTGAAAAGATAACCATACCTAAAGATAGCAATCATGGTTTTGAAAGCCTTATAAACAATATTTTTAATATGATAATGAAAGAATCCATTATTAGAACATAAAATTTCCAGATCCTTTAAGAATTAATAAAATAAAATCCAAAACCAGATTTCTTAAGAAATGAGATTGCCATTTTAAAAAAATAATGGACATATTATTTAAATCTAAGCAGGTAGTGCTAAAGTTTCCTGTAGAAATGTGCAATCAATCACAGCATAGAATCAGACAAGAAAATTTCAGCAATCTTTAAGCTCATTTAAAAAATATTAAAAAGCATAATTGCTGTAATACTATTCTAAAGAATATTTGAATTATATTCAAATTTTGTTGCTAAATTAACATATAATGTATAACTACTAAAAAAAATTGAAACTAGTCAATTATGGTCAACTTTATCAAAAGCCTTTGATAAATCAAAATAAATGATGGCAAATCTCTGCTTATTCTCAAAGTATGAAGATTAGTTTCCACTAATATATTGGAAATGAATCAATGCTATAAAGAAGAAATAATTTTACTTAGATTAAAAATGATTTTATTATAAATACATATTTCAAAAATGTGTGCAATATTTTGTAAAACAGAAATAGGGTTATAGTTATTAAAACAATTTTGAGAGCCATTCTTAAAAATTGGAAATCACTTTGGTATATTTAAGCTAAATACATATGTATATATTTAGTAAAAACAATGACAATAAATTCTGCTTAAATCTAAATGAAATTTAAGCTGTTTTACAGCTATAGTAACATCATTCTCAATGAGATGAACAATCATATAAAAAATAGTAAAACAATCATAAAATAATATTATCAAAGAAGATAGATATTCTAGGTATTAAAATAAAGATGGGGGGGGTTATATTTAGTACTTAATTTTTATGATAGTGTTATATGTTTTACATCTAGGAAAATCTATATATATTTTTAAATCATTAAAAAGTGAAATATTTCAAAAGTGTAAATTGTAAACAGAGATAAATAGCAGTTATTAATCCATCAGTAAAATGAATTTATTTATTTACTTAAATTTTGACAGTGAAATATTATCTCTTAAAAAGAATGATAAACCATTAACTTTCTTTTTTTTTTTTTTTAAAAAAAAAAAGGACAAATTTATTTACAGTTTAAAAATTCAATTGGAAAGGTTATTGGCCAGTCGTTGACATGCCAAATTCCTCTTATGACAATGTACATAGTCTTTATATTATAATTTGTTTGTTAAAGAAGCAAATTACAAAAATAAATGGACATTAATAATATGCTTATCTTTAAATAATACAATTCAATAACAAATATATTCGAAAAAGCTTTATTGTCTAAAAGTTCATAAAAAGTTTGAATGCCAAAAGTGCCACATTGCATTGATCCTAGGACCCATTATTTCAGAGGCTCACATTCTACCACTGTTCTAAATCACACAGGATATGCAATATCCAAAAAATCCCATATGTATACAAGAAAGTAATATCCATATTGTATTCTGGAAGTGAGGATGTAAATCAATTTTGGCATGAGTCCATCACTATCAGGATAATGTAAAATATACTGTATAACATATGATATAGTTATATCTATAAAACAAAATCCATATTACATTGTGAAGATATGTCAATTTGGACAAAAATCCATCATTATTGGAGGGATGTAAAATATATTGTATAACACAAGGTACCATCATACACATACACATAAACAAACCTATATTGAACATAATCTGCACAGCTTAATATGTCTAAACATTATAATTAATTAATAATATACAATGAAGATTATAAGTGTACTATAGTTACCAGGAATGGTGTTAAGTGTATCTTAAGGCAGTTGCAGAGTACAGTAATATGAAATGACAAATGCCAAAAGTTAAATCAGTCAACATAACATGCCAACACTTCAATTCAAAAATTAAATTATTAGCCAACATCAAATTAAAAATTCACTAGCAAAGAAATATTTCTCATAAACAAAAAGAAAGGCCATTGGTAGTGAATTTTTAATTTTGGGTATTTGATTCTTTATAAAGAGAACTGTAGAGATTGCATTGTTTACTATCTTCATCAAAAATAAAAACGATAAAACAGAATTCAGTGAACATTTTATCTTTGCCTTTTAATTAGTTTTTTGTTGATGTTGTAAGTTTTACTATTTTTTTACTTTTACTTATTTTTAATCCTGCAACATGGAGCATGTATTAGACCTACTATGCTTGTTGACATTCATATCAACCTCCCGATAACTTTGCAATTCTTGCCAAAATAACATGCACAAGATCCTTGTACGTGTTCTTTTTTTTTTGGCCGAAGAAAGTTGTGTACAAGATCCGTGTACATGTTATTTTGATCAGATCACAAGATTACAAAGTTATCAATGGATTGATATGAATGTGAACAGTCACAGTAGGTCTAATATATGTTCTGGGTTGAAGCTTTAATACTGAAGTACCAAAACTTCTACATATGTAATCATTAATTCATGTAATTTCCACTATCTTATAAGTCTGGCAACCTAATTAAGTGGTAGTCATTTCTTTTGTTTATTGTTTGTAATTTTAATACTAATAAAGTGTTCGCACTGTGTATATACATTGCATTGGGTGTCTTGTTTTGCCACAGGAAAGTCATATAGTTCATAAACTAGTTTTAAGAGTCTCTACTTCTACCTAAACACTAAGTCTAAAAAAATATAGTAGTATGTGAGTTGGAATGAGTTGTGGTGGTGAAATCACTCTGATGGTGATTTTGCAGATATTAGCTCATCCTGACCATTACAATACAGGCAGTCTTTTAGCTGTAGTTTAAAGCATAGACTACAGTGGGCTGATCTAACATTAAAATTTTCGATATCATGGCAAGACCAGGGAAAATCTTAGAACTAGAATGACACAATACTCATTAATGTATTTAAAAAAATCTAAGATTAAATCTGAAGCTATTAATTCATTTGTCTTTCATAATCATAAAAAAAATGGCCATTTGTGATCCAAGTGTTGTCAAAATTATATGCAAAAAAAAGAAATGATAGCAAACCAAACGTAAAATAAAGGAGGTGTGGTTCATTACACAAAATGAATATGTAATGAACTAAAAATCAAATAGCACTCAAAGCAGCAAAAAATTAATGTTCTCAGTTGCCTAACCATGGATATAAAATAACAAATCTTTCTAAATTTTATATTTAAAATCTGTTTTAGTACGTTTAGATTAATATTTAGAATGACAGACTATCAAAGCATAATATTTCAATAAAATATAATCATGGCCTTTCGAATAAATTATATAATCATTTTGGATTATAAACTTTATTATTAATTGTATAGATAAAGCATTTGTTCTCTACAGTTTAAACAGATAACTGATGATAATATATTTTACCATTATCTTTTATTATTATCGAGTAACAAATTATTTAACAATTAACAAATGTCATTAATGAAAGTACAGCATTCATTACAAGTTGAACTCAAAATAGCCCATTAGTTAGACAAGACAATATATTTTCCACTTGAGATTTTCTACAAAAGAAAACACTTAATAGTTAGAGTTGTGACATATTGATTTCCAAAAGGCTTTTTAAACTATTAACTTTGATTGCAACATTGATCGGATAAATAAATTTAGATTATACGGAATAAAAGACAAAAAATTAAGAAACTTTTTAGATCATAGATAGATTTTTACGGCTTGAAGCTATTTTTGATTTTCAAGAGTATTTTTATAAAGATCTTTTTGAATTCATCAGCGATTCAAATATATTTAATATGTTCCTGATTATCATAATATTGGCGATTCCAAAGAAATTAAAATGGAATATCCTATATCAGTCATATTATTAATATTTATATTAGTTTTGGTTACTGAAGAAAAAAATTTACGGATAAGAAATTCTAAAACAATAATAATATCATAACAATGGCAAGTTCGATTGACATAACCAAGGTTTAATTTTTATTTTATTTTAAAAAACAAAACTAAAAGTTTCCAGAATAACATAATTGGCACTAAAGATAATGGAGGCTAAATTACAAAACAACATGAGAATGTAAATCAGTTTAAGTAACTTTGGTAGTTTCATAAGTAGAAAAGTGGACTTAGATATTGAGGTTTAACACAGACTCCGATATACTGCTGCTGCTTTTGCCAAGTTAAAAATAGAATATTTCATCACAAGGAAATAACTACTTCAACTAAATTAGCCATATATAGAGCTGTTTTAGTGTAATTTATTATGTGGAAATGGTTCAGCATAATATAAAGACATTAGAAAAGTTTCATTTAAGGATAATCGACAAAATTTTTAAAATACAGTGGGGTAAGACCATAAAACAAATCAATAAATTCTTCAGATTTCTGGATGTGATACTATTTAGTTCACTACTGTAAAGTCACAACTTTGTTGGAGTGGATATGTAAAATGAATGAGCGATGGAAGACTTCCTAAAAGGATGTTTCATAGTCAGCTAATTTTGATGGGAGAATTAAACCATGTCTATGATATAAATATTATCTTAAAGACATTCTAAAGAAATGGAAATATTAATAATTTCAATATTGCAGTGAATAGAATACATTAGAAAGCTATAATTAAAGCACATAATGTTGAAATATTTCAGAAAGAAAAGTGTTCTGCTGAAGAGATTAAAAGACGCCATTGTAAAATAATAAGAAAACAGAAAAATAGATCAGTATGTCCTATATGTAAAAGTATTTAGGTTTCATAGATTGATTTATATAAATTCATTTCTAAAGTAGTTTTTTTCTTTTTTCTTTATTTTTCTTTTTGGAGTTGGCATGGCCATACTAATTTGCTATTGGCTGTTTTTGTTGTTGTTGTTGTTGTTATTATTATTATTATTGTTGTTGTTGTTGTTGTTGTTATTATTATTATTATTATTATTATTATTATTATTATTATTATTATTATGACTTTTCAAAACATTTTGCTGATGTATATTCATCACATGATACAATATCTTCAAATATTGCATTATTTTGTAATTCTTCAACTGTTCATTGTATGATTGACCATATTTCTAAGGATGATGTTGTTATGGCTATTAAGCGACTTAAAATTCATTCTTGTTTGGGAAATGATAATATTCCTTCATTTATTTACAAAGGGATAGCTGAATTTATTGCAGTACCTCTTGCATTTATTTTTAATTTATCACTTAACTCTTGTGTTTTTCCTAATGTGCTTAAGTGTGCCAAAATGGTCCCAATTTTTAAGAATGGATCACTTGATTGTATTAATAACTATAGACCTATTTCTGTTTTACATACTATTGCTAGAATTTTTGAGAAGTGTGTTTATAATAAAATTATTTTAGATGTTAGTAAACTCATTTCTTCTTCACAGCATGGTTTTATACCTAATAGATCTGTAGAAACTAATTTGTTAACAATTTATGATCATATAGCTCATGCAATTGAAGACCAGCAGAGACTTGATGTTGTTTATTTTGATTTATCAAGAGCTTTTGATAAAGTAGACCACAGTATTCTTCTTCACAAATTATATCAAATGGGTTTTTCTACTAAGCTTGTTTATTGGTTTCAATCCTTTCTTCATGGTCATACTGCATACATTAAATTTAATAATACTATTTCATCTAATTTTAAATGTAATTTGGGGGTTCCTCAGGATAGTATTTTAGCACCTATGCTTTTTAACATTTATATGAATGACCTTAAGGATTGCTTAAAATCTTATCTTTTGTGCTATGCAGATGACTGCAAAATCTTTAGAAGAATCACATCTGTGTTTGATTGCACTCTTCTTCAAAATGATATAGATAATTTTAGTGCTTGGTGTGATCTAAATAATATGACTGTTAATTTCAGTAAATGTTCCTTAGTCTCGTATTCTAAAAAATCTGAAATTTTGCATTTTTCTTATTTTATTAATTCTCACAAAATTATTTCTGTTGAATCCCAAAAAGATTTGGGAGTTATATTTTCTAGTTCCTCATTTGGAAATGATTATTGGTAAGGCTTTAAAAATTATAGGTACTATTCTAAGGTTTGGTTATCATTTCAGTGGTGATACAAAATTTAAATTATTTTTATCATTGGTTCTTCCAATCATTGAATATTATTCAGTCATTTGGGATCCTAGCTCTAAACAGCGATGTAATTTATTACAATCAGTGTATAATAAGTTTTCTAAATATGTTTCTTTGGGAAATAAAACTGTTGTTCATCTTTCTTCTAGAAGACAATATAGAGATATTAAATATCTTTATAAACTTATTGATAAAATAGTTATTTTATCTAATACAATTTCTACTGTTATAATTAAATCTCATGTGCATGATACTCGGTCTGCTTGTTTGTTACATTAAAACTTGTCATTCCAATGTTCTTAGATTTTCTCATTTGTTTAGGCTACCATCTTTATATAATCAGATTTGTAGCAATATTAATTACTTCAATTTAGATTATAATCAATTTTGCAATGTTATTAAATTTAAATGTCAGATTTGATTGGTTTAACTTGATTTTGTTTTTATATATATTAAATTGTTTTTTTTTTATTTTGTTATGTGCTTTATATTTATCCCTTTTGTTTATTTGTTACTATTAATGTCTTAATAATAATTGTTTATATGCTGATATTTAATTTTACTTTAGATTTTTAAATGTGTTAATTATATTTTATTGAAATATGGCACATAATTATATTAATAATTTGTCATTTAAACTCATTTATGTATTTATATATTTGTTATGGTGCAATACTGTAATTGGCTTTATGCTGTAGTTTTGTACGGTAAATAAATGAATTGAATTGAATTATTATTATTATTATTATTATTATTATTATTATTCGCCGAGAGGTCATCACACTCGCCTTGCAAGCAAGTAGTTGGTTGCAGATGGGTGTGGGTTCGTGTCCCAGCTGATGCCATGACATATGAAAAAAAAATTAAGACCTTGTTAATTTACACAAATATAATTATAATTAGTAAGTCACTTTTTAAAAGGAAGACTTGTGAAATATTTGGATTATTGCTGCTGACTTTGTAGAGTTAACATGTGTTATTTGCCTCTCTGATTTTTGAATTCTATAATTCTTATTTGACTAAGTTTTTTTTCCTATTTGTGATGGTATTATTAAGTAGAGTTTGGAGATTTTATTGATCTTGTTTTGTATGTATTTTATTTTCTAATGGTTTTATATTTCAATTTTTATTTATTGATTTCTTTTAACTTATTTTTAAGTAGCCATTTTTTTTTTGATTTTTTAATCTTGTTTTAGAATATTTTTTTTTATCTTAGTTTTTTATCTTTGTTGGAATTTTTTTTTTAATTAATTGATTTATTTTATTCTTTTTGATTTTTTTTATCTTTACTTTAGATTCTTAATTATCTTACTTTTTAATCTCTGTTGGAATTTTAATTAGTTTTAATTTTATTTTTCGTTTGTTTGGTTTTAAAACTTAAGGTTTTTATTATTATGGATAAATGTAATTCTTGTCATTTAGCTCTTCCTTTTGGTGGAAATTTTATAACTTGTCTGGGTTGTAGTGGGAATGTTCATTTTAAATGTAGTACAGTAAGTGAAAAGACATTTAAAAATATGTCATCTACAAATAAAGCATTATGGAGGTGTAAAAATTGTAGAGCAGGAACTAATTTAAATTTGACTTTAAATAATGGATCTAGTTCTGATTCCTTATCTAATTCTTTAGATAATAATTCTAGTCTTGAATTACTTCAGCAGATGAATAGAAAACTTGATATGCTGCCTGTTTTACAGAATAATATTGATTCCTTATCTCAATCTTTTGCTAAACTTACTTTAGAACTTGAATTAGTTCAAAATAATATAAAAATATTGATTAGAGAATTTAATGAAATGAAAGAAAAAGTAAAAGCACAAGATTCTTTGTTATGCAATTTGCAAAAAGAAGTTTTTTATTTAAAACAGCAAAGATTAGAAAACAATATTGAAATTGTTGGTGTTGAATATGCTAATGATGAAAATTTATTTAATATTGTTGAAATTATAGCTAAAAAATTAGAATTGTCAGACTTGAATAAAAATTATATTAATTCTATTTATAGATTAAAATATGGAGGTAGTTTTAGGCCTGTAATAAAAGTTAATTTTGTTATTAAAATGGTAAGAGATTTATTCTTGTCAGGAGGTAAAAGAATTAAATTATATCTATCTGATGTTTTTCCTATTGCTACAGCTGATAAGTGTATATATTTGAATGAAGATTTGTTGCCTGAAAATAGGAAATTATTTTGGAAAGTTTGTTCAATGGCTAAAGAAAATAAGTATAGGTTTGTTTGGATTAAAGATGGGAAATTTTGGTTGAGGAAAGATACTGGGGATAGGGCTATTAGGATTGTTTCTGAATCAGATTTGTCTAATTTATGACATGGATTATCTTTTAAAAATATTGTTACAGAAAAAGATAATTTGGCTATTGAAAATTTTAAGATTTTTCATATAAATATTCGTAGAGTGAGGAAACACTTTGATGAGTTGTTAATTCTTTTACATTCACTTGATTATTCATTTGATATTATAATTTTGTCTGAGATCTGGATTAAGGAATGTGAAAAAGGAGGTGGAGTTCTGGATTAAGGAATGTGAAAAAGGAGGTGGAGTTTTAGTTTATTATAAATCAGTGCTTTGTGTGACTTCTATTGATGCAGTTTTTGATTCTTCTGAATGTCTTGTTTTAAATTTCATTTTAGGTTCAGAAAAATTAACACTTATTGCTCTGTATAGGTCTTGCAGTCATAAAGTTGAAAGCTTTAGTGATGAACTTGGTGATTTGCTTACTAAATTAAATGATAAATTTATTATTCTTGTTGGTGACTTGAACATTGATATTTCTGGTGAAATTTCTGTTGCTGCTCAACATTATTTAAATATGCTGTCACTTTTTGGATTTATTCAATGTTTATTTCATCCTACACATGTTACATCTTCATCATCTTCACTTATTGATCATGTCTTTGCTAGATGCCCTGAAAATATTCTTTTGAAAACATCTTTTTTTGGATTGGTGTCTTACAGATCACAGAGGAATTGTTGTTACTTTTAAAAAGAATTTTTCTCATAGTAAAAAGTGTTTTAAACTTTTATCTCATGATCGTTTGCAATCCTTAATTACTAAATATGATTGGAATTTAATCTTTGAGTTGAATGATGTAAATTGTGCATTTTCATTCTTTGTTGACAAGATGAAGGAGTTTATAGATTATTGTTCTTTTATAAAATATATAAAGAAGAAAGATCTGAAGAGACATGATTGGATTACAAATGAGTTAATATCAAAAGTTAACAGTAAGAATAAATTGTACAAGCTTTTCAAAAGGTTTCCTGCTAATGAAGATTTAAAAATTCAGCTAAAGATTCTTGATAAAGAAATAAAAAAAGATATAGTCAAAGCTAAATTGATTTTCTATTCTATTCAAATTGATTCTTTAAAATCAACTAAATTAAGCAACTTTTGGACTGTTGTTAAAAAATTTATTTTTAAAGAAGGATTTTCACAAATTTCTAGACTAAAGATTAATGAAATATCTATTGATGTTTTAAATAATTCAAACTAATAGCTGATCATTTCAATCAATATTTTGTACATAGTGTGGAATTGTTAATGAATAGTTTTGACAATAATTGCAGTTATCATGTTTTTCAATATGAGAAATCTATCCTGAATTCTTTTGTTTTTAAAGAGATTGAAGATTGTGAAATTTTAGATTCTCTTTATAAAATGAGACATAAAAAATGTATTGGTTTGGATTGTATTTCTGTAAAAATATTAATTGAAAATGTTTCCATTCTTTTACCAATTTTATCTTTTTTATTTAATTCTTCTATTGATTCAGGTATATTTCCAGATTGTTTAAAATCTGCTGTTGTTACACCTATTTTTAAGAGTGGAGATAGGGAATGTTTGGAAAACTACAGGCCAATTTCTATTTTATCAACATTGTCTCAAAATTTTGGAAATGTGTGTAAAAAACAGAATTGTTTTGTTTTTTCAAAAATATAATTTTGTTTCAAACAATCAATTTGGGTTTTTGCCAGGAAGATCTTCAAAACTGGCTTTATCTGAACATGTTTCAGTCATCATTGAATCTTTAGAAAAAGGTTACAAAACTATAAGCATTTATTTAGATTTGCGGAAAGCATTTGACTGTGTTCCACATGATATATTAATAATTAAGTTACACTATTGTGGCATAAGGAGCACTATGCTTGAATGGTTTAAATCTTATTTAAGTAATAGAAGCCAATTTGTAAAAATTAATAATTTTTTGAGTCATTCTGAAATAATTAGATATGGAGTTCCTCAAGGTTCAGTCCTGGGTCCATTGTTATTTACTGTTTATATTAATGATCTGCTTGATCTTTCTCTTCATTCTAACATTTTTTGTTTTGCAGATGATACTGCATTGGTTACTTCAGCAGTTTCATATAGTTTACTTGAGAAACTTGTGAATGAAGATTTATTTAAAATTACACAATGGATGAACAATAATAGATTACTGCTAAATATTAATAAGTGCAATTACATAATGTATTCTCTTAAAAATATTACAGAAAAAGACTTGTTAATTCAATTGCCTTATGTTAATAAAACATCTTGTCAGAAAATTACCAGGACTTCAACAATTTCTTACCTTGGCTTGGTTTTGGATGAGTATTTACATTGGGATAAACATATTCTTTGGCTTCAAGTAAAATTAAGAAAACTTAATTTTCTTTTTTATAGATTAAGAGATTGTTTGAATAAATCTGTCCTATTAAGTATATATAAACAAATTTTCGTAAGCAGACTTTCTTATGGTATAACATTATGGGGTGGCACTGCAGCATATTTTTTGAAGTCATTGCAAACACTACAAAATTTTACATTAAAAATTATTTTGTTTAAACCTTTGGATTTGCCAAGACTTGAATTATTTAAGTGTGCTGGAGTTTTAACTATTCATCAATTATTTTTAGTGAATATTTTGTGTTATTATATTAAATACAAAAAAATGAATAAAAATAATTCTTCATCAATAATGGTGACTAGATCAAGTGATTTTGATTTATTATTTGAACCAGTGTACTTTAAAACTCATTGCAGATATCAGAAATGTTATCTTGGTCCAAGATTTTATAATATTTTTATAAGAAACATTGGATTTAATGTTAATGACCTATCAAGGAAAACTTTGAGAAAATTCATTATGAACTGGATTATAATTGATGATAATCAAAAACTTATTTCTATTTAATTATTTTATTGTATATTAATGTTTTTTATTTTATTTGCATATGTATTTTTGTTAAGCTCCATGCGTGATTTATTTATCACAAGGAGATTATATGTTTAATAAATTAAATAATAATAATAATAATAATAATAATAATAATTATTATTATTATTATTATTATTATTATTATTATTAATAATAATAATAATAACAACATTCATATTTTTCATAATTGTAATTTGTTCATTAACCCCTTTGTGTATTTTTTCATATGGGATCTTAACTGATTTTGTCATCTTATTTCAAATAGAATGATTAGTTTTATAATATTAATAAACCAATAAGTTAATACACATGCACTTTGCAGATGTCACTATATAAATGAATACTCCCACTTTTTCAAACCCTAGATAAAGTCTTTAAGAAAATATAGAATGAATCCAGCTATATTTTCGACCCAACCATATATGTATGGGCAAATCTGAAGTGTTTGAAATGAAGAGCATGAAGTTATTAATTGATCACTTTAAATTACTTTTTTACTACGTAAATGAATGACACCAATGAAATTTCTAGAATTTATGTTATGTCATTCTTGTAATTAAACATATGTAAACAAGACATTTATTTTTTTTATATAGCGTGATGTTTTTATAATCTATAATATTAATAAGCCAATAAGCTAATACACATGCACTTTGCAGATATCACTATATAAATGAATACTCCCACTTTTTCAAACACAAGATAAAGTCTTTAAGTTTTGTAAGTTTACATTTGAGATGGAAGGGGGTGGTGGTTAGAACCATTACTTAAAATAATTAAAAATAAAATAATTTGTGAACATAACATATTAATGGAAGAATTTGCATTAATAAATAATCATCCCTAAAAATTATGTATGATTTGTTTATACAGACTTATCTAATTGGGATTTTTCAAACAAGTTTAATAGGTTTTTGTTAGTTATTCCAATATAGATAACTATCTAATAGCAGTTAGTAAATGTATATTTAATTTGTCCTAGCTGGAGAGTAAAGATGTAAAAAAACATTAACTGGGCAGATAAATGTAAGAACTGCATCTTAATTAAAAATTGATTGGTTCTCTCAGAGCTGCCTAAATAGCCAATCAGTGCATGTGTTTGTAGTGACATAGTTAGCTATTCACTACAAAAATTGTATGGTGCTAGCATATCTAAATCGTGAGTTATGACATAAAAATTGACACTGTGCTTAGTATCTTTGTAGGTTATCTTTGAAGCTCTCCCTGCCACCATAAAATATTACAACCCATTAGAAACAGTTCTGTGACTTATGGATCAATTGCAATATATAGCTTGAATCACTTCAAACATTTTCCAATTTAAATAAAATTTAATGTTCGCATGCTGTTCCATTGTGGGTTAAGATGTGAAGCATATTGTTAAACTTCATGTCATAATAATCATACCCACTAGTATCTTAAAATTTTTGCAGTAAGTAGCTAAATGATATCAATATGTAATATATGCATTGATTCAGATATGGCACTACAGTCAGCTTGTAAAAAAAAAAACGGATCACCTTTACACTGTGACACACTTTGTATGGACTATAAAAATAAGTTTATAAAGTGATTAAGCCTGCCACATTGATGAGAAGAATATCATATATTTATGGATGCCAAGTTCAACGAGGATATGTATTTGTTGCTATTACAGGTGCAAATATGTGAAGTATAAGTCAGATTAAAGATCCTCAAATTTTTCTATATAAAAAAAATAATAATCTTTTAACTTATATTAATAAAAAAGAAAAGAAAATCTTTTTTGTTATGAAACAGTTGTATTTTTTTTTAATCTTGAAAGGTAACATATAATGAGGTAATTAAAGAATAAAAAAAAGAAGTTTAAAAGGTTTTTTTTTTTTTATTACAAAAACTTTTCTTGTCTTGCGTTGTTAGCCGAGAGGTATCGCAACCGCCATGCAAGCAAGTAGTTGGTTGCAGACGGTTGTGGGTTCGCGTCCCGGCCGATGCTATGACACATGGAAAAAAAAAAAAAATTCCTTATTTCTTTTTCTTTTAGACTTTATATAGAATTTATATTACAGTTCATATATTAGATGAAATAAATAAACCTCTTTTATGAACTGAATACGGATATTATTATTTAAATGAATCAATAAATACCATCTATTGTAATGAAATATTGACTCACGAATTACGAAAAACCACACTTCAAGTATGTATCATAACACAAGATATCTACAGCATAAAATCTGATAATGGAGATATCTTCAGCATAAAATCTGATAATGGACTATCAAATATGAAATGGTAAAAAAAAAAAAAATCACATAAAATAACAGTGGTGCATATGTGTATTGTTAAAAAATAATATTTTAATTATATGCACATCCCTAGACAGAAGAAACGTATATTTAGGCACTATGTACTCTCTACGCACTACCACTAAGTCATAACATGCTCATAAGTTTATTTTCTTCACATACAGACTCATTTGGAAACACTAGTTTCTTTTGAGTTTTCCCAAATGCAAGTTCAAAATGTTAATCTATGATGGCGCACATATGTAGAAGAAATTTTAAATCAAGATTAAAAAATTAAGGCTATATTAATATAACAAAAATATTTATTCAATAGGAGTATTTAATTATGAAACAAGCTTGCAATATATACATATATAACAATACAAATATATATTTAAGTGACTTGTGTTTTTATTAAGTGATAGAATTAATTAACATTTTAATAAATATTATTTTATATATATATAATGAGTTATTTATCTAGCACTAGATAGATAAATAACTCATTATATATATTTAATATTACATCTAATATTTGTGTTTTTATTAAGTGACAGAATTAACATTTTTAATAAATATTATTTTATAAATAAATATATATAACAAGTTATTTATCTAGCACTAGATAAATAAATAACACATTATATATATTTAATATTATATCTAATACTGACATATTTAATATTACATCTAATACTGACACACGCAGTAAATTGTAAACAATTTCACAAACATCATTTATTAATATATTGTGAATAGAATTAAAAGTGATTAATTAAGACTTTCATGCTCTCATTTTTAAATGATTAAGATTTGCCCATATATATATAAATTTAGGTAAAAAACATAAGGTGGATTAATTCTATCTTTTCAAAGACTTTAACTTGTGTTTAGAAAGTGAGAGTATTTCTCAAGCATTATAAATTCATACAGTACGTGTCGGGGGGGTGATTCCGTAATGACTGCTACAAATAAATATTTGTATTTCAGGAAAATTTAATATATTTAATTTAATACTCAACATTACTGACAATAATCAACAATTGAACAAAATGTTTTTTTTTTTTTTAAATAATCAAAGCGCTTAATTTTTTGTATTACCCAGAGTTCTTTGTACTACATACTAAAGAAGTTTCTTGATTATTGCTATTCTAAAGAATTTTTTATTAGCTTGCTATTTTGTTCTTTGTTTTAGTTGAATATTTTTTTTTTGATTAACTTCTCACAAAGATAAAACTAAGGTTGGTTTTCAACACAATACATGTAGATTCAATTTACTGCTAGAAGTACAGAGAAAGGATTTCACCTTTTTAACATATGCACCTTACTGGCTTTTATAACAGCTCAACAATACTATGTTGATTACAGAGGAAGATGTTACTCTGTTCACTTTTACATTCATTTGTTACATACAATAACATTCGTGAAATCTTTTGGTTAACTACATGTTAATATTATGAATTAATAGAAATTATGTAATGTTCAAATTTATTTATTAAGAGCATAGATTGTATGAAATTAAAGAAAAAGCATTTCACCCTTTTAACATATGCGCCTTGTTGATTTTTATAATAGCTCAACAATGCTATGTTGATTATAGAGGAAACTCTGAAACCCAAACACAATATAGAGACTTTATAAAAATAAGAGCAGCCATCTTATCTTTAACATAAATTCTGATTTATATAGGCCAATCTGAAGCATCTTGGGTTGAAAGTGAAGATTGATAACTCTGCTCACTTTTATACTCATTATTTGGTGCTGATATAGTACGCACTCGGTGGCCATTTTGAATTTGGAAACACCCAAAAACACTGCTGGCACATGCAAGCGATAAATGTCATCGACTAGAAGCACTCATTTTTCAAAAACGTAAAACGCCTGAGGCACTGCAATTAAAAAAGGTGGTGGGGAGGGACTACACTTAAAAAAATGGCGGGAAAACGTCACATTAAATAGCCTAAGGTGCTACTACCCAAAAAAAAGGGCGGGAAAAGAAAAAGAAGTGAAACTTAAAAAATACTTTAAAATAAACCAAAAACGCTAATTTATATATATATAGTCATAATCAAACATTGCAATATTTACAAAAATCCGTTAGAATATAGCGATCACTAGAAAAATAATATAATGCTATAAATCAAACCTTACTTTAAAATAAACCAAAAACGCTAATTTATATATATAGTCATAATCAAACATTGCAATATTTACAAAAATCCGTTAAAATATAGCGATCACTAGCAATATTTACAAAAATCCGTTAAAATATAGCAATCACTAGAAAAATAATATAATGCTATAAATCAAACCTTACTTTGAAATAAACCAAAAACGCCAATTTATATATATAATCATAATCAAACATTACTTTAAAATAAACCAGAAAACGCTAATATATATAGTCATGATAATCAAATATTGCAATCGTAAATCTCAAAAGATTAACCCTATGTTAAAGCATTTTTAAAAAAAAAAAAATCGTAAATGGTATTTACAAAAACACGTTAAAATATAGCGATCATTAGAAAAATAATAAATGCTATTTTAAAAATATCAGTCCGGTCTATCAACGCTATATACTAAATCAGTATTATAATTTTAAAAAACAATATTTAAAAACTATAATGCTATAAATCAAACATTGAGTTGTAGCGTCACATTGAATAGCCAAAGGTTATACTATGGAAAAAAAAGGGCGGGAAAAGAAAAAGAGATGAAAATTAAAAAATACTTTAAAATAAACCAAAAACGCTAATTTATATATATATAGTCATAATCAAACATTGCAATATTTACAAAAATCCGTTAAAATATAGCGATCACTAGAAAAATAATATAATGCTATAAATCAAACCTTACTTTAAAATAAACCAAAAACGCTAATTTATATATATATAGTCATAATCAAACATTGCAATATTTACAAAAATCCGTTAAAATATAGCGATCACTAGAAAAATAATATAATGCTATAAATCAAACCTTACTTTAAAATAAACCAAAAACGCTAATTTATATATATAGTCATAATCAAACATTGCAATATTTACAAAAATCCGTTAAAATATAGCCATCACTAGAAAAAATCAAACATTACTTTGAAATAAACCAAAAACGCCAATTTATATATATAATCATAATCAAACATTACTTTAAAATAAACCAGAAAACGCTAATATATATAGTCATGATAATCAAATATTGCAATCGTAAATCTCAAAAGATTAACCCTATGTTAAAGCATTTTTTAAAAAAAAAAAATCGTAAATGGTATTTACAAAAACACGTTAAAATATAGCGATCATTAGAAAAATAATAAATGCTATTTTAAAAATATCAGTCCGGTCTATCAACGCTATATACTAAATCAGTATTATAATTTTAAAAAACAATATTTAAAAACTATAATGCTATAAATCAAACATTGAGTTGTAGCGTCACATTGAATAGCCAAAGGTTATACTATGGAAAAAAAAAGGGCGGGAAAAGAAAAAGAGATGAAAATTAAAAAATACTTTAAAATAAACCAAAAACGCTAATTTATATATATATAGTCATAATCAAACATTGCAATAGCATTTATTTAAATAATTTTTTACTAATATTTTAATAATTTAAAAAAAATTACCAGCTCTCGATCGGATGGATGGTCGTCCGCTCAGGCTAAATTTGGTTCTTTCTAGATCTCTTCATTACTGCAATACCACAAAACATCAAATTATACTTTTAAGATTTAGGTTTATTATTTTAAAGAAGACACCAGTAAAATTAATTTATTCAGGAAATATCGCAGCTTGATATGGCCTCTTTCAAATTTATTTTTAAAACTGTGTACTTGGGTCTGACACAAGGTATCTATGACGTAAGATAATTTCCAAGAATTATAGTTCGGATTGGGCCTTTGTCTTATTAAGATAAAAGAAAGTGTTAAGTTAAACTTTCAAATTTAAAAAAAAACAACAACTGTAAACCAGCTAATGGACTTTTATGCTTCAAGCCTAACATCGTTATGTATATAATCTTATAATAATGTATTTTGATGTATAATATGTGCGCACATCTAATATATAAATATATTTATTTATATATTAGATGTGCGCACATACATGTAAACATACGTTATTATACATCAAAGTACATTATTATAGGATTATACACGTGGTCTGGGATGGGTTTGAATTTGACAAACAGGCCTACTATGATACATAGAAGGTGAAACGGAATGATAGACAGAATTAGCAACAATAAGAAGTGTTAAAACTAAAATCTTACAAGTAATACATGTATCGGCACATATATATATATATGAGTACAAGTTGTGATGTATAATATGTTACAGTGCGATTATATTTTGAAATCATTAATTTATTATAACCAAAACCCCAATTTTTTTATAATAAATTTTAACCCTCTTTTGCATTTCATGACTAGTTAGGCTTGAGGCATAAAAGTCCATTAGAACTGTTTTACAGTTGTTGTTTTTTTAAATTTGAAAGTCTAACTTAACACTTTCTTTTATCTTAGTAAGACAAAGCCCCCATCCCGAACTATAATTCTTGGAAATTATCTTACGTCATACATACCGACCCAAGTAGACAGTTTTAAAAATAAATTTGAAAGAGGCCATATCAAGCTGCGATATTTCCTGAATAAATTAATTTTACTGGTGTCTTCTTTAAAATAATAAACCTAAATCTTAAAAGTATAATTTGATGTTTTGTGGTATTGCAGTAATGAAGAGATCTAGAAAGAACCAAATTTAGCCTGAGCGGACGACCATCCATCCGATCGAGAGCTGGTAATTTTTTTTAAATTATTAAAATATTAGTAAAAAATTATTTAAATAAATGCTATTGCAATGTTTGATTATGACTATATATATATATAAATTAGCGTTTTTGGTTTATTTTAAAGTATTTTTTAATTTTCATCTCTTTTTCTTTTCCCGCTCTTTTTTTCCATAGTATAACCTTTGACTATTCAATGTGACGTTACAACTCAATGTTTGATTTATAGCATTATAGTTTTTAAATATTGTTTTTTAAAATTATAATACTGATTTAGTATATAGCGTTGATAGACCGGACTGATATTTTTAAAATAGCATTTATTATTTTTCTAATGATCGCTATATTTTAACGTGTTTTTGTAAATACCATTTACGATTTTTTTTTTAAAAAAAATGCTTTAACATAGGGTTAATCTTTTGAGATTTACGATTGCAATATTTGATTATCATGACTATATATATTAGCGTTTTCTGGTTTATTTTAAAGTAATGTTTGATTATGATTATATATATAAATTGGCGTTTTTGGTTTATTTCAAAGTAATGTTTGATTTTTTCTAGTGGTGGCTATATTTTAACGGATTTTTGTAAATATTGCAATGTTTGATTATGACTATATATATAAATTAGCGTTTTTGGTTTATTTTAAAGTATTTTTTAATTTTCATCTCTTTTTCTTTTCCCGCCCTTTTTTTTCCATAGTATAACCTTTGGCTATTCAATGTAATGCTACAACTCAATGTTTGATTTATAGCATTATAGTTTTTAAATATTGTTTTTTAAAATTATAATACTGATTTAGTATATAGCGTTGATAGACCGGACTGATATTTTTAAAATAGCATTTATTATTTTTCTAATGATCGCTATATTTTAACGTGTTTTTGTAAATACCATTTACGATTTTTTTTTTTAAAAAAATGCTTTAACATAGGGTTAATCTTTTGAGATTTACGATTGCAATATTTGATTATCATGACTATATATATTAGCGTTTTCTGGTTTATTTTAAAGTAATGTTTGATTATGATTATATATATAAATTGGCGTTTTTGGTTTATTTCAAAGTAATGTTTGATTTTTTCTAGTGGTGGCTATATTTTAACGGATTTTTGTAAATATTGCAATGTTTGATTATGACTATATATATAAATTAGCGTTTTTGGTTTATTTTAAAGTATTTTTTAATTTTCATCTCTTTTTCTTTTCCCGCCCTTTTTTTCCATAGTATAACCTTTGGCTATTCAATGTAACGCTACAACTCAATGTTTGATTTATAGCATTATAGTTTTTAAATATTGTTTTTTAAAATTATAATACTGATTTAGTATATAGCGTTGATAGACCGGACTGATATTTTTAAAATAGCATTTATTATTTTTCTAATGATCGCTATATTTTAACGTGTTTTGGTAAATACCATTTACGATTTTTTTTTTTAAAAAATGCTTTAACATAGGGTTAATCTTTTGAGATTTACGATTGCAATATTTGATTATCATGACTATATATATTAGCGTTTTCTGGTTTATTTTAAAGTAATGTTTGATTATGATTATATATATAAATTGGCGTTTTTGGTTTATTCAAAGTAATGTTTGATTTTTTCTAGTGGTGGCTATATTTTAACGGATTTTTGTAAATATTGCAATGTTTGATTATGACTATATATATAAATTAGCGTTTTTGGTTTATTTTAAAGTAAGGTTTGATTTATAGCATTATATTATTTTTCTAGTGATCGCTATATTCTAACGGATTTTTGTAAATATTGCAATGTTTGATTATGACTATATATATAAATTAGTGTTTTTGTTTTATTTTAAAGTAAGGTTTGATTTATAGCATTATATTATTTTTCTAGTGATCGCTATATTCTAACGGATTTTTGTAAATATTGCAATGTTTGATTATGACTATATATATATAAATTAGCGTTTTTGGTTTATTTTAAAGTATTTTTTAATTTTCACTTCTTTTTCTTTTCCCGCCCTTTTTTTTTTTGGGTAGTAGCACCTTAGGCTATTTAATGTGACGTTTTCCCGCCATTTTTTTAAGTGTTGTCCCTCCCCACCACCTTTTTTAATTGCAGTGCCTCAGGCGTTTTACGTTTTTGAAAAATGAGTGTTTCTAGTCGATGACATTTATCGCTTGCATGTGCCAGCAGTGTTTTTGGGTATTTCCAAATTCAAAATGGCCGCCGAGCGCGTACTATATCAGCACCCATTATTTTTTATGTACATTAAACAGTGAATTGAAAGATCTCATGAATGTTAATAAATGTAAGAAAGTAATGGGTGTAAAAGTGAACAGAGTAACAGATTGGCCTAAATAAATCAGAATTTAGGTTAAAGATAAAGATGGCTGCTGTTATCTTTATAAAGTTTCTATTTTGTGTTTGGGTTTGAGTTTCCTCTGTAATCAACACAGCATCATTAAGCTATTATAAAAATCAATAAAGTGCATGTGTTAAAAAGATGAAATCCTTTCTCTTTAATTTCATATGATCTATGCAATAAATAAATTTGAATATTGCTAAAAATACAGTAAATTCTTTGGACTTTGAAATCAAGCAATGTTATCCATGCTCAGGGTGTGAACTCCATTCTTCAGTTGCTTTTCTTAAATCAGGAGTTCCCAATAAGGCACGCACACCCTATGGGGGGGGTGATTTTTAATGAGGGCAATTTGAGAATGAGTTATTAACAGCAAATTTTTTTTTGAGTCAGTGAATTTGAAAGCCTGTGAAATGTTCTTATATTTTATTACATGTAAATTAAGCTAAGAATGTTATTTTTTTTAATTTCTCTCTTCCCCACCATATATTTAGATAAACTTTATTCATTACCCTCTCCATTATTATTTGGAGCCAGTTAAATGAACTTCATTGTACTTCAACTATCTTTTCATTAATTTTAGACTTCCTCCATGTGAATAGGAATTCACTTTTTGAATAATAAGAATTATATGTCACAGATGAGGGTGGGGGCATCAGGATTTTAGAATGCTTAGGTGAGGCATGGTCAAAAAAGATTGAGAATCAGTCCTAAAATACTTAGTAGAATTTGAAATGAGATTTTGCTTTGAGGTCTTCTTTTATGTCACTTGAAACAATAGTTAGCTGGGGGGAAACTCTTGAAACAATTATCTTAAAAATTCTCCCTCTTCCTATAATATTTTAGTTTGAAATTGTCATCTCCAAAACAAATCATAAAAATGACAAACTTGTTATAACTTTTAATTTCTAATCACTTTTCTAACTAAAAAGTAAATCATGTTTTGGAGTTGACATTATTAAAAAAATTTACTTGCATATTTCAAATCAAAATTAAGTTTTAAAGAATGGGAATATAACTCTTTCAATTTGTGAGGAGAGTGCCTCTGTATGTATAAAGGCTTGCTGCACCTTCATAATATTAAATTTATCTTCTTTAAATAATTGTGTGGTTAATCATTCAAAAGATCAGGATATCAGAACCCTTAAGCAGCAGATTGAGAACGAGTATTCCATTCAACTGAACAAACATATTTTTCTCAGACTTGAATCAATTAGGTAACTAGAATTTTTTGAGGTTCATAATTCTGTCACTATGCTAAAATGAACAGCATAAATATGCTTACCTTAAATACTTTTTTAGTTTATATATTATATGTATATGTACAAATAAATTAATCCAAAATATGTGAATTTGAAATTTTCTACTTTTAAACATTTTTAAGTAATTATAGCATAGATAAAGATTACATTTTCATAACTAGTTCATTAATAAAAAGATCAAGTATTAAAAATGAAGTCAAATATGTTTCCTTATATGCTATATAAATACCTTCATCTTTCTTACTGCATTACCAAATCCATATAATATTAATATCATCTATATTCTTTATTACTTTTTACAATTCTATAAGAAGAAGT
Organism: Epiperipatus broadwayi; assembly: GCA_028023455.1. NCBI lineage: Eukaryota > Metazoa > Onychophora > Udeonychophora > Euonychophora > Peripatidae > Epiperipatus > Epiperipatus broadwayi. The sequence continues at coordinate 13,411,748 of JAQFVV010012394.1, read as the reverse complement.
TCTGAAGAAGATTGCTGGAGTAATCGAAACTGTCAATAGTGGGGTTGTAAAAAAGCATTGTAAAAAATAATAAAGAACATAAATGATGTTAATATTATATAAATACCTGTAATGTATATTAATTTTAAACTGTGCACAACAAATTGAAACCCAAAAATTTGTAATTCTATGTGAAAAGTTTATTTTTAAAACAAATGACAACAGAAAATGGAAGCTAATATCCAGTCATGACAGAGTAAAAAATATACATAAAGAAGTACAATTTCTGAAACATATTCTTTCAAAAAGATCAAGTCAGTTATCCATCACTTATTCTCAATTTCATAAAAAATATAAAAATAAAAAATTTGCAATTCTATTCTAAATATTCATCCTCTAAATATCAACAGCAAAAAACAATGGTGAATTATTCTAATATCTAATTACTTTTACATCAGCAAATCAATCTAAAAACATCCATTGTTGAATTTTTATCATATATCCAATTTTTTTTCATATAATAAATGTAAAACACACACACATTGAAGCAGTCAAATCTGTTGCATATATTTTGCTTCACTGTCTAGTGATGTTTGAAACCTTCAAACAGGAGTTCGAACTCAGTTGCGTAGTAATAAATCACTAGGGAGTGAAGGTATACAGATGCACGTGATTGTTTACCTTTTGTAGTTAAGCTTTACTCTCATTGAATAACGTCAATTTAGTTATAAAATATATCAATTTCTATCACGGTAAATAATCATGCATATGTGTGTGTGTAACAGATAAACATTATAATAATGTTATTAAATGCGTTCAGATTACATATATATTTTTATTCGTGTATTTTTGTTTGAGAGGAGTTTCGAGAGAGTAACGTAAAAATAGGCAAACAAAAGGTGTGCCTTATTTTAATTTAAGAAAAGATTTTTTTTTTTATTGACATAGGTTTACTTTGAAAAATTCACGTTATATAACATTTATCCTGCGGGTCTATTTTCAGCTCAAAATAGACTAAAAACAGCTCTCTCGAACTTTTATCTCGTTCATATTTTAAAATTAGAGGTATCACAGTTGACCATTAGCGAACATCTGGGGATTACCAGAGGCAGTCAAAATGGGTATAAATACAGCCACACTTTCTAGCTAAAAGACTCTGCATTTGATTTCTAAAAGAGGTTATAGGACGAATCTATGTCACTCAAAATTTCAACATGAATAGTGAGTAGAAAGAAAGTTTGCTTCCCCGGTCTTTCTAAGAATAGATCCATGCTAATGTACTCATAAGCCATCGCCTCATAAATACTGCCAAAATGAACTCTCAAATACACTAGGAATGGATGTTAGCCACTATATTCCCAAAATTATGCCGAATTGACTGTATTTCTCCAAAATGAAATCAACATGTGCGTACACGGCCATCAAATTGTCAAACAGAAAGGTAATTCCCTGCCACCATCTGAACTCTAAAACTTGCATCTAAATATTTTTTATATATATTCTTAAACTGTACAATTCAACCTCCAACTATGTAAAGTTATTTTGTTTAAATTATATCTTTGTAATATTTCCATTTTGTAGTCTTTCTTTTCATTAAAATGTAATCTGCTTATTTTCTCAATCGGTAATGCCAAGCCGATTATTAACTGCTTAAATAATGACTTTCTTTTAGCATTAATCTATAAATTTTATTATTTGATTTTCTAAATGCGATTGCTGGGTTTTCACTCTTACTGTCTTATTATTTTTAAATGTGGCAAAGTTTAATTTGATATTATGTTAATCATACCCATTTTAATATGCTAATAATTCAATCTGGTGAATCAACCTTATCTTATTTTACTATTCCACCATTTTGGAATTTTAAGTCGTAAACGTAAGCTTTCTTACTAAATTATAAAAAAATTCGCCCGGTTAAAAAATATTCCTAAATTGTTTTTATCAAGTTATATCATGCTATCCGTTATCATTTCAATGATATCATTTACTATTATTTCACGCTATTGATTTAGTATTAAGTAAATTTCGTATTGAATAAATTAAGGTTCATGTCCTTACCTTTAGCTGCTGATTTAGTATATAATTAGCCCGTCATCTAATGATAATTTAATTAAATATTTTTTTGTATTGATACGAAGGGAATCCTAACTTTCATTTTTTATTATTAATATTCTAAATAATCTTTTAGGCAAATTGTGTGCCCTTTGGGATTGCTTATATCTTATAATTTCATTACGCTAGGCTTACTTACTTTCTAAGGCCATAATAAATCAGTGTTAATACAGACCTGAAAGCCTCGGCGTTGCGTATCGATGATAATGTTCATAATATAAATGTTGCTTTGTCCAACTTTCCTTCATTTCCTGAATATTTAAAGCACATTTCTCAGTGGAGTGTGGAGGCCCCGACTCCAAAGGTTGTGTTTGGTTGCAGTAGGCTCTATTATGGGTTAACATTCGGAATCCACAAAACCATAGTATCTTGCCAACCATGTCTTCAGATGCCATCTGTCACAAGTGCAGATGAGCTCACATATTTGTTATAAAGTTGATGAAGCTTCTCGTCCTTCCTGACGTTATCATTCGGTCTGCATGCTATCATTTATATTTCCTCATCCATTTCTTTGTCTGTAAGTCGTAATGCTATGATTTCTTAAGCCATCCCAAGCTTCCATGTTATAATATAAATTTAGCTAGCCCTATTATGTGTCATAGCATATTTGAGCTATCCACCCTCTCGTTAAACCGCCCTTAAATACATTGAGAACTAACCCCTTATAAAGCCTATAAAAATCAAATCATGTGACTGAATGTGGAGATGGCTGTGCTCTTTTCTATTCAAATGTAAATCATAAGTGTTGAATACATTTTATAATTTCAAATCTGTCGTTAATATAATTGCGATAAAATCAACGTATAATTATGGAAATTCGATAGATTATTTGTTATTTAAATTATCACGTTGGTCATAAAAGAAGCCCCACGTTTAATTATTGTAAACCGTTAGATCATTCGTTATTTAATTTATCATAGCGTTCATAATAGAAGCCCCATAAATCTGATATCTTAATTAGCATATTAAGCCGCATTGTTTTGATTAATTACTGTTTTCATTAATATGTGTATTTGGTATTTGCATATCCATCAATCCTTAAGTCATGTTGCTAAGGTCAGTATGGAATGCACAAGTAAATATTATGTAAAATCCAGATAGTATTCATTATGTATAAACAAACTCATAGCATATTTAATCCTTTATATCCATTTGCTTATATACAAATTTAACCACATTATTAATATTGTTATAAATAAATTCATCTTTAATAATTTATTCTTTGGAGATTTTCATTCATTCATGCAGGTACATCTGTTGTTATATTGCATCATCCTTTAGTTAATCCATAGATCTCTTGTGTCTCTGCTGACGCTCTGGGATAGGAATTGTTAGAAATTTCGTTTGTTATTGTCAGAAGTGTTGTTCGTAATGTTATAGAATTAGGAAATGGGCAATAGGGTGGAGTTCATGAGTATTCCTGACCTGTGTATCTCGCATATGATTGAACTCTAGGTACTTTTGCTTAGATGCTAGCTCTTGTTAGATGAACATACAATTCTGACTGGTACAATATATATATATCGCATTACATATTTTTCATTTAGAAATAAATAATTAGATTTATTAAATAAGAAATAAAATAAAATAAACAAGAATAGTCAAAAAGTTATAATTAATTAAGGAGTGGTTTTAAAACAGTTTTTAAAGTAAAATAAAAAGATTGCATTATATTCTTTTTTAAAAAAGAGAGAGAGAGAACAGGGTAGGGAAAAGTTTATAAACTTTTTTTTAAAATAAGTCAATAGGGAAAGTTAGAAATAAACATTTAAAAGATCCTCCTTTTATAAATTGTTATAAATTAAAATAAGCAAATGTGAAAGTAGAATAAAAATAAATTGGTAAAAGTTTTGGAATGCAATTAGTTTAAAAGATTTATGATTGATAATGATATTGAAATTGTATTAATTAAAAGACTATGTAAACTATTGATGAGATAATAGATTAATCTAAGCAAAAGATTAGATTAAAGCAAATGTAAAAATTAATTAAGAAAAAACAGACTTAAGATCAAAATTAAAAATAATGATAAGAAATTAAAACAGTGGGAGAGAAAAAAGTATATAAAGTCACTCTCTTTATTGTTATTCAGTCGGGACTGCAATCTGCTAGATCATTCTGCTCTTCAATCTGTAATTCAATTTGGTTTGAGTTCAGTTCAAGTCTGGACTGCCTTTTGTGATTCAAGTTATTCCATTTGTCAACTTGTTATTAGTCCAGTCTGGAATTTGTCAGAGTTCCGATCTTGAGTTTGTAAATCATTCCAATCTTCATTGCATTATACATTGCTGCAGATATTCAGAAATTATAGCACAATAGTAAATTAGTCATTACTACTGCAGTCAACATTAATGCAGAAGCTGCAGAAGCCATAAAAGTCCAACAGGGCTTCATGCCAGAGCCCTCAGCTATCAACTATCCCACCTGAATCAATACATGGAGCCAATGCCAAGATTGTGAAGTAGAAGCTGCCATATACTCCCCCCTTTCTCTTTCTGAGGAAAGCCATGAAGCCATCAATGGAGAAACAAAAGGCCAACCGGTTGGAAAATAAAACAAATGAAAACAGATAAAAATACTTTTAAATATATGCTGATCACAGTCTAGTCTCTTAATTTTAAATGAAATAAATTTTAACAAAGGACTATCATAATTTTAGCCTGAAAGTAATCATTTATATATTTATGTAAAATATAATGTTATTTTATATTATATTAGATATGTGTGTGTTTGCTTAAGTATTATTTGGTCTATTTGCTCTCTCTCTCTTGTTACTGAGTCACTATTAATTTAAGAGTAGTTATTTTTATGTGTTAAGTAAATGTGGAGGACCCTGATTAAGAGTATGAGCAAGCCATGGGATATTTCAAGTGCTAGATTGTGTGCCTATCATCCAAAGCATGCTGTCTATATATCCTATGGTTGGCTGGTGCATGAGGTTGATCCTCAAAACAAACAAAATGCTTCAGATGGCAGGGGTTTGAATCCAGAAGTCAAGAGGGGCCATGGTCTGAAAATGTGATCATGTTATCCTTTGCATAGCTTGACATGATTATGAGTATCACTAATGACTATGCGATCAATGGTATTCTCCCCTTTGCTTGAAGGGTCGTATTTTAAAAGGTATTTAAACCTATAAGAATACTCTCTTTCAATGGACTCAGTTTAGTATATTCTAATGAACTTCGTTTTAAATTAACTGTGTCTTCTATTCTTTAGTTAGGTTGATTACAACCAACAAAACATCACATGACTTTCTCAGTTTAATTTTAATATGCTTGGATTTATATTGTGTGAGTCATTAGCCATTTTTTAAGTATGTGTAATCATACTTGCAAGAGTAGAAAGTAATACGACTACAATAAAAGACTTTATCACAATTTCTAAACTAATTAAGAAAAATCGATTAATTATATGTTTTAGAAAAATAACATTGTGGAGTACTGATTTGGAATTTTAGATATTCAGTTCAATGTATATTTATAAGGTCTTTTACATAAACTGACATAAAGTTTATATTAAAATCAGTGACCGGTGATTAAATTTTTTTTGTAATGCTTGAATAAATTTGATTCTCTAGCATATAATTACACATGAATATGATGAGTGTTATAAACAAAAGATTTACATTTAAGTTTATAATTTAATAATTAAATCTGTTGAACTCACAATGTATCTCCATTTTTTTCTTTTTTTTTAAGTGTCATAGCATCGGCCGGGACGTGAACCCGCAACCCGGGCAACTGCCTGCAAGTGCAATGCTGTCGCGCTGACCCCTCGACCACCAATGCAAGACATGTATCTCATTTTTAACTAGTAAAATTTATTTTTTGGTTGAAACACCTTGAAGGCTAATGCCAGGTATTTTTTATGTCATCAACGCCAGATGACCTTCTTATTTCTTTATCTTCTTGTGATTAAGTTAGAATTTAATAGCTTGTTCTTTAGGTCATACATAAGTGGTTGCATAACATTGAACAATGAGAGGCCATAACAAGTGGTTCTTAAGCAGGTTAAAATATAAACAAATGATTATATTTATATAAACGAAATCATTATACATATTTTTGTTTTGTTTCATTTGATTTTTAATTTATTTTTATTTTTCAAAAATATTTTATTTATATTATTCTATATAATTTAATGTATATCTATGAAATATGTATACATCAACAAAGAAGTTTAAGTTAAAACTATAACATTTATTTCTCTCATTTCTTAAAAATAAATTTTATTACATCATATTGTTCTATAATCTGATTGTATTATAACTATTATATTATTAATAATTAAAAAATAAATAAATTTTATAAAACAAGTAAAACAGACGCCAGTGACAAAATTGCATATGATATCACACTGCACAAAGATTGACGGTAAACTATGTATTCAATATTCATAGAAATAGAACCCCTTCCTCACTAATTTACACTGTTTCATATTACTGTTGTATTTTTTTTAGACAATGTTACCCATGTATGGAATTCAGACTAATCCAGAGAAACATTACCTTTTCAAAAATATTTCAACAAACATCTGCTCAAATGGATTATTCCAAACAAATGTTGTCTTTTAGTAAATATTTCAACAAATATCTATCCAATCTAGACTACTATCGTCAAGCCTTACCTTCTAGAATCTAGATAATAAGGAGATGCTGTTTGATAGGTCTTTGGATTGGTTCTTCTTTATCCTTGGTCTACTGGATGGATAATGGATTAGCTATAAATCAGCTATCCAAAACAAAAAAATTTTAAACCTAATAATCTAAAAAAATGTCAAGGTTCACCTAGCCCAGACTTGTAGATATGCCAACATATATATTAGAGGTTTGTCTTGCATAAAACACATCTGCAATACATAAAACTATAGTAGAAGAATCAGTGTATTTAAATAATATCTACCAATTTATCATTAAGGTCTTTATGAACAATTAGATTTAGAATTACAATATCCCCAAATCCTCAAGAAACTAATAAAGAAGAAAAAAGTAAGGTCTAATCTTACTTTCTTTTGATATGCAAAAAGCGAGTGTTAGAATTAGACTGAAATTCAACTTAGGGAAAATAAACAAGGATTTTACATTTTAAAGAAATGGTCATTTTGCCAAAATTTGCTGTTTCATCCATGCTATTGCACAACTTAATAAAATTCATAAATTTGGAGGAACTCTGTACCCTTCATTCTATCATGATAGGTATGATGGGTTTTTTTTGGCCGGAAAAGATCTCAGATTTGAATACAGTGCATATGCAACTAGCATAAATTAAACATTTTATCCAAGTTTCAAACTGAAAAATATATCAAAAATATTTCTAGTGAACAAATTTTTGACTTCAAACCAAGATTAAATCGACATTGCAGACATAAGAAATATTAAGGTTAATTCTTGGATCCTTATAATAACTGTTGAGATGTTCTTAACAATTTATATGATAGAGCTGCCACCTACATCTTTCTTTTCAAAGAGATATCCAGTATTAAAAACATATCAAAGTTTCTGCATTTTATCTTGTCAAATCCATATAATACCAAGAAATACAGATTAGGTTACAACAATTTTAGCAGAGGTGAATGTTTGATGCATTGAGTATTTGAAACAGCACAAAAAACTATTAATGTCAGTCAACTTTGATTGCTATTTCCCAATGGAAACTGTCTTAAAAAATTGTCTACACAAACATGAACTAACATGCACACACAAACAAATTATACAGTTTTTGGACAACAGTAAATGTTCAAACAATTACTCCAAATTCAACTACCACAACAACAATCAGCTCATATTTCTATAGAGAAAGTCATAGATCAACCAAATCCAGCCATGAACCATAAATTTCTGTCTAATTCTGAAAATTTTAACTTATAAATAAAGATTTGAAAATAACATAGAAACGAAGTCAAGTTATTGTTAAATTTAAATGGTGGTAAACCATAGTTTCTGTTTGGCAGCACCAAAGTTCCCCAAATACCTAATTACATTGAGCTAATGAACCTGCTTAAAATGTATTTGACAGCCAGGAAAAAAGCCCCCATTATTTAACATGTTCTTATTACAATATCAAATTAAGCAACTGTCAATTTCATATTTTGTTCAATGTTACAAGCAGATTTGGGAAATTGCAAATTCAAGTACTTATGTTAATGTAAAGCATCGATAGACATTTATCCAAGAACAATTCATTCAAAACATCAAAAATGATACTATCAGAAAACAATTGTTGCAAAATGATCCAGAAAGTTTGAATTTTCAAGATATCATAACCAAGGCTATAACACTGCTAAACATCAAGAGCCAAGGAATTAGAATGAGTTTTCAACAATGCTGTCTGCAGACATTAATAAAGTAGCCCATTGAGCACCATATCTGTATTTATATTCATTCCACATAAGTCATTAAAAACAAAAAAATTGAGAATAGAGTTCACTGAGAAAACCAAATTAAACAAAATCATGGCTTAATTATATTTCTTTGAGCACTGACAGCTTTTGTCTATGCTGTGGAAGAAACAACCATCTTTCAAAAGACTGTCAAAATTAATACATCAAAATTGAAATGCATGAAAAGACATAAAAATGGTCACATGACGAAAGTATGCATCAAGTCACATCAAATCAAAGCAAAAGAATCAATCATCAATCTATCTTGTACACAATAATGACAACTCAAAATCTTGTGGTGCTCAACATACTTTCAACAAACACAAGAACTAACATTCCTCAGTTAATGATAATGAATATTACTTTATTATTGTCAGCATTGAGTTATCCTGTGAATTTCAAAATGACACTAGCTCAGGGTACATATTTTTTGCCTTGGAATCAAGTTCCATATCTTAACCTTAAAAATTTCACTGCTGCCAACAAATATCCATTTTTCATCTTATACACAAGATGTTTTCATACCAGATGACGCTCACATCAATCCTTACAATGAGTTATCAATCAGAGATGAAGTTTTCATTCTACCAGATGCCTATTGGTCTTTATGGGGTCAAGTATGGATCTGAAGCCTCCACATTAATCTGCAAGATATTGACAATAAAAAAAAAACTCATGGCATGTCACAACTCAGTCAAAGAATCTAGAAGAAATTATGACAAATATACAGGCATATTTGAGGAAAAAATTGGTGGGGTGCCACATCTCTGAAATTAAAGGACACTGATTTTTCAAGAATGTGAACTCCCATATGCACTGGCTAAACATGTAAAAGTGAGAATTGTTTTTTCTTGAAGAAGCTAGAATCATACTGACAAAACAAGCAAAACTCTTCATACAGTAGTGCCACTCAGTGCCAACCAGAGTAATCAATGGATGCCAGAAGGCTTGTGCATAAAATCCTCATCTAGTGCCTACTCATCAGACAACTGTATGGAGAGTTTTTCCTGTTTTAATAACAGTTATGTGCTAGTATAAGAAATTGTGATCATGTGATCATATTGACAAGTGAATCAAGTAACAGGAAACATCTTTATTTGTTATTACAAAACCAGATAGTGAGGTAAACTTTTGCATTATTTACAATGAGTAACAGTGAATGCCTAATATAATTCTACTATTATATATAAAAAATTGATGAAATTCTTAGCAATCTAAGAAACTGCCATTTTTTTGTCACCTGAACTTATTCAAAGTCCACCTACATTTATATGTGATTTACAAATCAGGTGAAATACAAATCATTTCAATTCATTAAGAAACATATAAAATGCACTGTATATCATTCAGTATCAAGTTAGTTCCATCTGAATTCAATCAAATAAATAATCAAATTCTGTGAGATATTCTAAAAATGAGTTGTACTTTGATATATAAAACATGGCGCAATGAAAAAAGACTGCCCATAAAATCTATAAAAGTACTTTGATCAACTGTGAAAGTATCTAAATAAAAAGAAATGCTCATTATTCCAAAATCTTATGGATATACATGGGCATGTTACCGTGGTATTTAAAGTGATTCATATTTTCAAATTGTTATCTTTCCAAGATAAAACATTTGTGAAGATTTTTTCTTCCATCACTGATTGGTAAAGGACAGTAGGAATGAGAAAAATTTGAAACCAGTGTAATGGCATAAGACTGATAAAATGATTAAAACAGAAAAGCATAATTGAAATATTATGGAGATAAAAACAATTAAAATAAAATAGTGTACAAAACATTGAAATCCAAAGTCAAAAGAGAAATAATAAGAAAAAAGAATGAAACATAGAAAATGTAAATATACAGTAATAAGATGATACAAAAAGCAATCTGGTTTGAAAATATATTTGCATGAATATTGATCAAGCTCACCATAAATGTATATGCACATAATTGGATTTTTTTTTTTAAATGAAGAAAATATTTTAAAAAATGATTTCAAGAGAATTTGCCAATGTTAATACAAACATAAAAAAAAAAAAGAAAAAAAACTACCTACTTTCATTTAGTTGAACTGTAGAAAACTAAAATTTAAAAAAATTCTATGGATATAGATCAATACAACCAGAAATGATTAAGTGAGATTTTCCTGAACAGGTTGTGGTACTAATCTGCATTCCATTTTACAAATGTTATTCCAATTCAAGCCATGCACTTATGAATTGCTACTGCTTCCTAATTTGAAAGACATAGATCATAAAAATAATTTAATATTTTGCCTTTTAATAATATTATTAACAATATGCTATGGTATAGTCTTAATAAAAAATCAGGATTCAATTTACATTCATGAATATAGATACTAACATTATTAATCTACTGTGAATGCTGTTTCAAAATCGATTCTTAATTTAAGTTCACAAAAATGTTTTATGTGGACTGAAAATATTTTGAATAATTAGCTTCTTAACAATATTACTAACACATAAGGTAGTTTTATACAGATAACATCATGTATCATAAAGTTTCTCATTAACTATGAAAGTTTGCTCTTCATCTGAACAAAAAGAAATGTTCATTATTCAAAAAACATATGAAACTATTTGGAAACGTTATCAAAATATTTAAAGTGATTCATATTTTCCAAATTGATTATCTTCCAAGCTATAAATTTATGAAGACTTTTTTCTATCACTAACTAATTAAAGCAGAGGTCCCCAATCCTATGCCCATGGGCACCATGGTGCCCACAGATCATTTTATGTGTGCCCGCCGCTATCCAAACACGATAAAAAATTATTTATCTGATACAAATAAATTTAATTTTTAAAATTTCTTATAAATTATTGTATTACATTGTAATCAAATTGTAGGGCATACCATACTTTTACAGTGTAAAAATATAAATGTTAATTATATGTTAAAATTTTATTTTTGAAATAAATATTTTTTTTGTACATTATGTGTATTATTAACAATATCCAACTATAAAATTACATTGAAAAAATAAATGGTGCCCACCACCTGGTTGAAAATATAAATGGTGCCCGCTATCTGGCCGGTATTATAGAATGTGCTCTTAAGTGCAAAAAGGTTGGGGACCCCTGAATTAAAGGATAGTAGAAATGAGAGAAATTTGATACCATTGCAGTGACATAAGATTGCCAAAATTCTTAAAGCAGAAATTATGAAGATAAAAACAACAAAAATAAAATAAACTACAGAAACTTAGCTGTTTGAATGCCTGTAACATTTGAAAATACTGTTTAGGACTTTTCTAAATTATAAGATAGTCAAAATTGAGTGTAAAATTAATTGATAAACATTTGTCATAAAACATCAGCATATAAGAAGATATTGCAAAAAAGATATTAGGACATTTGTAGAAAACTTTACTGCAGTATTTTTAGAGATTATATAAACAAGAAGAAAAATTTCCAAAAACTGTCTACCATTACTTTGAAGAAAAAAAACAACTCATATAGCACTATCAGATTAAGAACAAACATATAATTTCTATTAAAATTCTTATGAAAACAAATGAAAATCAATCTTTTATTAATATAAATAGTATAGTTAAAACAAAAACATAACACAATATAAATATCGAATTATATAAGTAATACAAAGAAAGCCTTGAAATAAATAAAAGAAATCTCTTAATATAAATAAAATTTACACCTATTTTGATTTATAATTAGGGGTGTTAGGAGTTGGCATAACAATAGAAAGAATACCTTGAATCTTGATGTAATTAATTTAAAATATTTGGAAAACTGAGTTTGCTTGGAAATCTAAAAAATTGTCAATTTAATTTATTTAAATTATATTTTGAAAATATTAAATATTATATATTCTCAATGAATCATGCAGTTTAAATTACAAATGGTGCTATTCCAGGTACTGATAGCAACAATGTTACTATAAAATTTATTTATTTACTTTGCTATATATTTGCTAAAATTGTTTACAAATTCTAAAAAAAATGTGCTGCCATCAAAATTTCGACTGGATCAGAAATTATGAAGTCATTGAAAACTGAATTACAAGATTTTTACCTAGATTGATTAAAAAACAGAATAAGTTAAATTAAAGCACTTAACAAAGTGCTGAAGGGAATATATATATAGGATTCTGATGCAGTCTAACACTGGGTGTATGAAATAAAGATATGGGTATAAAAAATAAAGAAAAAGTGGACTTTTTAATAAGGAATTTAAAATTAGATTTGCAGCTTATATTGTTTGGAGAATGGAAGAGGGGATTTCCATAAAAAGAAAAGACTAAGAATGTGAGAGAAATAATAGGACATCCTATGCAGAACTGACATTGTGAATAAAATTATAGATTGTCAGAATTAAAGTGTGAGAAGATTAAGAAATTAATAAATAGAAATAATAAGAAAGAAGTAGATAAAGAAGTTCAGAAGGTGAAAGAGAATGTTATGGATGAAGTAAGGGAAGTAAACTATGAAACAGTCTTGATAGGGAACTCGCTAATTAGAGAATGTAGGAAGTATTTGCAAGGGAAAATACAAATAGGTATGTATGAGTATCTTTGCCTGGAGCTATAATTAAGGAATGTTACAGATAAGGTAAAAATCTAGGGGAGTAGAGATATGTATGTTATGATAGGGACAAATAATTTGTCAGAGCCGTCAGAGAGAGTAATGAATGAGTACAAAGAATTGATTAGTAGTTTGAATAAGGTTAAAGGAAAAGTAGGAATAGTTGGATTACTACCAAGATTTGACAATGGTTATATTTTAGATAAGGCATGTTCTATAAACGAGTGAAAAATTATGAGACAGAAATGGTGTTATGTTTGTGGATGTGTGGGATTTTTTTATTAGTAAGAGGGGGTTATCCAGTAAAGATTAACAAACAAGGAAGTGAAGCATTAGGGGATTTGATTTATGAAAAATATTATAGTTCAGGGAACTTATAAAGGGGGAGTATGATATTAAATTACAGTACTATCAAAAAAAGGTCAAGAATGGACATGATGTAAGAAGTAAACAAAGGGTAGCTAATCCAGATATGAATGTAAATGTAGATGTGGAGAGAGAATGAGACTGTAAAACTAATGATAAACAAATTAATTACAAATGTAATAGATAAGAAAAAAACAAAAGAGTTTATAAAAGAGTAGTATGAAAGAAAAAATTGTTAAAATTGAATATATGAATATGCAATATGGTAGGAAACCAGAAAAGTGGTTGGAATTAAACAAAGCAGTTAAAAATGAAGAGCTTGGTATTTTAGCAATAGTGGAAACATATCTAAGAGAAGATGAACCTTTACTAGAAAAATTGGCATGGCAGAGTATAAATAGAAAAGAAAAAAAAGGATGAAAATATTTATATACTGTAAAATGTGAAGAATATTTGTGGTTTAAGATAAGATTAGGAAGACAAGAATGAATAGTGGCAATGGCAATAGTGTATATGGTCATTGGAGATAGTCCAACTATGATGGACTGGAACTGTAGCATATATGAATGTGTAGTTAAGGATATACAGTTTCAAAAGGGGGGGTAATAAGTTACAGGGGATATGAATGGGCATAAGAAATTGATGATGTGGATAACGAGAATGGACAGCTTTTGAAAAAAATTTGTCAGACAGTGAATTTGAGCATTGGAAATTTATCAGACGTTTATGAGTGGCAATACACACGGTCTAGAAATAATATATTTCACACAATACATTATGTATTAGTAGAGAAGGAGGGAATGAATAAAATACAGGAAATTAAAATGTTTGATAATGAAGAGACAGTATGTAATAGTAATCATAATTTTTTTATAATAGAAATGGTCAGTAATGTGAAGGAAAATAATATTAAAAGTGGAAAGGATAGTGAAAAATGTGGATGGAGAAGGAATGATAAGAATACGTTAGAAAAATATAAAATAAAAGTAGAAGAAATATTGGAAAAGTTTGTTAGGGATGAATATCATGACTGGTGTGGTGAAGTAGAAAAAGTGGCAAACAGGGTTTTAGGTAAGAATAAAAGTAATAGAAAAGTGAGAATTACTAAAAGTGTAAAAGCTAGAAAAAAGCAAGCAAAGTATATAAATGTGCTATTAAAAACAAAGCAAGTGAAAAAGATGTTAATATTAAATGGGAAAACTATTTTTTTAAAAAAAGAAGTTAGCTAAAATAGATAAATATAGAGGGAGAATGAAGTTAAATAGGAAATTTGGAGGATATTAATAAAAATGGAAGAGATGAGAGTAAAAAAAATTGGAAATATATTTAAAAAACGGAATGTAGAGGAGAGAGAAATAATATTACTAAATGATGAGGAAAAAGAGTGTAACTCTAGAAAAGAATTAGAGGCAATCTTAAATAAATATGTAATGGATATAGAAAAGATGTTAGATGTGAAGGGCAGAGTGATAATAAACATAAAAACACATAGTAATGGACATATTAGTTTTACAGAAAATGAATTGAATGAGGCAGGTAAAAAATTAAAAAATGGAAAGCCAAGATGTTTAGATGGATGAGCAGCAGAGATGGTGATGAATTTGGGAACTATGGCAAAATTAAATCTATCATCATGTTTTAATAAAATGGCACAGAAGACAGAATTTCCAGATAACTGGAATAATACAAGAGTGAGGCTATTATTTAAAGGAAAGTGTAAGGACCATAGAAAAATAAACAATTATAAACTGATAGTGGAAACATTAGTGTTATATAAAGTTTTTGCATATATGGAGGATAGAAAATTGGCAAAATGGATCAAAGAAAATAATATAGTAAGAGAAATGCAAGAAAGTTTTAGAATGGATAGGCATATAGGAGATAGTTTATTTAAAGTCACAACCTATAAATAGGAGTAGGAATACAGGTAGATGATTATATATGTTCTTTATAAATATAGAGAAGGCAATATGATAGAGTAAACAGAAATAGATTATAGGTAAGTTTAGTAAATTTGTAATGAATGGAGCTTTAGTGAATCTTATTAAGAGATTGTATGAAAATAATTAATATACATATCAATTAGGAGGTCTTGTATTTGCTGATGATATCTTCTTGTGCATAGAAAGTAGGGAAGATGTGGAAGTTATGTTAAAATGTGTGCATGGGTGGATAATAAGATGGGGATAAATTTAGTGAAGAAAAATCAAAAGTAATGATGGTAAATGCTGGGGAAAGAAAAGAGAAAGAATTTTTATTGGGGGATATAAAGTTAAATGTGGAAAATAGGTATAACTACTTGGGAATCATCTTAAGTAATCAGAAAAATTGCTTGGAGGCCTGGGAGAAAAAACTGATAAATGAAACAAAGAAAAGAAAGGGACTGATAAAGAAATTAACAGTGTTTTCATATAATAAATATCATGTAGCAAGAATTGTATGGAAGGGAGTGGCAATAGATTGGTTAATTTATGGTAATGATGTATTATGTGCTAGTAAAGGGGTGTTAGATTATTTTGAAAAAGTAAAAAGAGAAGAAGGAAGACATGCATTAGATACAGATGTGTGAACAGCAAAGGAAACAGACAATTCAAGGAGAAATGGGATGATCAATTTTTCTATGAAAGATGCAAAAAGCAAAATAAAAATATTTGGTAGATTGCAATTTATGGATAGTAAGAAAATAGCCAAAATAGTATTTAATTGGGTTACAAGTAAAGGACAGGCAAGAAGATGGATGAGAAAGGTAGTATGGTATGCAGAAGATTTGGATAAAGACATTATGTCAGTATACTTGTACTAAAGATGGGATGATTTTTTTGGAGGATTGTTGAGTGTCATAGTGGCAAAGAATGGGATAAAAAATAGGGAGTTGGAAAGATGGAGAACTAGTAAGGAGAGTAAAAAAAAGTTTAAATATATATGGAAGTAAACAGAATATCGGATGCAAATTAATTTATGATAATAGCAAGGAAAGTAGTTTACTATTTAAGGCTAGAACAGAATTGTTAGCAACAAGGGAATATACACATAAATGGAGAAATGTGGGTAATTTAGTCCGCAAGTTATGTAAGGAAGGCATGGAAAATATTAGGCATTTGCTAATTGAATGTAAGTGCTTACAACCAGAAAGGGTACAAATAATGAAGTTGTGGGAGAATAAATATAAATAAAGTGATTATATATTAAGTGGGTTCTGGTTTTTATTCTAGGTTTGGAAAAAGATCAGAGGGATCTATAAAAGCCATGGGTGGACAAAAATGATGATGTGGAAATGGGATGAAGCAGAATAAAGTATGGTAAAAACTTAGGGTGGGGAATGGAAAGGGAAGATGCCTAACAGGTTTTTCTGGCCATAGTGGCTGAGAGATTCCTGACTTCGATAAAGAAGCCATAGCGCATCGCATTACTCTTATTATTCAATTAATCATTTATTATTATCCAAAACAGTTTTATACATATTTGTAGAAAATATGCATTCATAATTCATTTCCTATTCTTAATTGTCAGCCTTTTCTATTCAAGACGTACTACTTCTTTTTCTATGCATACAATTATTTTAATAATTTACAAAACCCCCCCCCCCAACTAAACAAGCTTTATTGAAATACTTGCAATAATGATATTTTATACGTTGAAAATTACAACTTAATAATTTTTGAAGGAGTTCATAGATTTTGATTATTCAGACAGAAGTGAATTTATTGACGATAAAGAATAAATTTTTAAATGGAAAGTAGCTGACAGAAGGAAATAAACAAACACAATGATTAACTACTAACATAAATTAAACTCAAGCGCGGTGCTATACAACACAATTTTCCTATAAATTATTCCAAAATTAAGATAGTAAACAATCAACTTGGATTTAATTTATTAATTGTTTGTATGAAAATATAGGGCAATTTACAAACAATATTATTTTTCAAACTGTAAAAAGGCCAATCAACTCGTGTAAGTTGAGATTTGCTGTTTGAAATGGAAACTAAATTATTAAAAGTTTAAACTATTTAGTTGACAATAATTACCTAGAATAAAGCAGGAAATAAAACCCTATTTAGGTCACTGAATACAAAATCTTTCATTAATATTCAGTAATCATTTTAAAGATAGCACCGATCAAATATAGTCTTTGGGGAAATACCAAAATGAATCATAATGCGGGGGAGAAAATATATATACAATTTGCGATGTGTGTACATATACATTCAAAATATGTATAATAAGAAAATATATAAGCATACATTTAGATTTTAGCCTTTATGCAGACTGAGTTTAAGAACTGAATAATAGCTTATAATTTAATATCCCTTCACACTTTGTATTTGACCAAAATTAGAGAACCAAATCTATAACCAGGGTTTAGAAATCATCATTAAAAACACAAACATGATTAAAAGAGTTAATTGTAAGCTCTTAATTAATAATATCAGTGTGCCGTAAATGCAAAATTGGAGAGTATAAAATTCAAATTAAAGTAAGCATTGAATATTACGCCATCAAAAATGCATCAATAGATTATAGTCAAACGTTTTACAGTCTGTGCGCTCATTTTTTCCATCTTATGAATTCACTAACACCATATAATTTTTGGATAAAATATACATTATTATATAAATAATATTTAACTTTTTTTTCATAATATAATAATATGTTACAATTTTTTTTCTTTCTATAATTTATTATATTGTAAGTAAAAAAAATATTAAAATGTAAGTTTAAAAATTGCTTATTTTAATGAGATATTTGAATCAGTTATGTTTTCTCCACAGAACTTCATTTTATTTTTTATCAATTTCCGCAAAGAACAAAACTGCAAGGTTTAAAAAGGATGACCAATTACAAAGGGGAAGTTAAAAACAATTACGGACTTGCTCAGAATTAGTGCTCAAAATTAGACTTGTAAAATGCATAATTACAGAATTTTGCGAACAATTTTTTTTTTAGTTCGATTCATTTAATTTGAATTGTGTTATATATATCTAATTATTAATAAAAAAATGTGTTTCATTGAATACAAAGTTATTTTATAAAATCTACTCTTACTCTGCATTTTTATAATAAAAGGATCATTGTGCCAAAATGATGCAGCATATGAGCCATAGATTGACCATTGCAGCTCTATCATATGAGTTTGAATTTAATTAATCGTATAATTTTCAATGATAAATGATATCAAATTTCATTGCTTCTTACGTATTAGGCCGGCAATATTTATTTGGAAAAATGACGGCCTATAACTTTATTTACTGGAAAGATACAAACGTCTACTAACACGAATTTACGTTTTTTGTGAGAAATTATCTTCCACCATTTAAATTTATAAAGATTTCCATTTTAGATTTTTTATTTTGAAAAATAACCACCTATAACTTTATTAGGTGGAAATGAAACAAACACACATTTACGTTTTTTGGCTAGAAATGATCTCCCAACAAGTAAACTTTCAGCCATCTAAATTTATTACAAGAGATAACCAAACCAAAAAAAACAAAAATAATATCCATATATTTAACCGTGCAATTCTGTCCATTTACAAAATATTGTTTTTTTAGCATCACTGCTGTGGAGTTAACTTTTTTACCTCGAACCACGTTCCGTTACGAATGGCTACTCTCTTTCGGTAATACTGAATGAAACACTGTTTAGTCAAGCGTTGGTGGCTTAGCGGTTAGCATAGTTGCCCTCCAAGCAGCTGGCCGGGTTCGTTTCCCGGTCAACGCTTTGACATATATATATAAAACACTGTTTACCGTAAAATTAGCAGCAAAATGAACATTTTGACTAATAGTTTTCTACTCATAGGAATATTATCTAATATTCATTTACAAAATTAATTCATTTCCTTTTTAGAAGATTGTAAATGTGTTTAATTCGGTCTTTATATACATATTTATTTGTGCTGGCGACTTTCATCACCTCCGAATTAATAGTAAGTATCAATTCATCTTACATATTTAAGTGACCTCTGCTGGATTTCCTAATAAAAAATCATCTCGCTGGTCTTTCCGCTAATATCTTATCTTATAGTTAGAAGAAATCTTGGACATATTGATGTCACAAGT
Source organism: Epiperipatus broadwayi (assembly GCA_028023455.1). Lineage (NCBI taxonomy): Eukaryota > Metazoa > Onychophora > Udeonychophora > Euonychophora > Peripatidae > Epiperipatus > Epiperipatus broadwayi. Next base: position 13,392,291 of record JAQFVV010012394.1, on the reverse strand, counting down.
CGATAAAATTATAAAAATCATTTTCATTGTACCTTGTACACAAACACAGGAATATAATTACTATTAGCACAATCACACACCCAACATTCAAATATAAAAATAAATTATAACTGTCGTGAGGGATCTATATTAAACATCAGAATAACAATATCTGTTCCTTAGTTTGTAGAATCTAAAATGCTATTCTGTTTTTCAATCCTATTCCTTTTAAACTTCAATCTCTAGTCTTTAATAAAATTAGACATCAGATCTTTATCCCTACCTGACTTTCTTTTTTTTTTAATATTAAAAATCTTTATTGATAACAAATTGTATATAAATGTTAATATATTTTGAAACCCTATGCATTGTTTCTATTTCTTATTTATGCTAACATATATATTATAGAATAAATTTAAGCTACATAAAGCAAATTTATGATGAAACTATTTAACATATAACAATGATTCAAGTAATAAATTAAGTTATTCAACTTTAATGAAGATTGATCCAAATTTAAAGAGCACAGCATTTTATGTGGCTAAGCTTCCATGGAGCTTTTTCTCCTTACTTTTGTATTTGCAAGCACAGACAAATCTGGTAACTTTTTTTAATATACAGTACTTCATCTTTCATAAGAAATTTTATTTTATGAATACATACTTTTTTCACTTTGTAACTAATACATAAAATGGAGTCTTTAATATATTTTTTCATCTATATTTATAATTGCCAATTTATTTAGTTTGACTATTAAGATTTTCTAAATGTTCAAAATATATACAACCACACACAAACTTCTTTATAAATCTTGATTTACTATAATGTACAATAATATACTCCAATGTTTCGACTATATTATTTATAGTCTTTATCAAGGAACAACTAAAAAATAAATAAAAAACAATAAAAACAAATAATATACTCCATGACTATATTATTTTTCTACGATAAAAATTACTATATTATTTTATAATCTTTATCAAAGAACAACAAAAAAATACATAAAAAACAATAAAAACAAACACTCCAACATTTTGACTATATTATTTTATAGTCTTTATCAAGGAATATCTAACAAATACATAAAAAAACAATAAAAACAAATAATATATTCTAACGTTGAGATTATATTATTTTATAATCTTTATCAAGGAACAACTAAAAAATGCATAAAAAATTTTGTTTTTATTGTTTTTCGTGTATTTTTTAGTTGTTCCTTGATAAAAACTATAAAATAATATAGTCAAAACATTAGAGTATATTAAGTCAAAATAAGAGTCATAGATCACATGACCCTATCTCTTAAGCTTGTAAGTTATAAACAATGAGAATTGCCAATTCCTCAACAAGCTTTGTGATAAATGCTTAGCCAGTGCCAGCGCTTAAAATATCTCTGTCAGGAACCCCCCCACCCCCTGACCATGGTTTCGTGCTTTGGCACTCCTCAGAGAGGTGCCAGGGTATTGTACATTATCGTAAATCAAGATTTATAAAGAAGTTTGTGCATGGATTGCATATATTTTGAAATTAATGGACTATTTTTGTAATTTTTTAATTTAAATAAATGTTGTGACCATTTGTGATTTGCGGCAGTGATAAAGTGGCAGCTCTGGAGCTCAAGATCCATGGGTGCTATTATTTCTGGTGCTTAAATTTTTAAGAACTTACAAACAATAAAATACTGCCATCCTCCCCCCCCCCCCCCACTAAATGCTGCTATATCTGTAATAACAATTATGGGTTATTTATTTGTTTCATAAAATGAATCAAATTTTTTTTAAAAAAAAAAAAAAAAAAAACAAGTTTAGTGACTGAAGAATCATATATATACGTCATTATAGTCAAGCAAATTAAAAACATTACATTTTTACATAACAGCATCTTAAAAATATTTACATGAGTACAGATTGGAAATAAAAAAATGTTAATTATTTATTATGCATAATCTCATTAACTTTAAAAATTATTTCAAACAGGCACTCAAGAATATTTATGCAGTATATGTTAATCACATCTCCATAACTAAACTAATAAAATATTAGTGATCTATTGCCAAGCTAATGCTATAGTTAGGTTGTAATTCCATTTATTACTTAATTGTATTGTTGTTTTGACAACAGATTGCTGATATTCTATTGGTTTATTTTATCATAAAGGCTATGGTGATGTGATTTACACTTGACAAGATTTTTTATATTTAAAGAATATATATAAAATTTAGGAAAATCAATTAAGGAAAATGAAATTATTTCACACAAAAAAAGAGTGTTTGAATTTTTAAAAAAATCCCTAAACTCATATCATCAAATAAAATGTGATAAAATGATCCCATGCTTTCAACAAAAACACCAAATAAGATAAATCTTCTGGAGATGTTTGGAAATTGGGAAGTGCACACATAACTTAGCTAAGCATTCTATCAATCAAAATAATAATAATAATAATATCCATAATTTTCAGTAACTTCCCTATGCCCACAATTTCCATATATGTGTTTTCAGTTGGCCATGATTTAAAAAATATATTACATGAAAAATTAAAATTGATATAAATTTTAATATTCTTTATTTTAATTTTTTAATTCACAGTGCATATATAATAAATACACATGATTATATTTAATTAGAAGGAATTTGAACTCAGATTTTCAAGCTCCCTACAGCTACCCATTCCATCTTATACAATTGATACATGTGTGGATGATCTGGCCAACTGATAATTGCTGGTTCAGCACAAAACATGTATATTGGAGATCACTTATCTTTTTCACATGTATGTGGTCATGTGTATTGGTTATATAGGATGGAGTGGATACCTGCAGGAAACTTAAAAGTCCGAGTTCAAATTCCTTCTAATTACATTAAGTTCAGTATAGGCAATATATTTGTATTTAAATATTGCATGTTTATATTTGTATATTTTATATTTTCAATATGTACAGTATATACACATTGAAAGATATATGTGTATGCTTATAATGCATAATACAATTTGTTATTTAATTAGGATCTGCTTCAAGTCTTCGAATTAAATGTCATACTAAGGTATATCATCAAAATATTAAAATTCTTTTAGAGAGAGAATAAAGCAGTTATAATGAGAATGTTTGTATAACATTAACAATTAGTCAGATATAAATAGTTTTCAATTATTAAAGTTAAAAAAATTAATATATTTAATATTTTACAATCATAATAATTTTGAATATTTTATAATAGTTTTAAATATTATCACTGCTGTATATATATATATATATATGTTAACATGAGACCTTGATTAAATTCTTGACATATTTTAACATTGTACTGTTAGAGAATATTCAAAATGGCTTTCTATTTTTCTTTACTATTGTAAACTCTCAGTCGTAAACAATCATTTATATACTGATAACATTCCTACAATTTTTATTCATGTTGTTATTGAATAATTTTCTTTATAGTTGTTACTGCTACTTCTAGTAACATTTCAATTATAATAGAATAATGTTAATTCAAAACCTGTAAAACTTTCTATTTTTCAAACTCTTTTAGATAAAACGTTATGGTGTCATAAAAATATACTAAAACCTATAATTTCTATAATAGACTTCTCAATAAAAAAATTTAATTGTCAAAAAATTAGTTATTTGAATTAGAAATATAAAGCAAAACGTTTGCAATTCTAGAATAAATATTTATCCTCAAAATAAATGATAGCTGAAGAACAAAGACAGTTTTCTTTAATATCCAGTCCCTTTTATGTCCATCAACACTATGCAATAAATGTATGCTTTTACAAAGAAATTGATTTAAAAAAGGTTGAATTGTTACAAAATTGGGTCAATTTATCATTTTTTGATTTTCAAATGTGAACAAAGTATAAAAGTGGAAAAAAATTATAATTCTATGCTAAAACATTTATTCTCATAAATCATAATATAAAACACAATGATTGTGAATCATCTAATATCTAATTATTTTAACTCCGATCATCATGCTGTAGCAAATATATATGTATAATTTATATTGAGAAATTCATTTACAAATCTTGAATTAACTGAAACACACAGGCTTATTATATACCTGTGTTTATATATGTAATACATAGGGTTATATGAGCACAGACTTTCACATGACCCACCACTCTCCACACTATCTCATAACACTGATACACTTGAACACATATATGTTGAAAAGATAAATAATCACCAATATATGTATTTCATGCTAAACCAGCAATCATCAGTTGGTCCAGATTACCATCTCTACACATATATGCTATAAGTGCTCAGATATATATTAAGAGAGCCAATCCTCATACTTTAATGGACAGGCTTCAATCTACTCCACACTCCAACTCTTCAATTGTCCCTCCAATTGAAAATCTGATGATGGAAAGCTCAAAGGCACTTATATCTGAGCACTTATAGCATATATGTGTAGAGATGGTAATCTGAACCAACAGATGTTTGCTGGTTTAGCATGAAATACATATATTGGTGATTATTTATCTTTTCAACATATGTGTTTAAGTGTATCAGTGTTATGAGATAGTGTGGAGAGTGGTGGGTCATGTGAAAGTCTGTGCTCATAAAACTTGAATTATTAAAATATATCAAGTTGATTTCTATTTCTGACTTTCATATGGGTACAAAATATAGAAGTAAAAATTTGTAATTCTATATTTAATTTTTATCTTCAAAAAGTCATCATAAAAATAATGATACTTATACTTGAATATTAGAATGTATACCCAAACATCACAATTTATTAAACCACATACAAACAAGGGTGCAGCTTACATCTTTTGCCTCATAAGAAATGAAAAATTTCTTTATAATCAAGTAAATATAAGTAATGAATTTTAAATTTTCTTTTTTTTTTTTTAACTCAATTTTTTTAAAAGACAAATTCACTAATAAATAATTCCATTAATATTGCATTTAAATTATAATAATAAAATATATTTAATTTAGTTTCTTTTTTAAACAGGCAAAAACTCACAATACGTATTGCCACTCAGTGCAAGCCAGAGTAATCAATGGATGCCAGAAGGCTTGTGCATAAAATTCCCATCTAGTGCCTACTCATCCAATATCCCCAGACTAGTTTCTGGCTTGTGGCTATCATCAGTGAGGAGCCTTGGATCTGAAAGCACTGCAGCTAGGATCTTAGGATCTAATTCAACCCTCCAGCAGCCACCTTTTATCTCTACTTAACTACAAAAATATGAGACAAATTGAAAGCACTATAATATTTTCAATCCAAGCTCATCAGCTTATATAGTCATATAGGTCTGAACTCAGTTCAATATCTATACATTTTGGTGTCTTTGGTTCTTTAATAACCATAGCCACTACTATCCTATTAGGCAGGATTGGCTTGCACTGAGTGACAATACGTATTGTGAGTTTTTGCCTGTTTTAATAACAGTTAAGAGCAAGCATAGGAAATAGTGATCATGTGATACTTTCTTTTTTATTGACTTTTTTAAATACTTCAAACACAGACCTAGTTTTTAAACAATATGTAATTTTATTCATATTCATACAATTCTCTTATCTGAAAAAGGTTAGAAACTCGGGGTTTCATATTTAACCTACAATAAAAAAAAAACAATTATAGATATTTGTATACTAAAAAAAAACAGTGATATGTATGTCTCCCACCCGCACACACCCATGTAACCCTTCCTCTAGTAAAATAATGTAAATGATATTAAGCAAAAATAACAGATTCCTAAAAAATATATACATTTATATTATTTCTATCAAAGCTATATAATAACAAGAATAAAAATGCTTAATATTAGAAGTTTATTTAGCTACAAAATAAATTATAGTTACTTAAAAATTTTAATTGATAAAACTTGAACAGATTAAGATTTAAAAATAGATGGTGAAGATGTGGTCTGTAAATTCTCAATAAAACTTTTAAGACGTGAATAATTATTATGTTCAAAAATCATAAAAGAGCTGTGTACACTTATTAAAATAAAAATCAAAACTATAATTTTCTCAAATCATATATTAATACTTTGTACAGGCTTAAACCTGCGTTTATATATGTAATATATGCGGGGTTCGAACTCAGACTTTCACACAACCCACCACTCTCAGTGCCATCTCATATTGCTGACCCACCTGATCACACACATGTTGAAAAGATAAATAATCACCAATATATGTATTTCATGCTAAACCAGCAATCATCAGTTGGTCTAGATTACTATCCTCACATATATATAATCAGTACTCAGCTTTATATTAAGATAGCCAATATTTATACTTTAATGGACAGGCTTCAAACTATTCCAACTCACAACTCTTCAGCCTTCCATTCCATTGAAAATATGATGATGGAATGTTCAAAGCCCTTGATAGTGCCAAGATTCTCATCCTACCCATGTTGACATATTAGTCATTCTGACCCCTCATGTACAGGAGAATAATCCATTTATATATACAAATTTAGTATATCACTGTTTTTCATTTGTCAACATTTTGACCTTAGGTTCTATTTCACAGATGCTTAGTAATATAATTTTAGCAAAAACATGCTATTATATTTCCAAAAACTCAATAAGAAATAGATTATTATATTTAGCAACATGCAGAAAATATCTATCTTCCTTTCAATTTTTAGAAATGCAAACATTTATACTAAAATTATATTATTACATTTTTAAGAAGAAGAAAAAAACATTAAAAAAATGGTCAATGAGATGAAATAAAATTATTACGTATGATTTTAGAAATAATTTAAAGAAAATTGTATTTTTTTAACATTACTTCAATAAAAGAACTGAATCAAATTTTATTAGAAAGACTTAGTAAGATTTTTTTAAAATCAAAGTTATTTTAAAATATTTATCTATTTAATATATGATTTTTCTACAGTACAGGCTTTTTCAAACCTGCACTCCAATAGGTAATATATAGAGGATTTGACCTCAGACTTTCATACGACCCTCAGCTATCCATGCTATCTCATACTAGCTAATATACTTGATCACACACACATGTCGAAAAGATAAAGAATCACCAATACACGTATTTCATGCTAAACCAGCACTCGTCAGTTGGTCCAGATTATCATTTCCACATATATATATACAATCAAAGCTCAGCTTTATATTAAGATAGCCAATCTTCATACTTTAATGGACAGGCTTCAAACCACTCCATCCCATAACTCTTTAGCCATCCATTTCATTGAAAATCTGAAGGTGGAATGCTCAAAGCCCACATTGGTGCCAACCTTCTCATCCTACACATGTCCTTCTCATCCTACCCATGTTGACCATAAGTCACTCTGACCTCTCATGTATAGGACATAATCCATTTACATACATATATGAGGGATGGGCATTTATCTATGTATAAACCTAGATGTCAAAATATTAGATAGATTATGTCCTGATTAGAAAAAGATTAATAATCAGAAAAATAAACTATTATTGAAATAAAATTTGCATCACAATCTTGAGACTGAAAGATGATGTTTAAAACTTAAATTTGCAAGATAGTTTTTTTTTCAAGATTTGTAATCAACTGAGAAATATGATTGAGAATAAGTTTCAATAGGAGGTGAGTTATGTTTGATTATAAATATGAGATTCCAAATACATCTCATTTTCCTGATCATACAATAAAGTTATACTATGTGTAACTGTAAGCTCAACAACCAATTCAGAATAGTCCAAGTCTCTGATCTTAATGGCAGAATTGAAGAACTTAATAGTCATTAGTGAAGTTATTTCTTGGTTAGAATCTCTACAGGTTTCTTAATGATATCTTGCTAATAGTTAAATTGTCTAAATCCATATTCTACATAAATAAATAAAAATATGTTTGCATTGAGAAAAAAGTCTTTCTGTGATTTTAATCTTTATTTTAATCTTTTCTCATTACAGGTTGGATAACCATTCATCGATTCCTAAAGTGTTCCCAGAAAAAGTATTTCATGGCTGAAGAGAGTAAAACTTGAGAAAAATAGAGTTCATATTCAAATAAAAATCAAAAAGACCATGAAAGTATCTTTGCTTTGAGAAGATTCATCATTATTGTACTGTAGAGATTAGACCAAACAGATAAAATTTTGTCTAATAGAGCAAGGGTTAGAGAAATTACAGTTACATCTATACTTAATACTTCTTCAGTATAATATAAGTATTTTCACTCGGCTATTACTCAAATTCACACAATGATAATGGTACTTATCAGCAATATAAGCTATGTGATTACATTGGAAGCATTATGATTCTCTTCATTAATTATAATACCAACAAGTTTTTATCTGGCCTATAGAAAGGCCATCATTTCAATTTACATACTATACCTATTCAGTTCTGTATCATAGTTAAAAGCAAATGTACTGATTTTTTTCTGAGTATTTTTCCTTCAAAAAGTTTTATTCCATATGTCTTTTGTAAAATATCATATTTTTTTAGAAAAAATGCACCCAGCCTAAAGAAATGCCATCAATAGTATTTTTTTTAATTGGTTGCTTTAACAATTTTTTTTTCTTTGCAGAATTACTAAATAAAATAAAATAAAAAATAAAATGCTTGTAATCCAATTAAGTCTCTGAGATATAAAAAATAAATTACTTCCTTTGCATAAAATGCTTCATAAAAAAATTACAGTTTATTAATTGTGGAATTACTTCCTTTGACAGAGTTACGGACATATGCAATAGTTTAATTGGTTGTGAATTTGACACATGACAGCATTATACACAAAGATATATTCAGACAACAAACAAAACAGGGATTTTATATATAAGGATAGCATAGAATCAATTAATACTTTATATAATAACTTTTCAATTAGCTCTCCTTTTATCTTAATGCTGAACTTCTAGGAATTCCATGGTATTTGCATAAGGCACATTATCATCAAATTTAATGGGGGGGGGGGATTAAAATCAATTTATATTTCAATAATTTATTACATTTTACATTACTTTTGATTTCATATCAAAACTTTTTTATTTGAAATATTATTTTAATAGGAAATAATTTTTGCTAAAAAAAAAAAAAGTGTCCTTAACTTTATGAGCATGTTTTAATTGTTCTATTGGGTATTTTAAAAAATCTGACTACTTTATGCATATGTGCAGACATTTAATTATATCTAAAGATCATGGCTATTGTAAACAATAAACATTCCACTGTCTTTCTTAATCCTAATTATTGTGGCCTTAATGAACTTACACCAATTACTTATTTGTTTTTTGTAAGGAGCACTATCTAGTTTCAATGCCAATAAAAATAGGCTATAAAACTGAATTTGGAACCCTATGGAGTTTTAAAATAACTCAATAGTGAGGAGGGTATCAGAAAATCTTAATCTAGGTTTTGGGGTGCAACTATTATCTTAAAATTAACTATGGCAACCAAGCTATCAGTTGTGTAGCTATAAATAGTGTTTGTTTCATTTCAGTTGCAAATTCTGATGTATCATCAAAAAAAAATCAACAGCTTTGGGAACAGCATTACTATTAAGAAACTAACACTCCCAATGAATAAGCAGAACATAATATAACATTATAAATAATAGATAAAATGTTTATAATGATTGGTTTATTGCAACACAGTAAGCATTATATATTCTCAGAAGTACTCTCATTTTTAATCAAAAGTGATAAAGAAGCTTTCAAGAAAGTAAACTAATAACTTGCAGTATGATAAATGATTTTAAAAAAAGAAAGAAAGCAGACATAAAGATATGTGACACATGACTTTTGGTAAATTGTATTAATAATTGAAATATATCCACAAAAGATATAAAATATTAATAATGATTCATATAAAATGCCAGTTAAAATAGTGCTTACGTTTAAAAAAAAAAAAGCAAAAAAAAATAATTATAAATATTTTCAAGATACCAAGACTACTACAGCAATTTATCAATGACCAGATATATTTTTACTTATCAATATTGGAAAATAATATGTCATGAGGCAATGATAATTTCGTTATCTAATCTAACAATTCATATGTTAGGAGATGAACAATTATGTATGAAAGAAAAAATTGATAATTATTAATATTTAAAATAATGAAAGATAATAAAACAAAGATGACTTTTTTTAAAATTAAATCAATGATCCAGGAGCAGATATAAATATCATAAGTAAGTTTAATTATATTTTATTGATCACTATAGAAGAGGAGTCATGAAACCCATCTTAAATTTAAGCTCAAATAATGAACTTGCCCTAAGTGTAACATTACCAAGGTAAGATTCAACTTATAACAAAACTGACCAATGAAATATCAATAAAAGAAAATATATAGCCAGTGGGGTAAACTACGACAGTGAATCCAACTGTTCTAGTAAGGACAAAGATGTTTTAATATATTGAGGTCCATTTGATGAGGAAATGGGGCATCTTTCAGTTGTTCAGTCATCAGACAACTGTTAGATGTTGAACAACAATCCTACACTGTCACAATATTATAGAATATAATGAAGCATGATCAAGCTTGAGACAGTAATCTGCTACCTGCAGTCATCAACATATCTGTGCATGATGCAAGTCATATGTAGGCTGAAAGTGTCAAGATCCAAAAGAAAAGGCACAAATATTTCTTCCCAAATATTAGCTATGCCATTAACAATTAGATTTGCATAGTCCACCAATTGTAGTGAACCATTGTATTTAAATGTTTGTATATGTTCTTTGTGTGTGTATATATATATATTGTATCAGAAATACACATAATAAATATTTATTTACAGAGTTGTGTATTATTCTTAAATGATATTACTCCCAGTCATATTACAGTGTAACACAACAAAAGGTTCAGCTATACATAAGTTTTATGTGTTAATTTGCTTAGATCTCTGACATGCTAAGTTTGTTTGACTTAATTTTAAATGGTATTAATTAGAAGGATTTGAACTCAGAATTTTTCAGTCAATTCATCCTCCACTCCATCCCAAGAAATCAATACATGTGACCACTAACATGTGAAAAAGATACATGATCCCCAATATATGTATTTCATGCAGGATCAGCACTCATCAGTTGGACCAGATCATAATCTCACACACATATATACTATCAGTGCTCAGTTTATATTAAGCTAGCAATTCCTCAAACTTTAATGGACAGGCTTCAATTTTCTCATCTTTCCAACTATTCAACCAGTTATTTCATTGAAAAACTGACAATGGAATGCTCAAAGCCCTTATTGAATTGGATACTGTGGTCATACCCATGTAGACATTAAATCAATATAACCCCCATATTATTGAACCATTATGTATCCATATATATTAATAGGAAAGTTCAAATCCCTCTAATTACCTTACAAGAAACATTCAGTATAAGCAAATTGCATACTGCCTTAAAATTAAAAGTTTTGTTATAAGTGAGTTTAGCTTGAAGAGGAATTCAGTAAAGCCCAACAATGTTTATTTGGTGCTTAGTTACTGGGATGCAACACAACACTGCTGTTGTGAAGTTACATAGTCTAAACATGTGTGTTGATTACCAGTTATGGCATACTAAACTTTAATTAATAATATTTGTTAATATGGTATATTATGGGTTGAGAGTATGTATTGATTACTTACAATGACATAGTAAGGATTGTTTTGTTTATTATATATATTGAACCGTATTCGAATATGTGTATTCGAAACACCGGCCTCTTAGGCAGAGAAGAACATACTCGGAGAGTATGTATGCCCAAACGATAGCTATAAAGTATATAACTAACGTTACATTTCCAGGACATAACTTCTTCTCGACTGTTGAGTTCAACACCAAGTTCAAAGCACTTTTTGTTTGTGTATAAACACGGGCGCCAGCTGCTTATTCTAAAAGAATAGACAACGCACTTTGAATAGTGGCAACTAACCCAACGCCTAAATCCACGACTAGCTCAGTTGTTTGTAATCACTAATAGATTATACTTAATTAGGGGTTAAAAGACTTGATAAAGAATTTGTTAAAAGAATTTATAAAAGGAATTGTAAAAGAATTGATAAAAAGAATTGACCGACAAATAAAGTTTAATTTTAAAGATAATTTATTAACTAACATTTATTTACTAAATTTAAACATTTTATAATTCTAATAAAACACACGCATATTTTAAATTAACATTTCTAAATAGTCTAAATATTCCTATAGATTTAATAACAAAACATTCTAATTTAACTAATAAATATTGATATAATGACCACGCACATATTATCTCATGCACACACATAATAATGATAATAAAGGACTACATAGCATTTGAAATTTAATCACACACATCAATAGTTCATTTATGTATGATATCGAGTTCATATAATTAGACTCTTGGAGGATTCGCACGAATTAATGAAATGCAATGGCTATTACAGTATAAACGAAAATAAGCAAATGTTTTACCTAGGATTTTGAACGTAGATTTAACACTCTGTTTTCTTCCAGTATGAATGCTTCCAGTATGAATGCTTCCAGCCGGCTGGGATGTTTCCTTGCTGAGTTTCCTGATTTTCACGATTATTACTATCGAAGACAATTAGATACGGACGGAGATTTTCTACGATGTTAAGCTGACATTATTTCACGGGCAGATCTGCTGTTTTCATCGGACATCTGGGCTGGAGGTGAACGTGCGTTCCAAAATTTTCTCAGCACTGCATTTTGTTTCTTAGCTGACTCAATTAATTTCCGAACTGCACTCTCTCAATAACTTTGTGAACTGAACTCACTCAATTAATTTGTGGAACTGAATTACTGTCCGATAAAAAAAGTCTATTTATACCTGCGCCTTGTTGTCTTTCTGATATCTCCGGCAAAGATCTGTTATCAAATTCCAATGATAATCATTTGATAAACATGTTTTGAAAGATTGCTTAATTAGTAATAGCCATGCAAAAACGTATTGTTTTATATTAATTAATATCTAATAGCCATTGCCCGTGTTTTTTAATGATAATCTTCTTTAACTTTCACATACATTTTATATATTTACAAATGTACATATATACGCACATATATTTTTAATACAATTTACTATTTAGTTTTAACATTATTTTTTCTTTAATTAAACTTGAATGAAAAGAGATTTGTATATTTATATTTTTACGAATACTAATAAAAACTATTTAATTCCTATCTTTTTCTAAAACAAACTGAATAAACTCTTCAACATTTAATTTTATGTTTTTCTTTTACGAAAGATTACTTTAATAATAATTTTAGATAAAAATTATATGTGCCTATATCAATATAGGTACAATATATATATATATATTGTGATCAAAGATCTCCAAATAAAATTTTAATGGATCACAATAGAACTTTGTATTCCATTTATCCATTGCAATTCTCATTCAATCTCTTAGACTATTTCCATCAATAGAAAACCACCTACCTAAACTCTTAAAAGGACTGACTTGTCCTATACTTCTTTATTTCCTCATTCTATAAATCTTAATTATTTTATTTCTTTCTTCTTATATTTATTGCCTAATACTGAGATATATTTATTTTCATTGCCAACTTTCTAAAAATGATTCCTAAACCCTAGGAAATAAATAGCAAGTCACCTAAATATAAATTAATGATCAAAACAAAAGCAAAAAAATCCTGATTTATAATCCTCTCTGTATTCATTCTATAAAAAAATATTTTTATATGTATAGATGCACGAACAGATTGTAATCTCATCTGCAAGCAACCATTATTAAATGAATATGGATATTTATATTTCAATAGGGAAAAAAAAGATGAAAAGATATAAATAATAATAATAATAATAATAATAATAATAAAATAATAATAATAATAATAATAATAATAATAATAATAATAATAATAATAATAATAATAATAATAATAATAATAATAATAATAATAATAAAAAGATGAGTTTTGAAATGACCATATAAATCAATCCATGAAACACAACTCTATCCACATAAAGAACATTGTGATCCATTATTATACTTATTTGATTTGTATTGCCGTTTTTTCAGGGATGGGTTGGTGAGACTTTAGAGTGATTGTACATCATATCACCCTCTGAGTGATAAAACATTTGATGTTTTGATCTATCTTCCCTATATCTTTAATTTTTAAAATATCCAATAGAATAATATAAATCAATCTATGAAGTATATTTAAAGAATATTAAGATAAATATAAACGTTCTATTTTTTCTATTCATCTCTCAATAGTCATCATTACATTTCAAGGTATTCTAAAAATTGATCAAAAGGTATTTACGACTAATTGATATTTCATTGAAAACACATCAAATTTTGAAGAAAGCTGTCATTTCCTCACCTTAGCTGGAAATGAGATGACTGGATGAAAGAAGAAAGTGTGCTGTGGTGATGTGGAGAAGAGAAGCTAGAGATCAGAGAAGATGAATTAAACTTGGAGAGATTACTACCATGCAGTGGATCATAATGATTAAAAATGATGAGGAGGAGGATATGATATAACTACTAAAAACAAATTAACCATATACATATTTTAAATGATACTACTTAACTAAGTGAAAATTGATGGTGATACCATATGTTTGAATATCCAATGATATTGAAGTATGTAAAAAAAAAAATAGTATTATTAAATAGCCAATTGCGTAACACAAGCTTCTTTCCAATAAAAGAATAAAAGTGAATAAAATTAAAAAAATAGAATTAGGCCCCGATTAACCAATTGGTGTTTGACGATATGGATTTTAGCAGTTTTTGCATCCTTATTTTATCTCTAAGTCAAAAATAGTTAAATATTCATTTGTAGATCAATATTGCATATCTTGTTACGCTAGCTACGAGCTGATTAATTTTGTTCGAATTTGATTTGAGACCCAGGTCAAAGAAGGCATGTGAGTTAACCACTTCACTTCCGAGATCTTTTAACAATAACAAATAACATATAAAAACTTTTACAATCATTTCATAAAAATGAAACTAAGCAGATTTTTTTGTCAAATAAACTATCCCATCAAATTGCATTATGTCAATTTGATTAGAATCTTCTTTGTCATTAATATCCTAAGGCTTTTTAAAGATTTAGAAAAACAGGTCACTCAGGGCTGGTTTTACTTTTTTTTTCTTAAGAATTACTCAGGACAAAAAATTTATGAAAAAATGCTAGATTTTTTTTAATCCTTGAAGGAATGCGATACTTAAGACAAATTCCTTAAGTTTTTTCCTATAAATTAGTGTTGCGGAATGAAAAATAAAAACCTAGTTCAGATTTTTCACAATGTAGTTATTAAGTTAAAATATTCTAATTATCTAATTACTACGTCATTTAAAATATCCCCTCTCCAATATATTCAAAATGTACATAAAGAATAGCAAAAAACATATATGTACGCATATTTTCAAAACTGTATTTTATAAAACAAAAACGGATTGACTCAAAAGGTGCAGGGGATATTCGAACGCCCACCCACATGGAGCATTCAACAATTCCTTCAATTAGTGAGAATCGAATTTTCTTTTTTATTTACATTGCTAAACTGTCTCAAGATCTTAGAACCTCACTACCATATTAAACCACATTCGGCACTTCCTTATATTAAAAGCATTTATCTTATTCTTTTTCAACCAAGCTACAGATTAATTTTGGCTAAAGAAAGACATATTACTGACCTAAAAAGTTTCGTTTGTTTGAAAAATTAATGGGTTTTTTTCGGAATGGGTGTGTGTGCGTGTGTAAAATTTTGCTTGCATAAATATGATATTTTTAGTTGCCCTCCTCAGTATGTGGTCTATCATTTCATCTTCTTTGTGGCACATCAACCATACAGATCTATATGTGAAAAGAAGTGGTTATACCTTAGAAAAGATAAAAATAATAGGACATTAAGATTTATTTGATTTAAAGATCAAAATATTTAGATTCTAGTGAACAGAATACAAAATGACCTATTAAATCTCTATTGCTAATCTTCAAGTGTGTCTCAAGAAATACAAAGTTTAAACATCTTTCAGTATTGATAATTTTTCATATTACAAGAAAAGGAAAAAATTTAATGTGTCGCAAAGAAGGAGAGAGAGGGGGGGTGCATTACACCAGATCTTGGGGGGGGGGGGGGATTTTTGTAATTATTTTCTAAGTTTTAAACAAAAATAATTCATTTTTACTTTGACCTTGGTAGTTTGATCCATCAATAACAGGATTTGAAAATTTTTGTAATCAAGCGGTAGACATTTTGATATCTGTAGATTTACATTTATTTTTATTGTTATAGTCAGGTATTAAGTAGTATATACTGTTATAAACAATTCATTGAGAGTCATCTATTGCATTTAAACAATCAATGTATATTGCTTGGTACTACTGTTATAACTTCACCAATTCATATCTCCGGACTACTTTCTGACTTACAGTCTTATCAGTGCAGATTTTGGGTTTCATTCACTGGTGGTCCTAGATCTAATGCATCTCTCGATTAGCAGTCATCATTATTTTTTTACCATCATGCTAAACAGCCTGAAAATCAAAAATCCCTTTAGCTTTTAGCTTGATAGTTAAAAAAAAAAGTGAAAATGATAGTTGGATAAGAAATGCGGATATAATCATGTGATTATTGCATTAAATAATCTTAAGTAATAATTGAATGGTTTACTACTTAGAGTTCACATGAAAATTCATATAAAGTTTGAGCACTGGAAATGAATAGAATTAGAAGTGTGATCCATGGACATTGATTGCTAGAGATCATTAATCCAACTTTCTCAAATCCATGCAAGCAAAAAATAATAAAATGGTTTATTGTTTGGTGTTTATAAAAAGTTTAATCACTGAAAATAATAAAGCATACCAATGGATCTTTACTTCCAGTCCATCATTCTACAACTGCACCAAACCACGCAGGACAAAATTATAATCAAATGATTTACTGCTCAGAAAATCATAAAAAGCTTGAGCATCAGAAATAGCAAAAATGGAAACACAATCCATGAATCTTAAGCTCCAAATAAGTCCAGAGAAATGGAGATTAATCTCTCTTTATATATATATTACAACAGGGAGTGCAAATAGTATTTATTTTTAATTCTGAAGATATTCAACTATTATGTTAACCAATTTCTAAATTTAATATGGAAGTAAAAAAAACTAATGAAAAATTATATTCATCTTTATTTTACCTAAAATTATATATATTCATCTTTATTTTACCTAAAATTATATATATCATCATCATCATTGTCAACCATTATCGATCCATTGCAGAATGAAGATCTCTCCAGATTCAACTCATCTTCTACGATCTCTAGTAGACTTTCTTCTCCACATCATTCCAGCCCACTTCTTTATTCATCCATCCATCTCATATGTGGTCTTTTTCTAGATCTTTTACAATCACTTGGAATCCCACTTAACATTTCAACTGTACATTTATTATCTTTTCTAGCAATATGTCCAACCCGACTCCACTTCGGTCTCTTAATTCTTTCAATGATGTCAATAAAATCCATCTGTCCTCTCATCCACATATTTAGTTTTTGATATCTTCTTGTTATTCCTAACATGCATCCCTCCATATTTCATTGAAAGGTCTGAAGTCTCTGTGAAGCTTTAAGTGTCCAATAGTAAGAACTGATAAAACACACTTATTAAAAACCTTCCTTTTTAAACACATTTCCTTTTATTATTAAGTTATTTCTACCAAAAGCACTCCAACCAACAATTCTAAGATTAATTTCATCCATTATGTTTCCAGCTGTAGTAATAATTTGACCAAGGTATTTGTAGTTGTTAATTTCTTCTAACTCATCATTATCAATCTTTATTTCCTTCTTTTGAGAAATCTATTAAACATTCTTTAGTCTTTTTAACATTTATTTTTAATCCTTTCTTACTTTCATCTAATTATTCTGGCAACATTCCCTGAAACTCTAAAGCATTATTTGCAAAAACAAGTAAATCATTTAAAAAATTTATATGACTAAATAATTTCAATTTAGTTTTACTCCCTTAGCTTCCCATTTCAATCCACAAAATACTTCTTGCAAAACTGCTGTAAAAAGTTTTAGAGATACACTCTTCTCAATGTTACATTTTTTAAATATCATTAATGAAGCAGTCATATATATATATATGCGTGTGTATATGTGCTTCATGTATATATATATTTGCTATTAAGTTTTAAAAGTATTAAGGCATTTTTTAAAAAATGTAATGTATAAAAAATAAATTTTATTACGAAATTTAATTATGAGTTGGTAAGTGTGAAAAAATATGGGGTTTCAAATCAGCAAAGGAAGTTTACCTTTCTAAT
Source organism: Epiperipatus broadwayi (assembly GCA_028023455.1). Classification (NCBI taxonomy): domain Eukaryota; kingdom Metazoa; phylum Onychophora; class Udeonychophora; order Euonychophora; family Peripatidae; genus Epiperipatus; species Epiperipatus broadwayi. The sequence goes on along the minus strand of JAQFVV010012394.1, from coordinate 13,374,069 downwards.
TAATTAAAATATTAAAAGAATGTAGGTACTAAATTCTAATTTTAGAATTTATATTTTGTATAGCATTGTCATTACAATACAAGGTGACTAAAGTGTAATTACTGGGGAATAGAATAAATCAAAAGATATTCTGAATTTAATTTTAAAATGCAATTAATAAAATTTCAAAATTAAATTGCATTAAAATTCTTTTAGATAATAAAAATAAGAATTTTACTAAAGTTTAATTAATTAATTAATTTGGAAAGATCTGAATGACTTTTGTTTTTGAGATATATATAGGGCAAAAAGAATAAAGGATTAGTATTACTGTAAACTTCAGAAAGAAGCCACTTCTTGTAGAGTTTAGCTACTGTACACTTCTGGAAGAATTTTATTTGTAAAGTTTTAAATTGTTAAATTACATCACGCTATGAATGAGTAGATTGCCGCAATTTTTCTGGCCAGCTCCGGTGCAGCCGAGTATGGAGTTCCCTCGTATTATAGGATAAAGCCCTTGCCTCATTTAACAATCATGTTGCTAATATGCTATGCCGCTGCCGTCAACTCAAAGCCCCAATGTATAATATCACAGAATGATCAGCCAATTCTACTGTTTGACAATATCCTTCAAAGATCTGGTAAAATACTAACTTTAAATGATAAAAGTCTCTCTAATATTCCCTTCCTTTGCTTTAAATCGTATTATTTAGATATTTATATTGCTTTATTTAAATATTTTCTTATTGTGTTATAACGCACGTTTAATTAATTGTACATATGAAGGAAGATCAACTTTTGTAATACTCGATCTTCCTTTAATTTGCTAGACTTATTGTTTAAGAATCAGACGGAGGTAAATTTAGTAAAATATTTCAGTGATTCAAATAATTGACATCTAAAGAAAAGTCCAATTACTAAATAAAATCAAGAGATTTAAATCCCCTCTCTCTGATTCTAATTTATTTATTTTTTATTAGATTTGAAAATTACTAGTTAAATTCTATTTAAAATCGTTTGGTTCTTTCAAAATGTCATTTTAGTCATTAACGCAATTACAATGGTTTACATAAAACTTTAAAATTAAGATCCAGTGTTAAAATGTTAAAAGCAAACTTTATTCTCTTTTATAAGAAAAGTATATATATACTGCATACTTTGGATTTATAAACAACTTTCAGTTTTTAAAAATAAATTTAATGTTTGAAGTTAAAAATTAAAACTATGTTTTTATTTTAACAAATATATATGTATACTATATATGATACGATAGTTTAATTCTTTAATACTTTTAACACAATGTAATATATTATCATCGTAGGCTATCGTATCAACAATTCTTTATATCTGTAAGACATAAGGACAGATCTCTAATTTAGCAGGGATTAATTTCTTAATAAAATTGATTATATATCATAACTGCGTAGGCCTTGATTTAGCCCAGTGGTCTTCAATCTTTTCATACCTGTGGACCGGTAAAAATAAGGATAAGGTTTCGCGGACCGACAAAAATAAGGATAAGGTTTTGCGGACCGGCAGAAGTCTATAGATAAATTTTCTTAAAGATGTAAACTGCTTAACCTTAGATGAGCATAATTGTTATAACTGATCAAAACAACAATGTTAAATATAAAAGATGAAGTTATACATATATGGAGTTTGTATAATAAAAAATTTAATTCTACCCCCCCCCCCATTTGTGTTAACTAGAAAAACAAATTAATTTATGTATGATTGATTAGATTTTGTTTTCGTTCTGTTTCTTTTTTTTTAATTGGGTAAAAATGAGATGAAAAAATAAATAAAAATTGTTTATATTAATTCAAAGTTTAAACTCATTTTGTTATTACAAACTTTCCTATCAGTCTAGCGTGGACCAGCAGAAAAGTTCTGTGGCCTGGTACCGATCCGCGGACCAAGGGTTGAAAACCACTGACTGATTTAGCCTATAGAATAGATATCCGCATATGATAAACTTATGGCATGACCATTTACGTTTTATAAATTAAATTTAAGTCCAAATATTTATTATTTTATAAATATTTAGCATTACTAGGTTGACTAATTTCATGATTATTTTTATTGTGTTTCTTCAACAGGCGTATATATCTGCTTCGGAATATAGAATAACTGGGTCCCCTTTTTGAATATGATCCATGCAAATGTGGGAATATTCCTTTCTATTTCAGACCCAGTGGACCTTCGTTTTTGTGTCACCAATTGGGCAGTGGATCGTTCCTGCCTGTTGGTGAAATTTATTAATTATTATGGGAAGATGCTTATTCCTTCCTACCAGTTATCCATTTATTTCTTAAGAGACTTGGATATGAACTCGCGGAGGCGAGCATATTCCAGTCTACCTCATCATTGGATTCATTTATTACTTTAGCAACTCACTGCCTTTTTTATCTCGTGTGTATTAACGCTTGATATTTCAGCTTTTATTGGTCATGATCATGGGAGTTATGCATTTATCTATTTAACTGTATTATCTAAAGTTAATTAAACTTACCTTATGTTAATTATTATCATGTACCTGCTTGAGGGACATCTCCCCCAAAGATCAAATGTGTTTATCATCTGAGGTTTCTTATTTATATATCTGTTCTACATTAAAATTTTGACATATGTAATCATCTAATTAATGTAATTCCACTATCTTATAAGTCTTGCAACCTAATTAACTGGTAGTCATTTCTTTTGTTTATTTATTTCTAACTTTCTTACTAATAAAGTGTTTCTATTTATATATCCATGTATTGGTGCCTTGTTTTTCCACAGATAAGTCATATAGTTGTAATCTAATTTTAAGAGTCTCTACCTCTCCCTGATCACTGAGCCTTAAAAAAATGGGGTAGTATGTAGGTTAAAATGAATTGTGATGGTTTAAGTCACCCTGGTGGTGATTTTGCAGCTATCAACTCATCCTGACCATTACATTATGTAATCTAATTGTTGCTAATGCATTTTTATAAATATTCTTCAGAATATGACAATGTCCTCAGTCTATACCCTGATGATCTAATACTTTAATCACTAAAGAAATGCTTATGGAATCAAATACCCTTTCATAATTTACAAATCCAAAGCATAATGGCTACTCATATTCATTGGTTCTCTCTATAACTTCTCTCAATACTTGTATGTGATCCACTGTACCAAAATCACTTTTAAATTCAGCTTGTTCTTTTGGTTGGTTAAAATCCAAAGTTTCTGTAGACATTACATTTTGGTAAAAATTTTGGTATAGAACTGATAAACAACTGATATGTCTGTAATTTCTAATATCATCTTTCTTAAATATTAATATTGTATTCTTCCAATTATCTGGTGCATCTAACTTTGCCAAAACTTTTTCTATTCCTTCACCATCACTGTCTGGAGCTTTTCCTTTCTTCATAAATTTAATTGCATATCTCATTTCTTTACTTAAAATCCTGAACAATTCAAAATATGTAATAGTTGTAGGAGACACTTTTCCTTGTTCTTCATTGCTATATAATTCTTGATAAAACTTCTTTTACAGATTTTATGCCATCTCTCTTTTTAGTAATAGTGCCATTTTTGTTTCTTATTGCAAAAATAAGTTTCATAACAATATCAAGATAGTTGTTTTACATTCCTAAGATTTTTTATCTTCTTCTACAGCTTTCCTTGCTCATTATCAACTCTTTTTTCACACCACTTTACCAAATTCAAGACATTCAATTCTTCTTAATGTATCACTTTTATATATTTTTATATTCCTTCTTTCCCTCATAAATTGTCTTGCCTCAGAAGAAATTTTACTGGACAATTGCTGCTTTTTTGTAACATCTATCTTTGTTGTAGTTTTTAAAAATGTATCAGTTATCTTTCTATTGATTTTATTCAAATCTGACTCATATTCAAAATATGTTAATATTTGAAAACAATTTACAAGTTTTAATTTAAATTCTTTGGAATCTTTCTGAAGATTAGGAATATCAACTGTGAATATTTTTTCTTAATTTTTGTCTCTCTAATTTTGCATTAACATGCATCTTACATCTTACTGATCGATGATCACTTTTTGCATTGAATTTATTAAGAACATTATAATCTTGAAATATATACTTTCTGCTAGTTAAAATATAATCCAATTCTGCTGTATGCTCATTTGGATGTTTCCATGCTGATTTGCATTTAACATTTTTCTCAAAAAAAGAATTCATAATATAAAGTTTTTCTTTTTTTTCCAAACTTCACAAGTCTATGTCTTCTCTCATTTCTATCACCATAACCAAATTTACCTACAGCCCTTTCATCTTTCAACTGTTTACTGATTCTATCATTAAGGTCTCCCATGACAATTTTAAAATGTGGTTGGTCTGATCAAAAGCTTTTTGTACATCCATATAAAAATCCTCTACTTCTTCATCACATATATATTATGCAAAGATATGAATATTCGAGTGAGATTGATAATAAAATACAAATAATATTTAGTAATAATAATAAAGTAATAAACAGATATTTATAAATGGATATACTAGCTGTAACTCTAAAAAATAAAAAATAAAAAGAAAGACAATACAAATCAATCTGTGACTACAAATATGCCCACATATTGGCCATTTTTCTGTTAACCTGATATTTTACATTGTTGTCCTTCAATTTCATCAGAAGAAAAGTTTTCTTTCTGAAATACTAACTCTCTGATATATTTTCCACCATATCTTCCTATTGTCTTTCAGATAATCTTTATAATGTAGATAGGGATCTAAACTCTCCTGTAAAAACCATGCTCAAGTTCACCATAAACATATATTTAGGAATAGTCAAATTAAAATAGTCATAGATCACATGACCCTATTCTTTTAAGCTTGTAAGATATAAACAATGAGCATTGTTAATTGCTCAACAAGCTTTGTGATAAATGCTTAGCCAGGGAAAACATTTAAAATATCTCTGTCAGGAAACTTCCTTGTATTGTTCATTTATTTCACATATCCAATCCAATGGTGTGATTTTACAACAGTGGACTCTATAATAACACACCCAGTAAGTGAAGAACATTTATTGATCTTGCCATTATATTTTTAAAATCTTATACAGCATTCTTAAATGAGACTTTTAAAAGTCTTTACATTGTGCTGATATAATATCCAAATTTCACTTCCAGACAATAAATTAGGTGAAATGACAGCTCTATATATAATTAACTTAGTTGTGGCAGTTATTTCCTTGTGATGCACAAAGGAAAAACAACTCATTAATTGGGAGCAAAAATAAATCTGAAATTACTGAATAAAAAATATATGTTGTGGATTGTAGACTAGTTTCCCTTTAGATAAAATCAAGATATTTTGGGCAAAGAAGACCATACTTCTAGTCAACTTGCACGTTCCTTCTCTCTAAATTATTTTATACTACTGTAAACCCATCTATTTTTCTGTCATCATCCTTTCAGTCTACATTAGCGAATCATTCTGCCAACTCTGTTAATCCCTTTTCTTCTATTCTATTATAATAAAAACTATTTTATTTCCAGTTGATATCATAAAGACTTATACAAAACATAAAAAAAATTTTTTTATGCTTTTTATCATTAAGTATGGATGCGCACACAAATGGATACGGATGTTCATATCAATATATATATAATACACATGAAAATGTGACACACGTGTTTTGTTTTTTTGTAATTAAGTAATTAAAAGTTCAAAAGGCATGAAAAGAAATTAAAAAGTTTCAAAGCAGTTTTATAATTACCAGAACGATAATTAGAATCTAAATGATAAAAAGTCATTTAACAATAGCCATTAGTTTAATAAATCAAGTTTCCAATTAAATAAATGTGAGAAAAACAAAAATAAATTAACATTTAACCTTAAAATAAACGCAATCATTACGGATATACTGTATATAAAAAGCGGTTTGTATATAGTAAATATATAAAAGAGTAGAACAAAACTCACGAAAATGCTTATAATCGTTAGAATGTTTACTATTTATAATTTTTATTGAAGATCCTCATAACTGAAATTAAATAAAAATTACTTTACAACAACAACAACAAAAAAAAACATTTTCTGTATATGTATGAAAACGCATTTACGGGATAATCTATAATCATAAGAGACTATGTGCAATTTAAAATGGGTTAGTCCACTAAAAATAATAATAATGAGAGAATAGTTTGTTTCTAGAGAGTTCATACGAAGTTCAGCACCAGAGTCGATAGGGTAAGAGTTGAGTAATAATGTAGTAACCTATGAACTTTAAGCTTTAATCTAAGAAGCATCATTGCCTAATGTCAAGACATTGGAAGATGCAATATACATAAAAAAGCTAGAAATGTGTTTATTAGATTTTAATAAATGCAGAGGTCTGCAGAATTGAAAAGTATAACATTACAAATCTTTGAGACCCTGTACTATAAAATCTATTTTCCTAACTGAACTAGTGACTAGAGGTATAGAAATTCTAAGGTATTATAATGAATTGCAGCCTTTTTCATCTACTGAGTGACTATACTCTCACTATATATTTTATCTATTCAAATCTGTATTGATTAGGAGTTTCACCAAGATCTCTCCCGTATGCCAGCTCTGTAAAACTGAGAATAAAACCCTCCAGCACTTCCTACTTAAATATCCCTTTTGCTCAAAGTGAGACGTGTCGTCAACTCCTGCCTTTTCTTGCACAGGAATACCATCTTCAATCTCCAAGAATCCATAGAAACAGGGGTCTTTGCAACTATTAGATGATCAGTTTTCCTCATCTATGCACTCTGTTTGTTCTGATGTGACATTATTTTTGACCAGAGTGTCCACTCAGTGAATCAAAAGCTATTAGACCTAATTCACTCTCTCAAAACAAGAGATACCAAACTAGCCCCACCTCCACTCCTCACATACACTTGGGCAATCCTCCAACTCCCATCCTCTCAGTCTCTGTCATAGGACTCAATCATTCAAATGTTTGTGACCGATGCGGTGCTTGCCCAATGAAGACATGCATCTTGGACTGGCCTGGACTACACCCTGTTTCCCCTTTCCACTTCCCATTCCCTTTTCACATGTATCCTTCCCCTCTTACCATGTTGCTTTTGAAATTTCAATTTATCATATAATCACTCCCTTGTTAACCATTTTCTAACTATTTGTATCTGTTTTTTTTTTTTATGAACAAACTTTCATCACTGAGGAAAAAAAAAAAGAATATTTATCGTTCTCCTACTTTTATTACCTTTATTCTCTTTGTATTTGTTCAATTTACTTTTTAAAAGTTTTATTATTAGTGACTTCATATTAAATGATGTTAATAACAATTGATCACTATTGTCTAAACATCAAACATCATTCTAAACTGAGTGAGCATAAACAATCACAAACTATTGGTATACTAAACTTTACAAGTAAACAAAATGTCATTCATATAATCTCAAAGAGTACACAGTGGCCTGAAAGCATCTAATAATTTATTAAATAAAAACTGGAATATGAAAGCTTGGAAAAGATCTGCGATATTATAAACAATTATCCACAGAAACCTCCATAGGATTTAGATTCTGATAGACAAGAGCAATATCAAATGAATTATGAAAAATGTATCAAACTGGAGATTAGACAATTTACAAAGCAGTGCAGAAACCACAGAGTATAAAAACATAGACATTGGCTTGGAGTCAATTGGAGAAAAATGTAAAGAGTTCAGAAATTTGAGAAAGTTGTGGAATGAGATTAAGCATATGACAAGAAGCTGAAAATTTTTTCATGAATCTCTGCTCCATATGAAATGTTTAAAATAATAATAATGGGTAGACATCATAATAGACCACAATAACAGTTCTTTATTGCAAATTTATATTTCCTAAAATTTATGCTAAAGTAACATAAACTAATGTTTATATTCCAAATGGCTACCTATCAATTTAGGCCATTTTCTTCAACTGTTCTTATCATTTACTCTCTTTTTCAAAAGCTCAGTGAATTCCTTTCTCTTGCTTTCCACAGTCTCTTCCATCATGAATTACATAATTCCTCTATCTTTAAATGTATGATTAATTCAATTTCTTGTTTAATGTCATTAATCTCTTAACATTTAAATCTTTTTAACATCCCTGTGCTTGTAGCCTTATCTTTTCTATTTTTCTCTGAATTGACATCTCTTCAGCCTTCAATTTTTTTTCTCTTTTCTCCCCTTTCAACTCAAAATTTCCATTATTTACAAAGTAACACTTGAATAAGCCTCTTTCTTAATTTTTAATTCAATGAGTCACTGAATAATTCACAAAGCTTATTAAAAGACTAACTAATGCAACTCTCATTCCAATTTTATTTCAGATTATTATTTTTCTTATTAATCAAACAGTTTACAAATATTTAAAAGCATTAACTTCTCTATAATTTCCTATTCAAACCATCACTCTTAAAGTGCCCCAGTTTCCAACTATCTTTATTACTAGAATTTTAACTAACTTATTCTCATCACAAAACAATTATACTGCAACATTCTATTAAGTTCATTCAAACTATTCACAATAACTTCACATTATTGAAAAATCTACTATGATTCTTTTGGTATAAACTCTATCCTTGACAGGATAACATTAACTGAGCATTTATTTAAATAAGGAAGATACTTTGTTATTTCTTCTGAAAGAAAACAAAATATCTGATTCATATATAATTTTTTTAAGTTATTTCTTCTTCCAATATATAGTTTCATCACATGATCACCATTTCTTATGCTTACACAAGCTGTTTACACAGAAGCTAAACTCTTCATACAATAGCGCCACCAGTGCAAGCCAGAGTAATCAATGGATGCAAGAAGGTTTCTGTATCCATTGATTACTCTGGCTTGCACTGGTGGTGCTACTATATGGAGAGTTTAGCCTCTGTCCAATATATACTTTCCTCTACAAAATATCTAATCAAATATTCCAAGCCACGCTAATAAAAGTTTTTTCATGACCAGTAAACACAATGTTAATTTCTTTTCTCTTTCCTACATTTTTTACAAATAGTTCATAATACTCCAAAAACATCTTCTGTTTTTTGTTTTTTAAAAAAAGTTGAAATTACTCTGCAGATTAAATCATACTAAATGTTTTCAAACTCACTCCCATTCAAAATTCTCAACATTAAGTTAATTGTTCTAAAATGTCTCTCTCTTTATTTTTTTTGTATTAAGGCCTTTGTGCTTATTGGAATTCTAATTTCTGAATAAAATCTATTGAAAGATAAAAAATATTATTACAAAGATGATCTAATCCTCTAAAACTTTTCCAGTAATCTTTCTTCATTATGGCCAAGCCTAGTTCATATCTTTATTTGCCAAACTTTCATTTTTCTGTAAAAAACATATATTCTCTACATCTTTTCATTACAAGAATGTACTATTCTTTTCTTCAATAATTACACTACTATTGTTACTTTCTCCATTTAGAATAACTTTATTACTCTTATCATCATCATCATCAACCATTATCAATCCACTGTAGGATGATTCAATCCATCTCCGATCTTTAGCTTCTCTTCTCTACATAACCCCTGCACACTTTCTTATTACTCTTGTACATTAAATTAGATCTTCCATTATAATAACCTCTCCCTCCACATTTTTCTTTTAACCGAATTTTGATTTTATCAGTTATTATACCTTAGTGTACTTCTAAAGTTTCATATATATAGTTTTATTTATATCAATGTTTGTATTTTTCCATTTTTGCCTTTCTATTATATTAATTTTCTTATTACTTTCTGAGTCTGCTGTCTATGCTACAACTTTTAGATTTTTTTAAATTTTTAATAATGACATCCCAATTTCTCAATAGTTCAGCTCTTTTTATTCTCTTAATGATAATCTCAATTCCACTACAACTAAATTGAGATCTGAATGTTTATCAAATCCAGGATGTGTACATTTATCATTGTTCTTCAAAGACTATATTTCGAGTAAATTCTGTACTTACTATTTGAATCAGTCTATATGTAAATTCTTCTGTTGTGATTCTTATATCACACTGTTTTGTCATCAATAACTTATAAATCTTCCTTTATTTCTTACTTCTAACTCATAATTTCAGATAATTTTATTATTACCTACTTCCAAATATCAATCCTTCACTGTTGTTAAGCAAATATTTTTATATTCTTTTTCAATTCCTTCATATATTTTTCTATTTCATCACCATCATTAAAATTAAAAATAAATAATCAAACAGTTTTATTGTTGAGGAGTTTGTCAAAACACAACTGAAGGAAATGGAAGGATGCAAGGTGTGAATCTTTGGCTCCAGAATCTGCCATTCTATTATTACACTATGCAGTGCATCATTATTGTGCCCATTATTTAGTATCAATGTCAATACCAACTTATTATTTCCATAACATCTATAATCTTACATATGTTTATACCATTCTTTCCCTCCTCAACCCTACCACAGTCACAACAGGTCAATCTTTTCATCAGCAGCAATAAATTCACTATCTTCCATATGTTATTCATAATCTTTATATTTCTATTATCTATTCTGATAATATTTTTTAACTCTAATGAATTTTGGATGTTCAGTAGAAACTGCAATGAAAGATTCAATCCTGGAAAACACATTCTGACAATTCTACAAACATTGAAGACAAAAATAAGTGCCAGCATCATTAACATGATAATTAGTTTAAACATATAAAGAGAATACAAAAGATTCAATATATAAACAGAACAATTATGTTTTGTAAAACTACGGTGATAATATAAAATCATAAAGACTGCTGCATTCCTTGGAATATTAGAAAGTCCAAAAATAATAATAAATCTTTCTTATTGCATTGCCAAATGCACATCATATAATACTAAATCATTTATGCACTTTACTACTGTTACACAATGCTTTATTTACCACCCTCTTTTCACTTTACTACTGTTACACAATGCTTTATTTAGGGCACCATCTTTTATAGTTTATAGTTTCGACTGTTCTGTATATCATATAATACTAAATCATCTATGCACTTTACTACTGTTACATAATGCTTTATTTACCACCCTCTTTTATAGTTTACAGTTTCGATTGTCTCAGCAATCTTCTTCAGAACTACAACATAATGCAAACATATGAATATAAATATACATAAACATATAATTTACATATATAAAATGTAAATTATATGTTTATGTATATTTATATTCATATGTTTGCATTATGTTGTAGTTCTGAAGAAGATTGCTGGGACAATCGAAACTGTAAACTATAAAAGAGTGTGGTAAATAAAGCATTGTGTAACAGTAGTAAAGTGCATGGATGATTTAATATTATATCAAAGTTCAAAATATAGATGCATAGGAATTATCTTACTATAAAACATTAAATATTAGATTTTAGAAGCAAATAAGTTGCACTCCTTATCAATAACTATGAAATGTCAGTTCCTGATAAAATATTCAACTGTCCTTATACCCAAATATGTTTTAACTATAAATTTGGTCATAATCTATCTAAAATGGAAAAAATTGTAAAAATTTCAAGAAACTTCTTTTTGAAAAAAAACTGTTTCACAATACTGGATTCAAATAAAAAATTATAAAGTCATTAGCAACCAAAAATTTAAAAAGCAGTACAAAGTAACTCTTCCAATCTCAATCTATAATTTTAATGCTTTCAGTATAAAAAGATTGAGTTCTTTCTTCACAATATGCCTATCCAAGTTTTGATTACACTGCAAATACAAAAAAGAAAATAATCAGTCACACACACACATAAATGCACATAGATTGAAAAAAACAACAACAATATCTTGCTTAAGAATTATCTGGCATTGAAAGAAAGATCATGAAGTTTTCTTTTTCTTGAATTTGAGCTAAAGCCAGTAAATACCACAAAATAATAAAATCATTATAAATATTTATAAAGAAAAAAACAGCTAAAGAAATAGAGAAATCTATCTATCAAGTGTCTAAATAATTAAAACATATCTGGTTAAAAACATATCAGTGATACTTTAAAAAGATATTAAAAGATAAATTATAGATCCATCCATTTTATATATGATGTTGACTACTGAATATATTATAGGGTCCATTAATGTAAAATACATCATTTGATTGGGCATGTGAAATGAATAAAAGTATTTTATAATAAACTTGAGCATGGTTTTCGGGGGGGGGGGGCATACACCATTTATGACAAAAAGATTATCTTGAAGGTATTTAAAAGAAGTGCAATGTTGATTGTTGTCATTGGCAAGATATAGCAGAAAATTGAATACCCTGAAGAACCACAATTAGAAAAGATTTTGAAGTATTTCAGTAAAAAGAAATTATCTGCAGAAGTAAAAATACAGCATCATAAACTATCAAATAAATAGAATTATGGACCAGTATGATCTAATTGTGGATATATTTGTGTTTCACAGATGGATTTGTCTTTTTATCATTGTTTTTCTCTTGCAGTTGGAATGGTCAGATTCATTTGGGTTACTGCCATTGCTTATGACAATTCACCTATAGAGAACTTTGAACTCGATCCGACACCCAAAATAAGCTGGACTTAAAAATGAATATGACAAAATAGATCATGTGCTAATTATGAAAAAGAAAAAGAAAAACAAACAAACAATGAATACGAAGTGACACTTTGCATTAGACTTCCAGATTATGAAAAGGTATTTGACTTCATAAGCATTCCTGCAGTGATTAAAGTTTAGCAATATCAAGACATAGACCCAAGATATTGTCAAATTCTAAAAAAATATTTATTAAAATACTATAGCGATTCCAACCAGATTATTGCTGATAATCAATACAATAAGGTCAATCCAAAACTTTTTATACCAGTTTTGTATAAAATATTTTGAGGATTAAATAGAAAAGAAATAAAATTGTGATAGCTTCCAGAAATGTTGTAACAGCAATGGAATGAAAGCAAGAATGTAAGATTGAGGATAAGTATTAAAAAGATTGAAGTTACATTAAATGGGGGGGGGGGGTATGGGAAAAAAAAGATGAAAATGATTTCTAATGAATTAGAACAATTTAACAACAAATAAGCTAGAAGAAATTATTACTACAGATGGACACCTAATGGCTGAAATTAGTTATAGAATTATACTTTAATGGAATATTTTCCATAGAGATAATATTAAAAATTTAGATATATGTGCCTGAAAAAAAAATAATACACTTATTTTATCAACACTATTTATGAATGCAATACTTATACTTAAAAAAGATACAAATGAAGAAGAAATGTATGCTAAATCCACAAAAACGAATCAAAAGTAAACACAATGTTACGATGGATAATATTACTGATATTGTTGAAAAAATTAAAATGAACTGGGCATATCATTAGAAGAGATGAGAATAAATAAACAATGAAAATCTTAAACTAGATCCCAAGAGATTGTAAGAACTAAAAATAGACATGTGAAATGGATAGTGGATATGGATGGATAAAATAAAGAAGTTTGCTGAAATGTTTTGAAAAAGAAAGGCTATGGAGCAGAAAAATTAAATCTGGTGAGACCTTCGTTATGCAATGGATTATTTATAATGGTTGAAAATGATACAGATACAGACTTTACTTTTCAAAGAAATGAAAAGTCGGTTCAATGCTTTAAAAATAATTAAAAGTGAAAATAGGTAATTAAAATTTATTGTTAAAAACTTTCAAAAATAAACTTTCACATCGAAATTTTAATGCCATATAATAATTATTTGTTTTAAGTATATATTTATCAAATTTTCCCAACACCTCCTCCACACATATTAGATTGTTATTAAAACACTTTGATTTAATTGCAGAGTGTTTTGGACAAACTATCTATTTACTAAGTAATGTCAACGTCAAAAAGCTGTGTAATTAATTATGCAACAATAAATAAAATTTTGATGCAATCTTATAATATATATATATATCATTATTTCATTCATTCTCAATAGGAAGCTATATATACATATATTAAAGTTCTATATATATATGCTTCATGTCAATTTATATTTAAATCCTTTTAAATCCTGTTATAGGGAAGCTTTAAATTTTATTTTTTATTAAAGGTTTATATAAAAATAAACATTTTATTTTAATACATTTACTAAAGGTACATGTATGTCTGTGTAGAAAGGGTTAGCTGAGACTCCAGAAAATTCTGAAAATCAGATAATTTAAATTCAGCTAATTAAAATACCTGAACATCTTTATTTTTATAAAATGTGTATAGGCAGATTAATTATATGGCATAGGTACATTTATATTTGTCATTGAAATCTTATCTAATCAATGAAAAATAAGGTAATCACTTTGTATTATATATATGTACAATAATTTATTTATTTTTTAATATTTGGTCTGGCAGTAAAAAGGCATTAATTGATGCTTAATTATTGCAAGGAATGCATTAGACAAAAGGTATTCACAATTTGGAAAATTTCACTAATTAATAGACAAGTACAGGATTAAATTGTAATTAAGCTGATCAAAATTATTATCAGCAAAACTATTTTTTTAATTAAAATTAAATTGTCGAAAGTTGTATAAAATACCTCAGCAAATATAAAAACAGGGTTTTTCATGAAAACTTCTTCAAGCTGTTTGGAAGAAAGAAATTCTTCAAGATGATCAACAAAAGTTTTTAAGACATTAATAATTTGGCTGCTAGAAGCCACACAAAGTGATTTGTGAGTAGAAGCTTATGTCTGCTTCCCCTTTGACATCTCTGGGAAGCATGTGTTTGGAATTCCATTGGAGTTGATGAGATGCTGCCCATCTGAAGTCTGCTGGCCTGTGTACCTAAATGAATTCAGTCTGCTGACCTCCCATGCCATAATTCCACAAATAAGAATCACTTAGTCAATTATGCCACCTTCAGTCAGATGCTATTCCAAAGAACCTTATCTCCATAATAACAATTAATTATTAATATAAGGAAAGAGCCAACCAGGACTGTAAATTGCATCATGATAGCCATGTGGGATTATATATATATATATATATACATGCTGTTCTTCATATCTTGACATGTTTATTTTAATATCCTTTGCAATGGTAATAAAAGCAGGAACTTTTGAACTTTAGATATGAGACTCTGCACTCCCATATACTGCTAAAACAATTCACACATATTTGATGTTTCTCTTTTATTTGTAGTATTTTTATTTTGTTATTTATCTTTAATATTTTACTTTAATATTATAAATTAACCTATATCATTAAGAATGATCAAATAGATTGCTAGATGTGATCATTCTTAAAGTTTACATATATGCTAGATTTATTATTTGAAAATCAGGTGACAGAGGGCTATTTTGTAAACACATTTTCATTTCTTAAATTTTGAGAAGTATTTTCTTCTTCTTCCTAAAAGAAAATTAATTAGTCAAAAATACAAAGATATTTTAACCTCCTTACCTCACCTGGCTCAAAGATTTTGTTTTTCCTAAAAATAATCAGTCATGCATATCAATTGAAATGTTACTTATGCAATTATAACCCCAGGTTGTTTTCATTTATAAAAATCAATTTTGAATAAATTTCAAAAACAATGTTAAAAATAAGGTTAAATAATTTTTTTGAAGGGACAAATAGGTGTCATTTATTTTAATATATTAGCCTCAAAATGTTTCTTTATAATGATATATATCAATCCAAACCTTGAACTCATGGATAATGTATTTCTTAATATGTATGTGTAAACAATCACTAGGTTGGACTTTCAATTAAGCAGGAACTATTAATCTTTATTATTTTTAGTATTTATATATGATAAATCATTAGCTCTTAATTTAGTCAAATAAAGTAATGTGTGGCTGCTTATTTAAATTTATTATGTGGCTATTCACATTTGTTTCTTTGTAATAGCCATCATAAATTCCAGGATTTCATAATGAATTATTGCTCATTTATTTAAATTGCATTGCTAGACTAAATATTGATCCATTGTTATGTTCATTCCTACTTTTCTGTGTATTCTTTAGATATAATCATGCCAATGTGAATTTATCTCATACTTTCATACTAGAATATTTGCTGTTATTAGTCATATTATTATCAAAGCAGACAAATTTCCTGTTTTATAGTAATAATTTTGTTACTGATTGTAGGAGCAAATATTCATTCCTGCTTCATATGACCCTCTGCTTTGATAAATTGTTGGGTGTGACTTTTCCAAGGCAGACATACCTTATCGCTATTAATCATTGGGTATACTCTTGTTTTTGATAACCTAGCACCATGTTCAGTATTTTCTTTTATGTATTTTAAAGTCTAATTTTGCAAGTTTGCAAGTGTGTAGCCAGTTATATGTCTAAGTCCATTGCAGTCATCTATTAATGATTATGATTTTAATTTAGTTAAATAAATGTTTCTATCTTAACCCAGTTTGATTGTTCATTAATTAAGAAGTTAAGCCATCATAGAACATTCAACCTGGAAATTAAGATGTATAATCTATAGTCCCTCCATTTGATGTAATTCATAATAATTAACTGTTTAATCACTAATTAATTTCTTTTTGGCAACAAACTTGATACAATCTGTAAATCTAGCCATTTAAACTTTAAATTCATTGTGTTCCATTTTTTTTTTTTGTTATTGTTACTAATAAATTTATTTATATATACATTCTCTCGCATTTGTGTCCTGTTTGCCACAATTAGTTTTTATATAGTTCTTAAGGGTCTCTTGTATCTCCCTGACCTCAGTGGGATATAAGAAAAAGGGCTATATATGTTATCATTAAATGTGTTGGTCATGTGAAAATTGTCCTGGAACATAGATAATGAGATTTGACTTTGTATTGTTTGTGGTAATGTTTATATATATGTTACACACAGACATGTGAATTAGTTATCATTGCTTGGTTCCTAAGGTTAATTTTTACTGACTATACATATCTGACCATTGCAATATATATATATACGAATTCATAGTATTATTTCTGGGAGCTTCCATGTAATAAAAATATAATAGCTAAATAGCTGTGGTTTCAGTACAATAGCATGTACTTTGCTCAGAATTTCTTTAAAATTGTTATTTTTTTGTCTTCATTAATTTTTTCTCATTCTCAAATTTTAGTGGTTGAGTAGTTTTAAAAAATATTTTATCCTCCAATAGCTTTTTCCAAATATTGTTAATTTTCTTTAATCCACACTTTTCATTTATGCTCTTAGGGCTTTTAAAAATCTCTATAGATTCCCTTAGCAATCTCTGGTCATATTGTTGAATTTTTGCCAGAATATGTGTTTTATTAAAATTGATGTCATTGTTAATTAATTTAATGTGTGAATAAATGGCTGATGTATTAGATTTTCTCTAATTACCAAAATGTGTTCTTCCTTATGTTTATTCTATGATTGTTCTGCCCAATGTATGAAAGTAAACAAACTCTTCATGGAATTTCATATACACCATGACATTCCAAAGGAATTTTATCTTTAGGATGTGGAAATACTTCATTACCACAATTTATACTACATTAAAAAAAATTAATGAAGTATTTCCGCACCCTAAAGATAAAATTCCTTTGGAGTGTCATGGTGTATATAAAATTCCATGTGTGAAGTTTCTTTATATTCAAACACTGGACAGACCAATCATAGAATAAACATAAGAAAGGAAGAACACATTTTGGCAATTAGAGAAAAATCTAATACATCAGCCATTTATTCACAAATTAAATTAACTAACCATGGCATAAATTTTAATGAACCACATATTCTGGCAAAAACTGAACAATATGACCAGAGAATGTTAAGGGAAGCTATAGAGATTTTTAAAAAGAGTAAGAGCTTAAATGAAAAATGTGGATTAAAGAAAATGAACAATATTTGAAAAAAGCTATTGGAGGTTAAAATATTTTTTAAAACTTCTCAACCAATAGAATTTGAGAATGAGGAGAAAATAACAAAGGCAAAAAATGATTTTAAATCTCACCACACCCATTCTTATGATTTGAGAGAAAAAAAAGCTATTTGGAAAGTACTTGTTATTGGACTGAAACATCAGCTATCCTATTTACTATTATATTTTTATTATATGGAAGCTCCTGGAAATTTATTCATGAGAATATTAGAACATACATACATATATATATATATATATATATATATATATATATATATATATATATATATATATATATATATATATATATATATATATATATCTTAAGACCATGCTCTCTACAAAGTACACTTCCAGTTCACTGTTTCTCATAAGCAAATATACCTTCATTATCACTTAAGCCCATGTGATTTGGAAGTGTTACAGTGGCAGACTCTTGAGCTTGATATCCATAGGATCACATCCAACTGTCATTTCTGATGCCCAAACTTATGAACACCCTAAAAATAAAGCTATTCAATTATTTTTTTAATATGTATCATTTGTTGCTGCTCTTTATTTCTCTCACTATAGACTTTTTCTGATTGTAAAATCTGGTCAAGAACCACATTCAATTGCTTTTTTAATCAACTTTCAGATCTTCTCTGTTTTCAGATGTATGAAGTCATCAGCATTTGAAAGTTTTGGAATGTTTCACCAACCTTAAAACCACATGTCTTTATCAAAGTCTAACCCTCTTTCATTAAATACTCAATATAAAGTTAAATAGAGTCAATTGACAATATTTAGGCTTGTGCAGTTCCTTTTCCAGTATAAAACTAGTCTATTTCACCATAGTTTATTTGTTTTAACTGTAGTTCTTATAAACTTATCATAAGAGCAATTAGAATTTCTAGCAGATTCATTTTTCACAATTTACCATAGTCAATTGAATCAAAGGCAGTAATAAAATCAACAAAACATTTTGGCTGCTTTTTTTTCCTGCCTTTTCTTTTGTTATTCAATGTACAACAGCAATAATATCTCATTTGTTACACATTGTTGAAATTAGCTGGTACGCCTGTACATTCTCTTTTGATGTAAGACTCTGACATATGTTGTCTGGCAGCTTAACTTGAAACACTTTACAACTCTATCAAGACTATCTTTTTGGATATATAAAATCAAATTTGCTTCTTCCAATCTGCAAATCACTATGCAATGTTCCAATTAATTGATACAATTTGTCGGCTTTATTATTCAGTTTCTTATGAAATTTGTAATGCAATGCAATAAATTCCTGTTGTCTTATTCAATAAAGATTTTTTTTTATAAAATATGGATAATTAGGTTTGAAAAAAAAATAGATATATGAAGATAAATCTATAAATTTCATAAACATTATTAACAATACTGTATTACAATAATTATTTCATATTGACGGCCATGATTATTATAACTTTGAAAAATCTATAGGCATAATTACTGTCTAACACTTATTATAATATATGGCATATTATGTGGGTTCAGCTGCATGTGTAATTAACAGTATTACTGTACTAAATAAAGATTTTTTCTGGATCACACCATCTATTTTGTAAGACAGTTATAGAAGTATTATAAGCTGCAACATATAGAACATGCTTAATAATCTATCCCAAAAACAAGAAGAGCAATTTTTTTAAACATTGGGAAGGGGATAGGAGTAAAAGTAGATGAATAATCTGATATAAAATAATAGGTGTTTAGTTTAATGGGTTTCAAAACAAAATTCCAAATAGGAAAAGCAATCTGGTTTCTTAAGAATCTCAATAGTTTCTCTACTTTTTCTTTGATACTGATGCTAAAGAATGATGTTTCCTATCTCTCCTAGCAATGATGTGACTATTCATATTCGCATAAAAGGTTTCTCAAACTCCACATGGGATATCATAAACTCCTTGAGATCCAAATAGATTTGAATAAAATGTTACTAATTTTCTAACTAGTAGTACATGTAGTTTTTATATTGTAGCATTTCAGTAAATGTCCCATTCTATCTTCCCTTGTTTTTGTTTTTTTTTATATACAATATCATTGTTTTGGACCTGGCCTAAGGTTTTATTTATGATTCTCTTATTAATCAACTTCTAACAAATCCATTCTTTAATTCTACCTATTATTGATATCATAAGATAATTGATCAAATCAAGAGATGTTACAATCATATTTTCATCATATAGATTTTGAATATAATTACAGATTATTCACTATCCAACTTACTTATCTTTCTTTTTTAAACTATCATATAGCTTTTAAGTGCAATAACCAATCAAATTAATAATATTAATTTCTTAATTCAGACAACTGAAGATATATAGAAGCAGAATCATTTTTCAACAATCACAACTCACACTGGAAGTTTATGGAAATTAAAACCTGTATGATTTGCATCAGACAACTCTGTGGTCACAGACCTATTGAAGTTTCTGATTATATAATGATGAATCTTCAGCTTTTACATGATCACCATTTTCTAGGCTTGCTCATAACTGTTAGTAAAATAGGCAAAACTCTACCCACAGTAGTGCCACTCAGTACAAGCCAAAGTAATCAATGGATGCCAGAAGGCTCTTCATTGATGAAGGCCACAAGCCACTAACTAGTCTGGGAATATTGGATGAGTAGGCACTAGATAGGGATTTTATGCACAACCCTTCTGTCATCCATTGATTACTCTGGCTTGCACTGAGCACTACTGTATGGAGAGTTTGGCCTGTTTTAATCTTTAGCTTTGTAGTAAAAACAGCTTAATCCTTTATTAACATCACCCTTTTTTTTTTATTTTTGAAATTTAAAACATGATTTATAGCCAAACATTCCTTCATTTATTAAAATTGTAAATAGCAAGGATCTTTTTGCAAATATATAAAATAAATTATGTTTTGTAGGCAAAAATAAAACACTGCAAAAAAATTTTAACAAACAAGTTAGAAAAGATGACCACAGTGAATTATTTTTTTAAAAAAACTAGTTTTTTTGGTCATCATGACCGGAGCAATTTATTCGAATGATTAAAACATTACTTAAAATTCTTGTCAAATAAATCATAAGATCATAAAACAATTATTTGAAGTTCTTTGACCTGAACACAATAAAATCATATAACATTATATCAAGAATATGTGAATATTTTTTATATTTAGTGGAACAGGAATGGAGAGCAGAGATGATGGTAGGAAGAACAAATAGATTTCCTTGTTTAAAATATATATGCTTGTTAGTGTCATCAAATAATGTTTTATTTATATGACAATGGCAAAATTTACGTTATTTAAATTCAATAAAATGCTAATCTTAATAAATTATATTTATTAATATAAAAAAAAAAAATCAAAGCATAAAAAAAAAAAAAATACAGATCAGAGATCTCTAATAGTATTTATCATATTGAAATAAATTAGAATCTTAATCCTATCAAGATATCCAAAACTTCTATTTTTATTGTTTCAATTAAATCTTTATGAAAAACACACTTCTCATAATATATTTTTCCACAAGGTTTTATTTAATATGTTTTAAACATATTAAAGAAAGCATCATAAAAAGTGCTTTATTAGAAGTATGTTTTTTAAACCACTAAACATCACATGATCACTATTTCTTATACTTGCTCATAGCTCTTATTAAAACAGGCAAAACTCTCCTTACAATAATGCCACTCAGTACAAACCAGAGTAATCAGTGGATTTCAGAAGGCTTGCACATAAAATCCCTATCTAGTGCCTACTCATCCAATATCACCAGACTAGTTTCTAGCTTGTGGCTTTCAGTGCTCTCAGATCCAAGGCTCCCACTGACGAAAGCTACAAGCTAGAAACTAATCTGGGGATATTAGATAAGTAGGCACTTGATAGGGATTTCATGCACAAGCCTTCTGCATCCATTGATTACTCTGGCTTGCACTGAGTGATGCTACTGTATGGAGAGTTTTGCCTGTTTTAAGTATGTTTTGTGTTGTAAATCTTAATACTAATAAATACACACATTGATATGACTAACATTTAATATATCCCAAATCTAACTTACATTACAAATGTAGTTAGTATTAGTAATTTACTATATGACATTACAATTAGTGAAATGGATTAAGTAGATGATTTCTCCCAAATCTATTCTTTTATTTTCATTACACATGTAATTTTATGTTGAAACTTTTTATTCATAGCTACTGGCAATAAAAAGAATTGCATAACAAAGAGGTGTACAATAAATGCAAAATGACAATTTTTTTCAAAATAAATTAGTCATCATAATACTAATAATATTAAAAGGGGTTGTGATTAAATACCATTTTATAAGACTTTTCTCCATGAACTCTAGGCATGCACTCTGAAATTAATATGAAGATATTTAAAACCAAAGAAATTCAAGAAATAACAGGATTTGGCTTTTGAACTATTACTGTTTCCTAATTTGCAAGATATAAACTATGAAGATAATTTGAAATGGATAAATATCCTTATATTACATGTTATTTCAAAAAGTTGATTTAATTAATTAAAGAAAAAACATTAATCGTTGCATGCACTGAGATATAAATGCAAAACTTATTTATTTAGTGTAGATATCATTTGAGAATCCATATTCAATTTAAGTTCACGAAAATCCTTTTATGTAAATGGTTTTAGTGAAAGTGAAAAAACATGTTTGTATTGTATGCCAGCGGTCCCCAACCAGGCGACAGGTACCATTTATTTTTTCAATGTAAATTTATAGTTGGATATTCTTAATAATACACATAATGTACAAAAAAATATTTATTTCAAAAATAAAATTTTAACATAATTAACGTTTATATTTTACGATGTAAAAGTATAGTATGCCCGACGATTTGATTACAATATAATACAATAATTTACAAGAAATTTAAAAAATTAAATTTATTTGTGTCAGATAAATAATTTACCATGTTCGAATAGTGGCGGGCACACATAAAATGGTCTGCGGGTGCCATGGTGCCTGCGGCATAGGGTTGGGGACCCCTGTTGTATGCTAATTCAAAAAATTGACTTTATTAGTAAAAAAGACATTAATTGTTCCACAGACTGTAATACTTGCCATTTTAAAGCCCAAACCTTTACATAAAACTTGTTTTTTACATGGGCAATTTTACATAGACTATTCCAGATCTATTAATTCAATTTTTTAAAAAATTGAAATGAAATATATTACCACACAAGGAAAACTTAATAATGAAAAAAAAAACTGCATTGTGTATAGTGAAAATTTTTTTTATCAATTCCATATTGTTAAATTTTTTTAATTTAAAATATTTTTTCTTTTAGAACTATTAAATAATTACATTTTTTCTATTTTAACTAAAAAATCAGGTACTCATGCACCCATTCTATTTCATCTATGTCCACTCTGGCTACAAGTTCCTGGAATGAAACTCAACTTTGAAATTTCTGGTGCTTGAATATTATAAGACCTTGTGAACAAGTTTTCATTCAATTATTTGTTTCTCTCATATGTATCACCTATTATACTGAGGCTATTTTATAAACTACACAACCTGTCCATAAACTTTGACTACTACTACTTTAAAAAAAACAAGCAAAACAATAATAATTTTATAAGATAATAGTAGTACTCAAGAAATTTTACAAGTACAGTGTTTAGATTGTAACTATATAGAAAGTAATTATTCCTCCTCATGAGCAGCATTAAATAGTGGTGTTAAAGTTGCAAGGATACTTTTATCCCAGCCAAAAGATAAACTTTTGATAAATAAGAGCATGCCATCTTATTCCAAGCTCCAAGGTTATTATATGAGCCAATCTTAAATGTCTAGAAGTGAGAGAATGAATATATAAGTCATTCACTTTAAATCCATTTCTTATTAGCACTTCTAAAATTTTTAAATTTACTTTGTGCCAATATTAAATGATTCAGAAGGATTAATAAGAATATTAAAATAAGAAATGGATTTAAAATGAATGATTTATAGTTACAAGCTAATAGTTTTTTTTAAATAAATGTCATCTATTTTGGAGAAATAAAACCTATTCCTCAACACAACTAATACATATGAACATGAGCATATAATTAAATATGTGATTGTTGAAATATAATAAACATATACAGTATATTGTAACCAGTTGGTTGCATGACTACACTAAGAGGAAAAAATAATAAGAAATTAGATAGTTGGCAATATATTTCTCAGGATTAATTAGAGGATTATTTCATTAATGGGGGGAAGTAATATTTAATTTTCTTAGACCTATTTTTTTAAAAGAGTCATTATTAAATTCAATATTTTTAAGTCCCAATATGATAGTGTGAGAATTATCAATCATTTAATTTGTCAACAGTAATGTCATTTTAATATGGGAATTATTCTAATAAGTTATATATGATTATAAATGGGAGAGAGAGAATTGTGAAAGAATGTAAACAAGTTTTTTTTTACTCTCTCCCGCTGTAATAGTTATAATTAATTAGTAGTTTTAATTTAAACTATGAAAATGTATTAAGGATTTTTTTTATGATCCCAATAAAACATTATTTATAAAGAGGGGAAGCCTATGATTTACTTAAGGTTACTTATATTAAGCTACTTCATTTATTTCTCTCTTGCTCACAATAATAAATTATAGTTCTTGCTTCCTGAGCGAGATTCATGCACAGCAGCTATGTAGAAAGGAAGTATATATTAGTGTATGGACATCCAGTTTATAATCATCCTGGGTTGGTGCAAAGAGAATATTCTTTAAAGTCCATGCACTATATTTTATTTAGTTTAGTCTCTATTAGACATTAAGTTTATAGTTGGCCAGTACATCAATGGTACTAAATGGCCAGAGCATTGAGGATGATAATCATGTTTTAATATCCCAGCATTATCATTTTGAATGTTATATATTCTGATGGATGAGTACTTAGTTTGTGCATCTAAATTATGTTTAAATAATTGCCCCAAGCTGGAAAGGGCTAAATAGTTAGTTTGGTCTGCAGTAGACTCATTTAAAATCCAGTATTGATGATGATGAATGAGTTATACTTATTTTTAATGCTGGTGAACTTATAATTAATTATGCTCATATTTAGGGTAGTTAGCTGCTGATCTCTTAGAGTGATCTCTCATGCTCATTATTTTATATTTTAAATTAAATATTGATAGTTAATTTTATATTTATTTTGAACTGGGTTTGATGATGATTTGCCATCACCCCAGGTTCAAGCCCCAAAAAATGGTGGTAGCATTAAAAATGTCACCCGATTTGTGGGACCACTATTTCCGTACTGTTTCAATGAATACCCAATTTTGGGACATTGTAACCACAGGTTTTTATGTATTAAACCCTGATGTTCTGTTAGCATTATAATATATATATACTGAAGCTATAAATATTTGTATATATTTGTGCTTCACCTGTTACTGATTGAATAACTACTTGCATGGGTTTGAACACAACTTATCCATGTGGTTAGCACCAGCATCTAACAATAGGTAAGGGTATCTATATATATAGATACGCAAATCTGGGGGGGGGGGATACTAAAATTTAAATAGTTATGGGAAATTAAATAGTCATCTATTTTGATAAATTATCAAAATAATTTGTTTTCTTTTGCCAATTTAATTCGTATATGTATATATGTATAGACAAATTAATTTATAATATTTATATAATTTGTCATATTTTGAAATTTATAATATTTTGTATATTTTAAATAATTTTACTAGTGATTTATATGAAGCAAAATAGATATTTACAAGTCCCAAAGTAATCATTAAATCTGGTGATTTAAGCAAGTCGGTGTCTCATTTTAAAAAAAATGTGTAAATTTTTATAGGGACAAAAAATTATTTATTTTTCACTTGGCTAATTAATCAGTTTTTACATGACCATATATGGAAATATACTTTTAAAAAATGTAATATATAGGGTATATGAGCACAAACTTTCACATGACCCATCACTCTTCAATTTATCTCATAACACTGATACACTTGAACACATATATGTCGAAAAGATAAATAATCACCAATATACGTATTTCATGCCAGCAATCATCAGTTGGTCCAGATTATCATCTCTACACATATATGCAATAAGTGCTCAGATATATATTAAGATAGACAATCTTCATATTTTAATGGACAAGCTTCAATCCACTCCACACTCCAACTCTTAACTGTCCATCCAATTGAAAATCTGATGATGGAATGCTTAAAGGCTACCCTGAGGCCGAGATTCTTGTCACACCCATGTTGACCCCCAAGTCAATCTGACTCCTCATGTACAGGATATAATCCATTTAATACATATACGAGGAATGGGCAGACATCTCTACTATGTAATAACTGAAATACAGATATTATATATCTGTATCAATATATGTAATATGTATAAAACTTTATAGGACAAAAGATTATTTATTTAAAATTCCACTTGGCTAATTGATTGGTTTTCCATTACCATATATGGAAATATGGGTCAATTTAAGATATAACCAAGTATACTGAGTTTGAGACAATGGCTGGCAAGAATTTAATCAGACTTAATATCTAAAGAAAAAAAATGTAAGGGAAACAAATGATCATACTATGTATAAATAGCTGAAATTTTAGCCATCAGTAGAGTTTTTCTTTGATTTTCTTGTTAGAGTGCTAACATAATCCACGCTAGTTTAATTTGTGAAATAAATTGTCAGGGTAAAGGAAATGACAGTTTGCTTCCCCATGCCTGTGGGACTCTCATCTTCCTGCTCATGATGCTGAAGCCTGAAACAACTGGGCCCAATTAAATAAACTGTTCAAAGAAAATGTTTGCCTGACTGTGAACTTTAATTATCGACCAATGCCAGTTTCCAGAAAAATCAGTATATGATTATGATCCATCAACTACCTGCTTTGTGTCAACAAATTGGCCAAGGTAAATGTCCTCATTGTCATCAACTAATGAACTCTCTATTAATTTCAACTAATGAACTCTCTATTAATTTAACATATTGTTTAAAACTGTATTTGTAAGCTTTCTGTTATTTATTTGTTTAAAGCTATTCTGTAAAATGTTAAATAATGTCTATACAATTTAAAGCTGTATTAATTTTGTTTTAACTTTGGTGCAGCAATTTAGATTGGAAATTTATTTCTCTTTTAGTTTGTTATTTTGATCTATTTTTAATATGCCAAGTTAGTATCCAACCCAGTGAGTAAATGTAACTCTACTGCTCATAGTTTTCTCCTAGTGAATTGTTGGAGACGCAAATGTTACTTGCAAGTCAATAATCCTAAAAACTCACTTGGTTTTATACCAATTATTTCCCATAATATTGTTTAATATTTAAATGACAGGTGAAGCTTTAATGCCTGTACTTAGCTACTCTTGCTAACTATAATTTAAATCAATAAACATCACATGATCTCCACTTCTTATGCTTGCTTATAACGTATAATGAGTTTTTGCCTGTTTTTATAATTTAAATCCTTACATAATCATTGAAATGTTTTGCCAATTTATTTAAGTAAAATCTACCTCAAATGAGTTTAATATTCAAGGTATTATCAGCATGGGTGTGATTTGTAATTTTATTTTATATAATTATGTCCAAATTGTACGTGTATTAATCATTATCAAAATGTAGTGAGATATTTTAGAAATGTGGGAGAGAGCAATTTTATTCCCTTTAGTTTTTAGATTCTGACACACTATATATTTATCTGGCATTGGTTAACTGGGGGCTCGCATTTATGCATTCCATTGGGTCGGATAGCACACTATCTAAACAGGTGTTAATTAGTTGTCATGGTCATTAGTGACACAAATTATCCATACTTTACAGGCGTTATGAAGGTATCATTACAATCGTTTAATTAATTGATTTTCTTCTTTTGTCATGCACCTTGGAATCTTTGACCCATTCCTAATTCTCCCTCAAGGTAGACATCTTTCCTACTAGGGATCTATTTCAGGCACCTTCAATGGATAAGTGTATGGGAAAATACAGATAAACCGTCCCAGCATGCTAGCTTGTGCCATTATTTTTCAGAGATATGTTTTTGGCCATCGCACAGGTATATTCTCACTCTTGTGCAAATATAACAAAGCCACCCAGAGTGTCTTAAGTGACCTCATTGATGTCAATGATTGTAAATTGTAATGTAATACCACCTTAATTAATATTGATTTATTTATAAACCTGAAATGCTATCCATAGACATAATCATATGCTCTTCGCAACCCATACTATTTAAGTATTGGGCCAGATTATGTAATTGCAGTTTTCATTTTGGCTGAACCATCTTTCTCCTGCCCATTTGGGGTGATCTCCCGAATCTAGTAAAAATGTGATCATGCACGCTCTTAAAATCACATCATCAACTATTACTTGTATGTATAAGGTCACAATAAAATCTGTTATGCAAAATTTTGTGATATTCTGATGAGGATTAAATTATAATTTACTATTGTTTGTCTGATTAAATTATTCTATAAACTTCACGTATTAACTGCACCAACCAAATTTCATGTACTAACCACTTAATTATGTATAAAACCAAATATTTGTATTGGATATTATATTGTACCGGATAAAATCACCATGCATAATCATGCACAGTAATCCGAATTCAAACCCAGTCCACGTCTAGGAATAAATTCCAAAATGCAAACTAAATTCAAACCCAAACCCCTGGCATGACCAACCGATGAACAACACAACAACGGTACGTGGTTTTCCCTTTACTAGCTCGTCGGAAAACACAGACTAAATTACCCTACAATCAGTTATTCATATATATCTTATATTCGAGATATTGGTACGGTTAATAATTCAATATATATTTAAGTTGTCGATACAGACAGCAGGTGATTAACTAGATTTCGAGAGTAATAAGAAAAGAGAGACAAAAATAGATTAGATAAATTTTTAATAATTATTGAAATTATTGAATGCTATGTACAGATACGGTAAAATTTTCATACGTATATTTATAATAATTTGCTGCTAGTCCTTAATAATCATTTTAGAAACTGATAAACAAAACGCATGCCAATATTTATATGTTTTAAATGGTCGTACGAGTTGATATGGGAATCAGAGTAATTTGAGCATTTAAAATATTTAATTCCTATTTTATATTAAGTTGTTTGATTTTGATAAATTCAAACCATTACGTATACGGATAATTGGAGGAGGCTTTATATAAGAATATAATATAATAATGATGTACTGATGGTTGCAGAGATTAAGATATACTACAATAATAACTTGCGGTGCATTGACGGAAGACTGGGCAGCTTGTACTTTGACAAGTCTTAATGCCCCTAAGTAGATCCGGGACACTACAACCAGCCGGGATCATTTTCGAACCCCGGTGATCCAAGAGATTATCTGGAGAAGAATTTCTTTCTTTTCCAATTGGTAGTAAAAACGAGACGCCAATTTAGGCGAAGGAAAAGGCACTGCCACAGTAACATCGAGGAAGAGTGATCGGAAGTGGACTTAAAGCGAAACTATATAAAACCTTGATTATCTCTCCGTAACATTTTCTACGCAACAATCTGATATGACTATTCAAAATAAAACATGGTGAAATCAAAAGATCACAAAACTAACAATTAATTAATTTCACTCTGAAACCCATAACTCCCCAGGTTGTTCGGAAAGTAATAATAGTAACAAAAATATTCACTTTATATTATTACTCCGTTCATATATATAAAAAAAAATTATATAATAAAACTTTAGACTTTATTTTAAATATTTGTTATTTGGAGCAGAGATTAAAATATCATTTGGACAAAATAAAAGGAACAATACAGGTACTTGAATATTTCTCAACTCAACATAAACGAACCAATTTTTAGTTCGATAAACGAAAAGTATTTTAAAATGAATATAATAATAATACTATGAAATAAACTTTAATGGCTTTAACTAGAGTTGAAAAATATTATTATTGGCATCGCTTTGTTTGTAAAAGTAAGTAATAATAAAAATATAAATATATCCACTAATGAATTATTATTAGGCACAAATATTAATAAATTATCATCTAAAGACTAGAGCACAGAAATATTAGAGAAGAACTTTACTGACAGGTTTTAGTGTAACATTTTAACAAAGGAAAACAAGAAATTTACATGTAATTACTTAGATTAATTCATAACAGATTAAATAATAAAATTATTAAGCTTAGAGGAAAGTTAAAAAGTTCATGTAACAAGAGTTACCATTCTTTCTTCGTCCGGCTTTTCTCCTTGCGGTAATGTTTATGCAGAACGTAGGCGCGCATTTTGGATTCCTTAGAATGGCATGATTAATTTAAAGGTTGGAATTGAGAAAACTGGAAGCACAGGAAACATTATAGATCAGCGGCTCGAAAGATTTAAATCGGCAGAACAGGGATCAGCTTCTTGGACTTAGCCCAACATTATTGCAATTTACCGGGCAACTTCTTAATCACAGTTGAGATGATTTCTCTGGAGCAACTACTTTGCTATAGCCCGAGACGGTCTAAGCACAGCAAAGTCAAAAAGTAGAGTCCCCTGAAGTATATTATAATATAAGATGGCTACGGTTGATCATTCTGCATAGTTTTTGTTCATGACTCTGCCTCCTTTGATTTTCTGGCCCCCAGCAATATCTAATTTTGACTATACAATTGCATTCGCATTTCTTGATAAGAGTCCTACATTTCTCATTTCCATTGTTTGATTTACATTTATTTCTAAATTCAATACATGATTCTAAATTGACAAAATAAATAATTACATAAGAATTCGTGAATACAAAATTGAAATTCATTATCTTAACTTTATCAAAGTACAAACTAATTATTCTATACATTTTGTACATGTAAGATTTGACTAAAAATACTGATCAAAGGAATGTGACTTTTGATCAGCATTTTTAAATGACTTTGTATAATTTTGAAAGATTTAAAATTAAAAAAAAAATATACACGCAATGAAACTTTTAAATTGAGCTAATATAAACCCACAAACCACACACACGAATATTATTTATCATGATTTGTAATATTTATACTTGTAATATTTACATTAAATTCTTTTACACAAAGCATAAAATAACTAACTTAAAATTTATGTGGCCTGGAATAGAAAAAGCCTCATTGCGGGTAAATAGTGATTTAGAATTACCGTACTTCAAAATAAAAACTATGAAACTAAGATTGATCCTTCGATTTGTCTGTTTCAATATATTAATTCAATATTTAGATTCATTTATGTAACTTGTCATAATGACAATCAAATATCATATTTAATTGTTTAATAAATTTATATTTACATCATTTATCTGTTATAGTATGTTGCTATTCAGTGTCCGAATCTCTAGCATTAATTACTTGATTTAGTTATATTATACCCCTTTAATTAATGGAATCTCCTTAATTATTATCAATTAAACTCTTTGTTTTATGTGGCGATTATTGGTCAATCATTTTAGTATCATTGATTTTAAGTCTCTTTGCTCTTCTTGTTTTCATTGCCAGGACTGGAATTATGGAAAGCTTGTTAGTATTCTCAAAAGCATTGTTCATATAGTCAGAGACCTTGGAGCACAGATAAATAGGCTAGTGTTTAGTATTGTTCCAGACCTGTGTATCTCGCACATGCTAGATTACTATATTTTGCTTGGATCCTAGATCTTGTTAAATGGACACACAATTTTGACTGGTATAATATATATATATTAATTTAGTCATAATTATCCTGGTTTTCAAGGATTCCCTATCATTCAACATTTGGGAACAAATAAACTAAGTCTGACATAAAAGTTTTATTTCATGTGAGACTTTCAAAACAAATGATTTAATGCAATGGAAAAGCATCAGATTCTGGGGCACATGGTCCTCAAAATCAACTCCAATTTTGACATTCCCAGAATTCAAATTTTTTGTAAAGCTGAACAATAAAAACACTTAATTATTTTTCTATTTTAATATATAAGACAAATAAACTGTAGGTTTAAACACTCAAAATTTTCAATAAACAATATATTATAACTGGTTGGTTACATAGTACACCAATAACAATATAGTGTGTGTGTATATATATATATAAAGTAAAAAAAAAGTAGAAATAAACATAGAATAAATTTTTGTAGATTTTTTTTATATTTCCTAAAATAAAATAATAATAATTAAAGGGTTAAATAACTCTGGGTTTAAAGTAAAATTTCATTATGAAATTAATATTTTAAAAAGGTCTGAATAAATATAAATATTGCATTATTATTAATTATTACTCTGATATTGAAATTTAAAAACACCCTATTGTATTTTTGAAATTTTAATTAATTAAACAAAATTTTTATCTATTAGAAATCCCCTAAGTAAAAACATGTATATGTTTTCAAAGGGATTGGTGAGATAAAAATAAAAATTCTGTTTTTAATCAAGCTGCTGTTATCACATTAGATGATTCTATAAAAGGGCTGATAACAAATTAGCTCCAGTCTGGATAGTGATTTTAAAGAGAATAATTTGGCTTGCAGTTTTATAAGAGTTAGCAGAAGAGCTAGCCGTAAATTTGGCTCAAGTATTTTATGAAGAGTTGGTAACTGTAGCAGAAAATGGCCATAGTAAAACTAGCTGCAAAGATGGCTAGAATAATTATGAAGAGAACTGCCATGAGGATGTAAGAAGGCAAGATAATAGACTGTTTTCCTTAGCAGGAGTTTGAATTTACATGGAGGAAACGGGTCAAGATTCTTTGTAATTCATAGCCTTAAAAGTGTTCTGGAGAACAGCTTGCTGACCTGAAACTTACAAAAACCAAGTATAAGTGGAACTGACTACAGAAGAAAAAAAAAGGCCAACCATACCTGAATTATGTACTTTTACCTGATGATGACAATAAACCTGGATTGACCAAAAAAAACAACTTGCCCAAGAAAAATACCAGCTGAATAAAGAAGTAGTTATACGTATGTTGCTGTGTCTACATATGCAAAGAGAAGCACAAATAAACTTGCATACAAAAGTGAGTTGTTTTTCAATAATTCATTTGATGGACATTTTAAATCTATATTTTTAAATTTAAAGACATTTATAATTAGTTAAGAAGTAACCTAATAAAAGCTTTCTAACCTCTGGAAAATTGACTATATATATATTAAAGAATAAAAGAAAGCTAAAATAGAATTTGATAAACTGATTTTTTTTTAATATTGATACACACGCATATATGTAAATTTTATGTATATTCAAAATGAAATTATTAATTATAAAAGTATTGTTATTTATTATTTGACAAATTAAATTTTGTTAATACTCTGTGCAATTCTATATGTGTGTTGTAGTAAACCTGGCATAAGTATTTGTATTATTTAAAATATAATTTAAGAGCTTAATCATGTATTATTTTTATGTAAAAGTTAAATATGTTCAGAAATTTCATGCACACACATGTATGTGTGCATATATTGTCAATTATAACATACACCTGGGTCTCATTTTACGTGATAGATAGGTTCCTCAGAAAACACGCGCAAACGAAATCGCGCAAAAATAGACATAACTTACATTGAAAAAGAGGGGATGCGGTCTGTGATTTTTCAAAATTCGCATAAAAGCAAAGCACCAACATAAAATTACTTTAAAATTCACGCAAAAAAAAAATAAGGAAATGAAATATGACTAATAAAAAATTTCAAATTTGAAAAAAAATGATACAAGACAAACTTTTTTTAACTATAATATTTAATTTTATTCAAAATAATATATTTTTATGCATAATTTACAGTACAGTAATTTAAAATTTTTTATACGTTTTAATTATTATCGCTATTTGCCCAAAAAGACGTTCATTTGCAAACTAGTAAAAAATCAGATTCTCATGTGATGTGATGTATTTTTGGCTTCTCCTTAAACGAAGTCTAGAATATCTCAGCAATTATTCTCACAAGAGGAAATACAACTATTGCCAAGTTCACTCTCATGTTGTGTTAATGGTTTTCTGTTGATGACGACGATGATTTTATTAATTGTTTATGAACTTAGACTTATGATAATAAAAAGACATTTATTCACCACTGCTTGGAAAAATTTAATTAAAACCAACAACTAAAAATTAAATTCTTATTTTTGTCTTTAATTTTTTAATTTTCAATTCTGTTTAAAAATTAAATTTCATTTTACATCACATTAATTTCAAGTCACCGTAAGTAATTTTTAAATTGTTAATTACAATTAAAAATCAGATTTTAATTTTTAATTGTCAAATTTAATTGTGCCCACTGCTATTACTGACCTTTTAAAAATAAACTTGTAGACACTAAATGATTAATAATTGATTACGTTCTTCTTTAAAAAGCAAAAACAGAATGTGATTTAAAATGCAAAATTAACACGCACAATGTTTGAACAAATTTACATTATAATCTTGCAAAAATTTAATGTGTGTATACATAAAATGTGGAAATCATGATTTTAATTTCATTATTGCATAAAATCTTACTATTATAAAGCACTGAAAATATTGAAATTACTAAGATGAAAGTCGAATTCCAATAATGTGCTATTATTTTCAATATAACGTAAGTGCATGAAATTTATTATTTAAAGTAATAGCGCATTATCGGACTTCGACTTCTGGTAAAAGATGAATCGCGTAACTTCAAAATCGTGTTAAATAAGTCCGCATAAAAAGAGACCCAGGTGTATATGTAAAATTTAATCAAATTTTGTCATCATTGAATATCAATCGAAATAAATTAATTGTATAATAAAATCGTGCGTCTGTGTGCACATATATGTAAACCATAGTAATAACATGAATTGTAACTTGTAATTTTGTAAATTAATGTAACAATTTAAATTCTGAATAGTAATTATGCAAATCACAAATGTAATAATTATTTTGTTTAATTGAAATGTCTTCATCATATGTTATAAAACGCATGTCTGTGTACAGATATATATATGCGTTTATAGAAACTAATTGAGAAATATTGTAAAACCATGTAATAACTTTAGTTGTATATATAATTTTGTATACTTTTCAAAATCAGAGCCTTATCCTATAAGACCTTAAATATCTTTTTTTTTTTTTTGTTATTAATAAACTTGTATTCAATTATTAAAATTGTAATCCATCATCTCTTGTTCACATACAGTAATAAAGCTGTGTTCTCTGAGCTAGATTCAGACACAGATAAATGGGGGTGTGTACTTAGTGCTTTGGGGCATCCAGAGATGATCAATCATCATCCTGGTTGGCACAAAAGAGGATACTCTTTAAAGCCCATGCACTATATTTTTTTTGTCTTATTTAAAAGTTAAGTTTATCATTGGCCAGTACATTAATGGTACTTAAGTGGCCAGAGCATTGATGATGATCAGCATGTTTTAAATGTCCCAGCATTATTGTTTCGATTTCTAATTATTGTGTATTTTAATGGATGGGCACTAAGCTGGTGCATCCAAGTTAGGGTTAAATAATTGCCCAAGCTGGCAAAGGCTCAATAGTTAGCCTGGTCTAAAGAAGACCCATTTCCAATCCAGTCACCAGATTGGCTGTTGATTACTGTATTAATGTATTGTACTGATTTGTTTATTGATGGTTATTTCTCTCAAGTATTTACATGTACTTATATTTACTTTATAATGCTGGGTGAATTTATAATTATACTTTTAGTTGCTCTTCTAATGAGTGACTGGCTGATCTCACAGTGATCGCAGAGATCTTTTGGATCTCATGCTCTCTTTAATATATCTCATTATTTATAGATAATTTTTCAAATTATTGATATTTGTATTTCATTAAATGGACTGCGAGTGCTGATGTTTCCATCACTCCAGTTCAATTCGACTTTCCACCACTTCTCACCCTCCCCCCCATCCCGTTACAATATTTATTTCCTAAAAGCAAATTCTTACTTAAGTTATGGAATAGACCAGGGATCAGCAACTTAATTTTCACCCCAGATTAAATCTTTCCATTATACCCTCCATGGAGGAAGAGGTTGTGTTTAAAAAGAAAGGATTTATAAATAAAGTTTAAACATTAAAAAAATAGAAAATATTTATTCTTTTTAAAAATAAATATGGAGAAAAAAGCTCACAGACACTTATAATCAAGCATATTTAAATCATGAATTTCTTTGTTTACTAACATGACTAAAACTAAATGAGTTAAATACAGATAATTAGAATTATTATATTACGATTCTTAAAATATAGGAGAATCACACTAAGGGATCCTATATATGAGCTCTGCCAAAAAAAGGAGAATCATATGGATTGTTTTCTACCTAAATATCATGGATCACAAACAATGTATTAATAAATGACTTTTTTCATATCAAATATGCTATTTACTAGAACATGGGTATTTGTTCTATTTGCATATAGTGTATTATATGCAACCCTTGTACAATCTCTCTCCTCTCATTTTAACACCCAAAATCAACATAATTATAAAATAAAAGATAATTAAAATAGAGATTTCAAAATAAAACCAAGAACTGTTTAGTTTAGTACTTGAAACCTATTTAGATTGGATCCTAGGCTTTGATCATTTTCTTATGGATGACTAGATAGATTACCTTATAATGTAATTGAGAATAAAATCATTGGTTTAATCTGTAGATATATTTTGTAATAGAACCTCACAAAAGAAAAGAAGTTTTATAGTTGTGATTATTTTAATACATTAAATTCATGTAAGTTATTGGTTTGTGTTCTATAATGAATAAAGTATTATTTTGAAGTCTAAATTTGACAGATATTTAAAATTACTATCAACAATAACTATCTTACTATTAGTTTAAGACATATTATAAAATAACACAGGCACTATTGTGCAATACTGGAAATATGTATAAGAGTTAACAAAAAGAGTAGTCTAAAATGCACGAGCAAAGAGTTTTTGCAATGCAAAAACAAAAATAATTGTACTAAACATAAACACAGCAAAATATTTCATTTTTTCAAAATTTAGATTATTCATTTTTAAATATAAACTTTCAATGAGTCATTAATTTCCAAGACATTTTAATTTTTATTCCCATATATTTTGATATTAAAAATTGCATAAATTATATTCATTTTTTGTTTGAATGTAAGTCAGATAATTACTTTTTTGTCCAAAATACATAAAATATTAAAATTTTAATATTTTCATAGTAAATTTACTTAGTGGGATTAAACTATTTGCATGTGGCACTGATGAAGCTATTTTCTGCCTCATTCCCAATTTTTCATCCCAATCAACAGATTGACTCTTCTTAGATAAATCAATTAGTAGATTCCAAATTTTTTAAATGATTAATGCCATTTTCAATAATTATCATAAAACAATTATGTTAAAATAATTTATTGGATAAAAGTGAAATATAGATTTTCTCTCAACATAATAAAAAGGCTCTGGAAAAATTTCATTCAAGATACTCCAAAATATTATGAACATGGTCAAATTAAAAACCAATCATTATCTTCTTCAGCATATTGGAAGTGATAATATTGAATTTATAATTGCAATGTTATCTATCTCTTCGTTAGACATATTTTTATGTTAAGAGAAAAGTCCCTTTTAAAGTATATATTTATCTCAAAGACATTTTAAAGAGAAATAATATTAACTGCTTTCTTTGGGAATGTATAGATGGATACAGAATACAACAGAAAGTTTTTGGAAGAAGCTAAATGATAACATTGCTATATATTAAACAATAAAAAAAAAAGGTGAATCAATGTGTAATAATAATTAATAATGATTAAACTCTTACTTCTGTTAAACAATAGCAATGAAAAAAACATTCATTACACTTTAATATACAATTAAAAAAAACTTGAATATCATACACATATTTTAAATATCATTACCATTTACAACCATTACTGAATTTCTCCAACTTTAATCCAGTTTCTCCAATCCATAACATATTTTCTCTCCATAATATCAAAAAAACTTCCTTACTTCATTCAACCATTTCTTTTTTGGTCTCCTTTTAAAACTTTTACAATCTTTTGGAATTAAGAATTCAACTGTCCATTTACTTTTATCTCTTCTAGCACACACTATTTCAACCTCTTAATTCTTTTAATAATGTCAAAACTGTTTATTTTTTCATCCAAATATTTCACTACCTTCTTGTTATTCCTAGCTTTCATCTGTCCCTACTTCATTAAATAATTTGAAATCTCTGTAGTCCTCTTCTGTTAAGTGTGAAAGTCTCAGACCCATAAGGAGAATACATTTACTACATTTCAATACATATGTTTGTGAAATGTTAATACTACTTATAAACAATAATTTAAAACACTTCACAACTACAATTTTTAAAAAGCTTTCAATAAAAAGATCTATTTCGTTCATGTGACATTACTGCATAGGAAGAAATCAATTATATATATATGTACACACACAAAAAAAAGTTATGTTATTACTAACATACATCTTTCTATCCTTCATTAAGTGGTATGAAGTTTCTGTATTGCTCTTCTGTTAAATGTCAAAATCTCAGTTCGATAAAAAAGAATTGGCAAAACAAGTATACTAAATAGTCAAAATAAGAGTCATAGATCACATGACCCTATCTCTTAAGCTTGTAAATTATAAACAATGAGGATTTCCAATTCCTCTACAAGCTTTATGATAAATGCTTAGCCAGAACCAGCACTTAAAATATCTCTGTCAGGAACCCCTCCCAAACCCCTGACCATGGTTTCATGCTTTGGCACTCCTCAGAGAGGTGTCAGGGTAGGTTCAGACACTAGATCTAAAAATACCAACCCAAAGCCAAGCCCTTATCTAAAAGTTATCTATTGAGTGGAAAATCTGAAATTTTTAGACATCTACATGTCTTCAAACCCAGCTTAAGAGATAGGGTCATTTGATCTCTGACTTATTTTGACTATTTATAGTCTCTGTCATAAGTCTTAAGCAATTTTATATTGCTAAGACTACTAATATATGGTATAGCTGAAGATCTATCAGCCCCATATAGCTATTTGAGTTGGATAGCTGGGTTTGAAGACATGTAGATGTCTAAAAATTTCAGATTTTCCACTCAATAGAAAACTTTTAGATAAGTGCTTGGCTTTGGGTTGGTATTTTTAGATCTAGTGTCTGAACCTACCCTTACACCTCTCTCAGGAGTGCCAAAGCACGAAACCATGGTCAGAGGTTTGGGGAGGGGTTCCTGACAGAGATATTTTAAGTGCTGGCTCTGGCTAAGCATTTATCATAAAGCTTGTAGAAGTATACTAAATTTCAATTTATGTTTGTGTGAGCAATAATTTAAAACACTTTTCAACTGCAGTTTTTAAAAGCTTTCAATATGAGAAAGGACCCCTATTTCAAATTTTCATTTGAAATAATCATATAGAAATATAATCAACAAAATATGTGCATACAAAGGATTATTCTAAAGTTTTTCTCTTCTATTGTTATCTAGCAATCTAAAAGTAAAAGCTATTATTTAACATTATCTTAATAATATAAGAATTCATTAAAGTTAATGATGAAATTCTAAAGTTGAGATCCAAAAGTGAGTTTTTTTTTCCATAGGTCATAGCATCGGCCAGGAGGTGAACCCGTAACAACCGTCTGCAACCAACTACCTGCTTGCAAGGTGGCAGTGCTGACCTCTAGGCTAACAACCTCTAAAATTGATTGTTTTATAAGAATGACAAGCAATGGCAAACACCACTAATAATAGCCTCATTAACTTTTGGCAGACAATTCAACACTTGCATAAAAGTATTTCTTAAAATTCATCTCTCACATTGAAAGCAATGAATTTTGATCACAACAATCTCTTTCACTATTGATCACCATCACACTTTGAGTACTCTTCGAGTATATTTTACACAAAAAGATTGTAGATAAACATCCAAAAATGTGATCCTTGAAAAGTTCAATGGATTATCAGAGAAATTATCACAATATTACATTTATAAAAGTAAATATAGTAGTCTTATCTCACTGTGGCCAATAATAGGGTAAAATAATTGATCAATAACTTTAATTCTGATATTACACCCAACAAAAGTAATTTTCATAATTACTTATTATTAAAAATAAATAAATTGCTATGTATGGTTGAGGATAGTGGTAGCTCAATGAACTTACGAACTAGATGTTTTGAATCAAAACATAAAGGGCAAATTCTGCTGCCAAATGACATGGGACCTCTCAAAAAATATCCGTTTGCCTAATTGATTAGTGCAGTTTTAGTGCAATCATAGACAGAAAAAACCTAATGGATGTTTGTTCAAAGTCAAGCGTTGTTAGCCGAGAGGTCATCGCACCCGCCTTGCAAGCAAATAGTTGGTTGCAGACGGGTGTGGGTTCGCGTCCCGGCCGATGCTATGACATATGAAAAAAAAAAAGCTCAACTGCCACTTCTAGTCCTCGATCATCATATGACTTCCCAAATAACTAACTATTAGATTATTTTTTAATAAATTGTTGTTAATTAATCTCATCAAAAAAAAATCATTTTTTTAATACTGTAATAAGGATAATATTATATTCGCAGTATACCTAGAGATGACTTATATTCAGATGGACAATACTTGTCGAATCTAACAGCGCATGTGGACATACTGCAATATATATATCAAACAATAAAACAGCTCACGCATCCTAATTTGCATAAATCAGCACATTTTAAAATCCGGATGTTTTTATTTAAATTGTACAAGCAATCCGAATAGTTTTTTTAAAAGTTCTGTTTATATATTATTGTTTTTATTAACTTTCTTTTCAGAAAATAAATTAGTTAAATATATGGTTAATTTGGACTAAATGATCAAAATGATATAGAAAAAATGAAAGAGTTGTTTTTAACAGAATACAATCAAATAAACAAATTTAATAATTAAAAAAAATCCTAATTTTTATTTAAGAGATGAAAATTATTTTCAAAAAATGTTATTTACATTAAAATTCTGGAAAATTACAAACGCTTTTGAAATTTCATAATTAGCACAATTACTGCTTACGGCTACGATATACGGTAATTTTATTTAACCTATAAATGGCTGCATATAGTTAACAAAGACAACAACTAAATTATTAATCGGTTGAATATAAACAGTAATTTGCAGACTTATATAAAAAAATGTTTACAAATTCAACGGATAAAAATTGTTTACAATCTTTTATATATAGGAGTAAATTTACCAGCTTTCATAAACAGATCATTAGTAAATGAAAATGTATTATTCTTAATATTTATGTTAATTGTAACGAAAAGAGCGAATGTTAAGGACAACAGCTTTGTTTCAGTAATACATGAAAACCAGATGACAGCTTCTGGCTTACCACATGCCAGCAATTACGTTAATCAAAGACGACTTTTCAAATGAGATCTAATTAATTTAGAACTTAATTTTTAATATCAGCAGGGTTAACAATATTGTGTAGATATTTATGATCTTCAACCAATAAAAATGGATCAATTAATTATCTGCTGGTTTTTGTTTTTTTCTTTAAAAAAAAAAAGATATTTAAATTGAAAAAACAGAATTTATTCTTTTCTTTTTTTTGTAGAAACAATAAATTGCAGGATTTGCAATAAGCAAATGTAAAAACAATCTGTTACTACAAATTCTTTTGAAACATAGATTTGAACATATGGAATAGTGCTTATTATAATATAAAGATTGAATGAATTTTCATTCACTCAAGTACGTCACAAAGATCTCTAATATCAATCAGTTTTCTTCATAGTATTCTAGAGCCATCTATTCTAAAACATTCCTCAGACTTATGATAGATGGCTCTAAAGTAATATGAAAAGAGCTAACAGGTTTCTCTGGGCATAGTTGTTGAGAAATTCCTGACTCCATTTAAGAAGTCACAATGTATCACATCACATCACTGCTCCTAGAAGCAAATGAACAAACATATAAAATGTAATTGAAAAACATTCACTCATACCAAGAATGAAACTACTTTATAGTTCTTGAATATCAAACAAGAAAAAGTGATTTGCTTACTTTTCGAATAGTAATAATAAATTTATTTATTTAGTTATATATTACTTTTCATAATCATCAATTTCAGACATTGCAGGATGAAGGTTTCTCAAAGTTTAATCCAGTTTCTCCCATCTCTAGACATTCTTTTCCACGTCACCCCAACACATTTCCTTAATTCATTCATCCATCTCACATGAGATCTCTTTCTAGGTCTTTTACAATCTCTTGGAATGCAGTTTAAGATTATAACTTGGATCTATTACCATCCTTTCTAGCAATATGTCCGGCTTATCTCATTTCAGTCTCTTAACTCTTCCAATGATGTTGGTATTATCTGTTTGTTCTCTCGACAATGAAGTTTGTTTTCAATCCCTTATTATTACCCTTAACATACATCTTTCCATATCTCACTGAGTTGTCTAAACTCTTTATATTGCTCTTCTGTTAAATGTCAAGTTTCAGAATTATAAGTAAAAACTGATAAAACACATTTATTAAAAACCTTCCTTTTCAAATACATAGGCATAGTATTCCATTTAACATCAAGTTACTTCTATCAAAAAGCACTTCATCCAAGTTTAATTCTATGATTAATTTCATCCATTATGTTTCCATATATATATAGAGAGAGATAGACAACTAATATAAAGGAATCTGTAGAGATTTGATAGATTCATTAATGACGTTATTGACTCCAATTCTGTCTCACTATATTCATAAATTTGGTAGTGATCAATGATTTGTTTATTATGACTACATAGGTCAGAAGTTGCCAAATTTCATTTCTGAAGTAGAGAAGTTCCATAATTATGAATGATCCTAAAGATATTGATGTGATTCCAGTAACATTGAGGAAAATTGAATCCAGTTGAAATTTTATTAAGGATTCATAAAAATAAAAATAAAAACTTTTTACATCACAATTCATGGGCAATTGTAACGATTCTTCAATTGAGCATCCAGACAGGAAAACTTGATTTGGGACATGTCTCAAGTAGCAAAACTATTGGGTTAATAGTAAGTCTAGCTTTTTATACATTTTCTGTGAGCTTCTGATATGTGATGGACGAATATGTAAAAAGAATGGATGATACTGCAAAGGAGCGGACATAAATGTAGCAATCATTTTTTTCTTGATTAATATTAAATTGCATTTATCTTTTGAAGTTAATTAATACAATTTTAAGAAAGCAAAATAGAGGTATATAAAGGTTATGTATTTTATGAAAGATATATTTTTAGTTTTAAAAGTTGAATTAACAGTGCAGCAATCAGCATGACCATTACAATTCTGAGATAAAATGAGACAAAAAGATACAAATAATATACTAAAAATGACTTTTTTGATACAAATATGTTGCTATATAGAACAATTTAGTCCATTATTCTGTGTATTTGGTATTTTGTCATGTTATCTTTAAACTTTCAAAAAAAACACAATCAACATTACACTTCCTTAGAGTATATATTATATTAAAAACCATATTCAAGTTCACCATGATATAACCAAGTTGTGTACTCAATGACCATAATCATTTTAAGCATCCCAGAATGCATTTCATTTCAACCAAAAATGTTTCTAGAATAATTATGAAAAACTCTAATAGTTGGGTCATATTTTTTTTAATTTGCAATGATTGTCACTTAATGTATGGGTCACATAAGAGAGATGATTTTTATTTTTATTTTTAAAGAAAGGCACATTTTTAAACATTAGTATTGGAGAAAAACAAAAACTTTATTCTTTATGTAAATGATGTTTTAAAAAAAGGTATAAAAATCTGTAAAATATTATTCAATATTGCAACACAAATGTATTTGAATGACAAATTTACATAAAAATTATCACAAACATATATAATAATAAATACATGA
This sequence comes from Epiperipatus broadwayi, assembly GCA_028023455.1. Lineage (NCBI taxonomy): Eukaryota > Metazoa > Onychophora > Udeonychophora > Euonychophora > Peripatidae > Epiperipatus > Epiperipatus broadwayi. Next base: position 13,330,471 of record JAQFVV010012394.1, on the reverse strand, counting down.
AAAACAAAAATGTATTCATATAAAATCAAATCAATAAAAAAAAAAAAAATTTTAAATACACTTTAATAGTTTCCTGATTTTATCTTTACAAAAAATATCTAAATTTAATGCATAATTGGATAATTTTTACAGACACACGAAACTTAAACTTGTCGCACTTTAGCATGCTTCTCAATGGATTTAAAGTATAATTTTAAAAAAATTTCAAACATTCGTTATCCATAATGGCTTGCCAGACTTTAAAATACATATGGATACAATAAAAACAACTTCTGATTGCTAGTTCTGATTTACATTATTTCTGCAAAGTTCTCTTTGGTCAACTGGAATTCAATGAACATGGGGGTCATATTATGGTTGCTCAATAAAGTCAAATGTTTTGTTTCATAATGATACCTAATAATAAATAGTCAAAATAAGAGTCATAGATCACATCACCCTATACTCTTAAGCTTGTAAGTTATAAACAATGAGGATTGCCAGTTCCTGAACAAGCTTTGTGATAAATGCTTAGCTATAGAAAGCATTTAAAATATCTCTGTCAGGACCCACCCCCAAACCTCTGACCATGGTTTCATGCTCTGGCACTCCTCAGAGAGGTGATAGGGTAGGTTCAGACACTAGATCTAAAAACACTAACCCAAAGCCTAGCATTTAACTAAAGGTTATCTATTGAGTGGGAAATCTGAAATTTTCAGAACCTACCCTAGCACCTCTCTGAGAAGTGCCAGAGCACAAAACCATAGTCAGAAATTTGGGGGGGGGGGAATCCTGACAGAGATATTTTAAATGCTTTCTCTAGCTAAGCATTTATCACAAAGCTTGTTGAGGAATTGGCAATCCTCATTGTTTATGCCTAATAATGTTTGATTTGTTACATTTTCCAAATTTATATATATATATTACCATATCACAACATTATATCTTTCTTTCCATACAACTTGAAAAATATTTTATATTTAAGATGACTAAAAATAAATATCATTTAAATGAAGGTCTTATTAATTTGATGGAAAATTTAAATTATTAATAACAATAATTTTGATTTATTATCAGTATAATAGGCAAAGTAATATGTTAACTATCCTGCCGTATATGAAGTACGTTCATGCATTTGCAAGGAGAGCAAATAAATCACACAGAATACTAAAGTATCTCATATGCAAAGATAAATAAATATGACTGTATTAAATATGAATTCACGAACAATAAAGTTATTTAACTTTTTTTAAAAACAAAAACTGAATGAGAAATTATATATAATACTACGTATATATATTTTTTATTTTAAGTAATATTCTTTATTAAAACCACTCAAAAGATATTTACATAATTACAAGAGATACATATAGTTCAATTTACACAATTTCTTCAAAGTTTCATAATATTCAAAGCATTGTTCTCTTTACCTGATACTTCCTGAATATTAACTTACTAAACACTGATTTCTATATTGTCTTTCTTTCCTTTACCATTGATTCACAGACTGCAAAAGATGATTTACTTCCAAATTTCACATGTAGATGGAGCAGTTCCTCCCCATACCCATTCTATAGTATTTTTTGGTCAATATTTTAAGCACATGTTGAAGTAATCATCCTAATCTCTATCTAGCTTTCTCAGCCAATTAAATTTTTTATTATCAAATACTAATGCGCATCTTATTGCCTATATAGTTTTCAAAGTATGAATAATTGCCATTGCATTATGCGGATCAAAACACATCACATATTTTCTTAACAGATATTTGAGATTTATTATTGGCATGAGAAAGACCTTCGATCTCAGTTCCCGAAATGCATAGCATTCTTCTAGCAAGTGTAGGAATGTTTCACTGTTTTTCTTAGAAAAAGTACATCCTTCATCTAAACCCATTCCCAGCCTTTTATTAATATAAGAAGTAGTATTCAAAATTCCATTTATCAACTTAAAAATGAATTTCATGGATGTCTGTGATGTATATATCGATTGAAATTTTTTTAGAACATTTTTCATTGAACACCCTAACCAAGAATTTTCATTCTGGTAAACTCTTTTTGTTATATCATTATATTTTATGTCATCAAGGCTTTGCACATTAAGTTCATCTTGTAAGTCTTTATATGCTATGAACATGTCGTCAAAATACAATCTTCTCTCAGCCCCCATTTCATTATAGATTCTTATTTCACCAGTAAAGGAACTAAAGGACTGATCCTTCACTACATTCAAATAAACTCTGGCAGTGATAAACTGAACATAAGCCTTTGGATCAATAAGATTAAGCCCATCTTTATCTATTAGTAGCTGTAATACTGAAGTAGAGAGAGGTTAGATTTCTTCCCCCATATACATTTTTTTGCCATCTGTATAATCTTTAGAATTGTTTTATTGTAAAGTTTCAACCACAGCCCATAATAGCCAAGGACTCCTATTGCTATTGCATTGAATATCTTAGTTCTAGTCACTTCATAGAGTTTGAATAACGAAAAACTATTCTTCTATTTTTTTGTAACAAACTGGTTTAATTGATGATTCATCTTAGTTTTGGATAAATATAAAGGGAGACCATGAAATGACTTAGGCTGAGCTAAAAACTCATTAGATATCCATTTACCTGTTGCTAATTGCCAAGCTGCCGAATTAGCAAACTGTACTACTGACCCCGTAGCCTGCTGAAATTTTCTAATTTGATTCATAACAATATTAATATTATAACTGTTTTCAAATATAATTATAATGTCATCTATAAAGGCGGTAATTTTTACTGTAAATCCTAATTGGGGCAGGTAAATTCCCTTCATTAAAGTTTCAATCTCTTTTACTATGGGATCTACATAAATAGCAAATAACAGCGCTACTAATGGTGAACCTTGTGGAATTCCTTTACCGCGTATGAAGAACTCCAACCTTCTCATAAAATTTTTATAAGAAATTCTATTATTAGTAATATAATTTATTATTGCATTTAGTAAGTATTGATTGTATTCAATCAGACCATTCAGGGCATTAAAGAGATAAGCCCAGTCAACCAAGTCGAATGCAGATTTAAAGTCTATTTGTAATGCAAAGTACTGGATCAGATTCAAGGCTCTGGCATACTTGATTGCCTCTTGTATTTTAAGAGCTGTATTGGATGCTCTCTTATCTTTCACAGTATGGTGCACAGTTGATATTTTATCATAGACACTATTAAACAATTTCCTTTGTAGGATTCTAGCCAGTGTTTTAGAATCTATATCCTCAATAGATATATTTCTTTATGGTCTTTTCTTTTTTAATGCTAAAGATTACTCTTGTTATTTATGCAGGGCCATTCAAATCTTTGTGAGCACATCTGATTAAAATATTTAGACATAGGCCTGATCAAAATATAATTCATTTGTTTATATACTTCTGCTGGGATTGAATTGTTAGCCAATACTGTTTGCATCTCCAATTTATTAATTTCTTCTATAATTTCTTGATACGAAATGTATTTCTTAGAGGCTTGCTTTGCCACTATCCTGTATTGCCCAACATCAATGTCTCGATTGCCCAAGGTCTTCTTCAGTCTCTCAACCATATATTCATCAACCGCATCACCTGATACCATAGAATCTTCAGCTGTCTTCATAGATGAGATACCATTAGTGTGGGGTATATAAATTCTTGCATAATTTATAGTTGGCTTCAATATTTGACTAAGTCCAGGAATTAATTTCCTTAGTCTTAATGCATATGTGTCATCTTGCATTTTCTTGTATATATAATTATGTTCTTCTTGGAGTTTACTAACTAAATCATTACTTACTCTGAGATCAGAAACAATACTCAGGGTTTTATTAATCTCTATAATTCTATTTTTCATTTGATTTTGGGACATGATATCTTTCATATTATCACAGCAGAAGTCTGAAATGAATTTTTTTATTTGATGCCAAGCAATACATGGAGGCAATTTTGAAATCCGGGTGTAATAGTTCAATACTATAACCATGTTAGAAATTTGATCAATTGAAAAATTTATTTGACTCTTTGTTCTTTTTTATAGTAAAAGCATAGGGTTTATTTTTTATTATACTATAATACTTTATTTGAAGAAATATTCTTAAGTGGTCAGAAAAGCCTACTAGAGAAGTGTCAATAAATGAGTTGCTAACTTTACCCTTGAACACAAAGAATAAATCAATCAGTGAAGACTAACTGCTGTTAAAAAATGGGTAGGCATCTTTGCCATATTTCAATTTCAACGGATATACTGCAAGTGTTTCCAATTTGTGCTCCAAAGGTTTCGGAATATTCTGGTAGGAGCAATTGAAATCATCTCCCATTACCCCAATTGTCTTTAATAAAGAGAATATATATTTAAAAATATAGTTTAAAGTACAATAAAAGATAAAAATACTTAAAGGATTTATTCAAATCACACTTCCAATGTGATGTGATGTGATGTATTTTGGCTTCTCCTTAAACGAAGTCAAAAATATCTCAGCAATTATGCCAAACATTAAGATATTTCAACAACGCCCTCTGTGGAATAAATATAAAGTTTGAGGTTTAGATTGTTACTGAAATATCTTAAGTTTGAAAGAATGATTTGAATATTTTCTAGACTGCTTTCGTAATATAGAATTATTATACATATTTTCAAATTCTTCACACTGTATCAAATGTCAGCCATTTGTAGAAAAAATGAAAAACTTTTAGAATTAAAACTTATCATCAAAATTAGCACTAATAATAAAAGTAATTGAATGGCTTTATTGTTTGGGGTTCATAAAAAGATCTAGAGCCAGAGCTAGAATCGACCTGAGGACCTTATGCTCCAAAATCTGACAATCTTACGATTGCACTAAACCACACATGGCTTTTCTAATAATAATCAGATCTTTTAACATAAAAATGGAAATAAATAAAATATGTATCAGAAGCAAAAATTATAGGTATTTATTAGTCAATTATGTTTCTGCTAATAAATACTGTCATTAATATATATATTATCAATAAATATATTTCAAAAAACCAATTAAAATGAAGAAGGCAATTTAATTAAACATGCTCAATTTGAAATACAATATTCTTCTTTGTATATTACATTCACTAATGCTTCTATAAAAAGTTTAAAGATCGTGTTTCTATTTTGAAAATCATTTGATAATGAAAAAAAAAGATCTTCAGGAAAAAAAAATATCAAAAGAGTTAGCATTCATAACAATTTAAGTCAAGTTATTCTTGGCTATTATTTAAAACAAATATAACTGAGCCCAATTAAAGTTTATTATTAATATAATACTCTTTAAAAAAATGGTATTCGGCCAAATATAATTAATTAAGAATGAAAATAATTTATGAAAAGTATATATACAGCTATGAAGGTAATTGAATATTAATGTCTGTTACATAATTCTAATGCCTAATTATTCTACCAGGTTTTAAACAATAATCTTAAAATACATGCAAAGCAGCAAAGTTTAATAAACCAATAGAATATCTATTTTCTGTTTGTCAAAGCAAGCTCTATAAATAAAAAGTGGATTCCTTCAAAATGGATTTCTCATCTTTTACCCTGGTCTAAGATCTTTAAACAGACAAGTGAAAACACATGACTATAAAAGATATAAGATTCCCTTGACAACAAAATGTGGTAATTCTATTGGTTATTAAGCTTTGGCTGTCTTGCTGTGAATTACATATGGAAATCCATTAGCTAATGGCAATTTATGATTTAATATGTACATTAATTATGTGAAAGATTTATATGTAGATTGATAATTGCATTTGTATTTACTTAAATTTTGAATGCACTTTTTCTTTTAATAGAGAGATTTTGCCTAGGCTACAGGGAACTATAGTTAAACTATAAAGTATTTCATGGCTAGTTTGTCATTGCTTAAAAACACACCTGAAATAATTTATTCTACCATCTTTTTTCTTCATTAAAAAATCATTAAATAAATTTTGAAATCAATAGTTTAGTATTCATTACCATCATCATCACCATTATTGATTCCCTTTTGCTATTTCCAACATGCATCTTCCTATATTTTAATGAGTAATTTGAAGCTTTTGCATTGGTTTTCTGTAAAGAATCCAAATCTCAGATTTATATGAAAATTGCTAAAATATGACTATTTAAAATGTTTCTATTTCAATCACATAGGCATATTTCTTTTTAATACTAAGTTATTAATATCAAAAGCATTGCAAACAAGTTTAATTCTATAACTTTGTGTTTCATCATCAACCATTATCAATCCACTGCAGGATGAAGGTCTCTCCAAGTTCAATCCATCTTCTCCAATCTTTAGCTTCTCTTCTCCAAATCACCCTGCACATTTTCTTATTTCATCTATCCATCTCACATGTGGTCTCTTTCTGGGTCTTTTACAATCTATTGCAATCCAGTTTAAGATTTCAATTATCCATCTATTATCATCTCTTCTAGCAATATGTCCAACCCAATTCCACTTCAATCTTTTAAATTTTTTTCAATGAGGTCAGTAATACCTGTTTGTTCCCTTACCCATATATTGCATTTTCGATAGCTTCTTGCTACTCCTAGCATGCATCTCTCCATACTTCTTTGAGTGGTCTAAAGTCTTTGATTTCTCTTCTATTAGGTGTCCAAGTCTCAGATCCATAACTAAGAACTGGTAAAACACATTTATTAAAAACCTTCCTTAACCTCTATACCACAAGGCAGGTTAGTTAACAAAAAAAAAACATTTTCAACATCTAGTTTTAAATCTCGAGATATTTGGTGAACCCCTAACTAAAGCTAAATTGGATATATAAATAATAAAATATGACTGGAAAATATGATTTATCATTATCAATGATAGACTACCATTATTTGTCAATCTTTTAATGTAGTATGTCAATCTTAGAGCTATATCATGATGAATAATGAATTCTCCCATCACTGATAAATATAATTTACACTTATGCTAATAATCCAACATGAATGCTATTAAATCATAAACATTACTATGTGCATTTTTAATATTACAATGCCAATAATATTTTTATTTTACTTTCACTCTTTTTGTAGATATAATTCTATTGTAATATATATATTCTTTGATGTTGCATTGACAAAAAAAAACACAATAATATAATATATATATATGATCAATCCCAACAAATAGGTGACTGGTTCTCTCACCAAGATGCACATGCAAATCTAATGATAACTAAGTTATTCACCACAAAAAATTTAAGGTGGTAGTAGGTCTGGATCATCATAAATTATGACATTGAATGTCATAGTGTGTTTCATATCTAAGCATTATTTTCAATGCTCTCCCTGCCATCACAAAATCTTGCAAACCACTTGAAAATATCCTCATAGTCTGAGACTCATGGCTTCACTTCTGTACACTGCTTAATCATTTTTTTTTTGTATGTCAATGCATTGACCAGGAAGCGAACCCGGGCTAGCTGCTTGGAAGGCAGCTATGCTAACCACTGGGCCATCAATGCTTGACAGCATGTTGCAATAGTAGTTTTTCCCAATTTAAAAGAAAATTTAACATTAGTGCATTGTTCCATCAAGGTTTAAAATACAAAACACATTGTCAGATTTTATGTCATAACATATAATTCAGACATGTGAGTGCTTTAAAATTTTTATAGTGAAAGCTAAATTATGTTCCTACATAACACATGCATAGATTCAAAGATGGCTGTGTGGGTAGCTTGGAGAGAAAGACATTTTTTCATTGACTATGCATAAAGATCATTGGTGATGATCAGATGTTATCATTTTAACATAACACTCTGATACCTACTTATGTTATCTATATTTAGGATAGAGAAATTAAAATTATAATAATATAAAATGGTAAGAATTAAGAGTTGTACATAAATACAAATTTTTAATAGTTGTATACACTCTAAAGCATTTCAAATTGAAACATCCTTAAAATAATATTTGTATAAACAATAGACCTAATGATTTAAACAGTTCTGAAGCGTAGTAATTTTCAGTAGACGTTTCACTGAATATTGAAGTCTCTCTTATGAGCTCGTTACAATGCTTTCCTTGATCTAAATGAAAGTTTATTTTATTATTAAAATGAGTATCATTTACTTTAAAAATTGTACCTAAATGATTTATTCATTGCCCCTTTTTTTATTATTATTATAAAGGGAAAAAAAACTTTTCTTATATAATAAGAATCTTGTTTTGTAATTTGAACAAGGAACTTTTAACAATAGCTAATCTTTTAGAAAAATTAAAAATGTTACAATTGATTAAGTGAACTTTTAAAAAGAAAAAAATATGCATAACATTTATTTGCATTAATAGCTCACTCATAAATATGCTAATATTTCCAATTTTAAACAAATTTTAATATTTTTACTAAACAAGTACAATACATTTAATTTTTTTATAAACAGAATTATTATAACAAATGACTCTCAAATATAATCACCATCGCCAATTAATATATTGTCATTACGATTATCATTAATTAATTGCTATTATAACTACTTTAACCCAAGTTAACCTCTTCAACTTTATATTAACACACTCCATAAGATCATCAATCACCGTCTTCCTTTTCCAACATCTTTTTCTCTGATCCTTGACACTATCTTCTACCATATCCTTCATAATTCTCTCACTTTAAAGAATATGCTCAATCCAATTTTTCCCACAATTTCTTTCATAAATAATCCATTTTTATGTAACTTTTTAAACATTTCATACTTTCAACTTAATCCTTTCAAATCTATATATCTGAATCCTCCTCTCCTTCCTTGCACCTATTGTTCATTTTCTACTCTGTATAAATGACACTCAATATAAGTCTTTCTTAAATTTAATTTCAACGGACTGCAAAATAATCTATCCTTATTAAAAGCTAGCACTGTTTTTATTCTTTTTTTTTTTACTTCTGTCATCAGTGATCCAATTATAATTTCTTGTACAGTACTTATTCTTAATGTTACCATCTCATTGGTTATTTACTCTATTTTAAAAATACTTTCAATTTACCCCCAAACTTATAAGTTCCATTAATCCTTAATAATACTTTATTTTTGCAAATAAACCTATATCATCGGCAAATACGTACTTACAACTTCCTCATTATCAAATAACATTCATTTAACAACTCATTCAAATATATATTAAGCATAACAGAACAGCACTCTGCTATATATATATCTTTTCAGTATGATGACAATTAAATTTAATAAATCTTCTTCTAACACATGCATATATTTCTTAATAAATCATTTTCTTCCAACCTAGAGATTTCTTTTTCAAAATATCCTACACAGAAACATAATATACTCTACTAAATGACTTTTCAAGATAACTACATCAAATAATAATCCCCTTTACTTCTCATTATAAATTTCTCAATATATCATTTTTTTCTCCCAAATCCAAATTGCTCATCAAATAAAAAACTGTTTAATCTATTTAAAATTCATTTGTGTGATCTGAAAGCATATTTTGTTGCCCTCAGCATTTCTTTACTGGAATCATAACAGTTGCGTTAAATCTAATGGTTACATTACAAATATCAATTAATTACCTCAAGCCTTATATAAAGTCAACTGAAACTCCATTAACTTCTGCATTTTAGCACTTTTCATATTTGTTAATTTTTACAACTTCTTTCTTCATTGCCATACAGCTTATTTCATTCTATCTGACTTTTTTTTATCAACTGATGTAAATGAATCATATAAATTATTCATTTCCAACATTTCAATGCATTCACTGTCTCCAATATTGTTTCACTCCTATGACTCTGCTTTTGTAAATTAAAACTGTTCTCGTCATTAGAAGCCACTCATAAATGAGCAACTCCGGGAAAAATTGAGATGGATTTTGTGATGACCACATAGTCTAATTTATAAAATATATGCTGGATATTTAGTTTTTTAATAATGCTTTCATAAAAACTTTTTTAGCAAAAAACTTATTTTTTTGAAAGACATTAGAATCTTGCTAACAGTATCTCTTCACTATATTATATCTTCAATTCAGTGAAAACAATCAATATTGCATCATGGGAGAGTTTTTTTTAGATGATCTGCATAATATAAATGAGTTGTCTTTCTTATGAAAACTACACTCAAGTAAATCATAAAATACCCTTTTAGGGAGACTGCAATCATTCTATTGTTTCATACATTCAATTTACTGAACATGAGTTTGTATAGATTTAATAGATTCAATTTTATAACAACCAGCAATTTGAAGAGCATTTGCCTAGGTTTGTGTATTTGCCATTGAATTTTCATAACCTTATAAAACATTCTTAAATAAAAATCTGCTAGCATCTGTATATTGTTAGAGATCCATGTTACACTTTCATAAAATAAATTTGACTGAATTAAACTAATTTAGTTGAAGTACTCATATCACCATGATAAAATACTCCATCTTAGATTTATTAAATGTAGTGGTAGCCAATTAGAATATGAGTTGCATGTCAATAATAAATCCACTTTTTCATTTAAAAATTTTGAAAACATTCAAATTGTTCTCAGGTTTATCTCCATACAATCTAAAGCTGTTACTCTAATACTCATTGATAAAAGACGTATTTAAAAAAACTATATAAGTTGCATTCAAAATTTTAAAACACTTTTTCTTATATCAACATGTTGTCGCCCAATGTGAATGAACTTCAGTGAATAATAATCTCAATTTCAAACAAATTTTTCCAGTAAACTGCCTCCAATATTTTAACTAATTAGATAAAGCAACATATAAATCACAATTTTGCTTCCAACATAGTGAGAATTTGAACATTAGTCCACTCTTATTTATCCTCAAAATAAAGCCATCAGAGAAAAAAATAATTTAAAAAGCCCCCCACAAAACTAAAATTGCACATCTTTGCTTTGAGAACTTGGCGCAACTGCAAAAAAAAAACAACTACCCAATAAACCTATGAATCAAAGATCTAGTAGTAGTAAACTGCCGAATAGATGAAAGCATGCACTGATTATATATATATATGTGTGTGTGTGTGGTAAATGATAATCTGGACCAATTGATGGGTGCTGGTTCAGCACGAAATACGTCTGTTGGTGATTGTTTATCTTTTCTACATATGTGTGGTCATGGGTATCAGTGGTATGAAATAGTGTGGATAGTTGGAAGGTGCTTGAAAGTCTGTGTTCAAACCCCTATATTTACAATTAAGTCCAGGTATATAAAGAATGCCTGTATTTCAAATCTTATATATGATCATCTATTTTACTCCAATAATTATCTTATTAGATTTTTATTATAAAATTACTTTTATTGTTGTTGTTCTTTTATTAGATATATTCGCACTTTTTTTTTTAACATTTATTGAATTTAAACTAAAAATAATAACAGATGTTTTGAAATATATGAGCTGCAAATTAAATGCATGAGAAAAACAAATTTAGCAAACTTTAACATCTAATTTTAATAATTTGTGTTTATATTGAAAACCAACCAAAGTAGTTAATTATACAATGTTTAAAAGATTAATCTTAAAACTTCATAATCATTAAAAATAAATAAATCATTATTTATTAAAAAAAAAAAAACTCATTGATATCCTACCATATCACCTTCAAATAAAATGCAAAAAAAAAAAAATCAAATTAGATTTTAAAACAGACAATTTTTTTAAAAATTTCCTTTTAAATGGTTCGTATCTAAAATTTGTCAATTACTTCGCGTTTCTTTATAAAATATTAATAATTTTAGAAATAAAGAAAAATTACTAGTATAAAGTCGTTGCCTGCCTAATACTAAAGATAAATAAGAATATTTGCTTATTCTTTTTTAAAAATAAACAGACGTTAAAAGCCACAATACAAATAATAATAAACAAATGGTTTATTGTTTGGGAGTCCATATGAAGTTTGAATACCAGAACTGACTGCGCTGAAACTGCGACCTTTGAACTGCTGTCATCCGCCACTGTATTAAAGTATAAGGCATAGTTTAGCGCAATCGTACAGATGTTGGTGTTCAAGGCCCATGGATTATGGCGCATGATCTAGTACAGCAATACAATCATGGACTCCGGAGCTCAAAATCCATGGACTGTGTAGCAAAACTGGTACTTGAGATTCATGAATCACACCTCCAGCATTTGAACTATGTTTAAAATAACAATGTAAAATTGCTTTTAAAAAACCGTTGTTATTAATTATAATAATAAGCATTGTTTTAAAAGAATAAATATGCATTACACCATAAAATGATAAGACTGGGAAAATAAGATTTCAATTTTTTCTTTCTTCCTCTGAGAACTGATTCAAGAACTTTTAGCTCTTGAGTATGCAACTTCTCTACTGTGCTAACCATGCAACCCAATGTTTAGTGATAAAATATAATAAATCATTAAATAAAAATATTATCTTCCATGAAGAAAAAAAAAAGGACAAGATATATAGAAAAAGGATGCATTTTAAAATTAGAATAGTAAAATAAATCTTCAAGCCACAAAACACTTCATTGCTCTGAGTAGTTTGGAGCAATGGTGATGATAGACTTGAATAGCAAAAATTTCTGGATTGAAATTCAACTTGTCATTGCCTGTTTCTAGCTCAAATGGCACATGTCCTTGCAAGCAACTAACCATTCAATGTCATGAAGAGTTTCCTCACTGATCAAGTGATAAAATCCAGCTAAAATTTTAAAAAAAATTCCTGGAACAATTCTTAGCTAATCAAAAAAACATCAATCAGTTGAACGGAACTGTTGTTGAAAAGAATCTGTGACCTGGTTGATCTAATGCCATACCAAATAACTAACTATAAAATTACTTTTTTATTTATTAAGAGATGCCCAAATATTCTTAAATGTGCTAACTTCCATAAGCTTTCTGCTTAGCTTGAGAACTGTCTTTTTATTATGGATTAGACACCATTAATACGAAATCCCTGGTTTATCATTTTCAGATGTATGATTTTTTTAGATTCCAATAATAGATTTTTTATCCTCTCATTGCAAGCCTAAACTAGCTAAAAATGTAAATAAACGTTAATTTTATTGACTATAGATTTGGTTACAAATAAATATTTGTTATTTTCTATATAAATTTATTTTATTAACAATATAAAACTTTAAAAATCTAATACAATATAATTTATTTATTGTAAAAAGTTAAAGATCGCCTTTAAAATTTTGTTTGAATAGTTTTGGATTAATATGTACTTGGATTAATGATACCATGGTATCCTATCTCCATTATTTCTGTCCTTACTTTCCGTTTCTGCCGAATGCAAATACATTAGCAAAACATTTGCATCAGTTTTATTGAAATAGGGACGGTTTAATTTGAAAAATATATTCAAAACTAATAGGTGGACTTAAAATTTTAATAACTGCTACTATATTTACATGTTTTTAATAATTGCTATTTTAAATTTTATAATGAATAATGATAAATTTGTCTAACAAATCTTATTAATAAGTGAGATCTTTGTTGCTTTATATTCCTGAGACTAATCACAGATTAAAATTGACAAAAAATAAATGATGCCAATAAAATAAATAAATAATCTTAACAGTCAGATAATTAAGACATGCTAAATGCAAATAACCTATACAAATAATCTGATTTTTTTTTTCTTCTTTTTTCAATTGAGAACCAATTCGGAAATATTTACTTTTTATGGTCATTTCTCATCTGACTGTCTCAAATCCCACAAAGCTAAGATTCAAAAGAACATCTAATTGGATTAACATATCTATAACCGGCTTATATGAGTTCATTCTATTATCCATAGTAATTATTTATTCATATAATGTTAAAACAATACATTATATTTTAGAGATCTCTGAATAGAACAATAAATAAGTATAAACCAATATCAATTTTTCATTAGAGTTGTTACATTCAATTTGCAGCAATGACGGAGAAATTATTATGAAGAAAACAAAGCAAAATAAATGAAAGCTCTTTTATAAATATTTGCTTTAAAAAAGTATTACGATATGTTATATATATTTAAAAGGTCTTTTTTGAAATTTTCATAGAGGCCTAAAAATTCTAACAGTGTGACTGAAAAATTCTCTATAATATTCCATTCATAATTTTCTGCTTAAGTTCTTTCAATTTTTATTCAAATGCATTACATGGTTTTGTTAAAACTTATATAAATTAGAACAGCCTTATAGTTTAGAGATAACATACCCACCTGTCATGCCTATGTCCTATGATTCAAATTAAGGTCAAATAAAATTTATTTTCAAAAGTCTTAGGATTTTTCCTTCAGGTAGCTATCCAGTAGCTAATTTAGCTAATCACCCAATAATGGTTGGTAAATGGGTAATTGAACCTTATCTAGATAGAGAAGAAAACAAGTTAAGGGGAGCTTAAAGTTTACCATCTGGCAATTTGTTTTGTGAGAATTGTCTTCTCCTTTGCTTTTCTTTTATGAGAGGGCTTTACCCATAATGGGATAATTATTCTAATTTTATCTTTTACTATATGTTAGTTGTGTTCACTCTTGATAACCATTGCAATTATCAGCATTTTAAAAGATTACAAAATGTTTTATTTTAACTAATTCAGATATCTCACTTGTGCTTAACATAGTTGAGAATAGTAACAATATCAAATTCCCGATAGGTTTGTGCATCTTATGTAATTTTTATAAGTAAGCCATTAGTAGTAATTGAACACATGCAAGATAGTAAATTACATTCTGAATTATTATAACACATCTACAATACTATATTACATAAAGAACTGTGATATTGTTGTAATGAATTAATTCCCCTTGTTACTTAAGAATATATATATGATGAATGACCATTAATTTTAAATGACTTGTATTGCAAAATGAATAAGATGTTAGATAGATTAATATTTTCATCAGGTAGTAATTGCTGATCAAATGGGCATTCTGAGTTATTTGTAGTAGCAGAAGAATGCTATGATCCCTACATGTTTTAGTGTGGTAGTAGAGTATTAGATTCTGGGGTTTAAGGTTTTTAGATCTGTTCTAATTCTGACATTTCTGACACTTGAATTTCTTATGAACTCCAGAGCAATAAAAAACATTCAATTACTTATTTATTTTTTATTGCTGCAAAAGTTTTTACCATGAAATTTTGTACATGAATGCATATACTGTTTTTAAGGTTATTATAATATATCCTGCATATGTGCTGGATATTTTTAGAAAATATAAAATAAGTGTTTACCAAACCTAATTCATTCATAAAATGCAGCGTGCCTTTTCTTATCATCATTATTTTCACCTATTACTACCTCTTTTCAAAATGAATCCCACAAGTGGTCTTTTTTTTAGGTATTTTGCAATTTCTTGGAATTTGAGACTGTTGTTCATTTGCTGTCATCTCTTACAGTAAAATATACAGCCCAATTCTATTTCAGTCTCTTAGTACTTCATTGAGTTTAATGATATTTCTTGTTTTCTCACCCATGTATTTTACTTTAAATCCATCTTTGTTAATCCCAATATACACCTGGGTCTCGTTTTACATGATAGATAGGTTCCTCAGAAAACATGCGCAAATGAAATCATGCAAAAATAAACATAACTTACCTTGAAAAAGGGGGGATACGGACTGTGATTTTTCAAAAATCGTGTAAAAGCAAAGCACCAACATAAAATTACTTTAAAATTCGTGCAAAAAAATAATAAGGAAATAAAATATGACTAATAAAAAATTTCAAATTTGAAAAAAATTGATACAAGACAAACTTTTTTTAACTATAATATTTAATTTTATTCAAAACAATATATTTTTATGCATAATTTACAGTAATTTATATTTTTTATACACGTTTTAATTATTATCGCTATTTGCCGGTAAACAAGTTTGTTTGCAAACTGATAAAAAAATCAGATTCTTCACAAGATGAAATATAACTAGCGCCAACGTCACTCTCATGTTGTGTTAATTAATGGTTTTCTGGTGACAACGTAATTAGTAATTAATCTAACAACTAAAAATTAAATTCTTATTTTTGTCTTTAATTTTCAATTTTAATTGTGCCCACTGCTATTACTCACCTTTTAAAAATAAATTTGTGGACACTAAATGATTAATAATTGATTACGCTCTTTTTTAAAAAGCAAAAACAGAATGTAATTTAAAATGCAAAATTAACACGCACAATGTTTGAACAAATTTACATTATAATCTTGTAAAATTTAATGTGTGAATACATAAAATGTGGAAATCATGATTTTAATTTCATTATTGCATAAAATCTTACTATTATAAAGCACTGAAAATATTGAAATTACTAAGTTGAAAGTCGAATTTCAATAATGTGCTATTACTTTCAATATAACGTAAGTGCGCAAAATTTATTATTTAAAGTAATAGCGCAATATCGGAGTTCGACTTCTGGTAAAACACAAATCGCGTAACTTCAAAATTGTGTTAAATAAGTCCGCGTAAAAAGAGACCCAGATGTATATCTTTCCATACCATAGTTTGAAGCCTGTGGATTGTTCTTCAATTAAGTATTCAAGTCTCCAACCCTAAGTAACACTAATCAAAATATAAGTTTTCTAAAAAAAAACCTTATAACTCCCAGTAGCATTAATAATTTCTTAACATTCATTACTAAATGTATGTTATGGGGTCATATCTCAGAATAAGAGATTGATAATAAAATATTCGTGAGTAAAAGTGAAAATCACAAAAGATGAATGAGATAGGATTTTTAAAAACCATAAAAATACATTTAACAGGTGAATATAAGGCATTACAAATTTAAACTTAGTTTCATGATTTTTGAATCAATACATCAAAAATATTAAATCAGTATAGATATAAATTTTATTTGCAGTTTAATCATACAAATTACAAATAATTTTGAAAGAATTTAATATGTATATATTCTGGTAAAATGAAAATACACACAGAAAAGAGTTTTTTAATAATATTTAGGTGTATTATTGCCTAGCATGCTTTCAACATATTTTTACTACATCATATTCATGGCATATAGTGGTGTGATTAATAGGTTCTTTATATCCACAACTGTGATTACTTATAATTGCATATTTATTATTTAAATGTTTAATTTTAATATTTCAAAATGGGACGATTTTCTCTACTTTGATAACTAAAAAAAAATCAATGATTTATAAATTATCTGACAGTATATACCTAGAATGTTTAAAAACTTGTTCCTGTATCTAAAGTTGTTGATGACAATCATTTTGTAAACAAAGAGAATTTAATGAAATATAGTCTTTTATTATATATACAGTCAAATGCTAAAATTAGTCAAATGCTAAAATTAGACGGCATATTACTTATTATAATAGTAATTACTATAAAACTATAATATCAAATGTTTCATATATATTTACAAGCGCGATTACTTATCTATATATATATATAGATATATAAAATAAATATTAAAAATATCACATGTAACAGCTGTATATATGCATATATATATATATTAATAATTATACATGAAAAATCTTTTTTGGCATATGGTTTTGTCACTTTTCAAATGTTAAGCATCTATTTTATGTTTCAACAATTAAACTTTATTAATTAAAACGTGTTACATAGATTACAAATATTGTTTTAAAAACCCAACTTTTATTCATATCCCAATAACAAGATTGAGTGAATGGGTTTACAAAATCAACAATGAGACAATTTGAATGAGCTTAATTTAATTTTAGGCATCCGAATGCATAGTGACTATAAATTATCGACCTGCCCACCCAGATCACAGTGCGTACATTCGATAAGAACTGGAATTAGGTTTTCTAATTAACATAAAGAAGAACAATATGGTAAAATGTATGGTTACAAAGTTTACAGGCAATCAAGGTCAACTAAAGGTGGACCAAATCAACTGGTTATTAAGACAATCATTTTCCTTAGTGTCCTAGTACAAGGTGAACTAATGATTTTACCAGACCAATGCTAATCCAATGGTAGTGATTTTGTTTATTTAAGGGGTCTGGATCCACAGTGACTACAAACTGTAAACCTGCCCATCTGGGTCACCCTGTGTACATCCAATAGGGTTTGGAATTAACTTTTTGTAGATATTTCAATAAAGGATAATGTTCATTATTACAAATTTTCAAAGCAATCCTGGCCAACTAAAGGAAGACCGAGTCAAAGAGTTAATAATTTGATTATATGTCCATAAGATTAATTGAAATTAAATTGGTGATGCTAAACCTCCAATAGTTCTAATTTGGTTATTCAGTTTATTTTGACACTGTCTCTTCTTTTATTAATTGTCTTTGATAGCGTGGGATATTTTTCCACATTAATTTATCCCATGTTTGTTCAGCAAGCCAGAATTGGCAGGTTTTTTTGTCATGGTCTCTGGCCTCACTAAGTTATAAAAGAGCCCTTCAATGGAATAGTCTATTCCTTTTTCAAAATGGATTTTGTTTCTGACCAACCAGATGGCAAAGTTAATGTGCATTGCCAGTCTGATCATTCCATAGAGTCCCTTGTTAATCGCCTTGGCTATCACAACATTTGCAATATCTTTGTCTGTGGTTTTTTGTAGAGCCTGGAACTGTAGTTTGTTCCATGTTTCAGTTCTCTAGAATGTGGGGAACCATCTCTTCCTCTTTGTTGCACATCAGACATATGGGGTCAACCCTGTACCCTCACTTGTAACAGAGGAATGCCATGATGGGAAGGGCCCAAAGGATAATCTTAATTAAAAAGTCCACCAGGGTCATTCCCAGCTTCCACCTTTTCATCAGTCTTGTGAACCGTAAAATTCCAATGGAAAGACTGCTTTCAACTTCCAAATCATTAGCATGTGTTAGCACATAAATTTCCCAATAATGCAACTTTTCCTTGAAAAGGGAACTGGAGACCACAATGTTTTTGATCACCATAGTCATTTGCTCTTGAAGCCATAATTTTCCCTTTCTTGGGGGAAGGTCGTCCGTTGGGCCAACCTCTGGAAATGGAAGCGGACATTCTATCTCCAGGTTACTATGAAACAACTTCACTAGGATATTGTGAGTCTGTTGTATTAAAAAAAAGGAAATTGAGTGTAACCCAAGTCCATTTTGTTACTTGGGCATCTGAAGGAGGTTGAGGCTCATGACAGGTACTCCCCCCCCCCAGCACAATCTCCTACATTGGGTTTCCACCTTTTGGATAAAGGTTTTGATTGGGGAGAAGCCAGCTAGAAAGGTTATTTTTGGCAGGACAATTGCATTTAGAAACATGACTTTCCCCAAGAGAGAAAGGTGGACTCTAGATAATGAAGTTACTGTTTTTTTCAATTTTTGAGAGTAAGGTGTTCTCAAGCTCCTTTCTCATAATGGATGGGGGAGAAGCGAGGTGAAACCCAAGAAACTTCTGGGGGGGCTAAATCTCTCCTGGATTTGTTTCCCAGTTTTGATCGACCACATGGCTGATTTCTTCTCATTAACCCTCAGACCAAATTCGCAAACAAAGTGGTCTAAGAATTCTAGTTTACCAACCTCATCCTGGGACAAGAGAAACACCATCATGTCATCCATGTAGGATACATGGCAAATGCTCTCTCTAAGCAAAGGAATGGCAATACCCAGGAGTGTTGCCTCGATGCGCAAAAGCAACGGATTAATATGAACTGTGAAGAGGAATGCACTTAGTGGTGAGCCCTGTGGAATGGAAATACAGAGCTGAAATCCTGGAGTCACTTGCCCATCCAAAGAGAGAGACACTTCTCTATTTTGCAAAAGGTTCTCAATCATTAAACAATCAATTATTGCAGATAGAACATATCTAGTGTTCTATAATGGACGTAAAATAATAGCAATAACATAATAAAACAGCATAAAATTATGAAATAAAGATTCAATAAAAGTTGAAAGAATTGACTATACAGCATAACAATATACAGAATAAATAAAACCTACTCTATACAACTTTATATATACTATTCTTTTGTATAATTTTCTATTCCTTCTTAATTGATCTGTTATTAATTAAATTCTTTCAACCTTTATTGAATCTCTGTATCATAACTTTATTCTGTTTTAATCATGTTTTAATTGTTATTTTACTTCCATTATAGAACACTAGATATCATTCTAACTGCAATAACTGCTTAACATTAAAATAAGACTTGTAACATTTGAAATGAGACACAAAACCATGTGCCAAAAAAGGTCTTTTATATATAATTATTAATATGTATATACAGCTTATTTTATTATTTATACGAAGAAAAAAAATAGCATAATGGATTTCATAAATTGTTATTTTTGATTAATTATATTTAATCAAAAACAATCTATCCATAATTCCTCAATTATTAATATAATGATTAATAAATCAGAGACAGCACTATTCTACTGGAAAAAGTTATCTTGACTTCTCATTAAACAACCTGAGTTATAGGGTTTGGTGGGAGAAAAGCATTAGTGAAACTACCCTATATGTAAAGAAATGTATACAGGATTTGGACAAAAAAAAAATAGAAGTACCAGTCATCTTAGCACTAAACTTCTGAAATCAAAAAACCCAAAAATAAACATTTTTTTAAAAGAATATGATAAGAACTGATAGGAAATAAAAATCAATTTCATAAGACAGCAGAAAAATATAGGTGTCAAATTCGTGAACCAGTTAGCTAGAAGACCAATCGATAAAAATGAACTATTTAATGTTTTAAGATTTAGACTTAAGAGTGATGATTGAGTTTATCAAAAATGAATAATTAAAATTGTTAGAATGGCATAGTCAGGAATCAACATTTTTGGATACATAGGAACATTCTTCCCTGGCTACCAAAATCAATCCACTGCAAACTATACAAACAGAACTTTTATATATGGCTGCATGTTTTCTAATCTGAATATTAAATACATTGTAGAAATTGTTACATAGTCATAAGAATATAATGGATGACTTGAAGCAGATCATGAGATGAGATAACATTATTATTCATTTTCCCCATTCACTTCATTAATAATAATTAAGTATAGGGGATTTGAACTCAGACTTTCAAGCATCCTTCAACTATCCACACTATCTCATACAACTGATACACATGACTACACACATGTAGAAAAGATAACTAATCACCAAATATACGTATTTTGTGCTAAACCAGCACTCATCAGTTGGTCCAGATTATCATCTCTCACATATATATATAATCAGTGCTCAGTTTATATTAAGATAGCAAATCATACTTTAATGGACAGGCTTCAATCTACTTCAATCTTCAACTTTTCAGCCATCCATATCATTGAATTAAGCTCCAGGTTTGTGAAGCGTGTCTAGTTTTCACATATTTTCTTTAATAATAGTGAAAATAAGTCACCATAATTCCTTTTCTCAATGGTGACATTTGTGACGAAACAATATCATCTTTATCCAATTACTTCTCTGAATATTTCATAATTTACATTTATCTTGTAGTATTAAGTCTTTGCAATCACTACTGTTAATCTTCTAAGATAATACTATTACAATTCTTGCAGCCCTAAAACTCAGATATTTGTTTGAGGAATGATATTACACACCTCTTATGGCGTCTCTAATCTTCTGATTTAAATGTCAACTTCCATTACCAATGGCTTAGAATTCCTCAAAGTATATTTAAACGTTATAGAATACAAGCTGTGCCCCATATTAATAAAGTACCACATATATCTCACACTATTTTGTATTGCTCTTATATATATGTGTGTGTGTGTTGAATGTTAAATTAATAAGCAGACAAATAAATAAAAAAACTAGATTTCCTTGAATATAATTTAATTTTCATTTGAGATGAGGTAACAACAAAAATAAAGACATTAAATTATGGCAGATATAAATGAGTTAATTAAAAGATGAGCGGGAGGGATGCAGTCACTTTAAAAGTTGTTCCATGACCTGTGGAGATTGTAAATGTCAATTTACAAGTACATAAAAGAGGTGAAATAATTTGAGTAATTTTTAAGTTATTTTACAGTAAAGAGAAATATATTAGAAAAATTGTAATTTAAATTTTTTTAAATAAATCTAGTTAAAATACAAGATTTAAAATATTAACTAGTTCACTAATGAATGAAAATCTTCTACTCGGTTCGGTTACTGGTGAGAGTTGGGAAATAGTTTTTAATAGATATAATTATCAATGTATTTTTCATTTTAAGTAAAAAAAAATTTCAAATAAATAATTCCGGAAATAATTTTTATCAAAATCCAACCGCATCCAAAATAAGCAAAAATCTTATCCCCCACCCTTTAAAAAACCCGTCATTAAATTCAAACATTTATTTCCTTTATCTTTAACCTTCTAAAATGTATTTAATCAGACAAAAATCATTAGCCATAAAAACTAAATCTAGTCCAGTAATATTTCAATCTTTTTCCTGGCTTAGCCCCTTTAAAAATTTAGAAATGTCAAATTAGGTTCCATGAAAATAAATAAAATTTATGTTCAGAGATAATCATCCTTACAAAAAAGATACTAAAATTAACTATAAAGTGCTGAGTAGTCAAGCATTGGTGGTCGAGAGGTCAGCGACGGCTACTTTACAAGAAGTTGTCCCAGGGTAGTGAGTTCGCTTCCCGGCTGATGCTATGACACATGGGGGAAAAAAAGTGCTGAGTACAATTTTGCTATCAAACATGCAATTAATATTATTATTATTTTTTTAATGGGGGCAGTAAGTTAGAAAAATAAACTTTACATAAATAAGCATAAGAAATTCGGATTGTAATCTTCATCCTCTTCTTTCTCCTTTTCATTTATTCCTTCTTTTTTTTTATATAATTTACCTATAAAAATCTTCCAAAATTTTGTATGAGAATCCAAGAATTACAGGTTATGAAACATTAATCTAGCCAATATAATTTTAGTTTGAGATTACGATTTATATCAGCTCTCCCCCGTAAAATGAATCTAGAATATAGATGCTTTTACCATATTCACAATTTTTCAAATGTAGTGATCTTCAATATCAAAGACAAAAAAAATTAAAGCAGTAAAGTACTTTAGTCGGTTAAGAATTTGAATTTTTGTTCAGACTGTACGAATTACCCATGCCAGAATATTCTTTCATGATTGAAATAAAATTGATTTAAATAATTAAAGAACACAGCAGATTAACATGGAGCTAAAAAGACTCTAAATAGACAGAGATGGGAATGTATCCAGATCAAAAGAATTGTAAGTTTTACCCAATGGGCAAGTCCGTAATAACAAAATTGTTCTATATCTGTATCTGCAATTATAATTATTAGTAAAACAATAGGGCAAATAAATCAAATTCACTAAACAAGCTGAAAATCTGTATTAGAGTTTAATGATTTCCTGGAGATATTTTGATCAAGAATTAAGCTCAAACAATCACTCACTTATTTTGATCACAATTCTTTCCATAAACATTTTGGTAATAGTTTTTTTTTAAAAAAAAAAAAACTCTTTTTGAACACTATAATACAGTTACCAAATAAATTATGAATATACATATAACAAGAAAAGCACATACAAAACTCTATGGGTCAAGGCCTCCTTTGCTTTTGCCATTTTTATATATTTAATTGAAATTTTTAAAATTAAAAATTTATTTATTTGCATGTTTTTAAATAAATAATTTAAATGTTTTACTAGGTTATATGCAAAATAAATGTTTAAAAAATATAAAAAAAAAAGCCACCATCTAAAGAATCTTTAGCATATCTAGCAAAATATTCCTACGGACTTAACTAACTACTCAAAGCTTTAACTTTTATGTAATTTAATTACGTTATTGCAAAGAAATGTTCAAACATCAACGATTTAATAACTCTTATCAAATGTCCATGATCTGATTTATAATTCATATCAAACTCGCTCTTTTGCTAGTAAATATGCATAACCAAATGATTTATTGATATGAAGTTCATATGAAGTTTGAGTACCAGCGGTGATAGACTAGGTCACAATCCTGGATTTGAATTTCAGAACTTCTATTACAACAAACATAGCAGGGCATTTTCAAACATAAGACTAAAACTATTTCTATATAAGGAGAACACCTTTTTATACCATTATTACTGAACTTAATCTAAAAGATTATCAATCTTCCCTTAAACTTAAATTACCAGACTAAAAAAAAAATCATAATATAAAAATAAAATATACATACATATTGTAAATAAATATGTTGAAAAATAATATTACATGAAAAAAGTACATATTTTATACACTTTATATAAATAGGGATGGTAATCTTGAAGAAAATTTTTAAATCCCTATTCTTAAGATTGATCAGGCTAAAAACTCATTAAAATGTGCTGCTAAAAATGGTATTTTATTATTTTTAGTTTTTTTACATATCAAATTTTCATATTTAGTTTTTTTAAAAAAAAGTACCAAGTTTCTGAAAACGTTAAGCATAGAATAAATAAAGTTTTTAAGTAAAAATATTTTCGAAATGAATTTTCTTTTTAGACTTTTACAGTAATCCATCCCATATGTGCTGGAATCTAGATTCAAGCCATTCTGTGGATGCCTGAAACCATAATTAAGAATATACTCTATATAATATAATGTTTAATTTTTATTAGTAATTTGTTTAATAAATTTCTACCTTCTCTCATACTTTCTGCAAACTAGTGGCTTGTTTTTATTTCACTGGTATAAATGCAATATAGTCTTATTTCTGGATATGCATGTTTCTGTTATTAAAAACACTGAATTTTTTTTTTTAGTTTTCACTCATTATATTTCCAATGTTAGTTCATCTTCACATTTAATATATATATGTATATTGAAAAAAAGTAAATACATGTATATTGACAAAACATTGGAAGTTAGATTGTGAAAATACAAAATTTTACATATATAGAGTAGTTCTTCCACATGTACGATCTCTATATCAAAATTTCAATTATCAGAGATTCAAAAAAAATAATAAAAATAAAATTATAAAAATAATAAAAATTTTAAATTACTATGCTTTAACTTTTTAGTTTGCAGTGCATATAAATCTGAACACCTATCTATATATGTTTTTGTCATGTATATACTGTATAAGGTGTGTGTATATTACAATTCATTATCACGAGTGAATTTTGATATTTGAACCCAAAGACTGAAATCAAATGTTGTACATATAGGGAGACTATATGTAGGTGTTATGTGTAAGGTTAAATTTATATATATATATAATTACTATTTGAGATCTAACAGTTTTTCTTTGAAAAGTTAATCTCGACAGTGGCGGATGCTATTTCGTCGAAACATTGGATAGTGAGCAAAAATAACATACAGTTTAACCCAAAAACTACTTTGCTTATATATATACATATTAAAATGATAAAAAAATCAAGTCAGATGTCACATGACTTAATTTTAATAAAGCTCGAATTTACAAATGTTATATATAGAGCTCACAAAACAAGCTCTTAACAAGCTTTGAGAATATCCTCAACTCCAGACCGTTTTCTGCTTCTGGCATCGTCAGTGAGGTGCCAGGATATTCATTAGATTAAAAATACTAGGACAAGCCCAGCACTTTATCTAATGTATAACTATTGAGAAGAAAATCTGAAATTTTCAGATATTCATGTCTAAAAATCCAGCTATCTAACTCAAATAGCCATATGGGACTGAACTAAGTTCAGATACACCATATATTAATAGCTTTAGCAATATAAAATCGCCAAAGCCTTAATAGCAAAAAATAAAATGATAAAAAATCAAGTCAGATGTCACATGATATGTCTGGGGTTGAGGATATTCTCAAAGCTTGTTAAGAGCTTGTTTTGCGAGATCTATATATAAAATTTGTAAATGCGAGCTTTATTAAAATTAAGTCATGTGACATCTGTCTTGATTTTTTTTTAATCATTTTATTTTTTGCTATTAAGGCTTTGGCGATTTTATATTGCTAAAGCTATTAATATATGGTGTATCTGAACTTAGTTCAGTCCATTATAGCTATTTGAGTTAGATAGCTGGATTTTTAGACATATGGATGTTTAAAAATTTCAGATTTTCTTCTCAATAGTTATACATTAGATAAAGTGCTGGGCTTATCCCAGTATTTTTAACCTAATGAATATCCTGCATCTCATTGATGACACCAGAAACAGAGTTAGATAGCTGGATTTTTAGACATATGGATGTCTGAAAATTTCAAATTTTCTTCTCAATAGTTATACATTAGATAAAGTGCTGGGTCTGTCCTAGTATTTTTAATCTAATGAATGACGAGAAAACAGTCTGGGATTGAGGATATTCTCAAAGTTTGTTAAGACTTGTTTTGCGAGCTCTATATATAACATATATACACATTGTATGTATAGTTAAATTAGAATGTTTCTGTGTAATCTGCTATTTGTATGTGTACATGGTCTTAGAGATCCATGGATATTATTGTGTATATATAATAAATCTAATAATAAATTTAAAGCAGGATTCTCCAAATTAAACTTTGATGACAAACCTCACATTAGTTCATATATGATTAGGATGTGAAAACATTGAAATTACAATTGTTAAGAAACTTATTTAATTCAGAGAATTTCAATTTAAATACTTTATATTTTATTATAGACTTGTGATACATACATACATGTATTTAATTGGAAAGTGTATAATGCTTGTACTGGAATTAAACACAATAAATATGATACTTAATCTCCAGCAGGCTGAGTAGTTACAAAGTTCCAAAGCAAGTAGATGGAAACCAAATTCCATCAGACACTAAAATTTTAAATAGGCAGTAACTCAAAACCACAGAAGCAAAACCAGAGCCACAGAGATGTTACGACAGTTCTTATTGATCAACTTTCCTGTTTTAATTTTACAAGATTAATTGCTAATTCTTTTAATAATCTCAAACCTCCTTAACTGCTTATATAAGAAATTAGAATATGAATAGTGCTATGCTGGAATTAAAATATAAGAAATGTTTAAAATCTTAATAGTAAATGAAATTTGGTTTCCATTTCCCATTTGCTTGATTTGAAACTTTATTATATCCAGATAATGTTGTTGAAAAATTGAACATTAGGTGATATGACATATTTATATTTATAAATGTAGTTATTA
Source organism: Epiperipatus broadwayi (assembly GCA_028023455.1). Classification (NCBI taxonomy): domain Eukaryota; kingdom Metazoa; phylum Onychophora; class Udeonychophora; order Euonychophora; family Peripatidae; genus Epiperipatus; species Epiperipatus broadwayi. Next base: position 13,303,526 of record JAQFVV010012394.1, on the reverse strand, counting down.
TCAACAAATATAGATTCACACAAACCTGAGAGAAATAGTTGCAAAAATAATTTCAATGAAAATGGTTTTAGTATATTAATAAAAAAATTAAAAAGTAAAATCTGTAACTTCACATATTAAATAGGTTTCATTTCCTAATTCACAAAAAAAGATATCGCTAATTATAAAATGGTGTTTGAAAAAAAAAAATTTATTAAATTGTACCCATTTTTGTAATATTTATGCTTCAAATTTAAATTGACCTAGTATTGATATAATTTAAATGAATAAAAATGACTATTTAACTCAAATTTAAAAGAAGTTGACCTTGTACTAATATACTTTAAATAAATAAAATTGAAAACTTGATACTTTTTTAATTCCTCAAGGAAAAGGGCTCAGACTAATAATATCATTTAAAATTAAAATAAAATTACAAAAAAATCAAGTCAGATGTCACATGACTTAATTTAATAAGCTTGTGTTTACAAATGTTAGATATATGAGGTTGGGGGTATTATACAAAGCTTGTTAAGAGTTTGATTTGCGAGCTCTATATATAAAATTAAAATAACATTTTGTCCATTCTTACTTTGCCAGAAATATCACATCACACTAATAATATTTACATTAAAAAGTATGTATGTTAAATTTTCTGCCAAAGATAGATTGACTTAGTTAGGTAATAATTGACTAAGATCAAGTGATAACACTCATTCATCAAAGATGGTAGTTTGCCATAGTCTGCCATCCCCTCAATGCAATTTGTTCAATCACAATAAACTCTTTACATCATTCTGATGGCATAATTAATCAAAATCAAGTAAATCAGTTATTTAAAAACACCATATTTTAATTCAAATTCACAAAAAAGGTATTTGCAGCTTTATATTTTGTTTTTTCAATTTAAATGCCTTATGTGGACAACAATAACAACAAACATAATTAAAGCAACACCATCATTGGTGAGATACATTCAATTCACTAACTACAGTAATTATTGCATTGAAGGATGCAAACATCATGATCACAGCAAAATCTTAAAATTTGAAATCATTGAAAAAATATAATACATAAATATCAGTCTGATTAACAAAATCATACACTTTCGATAATAGAAAATGTTTTATTCGAACTCTTTCAAAAATATATAATATAAATTAGCTTTATTGCAAATTTTATAATAACAGTAATATATAATAAATATACATAAAGAATAAAAATGTACAAATAAATGTCAAACATAAGTTATTAAAAACAGATAAAAACTGGCTTAAATTTTTGTATCTGGCTTAGGAATGATATAATTTCTAGCCTAATAAATGGTTAATCATTAATGTATTTATCTGATAATGAGAGAGTGCAGAAAGTTTGACACCTGTAAAACAAATTATAATTATTAATAGTTGTATATTAAGACATAACTCATTAACAGTATGCCTGTTATGGTATGCAATTAGTTTATTATATTGATCTTAACTTGTCTGGATCTATTTGTTATAGCTATTCATAATTTAAAATTTGCAGTCATTTAGAAGCACCCTAATAAACCAATCAATGCACAACCAACCCAAGTCCTACTGCAGATGGTAATAAAAAAAAAATGCATCAGGTCATCTCATTCTGATAACCTAAGGATCAGATAATTACTTGTTAAAAATTGAGCAAAAAAAGAAAGGATAAACTATATGCATAACATGAACAATAACTAAACATTAAAACTGGAGTATAATGATAAATATTTCTTTATATATAAAACATGCAATTTGTTAAAAGGTTGCCTTGACAGCAGAGTGAGATTGTTGATTGTTATTGATATTGGGATTGTCTCTAAGTGTTGACTGGTTTTAATAATTATATATAAACATGTATGTACTACATTAAAAGGTATCAAACATAACAATATCCATAAGATGTTTATAATGATATCAAAAACAATAATAAAATATTCATATTATTAAAAAAAAGGTCTTCAATTCACTAATCACCAATTCAAAATAAGATTAGCTTGATCTCATTTTGTAAAAATTATTTGAATACATTTTAATCACAGTACCTAATATTTAAATACGGTTTTAATCAAACAAGTACAACACACATTTTACATTCTACATTTCTATTTTAATTCAATTTAATACCCAAATTTCTAGGTGAATGGCACGTATTAAAATCATAAATACCGCAATTCATTTCTATTTAATGCACTCTTTAATAGTGTTACTTTTATAATTTAATTCTTACTACAATTTAATCTAGCTTTTAAATTAATATTCAACATCAATTGGTAATAATTTACTGAAAGAAGTAAAAGTTTAATATTTCTATACTGTATATTATTTGAAAAAAAAATAATTTTTTTTTGCTTTTAAAATTCAAATTTTTAAGCTCATCGTCTTTCTCTCGTTTATTTTGCTAGTATATGTAAATAACTGACATTTTTTTGAGGAAACTTGAATTAGTTCTACATATCTGATACAGTCTTTGATAAAGTTATGCTCTGCATGGTTTGGATGCTGTGGTAGAATGGCAGATTCTAGAACTTAAGGTCACGAGTTATGCCCAGATCTTTCACTTCCGGTGCTCAACTTCCTGAGCAGTAAAGTCATTTGATTATTTTTTAATTACAATTATTTGATTCACATCAACAGTTCGCTTCATTTAGAAAGATTTAAAAAAAGGGAAAACATCCATTGTATAATAAAACGTTACTTTCAAATGTTTCGAATAACTTTCTACATGAAATCAATTTAATTAAATAATCACAGGAATGCCTATCGTGTAATGTACAGATAAACCTGTGTGTGCGTGCATAACTTGTCAGACAACTATATAAACATATTCATAATGATGACTTATTATTCCACAAATCCCATTTGAATTAATATGTACTTATGCCATTTGCTGATGACATTTTAAAATATATGTTAAAGTTTATAAATTTTAAAAAAAAAGCTGATTTTTAAAAAAAAATCATAAAATTTAAATATAATAAACAAATTAATAACTATTAGTCCATAACATAAAAGCTAATCAAAAATTCAATCATGGAATGAAAATTACAGATAAGTTCATATGAAAGGCTTGTAGATGTCATTCTACTTGTAGTTATATATTAGACTATTTCCATTATCTATTTGAAATTGTTAAATGTTTTCAGAAAAATTCAAATTTTATTTACACTTTTCCAAATACTTTCAATTATTAGTCATAATACAAAAGATAATATGAAGCATAAAATTTTAAATAGTATTGCAGGAGAAATTAATTTTCACAGATAAATACACAAAACATCTATTGACTATTGCCTTCAATAGAATAGCCTAATTAGTTAAAACATTGTCTTAAATTTAGTATTTACACATGTCCATTAGTTCAATTCCCATGCTCATCTGATCAGACCAACAGCACTTGAAGAAGAGGGGATAATAATATTCCTCAATTGTCTTCCATTGTAACTTGAGTATTATTTTTAACAGATGCATATACTTGGAAAAATATGAATACAGTCTGAATTTTCTAAAAACATATAACAATTTCAACTAGATGATGGAAATAATCAAGTATTTTTTCATTTTCAATCATTATCAATCCACTACAGAATGAACATCTCTTCAAGTTTAATCCAGTTTCTCTGATCCATCACCTCTGTTTTCCACACCACACTAGTGAACTTTCTTAATTCATCTATCCATCTCATATGTAGTTTCTTTCTAGGTATTTTATAACCTCTTGGGAATTTGATTTAAAACAATTATCCATCTATTGTATACAAATACAGATAAAAACACAGTGAATAACTAAAAAGTGAAAATGAAAAAATCCTAAAGAAAGAGGATATATGTTAACATTGTCTTGACTGAATATCATATGGTGTAAAAAAAAAAAAGTAAAGCAATGTGGCCTCAATATGAATGATGTGGGAAAAGAAGACAGAAAAACTGATAATCATAATGTAATGAAAGAAACTTTTTAAGAATATTAATGAAGAATAAGTTAAAAGAGAATTTATTTTTAGAATTAAAGGAGAAGGGGAAATAATAAAGTTGAAAAACAATAATCATGATAGTATAATAGCTATAGAAGAAACAAAGATCAGTAACAGAACAACATAAATGAGATGAAAAGGAAAAAGTAAGATATTAAATCATTTAATTAGTGTTTGCACTGTTTATAGAAATGAAAATCAATTCCATTACAGTCTAATAAATATAAGATTTAACATCTTTAGTATATATTACTTTAACAAAAATATTTTGTAAAATTAGATAGAAAGAGACACAAAAGATACCTACTAATTGCATCTATCAAAAGACACATTTTCTCTTCTGAAAATCAGATTGGGGTAATTATGCTATGGGAAAGTATGATTAGTAAATAGATAGCATTTGATATCAATGGGGATAATTTTCCAAGATATATGATGTCCCTTCTACAATTCCAGCTTCTCTATATTCAGAATAATATCATAAGTTTGAATGAAGTATTTGCATTATTAAGATAGCGTTTATAAAATTGAGATATGCGATGACGCCATTAATCTATGAACCTCATATATAATATAAAAGACACTGATTTATTACATTTTAGTAAATCTAATACATTTTTTAATGCATTACTATTCTATTCATGCTTACCAAAATTATAAAACTTCAAATTTAAATAACATTTAAAAAGGCCTATTAGTTCTCTGATTTCATCATGTTATTTTTGTGCAGGAAACCAAAACTTCTTTAACTTTATGTATATGAAATCAGAATATAAGCCAACAATCAATCAAAGTGTTAAAATCCTCTTGACTATTTAAAAATCTGTTTCAAAACTGATGGCCACTCTTCAGATGAGAGGCAGCAAAAATATCACAATAATGTAGTAATACATTTGAAAAATTATTAAAGATATTCAAGATAAAAAACCATGAGATAAAAGTACTATATAATATATTAAAAAGTTTTAATTCTAATGTCTTTATATTTGATAATGTTATTGATTAATTTAGCAAAATTATACAAGGTATATGAGATAAAATGAATGTTTGGTTAAAGTCTAGCCTCTGTTTTAATTAGTTGATTAATAATACATATAACTTTAATACTATGCTTCTAATATAGAATTATTAAAATTTATTTATATTTTATGAATTTTAACTAGAAGGTTCATCTTAAAAATCAAAATAAATATTGCTACTATATTAAAAACACTAAATCATATAAAACAAACTTTATGGTCTATTCAATTAACATTAACCAATTGAATGGTAATATTGTCATTAAAAAAACTCAAAACCATACTTAGAAAAAATATAAACTTTGATTAGATATAAATCTACTGATAGCAGAATATAGAAATATAGTATGAAAAAAAAGATGTTTCCAAATATGATATCAAATTTGAAATTATATAATTTTATAGGTATCATTACTTAGGTTTTTTGAGAAAATATTAGCCATGATAATGCCCATACAATATGGTTCGAAATGTAGAATATATATAAAAAAATGATTTACATAAAATAAAATTTTGAGGAAAGACAGAATAAAAATATTTATATACAGTATATTATTTATTGATAAAAATATATCATATCTGAAAATAAAAAGTGAATGGATAAATTTTATTAAGTAGTGTAATTGATAAAAATTGCATAATTTTAATACAACAGTACATACAATTGACCACTAATTAATATAGTATACGTATTAAGTAGACTCATCGATTACTTTCATGTTAACATTTACTAGTCATTTAATAAATACATTTTTAAAGACTATTTAAAGCATCATAGTTTCGAAGTTTATGACCGTAACAAATTGCCTCAAAGATCTATCACGATAAGTTATCACAAACAATAAACTTGCATTAAGATACAGTTAATAATATAACTTTTATAATCTTAATGTCTTATATTATTTTAAAAGCTAAATTTATGAATTTATACCCATAAAGTGCAAACATAAATAAGAGCAAGGGCAAACCGTAAAATCAAATTAATATTATGTCCAACTTTAATTAATTTAATATAGATAACAAAACTAAATACACATAGCATATATCTTCTACACAGGAATTCCGTATATGCAATATATATCAGTATTTTCTCACGCAAGAGTTTAAAGAGAGATGGGGGGGCGAGAAACATCCTTTACTAAACAAAATTATATTTCCTTAATTTTATTCAAATAGGATTATATTCGTCTAGTCAAAGTGTAATACAGAAATGCGTTTAAAAAATACTTCAACTCTTTCCATCCATTAGACAAATATAAAGAAAACATAAAAACCGGGTGAACAAACAGGCATATTATTAAGGGATAGAAAACTGATCACGTGACATTTAATAAACGCCTAACCACAACATCGCCCAAAAGTTAAGTAGATTAGTTATTTCAAAACAGAAACTGGATTTTCCACTACTCAGTTATATTTTATAATAGAATTTTGAAACAGAGTTACAAATAATTACTAATACATATATTTTTATTCCAAAATTTAAAATACGCAAATTTGTAAATAAAATCTCTAAGGAATGTCGGCGGAAAGATTTAATAAAGAAAAGTTTAATAGTAGTTAATTTGCAAAGAAAATATTGTATGCAGATATGAAATTAAAATATCCATAGAATTTAAAGAATTCAGACTTTATTCTTTTAAGAAATCTAGCTAAACAAAACATCTTACCTTTATCGCTGTAAATATTTGTAGTATGAAAATAAAGATGCATAGGTATAGACTCATTATCTCTAAGCGAACTTTTATATTCCACCTGTTTGTTGTGCCAGTAAACTAGTAGCTGAGCGAACCAATTAAAGATTTATTTATTGTCATAGTTAATAAATTTGAAATTTTTATGTTACAAAAATAATAGGATTCCAGTAATGCTTTATATGATCCATAGTTTGTTCTTTTAAGATCTAATCTCAGTAACAACCGCTCACATATTAACTGCAGAGGTTAACAATAAAATATCTACTACGTTCAACTAGTAGAAAGCACAGCCTCAGTTTCGTTTCAAACGTCAGGTGACTAAAACGATTCATTCATGCAATGCTTTCAAACTAGGAAAAGCTATTGATATATTAAGATAAATTTCTAAAAAATATTTTAGGTTGTTAAGCGCAATTTTATTCGTGCTTATTGGCATTATAAACATTTAGAAAAGTTGAATGGTAAATCACATCCATCAAATCCGCATAATATATATATAATTCCAATATTATTTGAAAATCAAAATTTCATTCGGTCATTACATAAAGTGATCTGTGGCAGCCTTGCGTCATTTAGATGGAGTGATATTATGACAGACTCCAAAACTCAAGATTCATGAATCGCGCTCCTCCTCTGCCACTTCCATCGTCTGAACCTCTTATGAGTCTCCAATCAATAAAGCCATTCGATTATTTATTTTATTTAATCGCTGGCAGAAGTGATCAGAACTCTTCTCTTGTTTAATATAAGAAAAATGCATAGAAGATTTTAGCTTCTGTTGTACCCGTATATATTAGAGTATTTCTTCACAAAATTCTATACTTTTATTAACATAAAACAGATTTTAAAATAAATATCTGAGAAACTTCGAAGAACAAGGCATTATTCATCAGATGTGTCCATTGCCTGATAGTGAGGATTTGAATAGTTTCCATAGTAATTTTTATCACTTAGCTAATATCTGGACATTCATTTACTATTATTGGATGGTTGGTTAAATTGATTATAAAGCAATCTGACTGAAACTTGAAAATTGTTTAAATTTGACTTAACGTAGATTTGAACTTCAGGCCCTGGACATAGTAGGCAGTTAAGTGAATATATACTTCTAAATGCACAACTAATATGAGACTATAAATAATAATAAATATACAAAAACTGAACAGCAAAATTAGAATTTACCTTTAACTTTAATCTGTGATATTAGTAATCTGGAATTAGTCAATATGTGATTAAAATATTTACTTACTTGATAAATAATAAATTTTATTGGTGAGAAAGATATTGTATTCTTGTGGACATTACACCCTCAATTATTATTACCTAATAATAAACAGGTAATTTATTTCTTAAATACTATAAAAATGATAATAATGACAATAATAAACAGACAAAAAAATTAAGTCTTTGCTTCATCATCAAAACATTCTCAGTTTTGACAGATGATTTCAGGAATGGAAGGTTTTTCATAATATAAAAATGATTATAGCTGAAACAGATATCTATTTGAGTCCATCCTTTTCCGGAAAGAGAATGGCATGCAATATGTGGGTGATGATTCAATAAGTTATGCTTTTTAAGTTGCAACCAATATAGTACTACCTTTAGCTATAAAAAAATATATATAATAAACGAACAAGCATATGTGATCTCACTAAATATATATATAATAATGATATGTATATATAAATAAATCATTTTATATATTCACTTATTTATATAAATAAACCATTTATATATACAATGGTCAAATATCCAATATAAAAAAATTATTTGTCCTCAATGTTGTTATAGATATATACTTACTATAATAAGCAATCTAAATAAAATTGAAACAAACAACTATTTATATATAATTATTTAATTATCAACCCAGCTTTCATCTCTTGTTGAGACCTTGTCAAGATATAAAGTTTTATACATTACATGACTATTAATTACATTTACTCCACCTATTGGACATTATTTTACCTTCAACAATATAACATTATACATATAAACAATTTTTATATTTTAATGTATTTAATTTTAATTGTAATAACAGTCTTTTTAGAGCTATAAAATATACAAAATATATAAATGTTATAAATTATCACATTAAATACATACATTAATGTAATTAGATTTCTGGATGTGATATAGCTGAATCTAGTATTGTAAAATCGCATTGTTGGATTGGACATGTAAAACAAATGAATAATGGAAGATTTCCTAAATATATGTTTTATGGTGAACTTGGGCATGGTTTTCATGGGAGAAGTAGACACTATCTATGATAAAAAGGATTATCTCAAGGTCATTCTAAAAAAGTGCAATATCAATTGTTTTCATTGAAAAGGTATGGCAGAAAATAGAATAAATTGAAGAACTAGAATTAGAAATGGTATTGAAGTATTTCAGAAAAGAATGTTTTCTAGTAAATAAATTAAGACAACATTGTAAAATATCAAGTAAACAGATGCATATTCTATATGTTGACAGATCTGATATTCACAGATATTGATTTGTATAATCATTGCAAAAGTTATTTCTAGAAATCACATGATCAACATTTCTTATGCCTGCTTAAAGTGTTATAACAGGCAAAACTCTCCATACAGTAGTGCCACTCAGTGCAAGCCAGAGAAATCATTAGATGCAAGAAGGTTTGTGCATAAAATCCATATCTAGTGCCTACTCATCCAATATCCCCAGACTAGTTTCTAAGATCTGGATGCAGTGCTCTCAGATTCAAGGCTCCTCATTGACAAAAGCCACAAGTTAGAAACTAGTCTGGAGATATTGGATGAGTAGGCACTATATAGGGATTTTAAGCACAAACCTTCTTGCATCCATTGATTACTCTGGCTTGCACTGAGTGGTATGAAGAGTTTTACCTGTTTTATTTCTAGAGAATGTTTTTTCTCTCTATTCTTTTTTTTCTTTTTGAGATGAAATGTCCATACTCAATTACAAGTGGTTGTTTATTATTAATAGTATTTTATTATATTGAAATTTAAAAAATTAAAGTATTCTCTAGACTGTGGGAATCTAGTTAATTCTTTACAATTACAAATATATAAACCTTTTTAAACAATCCAGGTCTGTTAAATCTTTTAAGGTTTGAAAGTTATTGTTGCTGAATTTGTTTATAGCATTTGTAGTGGGTAATTATTCAGTCCTCATTAGGACAAACCTGATTACTGAGTGGACAATGATTAAATAGAAATGGTTATATAAATATTATACATAGATTCAAATGATTATTACAGAAAATAGTTGATCTAAATAAGTTTATTTTTAAGCTATTGCTTTTACTTTTGGATATATATAAAAAAAATTTGTTTAGCACTGTATATGATAAATATGTAAGCAATATTTCTTTGGTAAAAATTGTTATATGTAATCTATGCCTGTGCATATTGCTTTACTATTCAAAATGTAATAGGTGTGTATGTGACCAAGGTTTTATTCAGTTGTATCTGCTATATAATATAGCACACATGTTATTATAATTATTTCATTAATCAAAATGAAATTGAAAAGTAATGTCCACAAGCTAGAAACTAGTCTGATATTGGATGAGACAGGGATTTTGATGTATAAACCTTCATGCATCCATTGAATACTATGTTTTGCATTAGGTGGCATTATATGGAGAAAATTGCTATTGTTTTAAAATTAATATGAGTGAGTTCTGATCAAAGTAAGACATAAATAAACTAAAGCATTCTTTAATTAATTAAAATATATTATTAACATGTGTCATTCTTAAAATAAACTGAGAAGAAAAAATACAACAAAACGAATGATAAAATATAAAAAAATAGCAAATGGTTTTATTAGTTAGGAGTTTATGAGAAGTTATTGGAGCCATTGGTCCATGAATCTTAACATCCAGAGTCCACTACTCTACCACTGTACTAAACTTACACAGAGCATTGACCAATTAACAATGCTTTATAATCATCATCAGTAATTTGCCATTGCCTCATCTCTTTCTTTCATAGATATATGGAATTTATGTTTCTCTTATTATAAATAACATTAATTACTCATTTCCTGCCACTAGGTGAGATTTTGCTTATTGTTTTTCAGTCATCATCATTTTAGAAATTTCTGTGATTGCTCTGATGTTCAGTCCTATCTATTTATTCCCGACCTGACCATTGGTGGGCAAAAATTGCAAAGTGTCCCACTTTAAAAATTTAAATAGGCAATTTTTATTTTGCTTTTAGGCAGCAAATGCTTTAAAATGAAATAACAGGTCTCTTTTAAAAAGAATTGGGATAGAATGGTGGATTATGGAGCTCAACGTCTATGGGTTGTAGCTCCAGTTGTCATTTCTGGTGTTTGATTTCACGTTGAATTCCTGAGCAATAAACTATTTTGTTTGTTATTATTAAAAAACTTATAGCAATTTATATAAAACTTGTTAAATATAATTTTTGGAAAACTGTATAAGCTGAGTTACATAATTGTTTGATAGAAGTTAGTCACTATTTAAGCAGAGAAATAAATATGCATAGAAAGTGCGTAAAGTCTAAAAATGAAATTTCTTATAATTCCATTGTAAACTTAAAATTAAACATAGCTCAATGTATATGTAAACAAAGGGAGAAAATCACCCTTCCCTGGGTTATGACTTAAAAGCACTCAAAATGTTAAAGAATCAAGAATAGAATGAATCCACCTATTCTTTGTAGCTCTGGGGTTTATAAGCATATCTTTGTCAACATTATTGGTAATTTAGAGTGAATTAATTTATCAAGCAGATGAAATATGACACTTAAGAGTTATTCATTCTATTTTTGATTCTTTGACATTTAGAATGCTTTTTAAGTTGTGGCCTGGGGGAGTGATTTGCTTCCTTTGTTTAAATATACATTGAGTTATGTTCAATTTAAAGTTTATATATTAAATCTCCTTTAATTATTAAAAAGTGAGATGCTGTCCCCAATCTTGTCTAATTAATTATGAGTTTAATAACTCTTAAGTGCCATATTCCATCTGGTTGATAAATTAATTTCACTCTAAATTACCAACAATATTGACAAAGATATGATTATAAACATCAAAGCTACCAAGAATAGGTGGATACATTCTATTCTTGATTCTTTAACACTTTGAGTGCTTTTAACTCATAGCTTGGGGAAGGATGATTTTCTCTCTTTGTTTTTATAATTCCATTGATATATATATATTCTAACAAATGATTAATTTAGGAGGGTCATTTCTAACAAAATAATTTAAGAGCCCTTTTCTAACAAATTCAAATTCAAAGTGTATTATTGGTATTTTGAAAGATGAACATTTTCTTAAATATAAATTAACGACAGATGCATTTCTTAAGTATCAATTAAATATGCAATGCATCAATTATATATATTCTAGTATAATAAATATAGATTAAATAATTTCTAAGTATAGATTTAATACAATAATTTCTCAAGTATAATGTATAGACTAATATAAATTATTAAATATAATCTCCTTCGTGCGACCGCGTTACAAGCCAATTGTAACTAAATAAAATCAATTCAAACAAATGAAAAGTTATTCTTTATTTTGTTAACTTTATAAAAACATTAAATTAACACAAAACGCATTTTGCAATCTCTCGATCGGTCATCCACATTGAATTTCAAACATATCTAAACGATTGGGAGAGCTTACAAATATCACATATATTTTTGGACAGTTTAAGCTAATTATAACTTTATTCTAACCAATGAGAATTTTATTCAAATGATCGCACATCCACGTTATGGATTGATTGTACTATATTTTAAATCCATATGGCATTTACACACTTGCAGATAAATTGCATGCCAATTATAACATTTTAAGAATGGATCGATGGATGCTTGACCATTCCCAGCTGACACTATTTCTGAGGCCTACTGAAATGATGATGATGATACAGAACATCTATAAGCTTAATTGCCAGGGTGCCAAATTGCAACTCTAATACAATATAAAGGTTAAATCTCAATTCAATACTCTTGTAATAATATTTCATGAATGGGTTAATACACAATCGATTTAGAGAACGCATTAAAATTGACAATATTAATATCTTTAAGAATTCCAGGTTATTCTCAGCGCATTCTCCATTCACTATGATTAAAGCTACAATTAAATTTTATTCTAATTATTAAGTTCTCTATTCATCTCCACCTTCCTGATCCACTCCTCCATCAATTTCACATCCATATGTCTATTACACTATTAATTATTTTATCATTAAATTTTACATTTTTGCTAGCTCCTTTCTCTCATTACAATCTCTTCTCAGGGTTTTTCGAATAATTAGGTGTGGAAATCGAATAAGCTGCGACATATTATTGGTGATAAACACTCCACTCATGATCGCCTCCAAGGTGATCTCGGTTGTCTTTAATGAGTTTAATATCAATCTACATTAAAGCTGGAATATTTTAAGCTTATTAAATCTTTTTAAACACATCATAAAACATAGTCGCAATTATAACAAAATTATATAAAAATAAAATGCGTCTAGAGGGGTTTGAATACAACGGATGGAGAAAGGGTTTTATGCCCACCCTCTGCACTTGCTATCACACAATACTATCTCTATTCATGATTTATATTTCAACAATATTAAATTATTTGGTAATTTTAAGCATTTGAAATTAACCTTTTAAATAGTTTTACTAAATATTAGTTACGTACATGATAATTCAAATATTAATAATAATATATTGATGTATGATTGGATTGGAAATATCTAGATAATAATAACCCACAAAAACATGGAGACACACGCAAATTTTATTTAAAACAAATAACAAATTTTACTTAACAAACTATAATTCAATACAAAAACATATACATTATATTTACGCTTTCATTTTATCTTAAACATAGTGAATACCAATTTTTATTGTGTTCAATGCTTTCTCTTTTATTACCGATATATTTTAGAAAATACATAATCGATTTCTCCCCTAATTAAATTTAATAATTTTAGTTAACAAATCTAAAGTTGATATTCCCTCGCAAATTTCTTGATCTTATCCTATCATCCTGATTAAATATTCTTTTGCCCTAATCTTTACAACAGAGATATCTTAATAATAGTGAGACTAAGTCATTGTAAATAAATTGTCATTAAGATCAAACGTCATCATAGTGTATTCTCTATGCTCATGTTCTTATGACACAATATTTTAACAATACTACCTTTCCAGCGAAATTCTCAGCTGGCCATATTAAATAAATTTATATACGCATTGCTCACACTTAGGCTTAAACATTTGTAAGCTTTATTTAACCCTTAACATTTATTAACTTAATTATATTTGGCTCGAATGCTAAATCAAATCTACAAAACAATATTCAAATACACCAATCGCACATACATTATCTGCATTCATTCTGACATTAAATTGAGTTTGCGACCTGGTATCCAATACTTATAATAATGCTTATCATGGCTATCCTCTCATACATACGTAAGAAATATCAAATATTAATATGAGGCAGGCAGTGACCCGAATAAGAGAGAACCTTTTCACTAAGGTTGAGATATGCTAGGATTTTTATCGCTAGTCATATAAAAGCATAGGAATACCAAATACCTCTGGCCATCAAAATAAGAAACCTTACGGTGTAGAGAATAATCAAGTGGGAAAACTCTTCCACTGGGTTCAAATACTTTATGGATATAGCATACATATTTTAGTGAACTAGACTTCACTGAGTCTGTGGAGATCTTTGTCTATCCACACACATACAAGTCGAAACATCAAATTATACAGGTAAAACTTTCATCTCTTTAATATTCTTGTGACTAGGGTACTGGAATATGAGCCCATAAATTTTCCGAGCATAAATCAGCTTGTTTATGGCCTTAAATCTATGATAACAATAATAATAAACAATAAGAAATGTGCACAAAATTCTCAAAACTATTTCCATGCACTTTTATAAGAAAATGATGATGATGTAACTCAATAGGCAAGCAATTTACCTATAAGTCTAAGCATTTGACAATAACTTCTGATGCTAACAATAATATCTCTAAGTGGGTTTTTTTAATTGTTTGTAAAGCATTTTAAATAAGGTATATCAGAACGACATGATATAAATTTCACCTACCCCCAAAATGACAATAACAGCGAAAGCATTTAAATAAACATATATAAAATCATCTGAAATCAATCTCTACACCCAAAATAATACAATGGTAATTATTACATGAATTAATTTTAAAATAGATGATATACATGATACACTATTAAGGAAGAAATTCTTTTTTATATATATTAAATGTCCTACACACATTTTTTTTATATATATTAAATGTCCTACACACATAAAGAGCGAATAATAAGTCTTTTAGCAGGTATCCTTCCAAGTTCCTGATTTCCACTTTTTTTTCCTTTTTTTTTCATTCCTCCTTGACTGGTTTATAAGAGCATATAAGTCCTTGTAGTAAAAGTTCTTTTGATAGTTTGGTTCCTCTGGCATTATATATACGATTTGTATATTGTTGAAAGAGTTCCTCAATTTTAAGTTTATGCACATTAAATTTAAATAGCATTCGTTTAACTTTTTCACAGTATAGATCTGTTGATTTTTGATTGTCCTTTACCATTTTGAATTCATTTTATATATTTAAATTGACTTACATATACATCAAACTTTTGAGTTTTAAATTTTACTATTTGCATATATATAAACAATATTAAACTCAAATTTTAAAATTTTTATTACCATCTGTGGACTGGTTGACTTCTGGAGGTTACAAACATATGTGCCCACTTAAAATTTATTCACTATACGTTGTCTTCTCTTAAGACAATGTTAGATTTAGCCAAATTATTTTGAAGAGTCAAAAAAGTAACAATAAAAATGATTTTAAATTCTATAACAGTTTTCTTTAAGTCAATGAAAAAAAACTGCAACAGATAAGAAAGTCTAACAATAAAAAGTCCCTCCCCTTCTATTAACACAGCTTTTATAGAGAAAATCCATCTGTTTATTATCTTTATAATTAATTGATTTGTTCCCTTTTCTCTATTAACTCTTTAACCGCCTCTTATGAGGCATCTCGTCGACATCTGATGTCACTCTAATTCTGCTAGTTTTAATGGTAGAATATTCGTTTGACAGTTATTGATTAGGTTTTTAAAAGTTCTGTAAGATGGTGCCCTCTTCCGAATTATTTTACAAGTAAAAAATCAAAAAAAACGTATTTAAAACTAAACAAAGAAGAACCTTGTCAGTGATTGGCTGTCAGCCAGCTCTCAGCCGAAAAAGACATTCTGATTGGCTGGAAAGAACAAAGAAACTGCCTGATCAAAGAAAATAAAGAAAAATGCTGAGATTTTCATTTCGAATGTAATTTAAGTATTAAAAAAATATAAAATGAGAAATTAAAATAGTTTTTTAAAAAATATACTAAAAAAACAAAATTATTTTTGAAAAATATTGAAGATTTTAGTAAAAATATTTAAGATTTAGCAAAAAGAAATCTTTACTTTTCCATAACGTAAAATTGAAAAAAAGCATTTGCGTCAGCACTTTTTTGTTTAGACATTCACTTTATATTTGCCGAAATTGAATATATTTTATAATAAATAAATAGCAATTTATTTTTGAAAGAACTTTCGTTCTCTTTCATAACCTGAAAAATTAGTAATATACTTTTTATAAATGTATCTGAGTTGAATTTAATATTATAGGCGAATATGTTTTAACAATAGGCTTTGTCTTCAGTTTGTGAGTTGGCCAATTAAAAGATTTGATTTTTATCTCATACAACCAATAATATAATTAGTGGTTAAAGGGTTAATTTTAACCTTTTTTGCTCTTTCAGAAAAACAAGCACAAATTCCATTTTAAACAGACACAATTAACTCTACAATTTAACAGTTATAATTGCCAATTAATTTTTAACATTTGACAAAGCATTCATTGTTGATGGTCTAAATTAATAGTCCATTTAAATTCCTTGGTGAAAATTGGCATCAGCCAAATGCCTGTGTCTTTTAGAGACCAATAATTATCTGAATAATATAAAACCAATGAAACTTATACTCAAAAGTTACTTTTTCCATTTAATAATGAAACAAAATATATATTGCAACTGTTTCAAACTCAGACTTTGAATTAAATTTGGCTGCTAATATTAACTTATTAAAATGATTTAAATTTCTTATTTAAAAATTGCTTTACAACATGATAAGAAACGATTACTTACTGTAAATTTTATAATCAAAATCTATAATTAGATTATATACACACACACACATCGCAGGTATATAATTTTTTTAATTAACCTTTAATGCTTTAATCCTTAATTATAATCCTTTATTATTATAACTACACTATTATTATTATTATTTACTTTCATGAACTGTTTCTTTATAACTCATTATAAAACAATGTCTACTCATCTAATACAGTTTTAACAGTCACACATCTTCTCCCTTTCCTCAGTCAACCCATCAACAAATATATAAATTTTGCTTTTCTAATATTTTCTTAATATTAACTTGACCCATAAATAAAACTAAAATAATCTTTTGGGTTATAAACATATTAACAATAAATGTTTAGATTGCTTACTAAGTCAAACATATGCAATCCCTTATAAATATGAGTTCAAACTTAGTCTTTGCTAAAATCTTTTCTTATTAAAGGGAAAAAAATACATACATTATGAGGAAAATTTGGATGGAACCTTCTCTTTCATAGCTAACCTAAAAAGATGGAGCCTTGGACAAATTCAAGGGCTACATACCCCCCTCCTTCGGGTAAAATTTTCCGAATTCAAACTACTTTTTTTTACATATAATATACCACAAAATTGCCAATTACTATTTCTTAGTTACATTTTATTTTGTTCACTTTTTTGTTTTTTTTTATTTGTCATTGAGTTCCTTATTTCAGTTAATCAGATACCTACCATCAGATACTTAACAACCTCATTACGTTTGGTGAACCCACCACCACCAACAATTTCAAATTCTCCCCCCCACCTCTTCTCCCCCCAAAAAAAATCTAAAAATTTTTTTTTTTTTAATTGATCGACCCACACATTATTATATCCATCCTTAAACATTAAACCATCTTTGTTTCCAAGTGAGTCAGTAAAAATGCTTTTCATTCTACATTTTATTTTATTGTCTATTCCCATCAAAATATCTCTACATGTGAATGAATTTAACTCTGCTGAAAGGTTTTTCATTTTACACTTTATTTTCTGAAATTCTATCAGAACCTTACTATTATTTTTATTACTATAGCTATAACTTTGCTTATTACAATTATATTCTGGCAAAGCCTTGTCTGGCTCCATTACAAGATCTGTTTCTGACTCCTTTGTGGACTCAGAGCACTCCGTGCCTTGTTTATTCTGCTCATTCTTTATTTCATCAACTAGACCAGCTTGGCTTAACCTTGTTTCTTTGGTCTGTTCATCTATTTTACTTTCCAGACCAGCATCACTTTCTTTGCTTACTGCATCTAGACTAGTAGAGCTTTCTTTCATTTCTTTTGTCTGTCTATCCACTTTATTTATCAATGATTCTTGCCTGGCCTCCCTTTGCTTTTGTAGCCTCTCACCAAGCTCTCTTTTCTCTGACTAATATCATCCACAGCTTTCTCTATTCTATCTCCTATCCTCAGACCTTGGGCTCTGTACTGGCTCTCAAACGCATCCCATTCTAGCCTCTAGTCTCTCATTCTGAACTTACATTTTAACCTCCAACCTACTAATCTGACTGGCTAAACTATTCTTTAACTCCTCATTTAGTCTCCTTTGGTTCTCTATTAGACTAGCTTGGCTTTCTTTTATTACTGTACTTAGACTAGCTTGGTTTTTAGCTTGATTGACTTTTTTATTTTTTAGAGTAGCTTGGTTTCCTTTTATTACTATTTTTAAGCTATCTTGGCTTTCTTTATCTTCTGCTTGGCTTTCCCCAACCATTGCACCTAGATTCGTATAGTGTTTCTTTACTTCTTTATTTCGATTAGTATAATTTCTATCTTGCTCATCCATTTTCTTTCCTCCAATTGCTGATTGACAGTCAGTTTTGGCTCCTTTTGAACCGTTTTAGAACTCAACACTTCAGCCACTATACTTTCACTTTCTAATACCACAGATGCTTTGTCTATTGTCTCTTCTCTGGTTCTCGGCATTTTGTATTTAATAATAAATCAATGATGAGAAAATTAGGCACACACTCTTTTCCCCCCTCCATCAACCAACAACCATGATTATCTCAACTATCTATACCTTGGTCACCCTATTGGTCTTAACCCTAGCAATTCCTATACTGATTAAACGTCTCATCTCAAATGTTTTTGGGTATCTAGAAATCCAATCATCATCAATAATCAGTTTTAAATAGACATAACTTTTATCAACTAATTACACACTAGCATTTTTAATTTTAAAATACCCAGTTGCTGGCATTTATAATCATAATTCTGCAGCTTTTAAATTAACCTCCAACACCCATTATCCCTCGAGCGACCACGTTGGCGGGCCATTTCTAACAAATGATTAATTTAGGAGGGTCGTTTCTAACAAAATAATTTAAGAGCCCTTTTCTAACAAATTAAAATTCAAAGTGTATTATTGGTATTTTGAAAGATGAACATTTTCTTAAATATAAATTAATGACAGATGCATTTCTTAAGTATCAATTAAATATGCAATGCATCAATTATATATATTCTAGTATAATAAATATAGATTAAATAATTTCTAAGTATAGATTTAATACAATAATTTCTCAAGTATAATGTATAGACTAATATACTTCATACGTATAAATTAAATATAATCTCCTTCGTGCGACCGCGTTACAAGCTAATTGTAACTAAATAAAATCAATTCAAACAAATGAAAAGTTATTCTTTATTTTGTTAACTTTATAAAAACTTATTAAATTAACATAAAACGCATTTTGCAATCTCTCGATCGGTCATCCACATTGAATTTCAAACATATCTAAACGATTGGAAGAGGTTACAAATATCACATATATTATTGGACAGTTTAAGCTAATCATAACTTTATTCTAACCAATGAGAATTTTATTCAAATGATCGCACATCCATGTTATGGATTGATTGTACTATATTTAAATCCATATGGCATTTACACACTTGCAGATAAATTACATGCCAATTATAACATTTTAAGAATGGATCGATAGATGCTTCACCATTCCCAGCTGACACTATTTCTGAGGCCTACTGAAATGATGATGATGATACAGAACATCTATAAGCTTAATTGCCAGGGCACCAAATTGCAACTCTAATACAATATACAGGTTAAATCTCAATTCAATACTGTTAGTAATAATATTTCATGAATGGGTTAATACACAATCGATTTAGAGAACACTGAGAACGCATTAAAATTGACAATATTAATATCTTTAAGAATTCCAGGTTATTCTCAGCGCATTCTCCATTCACTATGATTAAAGCTACAATTAAATTTTATTCTAATTATTAAGTTCTCTATTCATCTCCACCTTCCTGATCCACTGCTCCATCAATTTCACATCCATATGTCTATTACACTATTAATTATTTTATCATTAAATTTTACATTTTTGCTAGCTCCTTTCTCTCATTACAATCTCTTCTCAGGGTTTTTCGAATAATTAGGTGTGGAAATCGAATAAGCTGCGACATATTATTGGTGATAAACACTCCTCTCATGATGGCCTCCAAGGTGATCTCGGTTGTCTGTAATGCAGTTTAATATCAATCTACATTAAAGCTGGAATATTTTAAGCTTATTAAATCTTTATAAACACATCATAAAACATAGTCGCAATTATAACAAAATTATATAAAAATAAAATGCGTCTAGAGGGATTTGAATACAACGGATGAGGAAAAGATTTTATGCCCACCCTCTGCACTTGCTATCACACAATACTATCTCTATTCATGATTTATATTTCAACAATATTAAATTATTTGGTAATTTTAAGCATTTGAAATTAACCTTTTAAATAGTTTTACTAAATATTAGTTACGTATATGATAATTCAAATATTAATAATAATATATTGATGTATGATTGGATTGGAAATATCTAGATAATAATAACCCACAAAAACATGGAGACACACGCAAATTTTATTTAAAATAAATAACAAATTTTATTTAACAAATTATAATTCAATACAAAAACATATACATTATATTTACGCTTTCATTTTATCTTAAACATAGTGAATACCAATTTCTATTGTGTTCAATGCTTTCTCTTTTATTACTGATATATTTTAGAAAATACATAATCGATTTCTCCCCTAATTAAATTTAATAATTTTAGTTAACAAATCTAAAGTTGATATTCCCTCGCAAATTTCTTGATCTTATCCTACCATCCTGATTAAATATTCTTTTGCCCTAATAATAATAATAATAGTGAGACTAAGTCATTGCAAATAAATTGGCATTAAGATCAAACATCATCATAGTGCACTCTCTATGCTCATGTTCTTATGACACAATAATATTTTAACAATACTACCTTTCCAGTGAAATTCTCAGCTGGCCATGTAAATATTTATTAAATAAATGTATATACGCATTGCTCACGCTTAGGCTTAAACATTTGTAAGCTTTATTTAACCCTTAACATTTATTAATTTAATTATTTTTGGCTCAAATGCTAAATCAAATCTACAAAACAATATTCTAATACACCAATCGTACATACATTATCTGCATTCATTCTGACATTAAATTGAGTTTGCGACCTGGTATCCAATACTTATAATATAGCTTATCATGGCTATCCTCTCATACACACGTAAGGAATATCAAATATTAATATGAGGCAGGCAGTGACCCGAATAAGAAAGAACCTTTTCACTAAGGTTGAGATATGCGAGGATTTTTATCGCTAGTCATATAAAAGCATAGGTATACCAAATACCTCTGGCTATCAAAATAAAAAACCTTCTTACAGTGTAGAGAATAATCAAGTGGGAAAACTCTTCCACTGGGTTCAAATACTTTATGGATACAGCATACATATTTTAGTGAACTAGACTTCACTGAGTTTGTGGAGATTTTTGTCTATCCACACACATACAGGTCGAAACATCAAATTATACAGGTAAAACTTTCATCTCTTTAATATTCTGGTAACTAGGGTACTGGAATATGAGCCCATAAATTTTCCAAGCATAAATCAGCTTGTTTATGGCCTTAAATCTATGGTAACAATAATAATAAACAATAAGAAATGTGCACAAAATTCTCAAAACTATTTCCATGCACTTTTATAAGAAAATGATGATGATGTAACTCAATAGGCAAGCAATTTACCTATAAGTCTGATGCTAACAATAATATCTCTAAGTGTTTTTTTAATTGTTTGTAAAGCATTTTAAATAAGGCATATCAGAACAACATGATATAAATTTCACCTACCCCCAAAATGACAATAACAGCGAAAGCATTTAAATAAACATATATAAAATCATCTGAAATCAATCTCTATATCCAAAATAATACAATGGTAATTATTACATGAATTAATTTTAAAATAGATGGTATACATGATACACTACTAAGGAAGAAATTCTTTTTATATATATATTAAATGTCCTACACACATTATATATATATATATTAAATGTCCTACACACATAAAGAGGGAATAATAAAAAAATTATACTTATATAAGTCTTTTAGCAGGTGTCTTCCCAAGTTCCTGATTTCCACTTTTTTTTCCTTTTTTTTTTTCATTCCTCCTTGACTGGTTTATAACAGCATATAAGTCCTTGTAGTAAAAGTTCTTTTGATAGTTTGGTTCCTCTGGCATTATGTACACGATTTGTATATTGTTGAAAGAGTTCCTCAATTTTAAGTTTATGCATATTAAATTTAAATAGCATTCATTTAACTTTTTCACAGTATAGGTCCATTGATTTTTGATTGTCCTTTTCCATTTTGAATTCATTTTATATATTTAAATTGACTTACATATACATCAAACTTTTGAGTTTTAAATTTTACTATTTGCATATATATATAAATGATATTAAACTCAAATTTTAACTTCTGTGGTTTAAATTTTTATTACCATCTGTGGACTGGTTGACTTCTGGAGGTTACAGACGTATGTGCCCA
This sequence comes from Epiperipatus broadwayi, assembly GCA_028023455.1. Lineage (NCBI taxonomy): Eukaryota > Metazoa > Onychophora > Udeonychophora > Euonychophora > Peripatidae > Epiperipatus > Epiperipatus broadwayi. The sequence continues at coordinate 13,280,715 of JAQFVV010012394.1, read as the reverse complement.
CTTAAAATTTATTCACTATACATTGTCTTCTCTTAGACAATGTTAGATTTAGCCAAATTATTCTGAAGAGACAAAAAAGTAACAATAAAAACGATTTTAAATTCTATAACAGTTTTCTTTAAGTCAATGAAAAAAACTGCAACAGATAAGAAAGACTAACAATAAAAAGCCCCTCCCCTTCTATTAACACAGCTTTTATAGAGAAAATCCATCTGTTTATTATCTTTATAATTAATTGATTTGTTCCCTTTTCTCTATTAATTTTAACCTTTTTGCTCTTTCAGAAAAACAGGCACAAATTCCATTTTAAACAGACACAATTAACTCTACAATTTAACAGCTATAATTGCCAATTAATTTTTAACATTTGACAGACCATTCATCGTTAATGGTCTAAATTAATAGTCCATTTAAATTCCTTGGTGAAAATTGGCATCAGCCAAATGGCTGTGTCTTTTAGAGACCAATAATTAACTGAGTAATATAAAACCAATGAAACTTATACTCAAAAGTAAATAACAGAACAGTAATCTTACTTTTTCCATTTAATAATGAAACAAAATATATATTGCAGCTGTTTCAAACTCAGACTTTGAATTAAATTTGGCTGCTAATATTAACTTATTAAAATGATTTAAATTTCTTATTTAAAAATTGCCTTACAACATAAGAAACGATTACTCACTGTAAATTTTACAATCAAAATCTATAATTAGATTATATACACACACATCGCAGGTATATAATTTTTTTTAAATTAACCTTTAATGCTTTAATCCTTAATTATAATCCTTTATTATTGTAACTACACTATTATTATTATTTACTTTCATGAACTGTTTCTTTATAACTCATTATAAAACAATGTCCACTCATCTAATACAGTTTTAACAGTTACACAGCTCCCTTTCCTCAGTCAACCCATCAACAAATATATAAATTTTGCTTTTCTAATATTTTCTTAATATTAACTTGACCCATAAATAAAACTAAAATAATCTTTTGGGTTATAAACATATTAACAATAAATTTTTAGATTGCTTACTAAGTCAAACATACACAATCCCTTATAAATATGGGTTCAAACTTAGTCTTTGTTAAAATCTTTTTTTATTAAAGGGAAAAAAATACATACATTATGAGGAAAATTTGGATGGAACCTTCTCTTTCATAGCTAACCTAAAAAGATGGAGCCTTGGACAAATCCAAAGGCTACAATATATATATATATCTAAATCTTTCTCTTGGGAAAGACCAAGGTTTTTTTTCAAAAAAATATGTCTAATCTTGAAATGTAAATAAAAAACATATTTTGTAGTTATTAGATAAATATAATCATAAAATAAATGATTGTAAAAGAATAATCTCTCTTCTCACAACTAGGGAATTCCACATTGTATTTTATGATTGTATTTTATATCTAAAGTTGGCAGTTCTATATTCATCTGATCAACTCAGATTAACCTAGGTCTTGTATTCTCCAGCTAAAAAATATCTGGGTACCCATTTGTCAATTACTCTTGAGTAATCAATTGCATTTGCTACAGGCTAACTATGAAGTAAAAAAAGACTAAGATTGTGACTTTAAAAAACTAAGTTCATTTAATCCAAAGATATTCTTAGGTATGACTTGGAAGATAAATATCCTAACTATTATGTCAGGAGAGACTTGATCATAAAAGAACTTCTCACAAATTAAACTGTTCTAACTATTTGTTAATTAGTTACATAGAGAGATTCAGGTGAGTGTATATATATGTAAAACAAAGATATTAATTTATCATTTCATATGCTTACATATGCTGTTAATAAGAGTAGTAAACTCTCCATACTATAATGCCACCAAGTGCAAGCCCTTGTAATTAACTGACATTATAAAAATTTATTTTATAAAAGTCATGCTGAATAACAGACATAATAACAACAACAAAAGCTGTAAAATGTTTTAATTAATGAGACTCTTGATTTAGTGTGTTTTCTAAACAACCTTCAACTTAAAATTTGGATTCTAGAAGCAAAATTTTATGCTCCAGAAATCAATCCAATCACAAGAAACTGGATGAAAGACAAACATATAGGTCAAGCAGACACCAACTTTTGGAGAAAACCCAGCTAAAGAAAAAAACGTCTTCTAGAAATTCTTCCCTTTGTAGATACTAAAGATAATCTAGGATCAGAGTAAAGCACAAGGAGCCTTTTGAATGAATTCAAATTTTGCAGGAGAAACCCTCTTATTTTTATTCATATATTTCTGATCATCTTTTATTTTTATTTCAATCTTAAAATGAACATATTTAAAATACCAAAGAAGATTCAATGAAATAATCCTCTGTGATTGATAGCCACTAATAAAATATTAATGTCATAGTGGTTATTTTGACACCTATGATGCTTATTATTTAATCCTAATACAATACTGTGATGTATTTTAATATTGCCATCTGAATGATGTCATTATTGTATGGTGAGAACTTATGGATGTCCAATACATTGCTGTATGAACAATTTTTGACAATAACACACATGCTTTTCTATTTGAAGTGGACACAGCCTCACCATATCCACATATCTGGTTAATTAGAATACTGAAAACAGTATTTATAGAGAATAGGGAACTTCGATATAATTCTGTTTCTAATATAAATAAGATGAATTCCTTACTTTGTGATATATATTCAATACTCATCAATATCACACCACTCATGAAGACCACATATATTTTCAATTAGAAGAAGAGATGGAAAAAATTCCATTGCAAACATTAAAAATTGAAAAAAATAACAAAGGTAGTTATTACAAGAAGTTAGGGTTTTACAAAACAATTCTCCAATGCGATTTTATTAAGTTGCAGCTAACTTAATGCGATTTTCCAACATGAAAAGTACCACTACTAATCTAAGACATGTTACACATCATTCAGCCCTTATTATTTTGTTAAACCTTCAGGCTAATTAATATAATTAATGTTTGATAAATAATTATTAAAATAATTTCTAATCTATGTATCTAACTGTAAAAAACCAAGGTTCGTAATAAAATACAAATTTAATGCGAACCTTGGTTTATAAATTTAGTTTCCATACTTAGCAGTAAATTAAATTTTACTAGCTTTAAATCGACAAGAATATTACCAAACTCTGTATAAATTTACTTTTTATACAGTACAACATCCGGCCCATCAGCAATCATTAATTGTATCACATGTTCACTTTTTTTTTTTTTTAACTAAATTAACTAGCCGTTGGAAATAATAAACTTAATGCTACGTTCAAAGGAAAATATATTGTTAAAATTTATGCTTAATGAAATAAATTTGGTAAACAGTATATATATTTTTGAACAAGAAAAAAAAACTGAAAAATTATATTAAGGCCACATTGAAAAATTACATTAATGTCACATAGAACCATCAAAGTATATTAATTATAATTTCGAATTCATGCTATCTGTTAAGTTTCTCAAAATTATGTCAAGTAATTTAAATAATTTAACTTTAGTCTTAAATCTTTTTTTTTTAATATGTGTGTATTACATGGGCGCGCAATGTATATATAATACTATAATTTATGGCTTCTAACATAGAGAAAAAGTATTTGGCTTCTAAATATTGTTAATTTAAATCACTTTAGAAATTACCTGTAAATATATATCATTCACTCATTACATGAGTATTTAAGAAATTGTATAATTATGAGTACCTATAACTCAATTTTTGGGAACTTCAATTTATTGAGAATAGAGTGCTATGAATTAGCAATAAAAATCAAGAACATCTATGATAATTTGTCCTTCTTTTATCCCTTAATATTTTTTTAACACATTTAGAATATTTAAAAAGAAAAAAAATATTTCAGTAGATAATGTCCATATTTTTCTAAATTCATTAAATAACTGAAAATACAGGCTTATTATATAACTGCATAAATATATGTAATATATAGGGTATATGAGCACAGACTTTCACCTAACCCATCACTCTATCTCATAACACTGATACACTTGAACACATATATGTTGAAAAGATAAATAATCACCAATATACGTATTTCATGCTAAACCAGCAATCATTAGTTGGTCCAGATTATCATCTCTACACATATGTGCAACAAGTGCTCAGATATATATTAAGATAGCCAATCTTCACACTTTAATGGATAGGCTTCAATCTACTCTATGCTCCAACTCTTCAACCGTCCATCCAATTAAAAATCTGACGATGGAACGCTCAAAGGCCACTCTGAGGTCAAGATGGAGGGTAGAGTAGATTGAAGCCTATCCATTAAAGTGTGAAGATTCGCTATCTTAATATATATCTGAGCACTTATTGCATATATGTGTACACAGAGATGATAATCTGGACCAACTGATGATTGCTGGTTTAGCATGAAATATGTATATTGGTGATTATTTATCTTTTCAACATATGTTCAAGTGTATCAGTGTTATGAGATAGAGTGGAGAGTGGTGGATTAGGTGAAAGTCTGTACTCATATACCCTATATATTACATATATTGATGTGGGTATATAATAAGCCTGTATTTTCAGTTATTATATAATAGAGATGTCTGTCCATCCTTTGTATATGTATTAAATGGATTGTCATGTACATGAGGGGTCAGATTAGCTTTAGGTCAACATGGGTGTGACAAGAATCTCAGCCTCAGGGTGGCCTTTGAACGTTCCATCATCAGATTTTCAACTGGATGGATAGATAAAAAGTTGGAGTGTAGAGTAGACCGAAACCTGTCCATTAAAGTGTGAAGATTGGCTATCTTAATATATATCTGAGCGCTTGTTGCATATATGTGTAGAGATGATAATCTGGACCAACTGATGACTGCTGGTTTAGCATGAAATACGGATATTGGTGATTATTTATTTTTTCAACATATATGTGTCCAAGTGTGTCCGTGTTATGAGATAGAGTGGAGAGTGGTGGGTTATGTAAATTCATTAAAATATATTTAATGTTAAAAAATCGGGGTTTCTTTTTTGTGCTGTCATTGTATGATTATTTTTCTATTAAGACAGCACTTAAAAGTTCTAACTTTTTTTTTCAGTCATCTTGATTTCAATTTAAAAAAAATTTCCTTAACCTTTTTTTTAAGTTTGCACTGGCTATGAAAAAGCCAAATGCGGTTTTTTAACAACCATATCTGTCTCTAATCATCTCATATTAATTTATAACTTGTGGAAGTTGTTGTGGAACAAATAATCATTACTATTTAACTAATAAAAAGGACAATAAAACACGTGTAAAGTTATTAATTAACCTTATTTATTATTCCATCATCAGATCTTCAATTATATGGATGGCTAAAGAATCTGAGAGTGGAGAATATTGAAACGCTTCTATTAAAGTTTGTAGATTTTCTACCTTAATATCAATGGAGTACTGATTTTACATATGTATCGAAGATGATGATCCAGACCAAATGATGAGTGTTGGTTCAATACAAAATACATATATTGGAAATCATTTATTTTTTCACATGTATATATGTAATCATATGACTCTGTTATATAAGAGTGGTTGATACATATAGTGAGTTTTGTCTGTTTTATAAAAGAGAAAGTGGATGACTGAAGGGAGATTGAAAGTCTGTGTTCAAACCCACTTTAATTACATCTATCTTAAGTATATATACTATAATGATTACACAATGACACAGTAATCATACCTTTAATTTGGAAATTGGTACTAGAAAATTTCTCAACATATACATGACAAATGAATAGACTTTAGATATAGATAAAGTTTATAGAAGTTGGTTGTGTACATATGGCATGATTAATATATAGAAGTTTATGAATTTATAAATATGTTTATTGATAGAAAAAAAAATTGAAGGTTTATCAAGATAATAACAAAAGTAGGGATATGGAATTTATGCAAGGAATCTGGCATTATTATTATTATACTCCAGATGCTGATATTTCTAAGGCAATTCCACAGGTCCTGGCAAACAAACAATAATAATTGCAAATTAAGGTTTTTTATTCTCGTTTTTATTTTCTACAATGGTCTAATCTGGGCTTTTTTCCAGATTCAAGAAAATCACTTCCAAAAACTGCTTGACCATAGTTTACATTCTTGATCATATAATGAGTAGTTACTAATTTTAGAACAATCAATTGTCCAAATTTCATCATCATCATCATCATTATCAACCATTATCAAACCACTGCAGGATGAAGGTCTCTCCAAGTTTAATCCATCTTCTCCGATCTTTAGCTTCTCTTCTCCACATCACCCCTGCACACTTTCTTATTTCATCCATCCATCTCACATGTGGTCTCTTTCTGGGTCTTTTACAATCTCTTGGAATCCAGTTTAAAATTTCAATTGTCCATCTATTATCATCTCTTCTAACAATATGTCCAGCCCAACTCCACTTCAATCTTAACTTTTTCAATGAGGTCAGTAACACCTGTTTGTTCTCTTACCCATACATTGCATTTACGATCTCTTCTTGTTACTCCCAACATACATCTCTCCATACTTTTTTGAGTGGTCTGAAGTCTCTGAATTGCTCTTCTATTAAGTGTCCAAGTCTCAGATCCATAAGTAAGAACTGGTAAAACACATTTGTTAAAAACCTTCCTTTTCAAACACATAGGCATATTTCCTTTTAGTATCAAGTTATTTCTACCAAAAGCACTCCAACCAAGTTTAATTCTATGATTAATTTCCTCCATTATGTTTCCATCTGTATTAATAATCTGACCAAGGTATTTGTAACTGTTAACTTCTTCTAATTCATCATAATCAATCTTTATTTTCATATTTTGAGCAAATCGATTAAACATTACTTTAGTCTTTTTAACATTTATCTTTAGTCCTACTTTCATCTGATAATTCCTGCAACATTTCCTGCAGATCTGAAGCATTATTTGAAAAAACAACTACATCATCTGCAAAATCTAAATGACTTAAATAATCACCATTTACTTTCACTCCTTTAATTTCCCATTTTAATCCACAAAATACTTCATGCAGCACTGCTGTAAAAAGTTTTGGAGATATGGAGTCACCTTGTCTTACACCTTTCTCAATGTTGACTTTCCCAGTGTCATTATGTAATCTAATTGTTGCTGTTGCATTTTTATAAATATTCTTTAAAATATGACAATATCCTGGATCTATACCTTGATGATCTAATGCTTTAATCACTGAAGAAATGTTTATAGAATCAAATGCCTTTTCATAATCTACAAATCCTAAGCATAATGGCAACTCATATTCGTTTGTCCTTTTTATAACTTCTCTCAATACCTGGATATGATCTATTGTACTAAAACCACTTTTAAATCCAGCTTGTTCTCTTGGTTGGTGGAAATCCAATGTTCTCTGTAGATGAGTAGTAATTATCTTGGTAAAATTTTTATATAAAACTGATAAAAGGCTGATAGGTCTGTAATTTCTAATATCTTCTTTATCACCTTTTTTAAATATTAATATTATTACTGCATTCTTCCAATCTTCCGGTACATCTTTATCATTTAGACATTTGGTATATAACTTTGCTAAAAAAAATTCTATTTCTTCACCTGCTTCTTTTAATATATCAATTATAATTCCATCATTACCTGGAGCCTTTCCTTTCTTCATACATTTAATAGCATGTCTCACTTCTTCATTTAAAATTCTGGGCAATTTGGAAGATGTAATAGATATAGGAGGTACTTGTTCTTTATTACTATATAATTCTTGATAAAAATCTTCTACCAATTTCATGATGTCATCTCTCCTTTTAGTAATAATTCCATCTTTTTTTCTTATTGCAGATATAAATTTCCTACCAATACCAAAATATTGTTTTACATTCTTAAGACTTTTATTTTCTTCTACAGCTTTCCTTGCTAGTTCACAGTTATACTTTCTTATATCATTTTCAACTCTTTTCCGCACCATTTTACAAAATTCGAGATATTCAATTCTTTTTAATGCATCATTTTTGTATATCTTCATATTCCTTCTTTTCTTCATAAATTCTCTAGTCTCAGTAGAAATTTTATTGGTCAATTGCTGTTTCTTTCTACCAGCTATTTTTGTTGCAGTTTTCAAAAGTGTATCAGTTATTTTCATATTAATTTCATTCAAATCTGAATCATGTTCAAAATCTACTAATACTTGAAACCGATTTGTAAGTTCTAATTTAAATTCATTAGAATGTTTCTGAAGATTAGGAATATCAACTGTAAATATTGTTTTTCTTAGTAATTTTTGTCTCTCTAGTTTTACATTAACACGTATCTTACACCTTACTAATCGATGATCATTTCCTGTGTTAAATTTATTAAGAACATTACAATCTTGAAATATGTATTTCCTGTTAGTCAAAATATAATCCAATTCTGCTGTACCTTCATTTGGATGCTTCCATGTCCATTTCCTTTTAACATTTTTCTCAAAAAAAGAATTCATAATATAAAGTTTTTCTTTTTCTGCAAACTCCACAAGTCTATGTCCTCTCTCATTTCTATTACCATAACAAAAATTACCCACAGCACTTTCATCTTTCATTTTTTTTACCAATTCTAGCATTAAAGTCTCCCATAACAATTTTAAAATGGTGTTTACTCTGATCAAAAGCCTTTTGTACATCCATATAAAAATCTTCTACTACTTCATCACTATGAGAACTTGTTGGGGCATAAACCTGAATTATCTGCATTTGGTATCTGCTATTAAGTTGTATAACTAATCTTGCCACTCTGTCCGATACACCATCAATCTCCACTATATTGTTCTTCCACTTTTTATTTATAATGAATCCTACTCCACTTGTATTTCCAATATTTGTGCCTTTATAATAGAGTATATGTCCACTTTTTAAATCGTCTCTTCACCTTTTCTTCTAACTTCACAAAATCCAATAATGTCCCATTTAATATAGGAGAGTTCTTCTTTTAATTCTTGCAATCTTCCTTCACTTGAAAGTGATCTGCAGTTGTAAGTACCTAAATAAAAAGTCATCATCAAATGGCAGCCTGGGTCCGCAATCAGGGAATTCTTAGCACCCTCCGCCTTCGGCCACCAACCGCTGCCTTGGTTGGTGACTTTACAGCCTCCTGGGAATAAGGGCCATGCTTTATTTTTGTCTGTCATAATTGTATATATGTATTGGGAAAATATTTATCATTTACACAAACATTCATTCTGCCTTATCAGGCACTGAGAAGAAAGACCATGGTGTTTCTTGATCTTAAACTCAGAGGTAAAAAGCCAATAAACTCACCATGCTGGCTAATGCGTGTTGGTGAGCAGCCCATCCATGTTTGTATACTATATGAATAATCACATAGTAATAACAGCTGCAACGACAAGAACGTATGGAGTGGACATTAGGAATTTGCCCTGCTCGGTTCCTTTAAGGCCTCCAAGAGGAACCAAGCAGGGCAAATTCCTAATGTCCACTCCATACGTTCTTGTTGTTGCAGCTTTCATACCTTTAATTATATATTTCTTAATAATATTAGGGTACTCTAGTTTCAGTACACTTTATAAATTATGCATTTTTCAATTTAATTATCTATTTTTATTCAGTATTATTTACAAATTATACATTTTTAATTCATATTATTATTTCTGTGCATTTTAATTTTCACACATATATGCAATATATAACTATCATGCACACAATTACTTCTGCTAATATTTCTAGTAATCTACTTTATCAAAAATGTATACAAAAAAACAACATTAGTCATAAGATGAAAAATAGAAAGAAAAAATCAATCTTATGGGGAAAAAATATTTCATCCTCCATTCTAAAATAGATAAGGATAAAAAAATTTCTTCATCCAAAAAATATTTGTTAATGATAAAATTGCAAATGTTTCTATATATGATAATCATAAATTAAAAGTCAACTTCTCAATACAGATAAAAACATAAAGAATGATATTAATCGTAGAATTAATTGGGATGTAGAGCTTTTGATAGAAATAACTTTTAAAAAATATGCCTTTTTGAAAAGAAAAGTTTTTAATAGATGTGTTTTACAATTCTTATTTATGGATCTGAGATTTGAATATTTAACAGAAGAGCAATAGCGTAGTTGTCGAGTATCAGCATAAGATCATTTAGATTTATTCAAGTTCTGTCCATTTTGAGGCACTTGAAGGCACTCGTTTATTTTTTATTTATTTAATATAGATACTTCATATTACTTGATGAAGCATGGTGAAATGTACGTTGGCAGAAACAAAAAAGGAATTGAAAATGCATCAGTTGGGTAAGAGAACAAACAGATGTTATTGATATTTGGGCTGGGTATATTGCTAGAAGAGGTAATAATATATGGATAGTAGAATTCTCAAATGGAATCCCAAGAGATTTAACTGATTTAGAGAGTGACCACATGTGAGATAGGTAGATGCTTGTTGGTATGTCTTGGAGAAGAGAAGCTGGAAAAATTGCAATAGATCAACAAACGTTGAAAATAATCATGATAATAATCAGTATAATAGAAAATCTTTGAATAAAAATGAATCTATAAATTTATTACTAAAGGAATTAAATTATCTTTTTTTCTCTTCAAAAAATATATGGTTAAAATTCTAGGGTGAATGGATGGCAGCCTTCCCATTGTTGATTCTGCAAGCAATATGCTTTAACACATCTTGGTGGACTCTTATAATTAAAAAACAAATAATGAAATTATATTCTGGCATCATTATGGATGATAACCCAGCAATAAAGATTCTAAGCTCTCACATTGAAAAACAACCATAGTGTTGGTAACCATGGAACATCTCAATTGTCAAGTATATCTTTTACAGAGTGGTTTATTTAACATTGAGGATATATATCAAATGTTAAAAAGGTCTTCTGTTCAGTACAATGTTGATGTACTTCAAAGATCCAGTACTCTTCAGATAATGTATATCTTGTACCTGGATTTACATTGATTATTGATAGGATGCACTATACACATAGTATTGCTATTTTCGTTTCAAATCATTTTATAAGGCAAATGACTCATTGAAGATAGTTCAAATGGTATTGCAATTATAATTTGCATAGGTAATTTTTATGCATGCATGTTTAAAAGCCTCTCAATGCAAATTGGCCCTACCCTTTTCTTTCTGATCTTACAGGAAATATCAATTCTCATAATAGTATTTGGGAATATGTAAATGAGCATCAAGCAGGTCAGACTTGGGTAATCGATGGATTTAAATTGAATTTATGATTCCAAGCAAGAAAAAGTATTTCATCCAGGCAAATGAGAAAGAGAAACAATTCCTGATTTATATTTTGTTTAAACAAAAAGGATTGATCATTACCTGTTGAATTTCTGATATTACATCACTTATCCCTTGAATAATTTTCTCCACAGTTATGATAAACAAAGTTTAATCACTCTTGGAATCAACATTCCTATCATTGAAAAATATTCTGTTCCAAAATAGTATTTGAGGAAATCCAGCTGGAATCAATATACTGGATATATTTAAAAGGATTTTAATTGATTCTCTTCAATTTCGGCTTGCCAAAGAGTTCATTCTGTGAGGATATCAAGGGCAATTTATTATAGGTTGGACCAAAACCAGTAATGGTATTTATAACCATTTTTTTTTTTTTACCAATAACTTAGAAATTGCTGACAAACTTGTAAAATCATTGAATGATGAAAAAGTCTTAAAAAGATCAAAACTTTATAAGATCTAATTGTAAGACTTAGTCACTTTTATAAAAGCTTAGTAGAATAAGAAAAGGAATTACAAGAGCAGAATTGCAGACTTCTCTTTCACAATTTGTTCCACGGATACTAATTTAATCCAAGTAGATGTTCATAAACTTGAACTGTCCTTTATCACCTTAAACCAAAAACAGATTATATATTCTCCAAAGCTTCTAAAAAAATTCAGTAACATTATAACTATTCCCAAAACTTGGCATAAAAGCAAAACTACAGCAGTTTTAAAATCAAATAAACCAAGCATTGGTCCAAAAATATTATCACCTGTGTTCCCTACAATTTTTTTGAAAGAATCATATTAACAAGAATTTTGTCAATAGTTGGGATTCATCTACCTGTTAAACAAGCTTTTAGGACAGAGACAAATTGCTGTAAACTAATTCATATTAAAAATGATTTTCAAAATAAATTAAAAATAGATTCTATATTGATTTAATCTCAACTTATGATTTTATTTGGAAAACTGGACTTCATCTAAAAGTTTCTACATTTCTTAAATGCAGGAAAATCATGAGTTCAATTGGAAAAATGATAATTGTAGTAGATACAAAATTTAACCAAATGATCTTCAGGTTCAGTGTTCTCACCTACTTTATTTAATATATTCATTAGTGATATTTTCAAAATAGAATGCAGGAAATTTATTTATGCTAATGATAATGTTTTAACTTTTCAAAAAATATCCTTTCCTGAAATAAAAAAGACTCTCAATAAGGGTGTGAAAAGTTTGGAAATCATTTTATTCCTGCTCTAGTGGAGGCACTTATGTTTAAGTTTTCATTTAGGAAATAAGAAATCATTTCACAATCAAAATATAACCTTTTGCAATAATAGACTAAAACACAACCTTATTCCATGCTATCTGGAAGTAACCTGGAATCATAGTCTAATTAGAAAATATTACTAGTATAGTCAAATTTATCCCTTTGCAGTAGCTTCCTATTCTTTCATACATTCCACCACTAGCTATCAGAAAAGAAGTTGTGTTCACAGAAAACATATTTTAAAGTTGTAATTATAAATTTATTTAAATGCACATTGATTACGTAAGTAATATTTACTAAGGCTGTAAACCTCAAGAATATGCACGTGAAAATGAAGATAGGAACCTCTACAGGTCTTAACCACAAGCTTACACTTTGGAAGAAAAGAGGGGAACCCTTTTTTACTTCAACCTACCTTCTATATGAATAGGTGAAGCTGAAGCGGTTAGATCTAAGAGTGTGAAACTATTTAATACTTCACTGATTACATCCACAATTCCTATTACACATTAGTATTCATGAAATCTTTCGATTTACAAGTCAATGGAAAGATCTTATAGTCAGAAATCTATTACGATAATTTAAAGTTGTAATTATAAATTTATTTAAATGCACATTGATTACGTAAGTAATATTTACTAAGGCTGTGAACCTCAAGAATATGCACATGAAAATGCAAAGGTAGGGACCTCTACAGGTCTTAACCACAAGCTTATGCTTTGGAAGAAAAGTGGGGAACCCTTCTTTACTTCAACCTACTTTCTACATAAATAGGTGAAGCTGAAGCAGTTAGATCTAAGAGCATGAAATATTCTTGAGGTTTACAGCCTTAGTACCTATTAGAAAACATATAAGCTGTTTAAAAGATGTAAACTTGTCAATAACTCAAGATATAAATTCACCTCTTAAAGCTCATTTCAAATCAATATCCCCCCCCCCTTTTTTTTTTTTTGATGTTCAAACAAGAATCTATGAACCAAGAATTTATAAAAAATGTAATTCTTATGACATTACAAACAAATTTCATTTCCAATGCTAACAATAAAACCAACTGGATTTGATCTTTCTAGACAAAACTAGAGTCTCATCAGCACATTAAGGACAACCCATAATTTGGTGCTCATTTACTTTATAAATGGAATTTATCAGTCACTGGTCTATGTAATGGGGGCAAATAATTGCCAAGTTAATGGCTACAGTGGCAAAATTCAAGGACTTAATAAAGCTACTGGTGAATGTACTTCCTGGTTGGAATCACAGGTTCCTTTATGATATTTTGTTAATAATTAAGCTGTCAAAAAAAAAAAGCTAAATAAATAATAAATACTTTTAATAATATTGTTAAATGCCTTCAACTAAATATTAATAATATTCAATATATAATAGTAAAATTATAAATAAAAATCGCACGTAATAATAATAAAAGTTAATTCTTAGAAAAATATATTTACTCATATACATAATGAACTAATAAATAATACGTTAAAACAGAGGGGAAAGTCACATGACTTTATTGCTCCGGCGTTCATAAGGAGTTCAACCATCAGAATTGATCCGGGGACTAATCCCAAGTTGGATGCTCTACTAACTAAGCCAAAGCATGCAGGGCTACATGTTAAGATTATCTCACTAGAGTGAGAAAATTTGCTTAAATAAACGAACAACAAACAATCCATTCTAGTTGCTAATTATGATTAGTTTCTCAGAAATCAAAACTATCAAAGTAAAAAGAAAATAACTAATACTTATAAAACAAAATAACTATTGGATAATTTATAAGAGACATCTTTTTTTTTTCTTTTTTCATGTGTCAAAGCATCGGCCAGGAAGCGAATCCGGGATAATTGCTTGTAAGGCGCCGTGCTAACCACTCGGCCACCAACGCTTGACAGAGACATCTTTTTTCACTCACTTTATTCAAAATATCTCTATGAATAAAAAAAAGAGACCAACCTCAATGGCATTTCAGGTTTTATATTATTTTTACCTATTAAAGTTTCCTTGTAAATGTTAACATTATAATTTGAAGATAACTTAATGCCAAAATTAAAATTTTAATTTATTAGGTATCAAAGAATCTTCACTCAACAATGACTAGGAAAATTATCCATATGCATAAAAAGTTTGATATTTTCATGTTCTAAAATGCTTTATTTGATAAATTCAGCTAACTGATCTATTTACCTAATAGAAATAAACTCATCCAAATTCTTTTTAACAAATAAGGATTCTGAAATGTATGGAAGTGAATAGATAGTAACCTACTTACAAACAAATAAACCAATAATAACAAAGGAACAGTCCAAGTAAATTAACAATCAAATTGTAGTAGTAGATCCCTATTCACAAAATAAAAGATTTTTAATTTGTCAAAAGCAATCACTCAGCTAAAAGAAGCATGATGATAATCGATAATACGCAAATAAAATATAAAACTAGTGTGAACGTAGAAATGTGGCATGGACAATTTAATATAAATATGTGATCTGAACAACCACTCGTAAATAAGTCTGGACATGCAGTTTGAGAAAGCATGAATAAATTGGGATATAATGATGGCAATTAATAAATAATATCCACCATAAATAAATCAAATGTGCATTAATAAATACAAATCTCTATCATGTTTGGAAAATGAATTTCCAGAAATTGTGAAGCAAGGAAAGAGAAGAGGAATACAAAATTCAATGGTGTCAACATAAATATATTAGATATTTACTGATGAGATATTCAATGACCATCATTCATAATGATGCTTAATAACTTAAAAATCATTTCCCAACAGACACTGGCTCATTGGTCATAGCTTTTGGACTAACACTATAGAACAATGTCCATTTATGTAAAGTCTAGGTCAAACATGAAGCAACAGCATGGTAGATTTGCATTAGAATTTGAAAATATATAGGCAAACAAGATTATCAATTATGAATTTATGGGTCAATAGATAACCATAATAATGAGTTATAATACCCCAAAACATACCTGGGAACATCTGTTCTAAGATTTTAATCAAAAGAGTGGAAATTTTTAGTGTGTATTACATGTAGAGGATTATCATTATTCTGTTGTGCAGGACAGTGAAATATAGGTCAGGTTTAAGGAAAGGAGGGCAACATTCTGGACATGTGGACACAAGCTCTATAACCAATTGAGAAAGTGACAGTTTTGGCAGTAAATACATAATAGGATAGTACGAGTTGCTGTTGTAATAATATTGAAACTTCTAGCTGGTCAGGTGTTAATAATGATGGTTCTCCACAGTTTTTGTTGGGTCCCTTTGTTTGAAATGGTGTCAGTTGGTGATCAGAATAGGAAAGCCTGATTGTGAACATGACTCCAAACAAAATGAACGAACAGAAGTTTGAGCCAGAAATTCTGACAAATTAAAAACAGCATTCAAATTTAAATCCTACTCAACTTGCAAATCCTCATTGAATGCTGACATTAAGAAATCCTCAACTGCCAGATTACTACTTAATGTTAGCAGATTAGATTGAGTGGTGGCAGAAGTAGGAAATAGATATGTATATGAGATGCATCATGAGAAATGTTTCAGATAAACAACCTACTTGAACTAACAAAATCATCTTGTGTAAAAGAACATGACATGCCTTGAAGAGATGAATTTAATTCTAGTGAGATAAGATAGGCGCTCACAATCTCAAATGTATTTAACTCATAATGTATCTGCACTGTTTAGATATACTTCAAATGTTTGCTATCATGCAACATTGTATTGTGACTTAAAATACTTCTCCAGCCTTTAAGTTCTCTATGCTCAAGATGACTAAAATGCCCTATTACAGCCTGGTATGATATTGTGGTTAATGAAACAATATCGAGCAGAAATTTCCACAATTTTTAAAGACTCACTTTTCTCACTGATGCCTTTTTTCAGTGGTTCATATTGAGAAATTACAATATTAAAAATACAAGTTTCTAAATGTTTACTGCAGTCATCTGTACAAGAAGTCAAATGCCACCATTGATTATTAGACAGGCAATAATTACAAAAAAGATCTATGCATTTTTCTTTTCATTCACCAAATGATTCTTCCAGTTCTGTGTTTTATCTTTCATTAGTGCTAATGTATAGGTAGAATTGTAAAGTTTCAAAGGATTGGTATTTTTCTATTCTTTTGATTTAAGAAATGCTTCTTGTAATGCAGAGTCCAAAGGTGGTTAAAGACTTTGCAGTAACTATATGTGCAAGTGATCTTTGACACTGAGAAAAAGATAGATATTGCTCATGTTTTTAACCTATCAAGATGATGAAGAATGAAGGGAAATTGTGAACTAACCCTAATGAAGAATGAATTTGAAAATTATAAAATAAGAAGGAAAACATTATAGGATTTATAACAAATATATTTAGGTGATCAAATCATCTGTTTTGACTTCCATCAAGCCATCAGAAATGTTTTTATTTCTTACAGTTACATATTGCCTTGACATTGGCATTAATTCATCAGAATTCTATGCGTCTTAAGAATATATAACTATGCATCGGAAAATTGGGAGGCAGGGAACAATCTCTATTATTACTATTCATGACTAGAGAACTATAAAGATGATCATCATAATCATCAATGTTTTGTACACTAGATGAACTGGATGCATGGTGAGGAGATTTAAAAGGTTTAGGCTTTACAGTTAGAATAAATAATTCAGGTGGCCTCTTGCTATTTCTTCATTTTGCTTCACATCCAAAATTTATAATTTCAATAAAAAAAAAAGTTTGTTTAAACTGTTTGGGATAAGTGTCATAAAAAATTCATTTTATATTTTATCAGTCATTATAAATACAAACTGGAATTATGCTTCAAGAGTATGAAAAGATAACATGGATTCATAACTAAAAGATCATTTGCAAATTATATATTTACACTAGATATGCATTGGAAAATGCACGGACCAATCTAATCAGGATTAGACAGGTATTATAGTTTAAAAATGAATCTTTGGAGGCAGTGCTCTTATATATTGTACAAAAAATATATAGGAATAATATTTTTTAAATGAGAATGTTTTCTTTTTCATAGCTTTTCAAAACCACAAAAGAACTGGCTGCAAGAATATAGGTATAAACTTAAAAACGTTATCTAACAAAATTTGTAATAATAGGTATAGCAAATGGGAATATGTGTATTATTAAGTAATCAAATGTTTAATCACTTGAGAGACCATATGACATTTGTCTACCAGAAGTGATAAATTAAGCTTCAATCCATTGACATTTAGCTTTCAAAATCATCATTACATCACTGTCGTAAACTACACAGAATGCATCGTCACACACTATGGTAAGGATGCATGAAATTCACAGTAAGGTATCTGCAGATTAAAATAGGCCTTTTAAAAAATAATTTTAAGAAACAAAAATATTTGTCAAAGATTAGGAAGATTGACATACTTGGGAAAAATAGCAAACCTGGAGATTGTGAAAAGATTTAAAAGTGACAAAAAACCGTTCTTCATATCGCATAGCACAGATATCTTTGTAATAGAACAAAAAATGATTTATAGTCAAAATTTTAATAAATGTTCTTATTATGATTTGATCTACAAGAGTCAAACTTTCTCCACTCATATATTTGATACTATCAACTTTAGACATACACATCAACAATTATTGCTAATCATTTATTAGTCTAGGAATTATCATTTTCATTCCTAGACTAGATATAAAATTTAAATCAATTAAAGATTAATATGTTTTTTTATTTTTTACTTATGAGGCAGACACTAACAATGAATAAGAAATACAACAATAAATTGTTCATAGAAGAAATGGATTTCGGGAATAGTACAGAAAAAATATAAAGATATGAAACGCTAGGAAATGTAAATATCAAAAATAATGAATAAAGAAATTTAGTAGTGAATGGAATTATGCAAAATAGATTGAAATAGCATGGCAAAGGAAGAATAGTATAAAGATATTAAAAATAATACAAGAGGGAAATTAAAAGAAAAAAGTGGCCAGCTATTAAAACAACATTTAAAATGTAGTACAAAAATGGAATTACAATGCAAATGATTGAGGTCAATGGCAAAATGTTATTGGCTCTAGTATGTTTTCTTAGTTTTTCTGTTGCAGAATCAAACCTCAGAATTGAAGAATATTTTTTATCACCATCATCAACTTGATCAAATAATTGGTATTCATATTTAAAGTTTGATAATGAAATCTGATAAGATTCTTTATGTAAATTGATTATGGGACCACTCTGAACTGTTTAGCATAGACTCTAAAATTAAAGTTATGATTTCCAGTTAATAAAAATAATAATTTCTGTTTGATTAATCGAGGGTAGTTGTTGTATTCAGACTCTTACTCTGGTAGTCAGACATCACATGATCTACTCTGCAACAGATTATAAGATTATTATTTTTATATCTTTTGCGAAGAGATAAAATGGTTCGTCGCTCAGGAGATTACGTGATGTTCGAGAACGGAAATGACAGAATTGTCCATAGATCCAAGGATGTTTTGCGACCACTCTCTCACAGCACTAAATTACGATTTTGATGATAAATTTAATTTTGTTTATTGCATTTTTTTTTTTTTTTTTACAGACCACATATTAAAAATGAACTTTTAAGCGCCAGAGCTTCATCACGCTATCATTGCATTAAGACACAAGCCTTCGTTCATTATTTCCGGTGCTTGAACTTGTTATGAACACATAAGCAATGAACCATTAGATTATATAATGAACTCTTTAAAAAAAAAAAGTGCATTACTTACTTTATCACTTTTATTGATTAATGATTTTAGATTTACTATTAAACAAAGTATATTATTTTTTCTTTTTTGTTAATGAAATTCTATAGATTTTATCGTCTAAACCGCATAGAATTAAAGTTGGATAAAATAGTTTTATAATTAAAAAATAATAATGATGTTATGGTCTGTAATTCAGCCATAAAAACAAATGAATATCTGATAGCTCATTTTTTTCCGGTTTTATATATTAAAAAAAAAAAACAGTAGTCAAATAATAAATCTATTACAGGAAAAGTATATTATTTATTTCAGTTCATGCTTTCGGATTATACTTTGCACTCATTAATATTATAAATATCATTTGTTTCAAATTATTTTTTATATATTTAAATCGAGTTTTAAAAGTAATCACGTGATAGTCATCAAAGTTTTATTGTAATATAAATAATAATTAAAAAATATTTCATTTCAGTAGATCAATATTCTGAATGCTTCACCATTTCCTGTAGATAAATATCACGTGTCTTTAATTAACTAGGTTATATATTTTATATTATAGAGATTCTCACACGCACATGTAAATCAGAAACATTTTAAACAGCAGAAAAATTAAGATAAGCAAAAATAAAGTTGTCGGTACCTTTTATATATTTTTACTATAAAAAGTAGTAATCGAAATATTTGGATCAACATATAATTTTTTAGTAAACTCTGCTTAAATAGAATCAATATATATAGTATAACATTTGCTGCAAACCTAATGTCAAGTGTTGGTGATCGAGTGGTCAGCACAGCTGCCTCACAAAAAAAATCTAATGATTTAAATTAATTAAAATATAATTCAAAATGCTATCACCTCGAATCATTTTTAAATGTACATATTTATACTGAGAGCTTAAAATTTTTCTTTCAAGCAGCTGACCCTATAGCCAACTTAACTAATTATTCTATATTTGGTCAGTAAATGAGTAACCCTTCTTAACTAGTTGGGAAAAGCAAGAATGAGAATGTACTCGTGATTATAACTTGACAGTTGACAAGTCTGATAAATAAGGCCTTCTTTATTTCACTGTTTTTCTATTGGTGGTAATGGGTGAACTTTAAGATTAGTACTTTACACAGTAGTGGATTGTCTAAATACTTTTATCTATCTTTGACTAATATTGTTAATAATCCTGTATAAGGATTTACACACACATTAATTAATTATTAACTTTTAAATAAGTATGTTAAGTTAGCAGCTCCAAAATAGGTGGAGCAATTAGATGATATGGTATTATGACAAAGTAATAACTCTTCTTTATTGCTGCTTCCCTTTCTCTTGACACAATTTATTCTAGCATTTTAAACAAGGAATAAATAGAGGAGAAGGTTAAGCAATAAAAATAAATTTGTTTTGATTACTAACACAAAATTTTTGTGTCTATGTAAAAATAAGCATTAATTAATTAAAAATAAGCATATAAGTGGTTTAAAACTTTATATTAATAAAATAAATTTATGCAATATGCAGAAGGTATTTTTATATATTATTATAGAATCAATTCATATCTCAAATGCACCACCTAAATGTATAAAATATTCCAAATAAATCCAAGTTTGAACATCAGAAAGAGAAAGTATTAAAATTATAATCCCAATAATAAATATTAGAAAATTATTAAAATAAAATTTGTTAAAAGGACTGATATTGTGGAAGCATAGGTAAAGTCACCAATTATAAATTGGTTTGAGCAATAGTTGTAAATATTTTGGTTGATCAGTTATGTATAGGAAGTTATCTCATATTTGTAGAAAAATGAAATGAAATCTTATGCAAACTTATAAACTTTATTATATAAAAATATATACATAAATAAAAGTATATTCATAGTTATAATTTGTAGTTCTGAAACGGTCTCCATTTATTGGAGCATGGCATTAAACTATGACTGTAAGTTGTATACTTTTTTAAAAACAAAAAAAAGTAGGTCAAAAATGCCAGAATTAATTGTTAAGCTTTACTAAAAAAGCAAGTATGATCAGATTAGAAAGTACAGCCTGACTTTATTTTAGATTAATTATAAAAATATTAAGTTATCCGAAATTTCAAAAATTGAAATGTAAAATTTCATTTTTGTTTGTGTATAAATAAAATTTCAAATGTGAAAATAGCTAATTGGTCCTAATTAACATTGGACAAGTTAATTAAATTTATCCATTAATAAAAAAAAAACAACTTAAATATATATGGAGTATAAAAATATGTAATTATCAGATTGTGTAAACAAATGGCAAAAATAAGTGTATGGGTTTTGAAGTTATAACCATGCCTTGTATTCATGGGCTGGGATAATTATCTAAGAAACCAGTGAATAATTGGTTTTTGATACAGGTTTTATTTATAAAATAAAGATATGGCGATGAGAATATAAAACATTTATGCAGAAATAGAGCTCTTAGAAGCTTAACACCATCAAAATGAAGGAAGGTAAGCAATGAAGTCATAAAAGGAACTTCATTGTGATAGACTTGTGTTAACCACTACTCAGAATCCATTGTTATAGCTATAGGAGTTCTTATCAGTATTATTCTTATTCCAGCTATGAAAAGTAACTACTATGGATAGATTTACCAATATGATCACTTAAGTTACCCATTAGAAATATGTTGTCCACCCATATAATATGTAGTTTCTTAGAAGCTTATTGACCAGATTTCATGACTTAATGATGATACCAATTATAACTATTATTTTGATTGAAATTCCAAACATGTGGATGAAAAAATTGTATGAGTTGAATTGGATATCCCACTCTACAAAAATTCCAGCATTAAAAAGTCAAAGATAATGAAGAGGAAAGAAAATTAGTTTTCTATGTTTTTTAAATATAGATCCAAACCAAAAAGAATTAAAGTTAGTATTCAGCAGACATTAGAGACTGCTAAATAATTATTTTAAAACAGGTAGCTGAATTACTGAGTAAACCTAGCCTAAAATACCCTGGTTATATTTTAATTATATATTTTTGCTACATTAATTGAAAGGATTTTTAGTGTTATATATCTGTCCTGTGTGATTTAGTATAGTGGTAGAATATCAGATTCTGGAACATAAGGGCCTTGACTAGATTGCAGTTCTAACTCTACTGGTGCTCAAATTTCTTATGATCTCCTGAGTAATAAAGCCATATAATTATTTTTTATTTAAATATGAAATTTGTAGGTATATTTATGTGCAATCTATTTGTTTTGATTCGAAAATAATAATTGTTCTTCAGATATGGGTTGTTGGTTGAGCACAGTTTTCCCCATAGAATTAAATGAGCATGCATGTTATTTATATTCATTTAATATTTTCATTAATGTTATTAAAAATTGATTATATGCTCTGGAGATATATAACTAATTTAATTGGTAAATAAAAGCCAGAATTTTGATCGTAATAAGATTTAAAGTTAATTCTATGATTAAGAGTATTTGTTAATATATCTAAGATGTATCAGCATGTGTGTAAACGTGAAATCTACTAAATCCTTTCATTTAATAACATTATTAGAGTTATATCAAGTTCAATGACATTCTTCCTTGCCTAGTATTTTTGTTTCTAATATTTAGTTAAAAGGTATACATTATTATCAAAGCATCTATGATTATGACTAAACTGCTTCCCAGTATATTAACGGAAATGGGTGATGGGTTGCTATTTAAAAGTTAAATATGTACTATCTGTAGATTCTGTTAATGAAGAAATGGCATTTTAAAGACTAACTACTTGAAGAATGTTTTTACAACTGACGGTAGTCAAAAAATACAACTGCATCCATTTTAAGAATATTAGGGGATCATGGAGAGAAATATAAGTGTACGGCTTGATCATCATTCCTTATTTATTAATATCACATTCAACCTCCATGTCCATTTTCTGCATTTTCGTTGGAATTATGTGTTGCAAATTATTATATTCTGATATAAATTTTAATCATCTTTGATTATGATCATTTTTTTCACAAAGCCATATTCATTCATAATTTGTTCCAAATATAATTTCCAGTCTTTTATTATTTTATTCTCCAATCTGTTTATAAATAACATTACCAACAGTATTGCCCTATATGGTTTAGTGCAATAGTAGAGCATCAGGTTTTTGAATGTAATGTGCTAGGATTGATTCCAATTCTGGTGCTCAAACTAATCTTCTGAACTCCCAAGCAATAAAGCTATTTAAATATTTTTTGTACCAAGAATATTATTGAATATAGACATATTACAATAGTGTTTAAAAACATTGCTTTGCCTGTCATCATTTGTGTAGTGATGAGCTTACATCTGATCTATGAACTCCTTGCTTTTTTATTTATTATCAATCTTACTCCATCTGTGTCACATTATTTCCATATCATACAACTTAAATTATTTAGTTCTTAATCTGTCCAGCTTACTTCAGATAGTCCAAGGATGTCATATTTGTATTTTTGCATTTGTCCTCACTTAAAGTCTAATTTACCAGAATCCATAAAATTTTTAATTTTCCAAGTTTCCATAGACAGTATGCAATTTAACAATTGAATTTTAATGCAATCTTTATTGTCAGCCAGCAATCTGGATTTTATCTTCCCAAGCCACATCCAAATCAGTATGAGATTCTTTAAG
This sequence comes from Epiperipatus broadwayi, assembly GCA_028023455.1. Taxonomy (NCBI): domain Eukaryota; kingdom Metazoa; phylum Onychophora; class Udeonychophora; order Euonychophora; family Peripatidae; genus Epiperipatus; species Epiperipatus broadwayi. The sequence continues at coordinate 13,256,874 of JAQFVV010012394.1, read as the reverse complement.
AAAGTTGCATCATTTTCCCTTTTTTATTTCTTTCTTATGACCAGTGCATGGATATTTATCTGACTGACCTAATATGTTCTGGGAAAACTTAAAACCAAATATTGTAGAGATTACTACTATTATTTATTAAAAACAATGATAGCTATTAAAGACGATTCATCCTCTTCTACATCAGAAATTATAAATGTTCCAGTTTCAGAACTATTGATTATCTCCCTTTTTGTTTGTACCTGATCAAAAGGATCAATATTGTAGCCAATAATAAATCAGGAATATTTGGGGACATTTCTAGTGGCTTGTTTACAACCAACTCACATAATTTAAGATCCATTCTACTATTAGAATATTCCCAACAGCTACTGGAATATCATAATCGATTTGATTTGGGTTAGTTGTAAATATGTTTTTAAAACTAAAGTATGCATAACCATTTTCAATTTTTAATAATAGTTTTATAACTACTTTTTATTATTTTTCATTTATTATTTAAAAGTGTAAATGTAGAGATAGTGTGCGCTTTTTGCATTAGATAAATCATTGAAAATAATGTCAAACATTGTTATTAGTATGATGGGTAATTAATATTTTATAATAAAAGCATCATTTTAGCAGTTCTAATTAAAAATAGTCATGATTATTGACTATAATTGCATAATTTTAAGATCTTTTTTCGATAAAATTTTTCATTTAGTGTTTTAATTACATGAGAGTGAATTATAGTATCTACAAACTCTGGACTTCTTACATAGAAATTATAATTTAAAAAATCTAATCAAAACTTTCTGGAAAAACATTTCCCTTGCTTCACGTCCATCTAAAATGCACATTTCGTGGGCTTACTTTCGCAGGCAGCTTCAGAGTGGTAGAATTTATGGAATTCGCGTATCACACACTTCATAAAATTTTGCCAGTTTTGTCTAAAGCTATTCATGCCCGATCACTTTAACTATAATTTATTCTAAATATTTTATTACTGTTGAAAACATTATTTTGATTGGTACCCCCCCCCCTTATAATATCAGAATTGATTTGCAATTGATGTTATTAAAAGATATAGATTTTGAACTGGAATCAGATCAATATAATTGTTCAAGCAGGATGTGAATAAAATAGTGCTACCACTTCTAATTACTCAAACTTATAGTAGAAAATTATGGAGTACTCTGAACTGCTTTTGGAAGTTTAAATTATAGTATTTTTTAAAAAATTTAATTTATTAAGATTAAATTAAAACAATGAGAAAAATTATAATTTAATATATTTTAAAATTTAAAACATCTCAAATTATATAAAAAACAAACAAACAAAACATACATTCTCATTACTTTAATTATCTACCAAAAGATAGATTTCATACTCCAAGCCACATCATTTTTTCCAAGAGTTTCTGTTCTTTGTGTTTCTTCTTAAATAACTATATCTTTCCTTCTTAGGATAATTTGTCAACTTTTTTATGTTCGATAGTTTGTTTCCCCATATTCTTCATAATGTTCGAATTCTATTATTGCGATTAGTGAGTCTCAGAAGTTCAATTCTGACTCTTTTGATGCTCAAATATCAAATCACTTCTTGAGTGACAGACTACTCAAAGTAATATGAGGTATAACAAATAATATAGTAAAATAATGATTTTTAAGATCATTTTCTTTCTTAACCATTAATCGATTCTTCCAAATTTTTGATAAAATGAAACTTAAAAATCATTTATAAGAAGAATATTAATATTTTATCTACAGACACTATAGTATTCAATGTTAACTTGAATCATCATTTTTCCCCAAACATGAGATCAGAACGATGATTAAAATATATAAAGAAAAAATGCCACTATAATAAAAAAGTAATATGTACGTATAAACATTAATTAATCAGTTTCATACAAGTTATTAGCACTGTGCGGTTTGGCACAGTAGTGGGGCGACTGACTTGGTATTGCGAGGTCCCAGGATCGATTCTGGCACTCAAACTTCTTATGAACTCCCAAACAATAAAGCTAAATGCTTTGTATATATATGACATCCCTTTTTTTTTTGTATCCGTGCTTTAACACTGTATATAAGTTTCTTTCATTCATACCCCCCCCCCCACACCATGTTAATTTAAAAATTTCTTTACTTTTTAAAAACAAGTTCTGTCATCCAAGCATCAGTTTCACATTAACCTTTTTTTTTTTTTTAAAAAAAAAAAAAACATATTCGTAAAGAAATACTTTCCAAAGATTCAGCAGAAATATTACATACACGATATATTGAAAAACGTGATTCTTTCTCCAAGTTGCTGTGTTTCTATTTCTAAATCAAACATAGCAATATAGTTTAACTATTTATCACAAAATTTTTAAAATGTTATTACCTCTGGATCATGTGTTATGATATAAAATGTGACAGTGTGTTTCATACATTAACACAATGGAACAATGCACTAATGTTAAATTTCATTTTAAATTGGGTAAAACTGCCATTGAAATATTTAAAATGTTTCAAATTGTGTATGGCAATGAAACACAAGGATGTTTCCAAATAGAGTGAAAGATTCCAAGATGGCAGGCATAGTAGTGAAAATGATTTGCAAAGATATAAAACATACTGCTGCATTTCATGATATAACTCGTAATCCAGACATACTAGCATCTTAAATTTTTTGTAGTGAATAGCTAAGCTGTGACACTATATAGATTTAGAGACAGCATCGCAAGCAGCCTGGAAAGACAACCAATCACTTTTTCATTGAGACACACTGTGTATTCCTTTAATTTGGTACTATTATTTTCCTTCTATTTAAAACAAATTTCTTAATTTGATGAAGTCAATTATACCAATCCATAATTAATGTACAAAATAGAAAATTATTATTTGTTTAATCACTGAATAATATTTTATTCTATCTATTAGTTAATCAGCATTTAAAATTTTTAATAACTTTTGATCATCATCATCAACCATTATCAATCCACTGCAGTATGAAAATTTCTCCAAGTTCAATCCATCTTCTCCGATTTAGCTTCTCTTCTCCACATCATTCCTGCACACTTTCTTATATCATCCATCCATCTCATGTGGTCTCTTTCTGGGTCTTTTACAATCTCTTGGAATTCAGTTTAAGATTTCAATTGTCCATCTATTATCATCTCTTCTAGCAATATATCTAGCCCAACTCCACTTCAGTCTTTTAATTTTTTCAATGAGGTCAGTAACACCTGTTTGGTCTCTTACCCATATATTGTGTTTTTGATCTCTTCTTGTTACTCCCAATCTGCATCTCTCCATTCTTCTTTAAGTGGTCTGAAGTCTCTGTATTGCTCTTCTATTAAGTGTCCAAGTCTCAGATCCATAATTAAGAACTGATAGAACACATTTATTAAAAACCTTCCTTTTCAACACATATAGGCATATTTCCTTTTAGTATAAAGTTATTTCTACCAAAAGCACTTTTATTATCAATTATATAATAATTTTTAAATTTTTTATTACTAGCCAAGTATATTGTTTAATTTGATAACCATATGCTCACAAGAATATGTGACACTTAACACCAAAATAACAGATTATGTAGTTCCAGTTAATTATATAAATAAATAATCAAATGATTTAGTGATCAACAATTCATATTAAATCTAAGCATTGGAAATTAGTGGACAATAAACCTTGTGCAAACTGATTTATTTTAGTCTTTTTAGTTGAGAATCAATCTGGCCCTCTTAAACTTTTGAGACTGATCCTTTATCGCTGTACTAAGTCATATAAGACAGTTATTTTAATTTATGTATTTAACATTTTAAAAAAAACATTAGTACAATCAAATGTAGCACTTCACAATAATTCCTACTTAATGACTTTTTGCTACAATAGCACTGCTTTAAATTCTCTGTCTTTGCATGTAATTTACATTAACATTTTAAGCATGAAAATTATACTGAGCTGTATTTTTTTTTTTGAGCTCATCTGTTAATAGCATTATCTTTGGAAATTTCCTAAATGTTTAAAATTATATATTCTGCAATGCATACATTATGAGAAATCTAGTTTAATCTCAGGGATTATCAATTAATAGTAATTGAGTTTCTTGGTAACATCTAAAAGTTATCTTTGTTTATACATGGATACAATCTCTTCATTTCTACTCTTTATTATAATAACAATTTATGGAAATATTTAATTCAATATATATATACTCAGATACATGAAAGCAGTCTACACCTAAATAATATCAAGAATCTCTATCTATTATCGAGGCAACATTTTTGTGAAGAGACATTAAAATTGACATTTAACTGAAGGCAGTGAAATTTATAAATTCAAAGAGTTTAAATAAACCTCATTAAACAGTCAAATATAATCTGTTTAGACTAACAAATAATTTAAACTTTCAAATTGCACTAAAACTGTATTATTTAGATAAATAAAGTTAATATTGCTCAAGTCTAGATTAGTTTATAAATGAAAATATATGAAAGAAATCCACATTTTTATTGGCTCTGTAAAAACTATTATTTTTGTAGTATTTACAATATTATATAATCATTAAAACCTGTCAACACTTAGGCAATATCAATAACATCAATCTGTGTCTCTTTTAAACAGTAAAGGTGGAACATTATATAGTATACAAATAAATGTATAGAAATTGCACAAATACAATATTATTTTGAATATAAGCCACCCCTAAATTTAAGCCATAGTAGGATTTTAAGCTTGGAAAAATTGAAAAAAAAATCTAAAAATGATTTTTAAATAGGTGTGGTATTGAAAAATAAACATTTTTATTTACTTAAATAGGAACTGATATAACTTTTCTTCTGAATTTAGCATCATATATAGACCATTTTCCCAACATTAGGATTATGGGTAATAAAAAAATTCAAAATTAAAATATAACCAGATATCACACAATTCTACACAGTTGCTACCATATCAAAGACTGTAATATTATGTGCATGCATAGAGTGTAAAGCAAAGATATGATTGTTAGGGGGTATGAAATTGTCAGAAATAAGATGTTTAAAATATTCACTTTGAATTAGTATGGGTAATAAAAAAACTCAAAATTAAAATGCAGCCAGGTTCAAAACAATTCTACACAGCTGCTATCAAACAGAAACTGGATTAACTCAGAAAAGTGTAAACAGGGAATCGCGAATAAACTGCTATCAACAATCGTAATATTATGCACACATGTAGAATGTAAAGCAAAAACATAATCACTGGAAAATGCAAGATTGGCAGAGAAAGGACATTAAAATGTTCACTTTGAATTTAAGTTGCACCCTAATTTTACATCTTCAAAATTTGGATAAAAAAATGTGGCTTAAATTCTAAATAATACAGTATAACTTGAAAATATTTTTTATTAGCAGAAACTCACTTTATTCCACTTAGTTTTAACTGCAAATTAATTTTACTTCTTTGTCTTACATTTGAAAAAAAAAAAAGAAAGAGAGAAGGAAGATCTTAATTTGCATTAACTGATTTCATTTTAATTGAATAGTAATTGACGTTAATACCACAATAACAAAAATTCATATTAACTTTATTCAATATAAAATTATTAATTACAGAACACCTTTATTTTAAATAGTATTCTCTTTACATTTTTTTTTAAAAAAAGCATTTTAATTTTATTAATTATAATATTCTTAATTATAAGTACATCCATTATTTTAAATATTATCTATTTGAAAAATAAGATCTTTCAAATAGTTATGGATACTTTTATTCAAAAATATTGTTTATAAAAATGTTTTCACTATGCTAATTACACTTTATAAATATGATCAGTAAAAAAATACATACTTTCATATATTACATTAATTTTTTATGTAAATTAGTTTAAATAAAAAAATGTGATCATGCTTGTAGTTAATTAATTTATTGTAACATTTTTTTTTTTTTAATTTATAAATGTTTGTTAGTTATGTTAATAAAGTAATTAAATATGAATTTTTAATAAAATATAACTCTGTTAATAAAATACTATTATAATAAAATAATTTTTAGCCCATCCTGTGGGTTGTTTGCACATTCATTACTAAAAAAAAAAAGGCGTAATTCACTAATTGGTGAATTTTGTTCAATGACAGAAATCTAATTCGTATTCTGGTCTTTTTTACCAAACAAATAGTCTACAAAAATTTCATGCAAGAGGCATTTCATGCAATGCTGCATATCTTCCATATGCAAAATGAAATATTTGTCTTTCTATATCTGTTAAAAGAGCACTGGCTCCAATGCGAAATAAGTGTGGTTTTGTCCAATCACTTCCTAACTCTTCATTAATTAAACTCAACCATGTACATGCATCTTTGGCACTACGAATACCTCCCGCTGCTTTGAAACCAACCTAAAAGCAAACATTAAAAAAAAAAATGTACACAAAATATAAGTTTTTACAATTCATGCATGTGTATATACAAATATCTAAAATAAATATAAAAGATCAAGTCACTTCAAACATTAAGAAATTTTCAGCTACACCCTCTGTGAAATAAATATTCAGAGCTCGCATCTCAAAACAGAAAATTCAAAAAGGACTTTAAGAAATTTTCAGCTATGCCCTCTATGAAATAAATATCTAAAGTACCTTTTTCAATTAGGTGTTTTGAGATGCAGGCTTTGAATTTTTACTTCACAGAGGGCATAGCTGAAAATTTCTTAACATTTGAAGTGATTTGATATTATTATTACAAATACATATAATTGTAAAGTTATGTGAAAAATTGCAATTTCTATTTTAATTAACATTTGAACTGCCTTCTACCTGCCAAGTTATTAAACACAGCAGCTAGAGGGTAGTTCAAATACTAATTAAAATAGAAATTGTAATTTTCACATGACTTTACAATTATTCAATAAGAAAATATTATTTATCATTACAAATATATATAAGTAATGCATTTTAAAAATAAATGCGGAGAATATCATTTTTCAGTATTAGATCAATTAAACATCATGACTCTACTTCATCATTATTATAATACTTTGGGAATTTTGTCGAAATTTTCCTGAAACAAAACGGCCCACAATCCCACCTTACTGCTGTTTGTAATAAGAATGGTTTATTAAAATTTGGCATATACCAGTTATATTTTTCAAAAAATTTTGTTTAATTAATTTAAAGGCCATCTTTTAGACATCTTGCCAATCCTACTTGCTATCTTTTCAAAGTAGCAATAATAATGCTTCCGTATCTGTGAAGAAATTTTTGTAGAATCTCTGATAAAAATTAGATTCGTAAGAATACCCTACTTACTTGTTATTTATTATGAGGTTCTGGAAATTTAGTTATTGCTTCAATTTTCTCTGGATGATGTTTCACGCCATCTTTACTCACTATATGGCCAAGAAATGTTATTTCTTCTTGTAATAGCCAACTTTTCTTAATATTAATCATGATTTATTTTCTCAACATTCTTGTAAGAAAGTCACTATATTCTCTAGATATTCATCTTTCAAGGCTATAACAACATCATCCATAGAAGTTTTTTTTATCTTTGGGAACAAAACTTTATCAAGACAATGTAGTAGCCCCAATTCACTATTTAATAGCCCAAAGGGAACTCTTTGAAAAACATAAGTATAACATTCATGTCAAAAGGCTGTATACTTCCTGTCTTCTGATTGTAATGGCATCTGACAGTAACTTCAGGTTAAATAAAAGGAAGAAAAATATTTCTTCCCTTTAAATTTTATCAGTAAATCGGGATTTCTTGGTGTTACATCACAATCAGATTTCGTAATTGCATTTAACTGACGTGCATCTAAACATACCTTCATTGACCCATCCTTTTTCTTCATTATAACAGGTTAATGTATGATGGTTATTTTCTAAGAATACCCCATCTCTCCACTTTGATTGGTTAACTTTTTTTCTATATTTAACTGGAATAAGATACAATCTATTTTAAAAATGAGTCTCTGCTTTAAGTTGAATACGGTGTAACTCTTTATAATATCCGGTTTTTCTGAAAATACTTCTTTGTACTGTTTCAGTATTTTTCCTATTTGTTTGCCTCCAACTATATTAACCTTGTTTATTTTTATAACTTTCTCTTGGATATCATCCAATACCTTTCCTTCGGTTGTATACATTATTTTACTAATTTCCTGCCTTTTCGGCTATAAAATGGTATTATTTCATTTTTTACTTGAACTGAATTATCTTTATAATTTATTTTCATCTAAATTTGGTGCATAAAGTCTGACCCCAATATTAGGTCTTCTATCAGCCTCGACATTGATAACAAAGTGTGACCTATCACTTGCGATTCCATCTGCATCTCAATATATACTTGCACTAGATCAAGCTTTGTTTTTTTTCCATCAGCCATTGTAATCTTATATTTTTTTAATGGGAGTATTTGCATTTCCTTATTCTCGTTCTTGATTTTATTTAATATTCTACTTGATAGTATTGAAATTAGCTACCTGAATCCAATAATGCCTGTATTTCAATACCCTGAACTCTTACAGGATCTGTTTTGCAAACATTGGAACCTTTATTTCCTCACTTAAAACAATATTATATATTTCTCCTCATGTTACCTTTTACACATATAATTTTATTTCTTGACCTATTCTATCCAGCTTTCCCACCTTTTCATTTTCTATGGATTCTATTTCCCTCAGTATTTCCATTATCTCCTCTATTCTTTTACTTACACAACCTGCAAGACAAATTTGCATTTCCTTAGGTAAATTTCTCCTAACTGTCCAAATTATTAGAGGTTCGGTTATAGGGTAATAGACGAGTGTTTTTAAATTTGCTGTTTGTACCCAAATCCTTTCTTTTTGTAGATTTCACTATTAACACTCTTTCAAATACCTTTTTGCTTTGCCGTATTCTAGAATGCATGCAAAATACTCTTCCTATACTCCTTGAAGATTTCAGAATTGTTGTATAAAGCCTTCTACCAGTTTCATGCCACCCTCTCTAAATAATTATTTGCAACAATTATCTTTTCGTTTCAGATAATCTATAAAACCAAAAACAGTCTTTCAAGCTTTCTATATGCTCAAAAAGGCTCTCCATGCTCCCTCGGAATGTTTTGATCTATTTTGTATATTCATCTTCTCTTGCTGTAAGTTTATTTAAATTTCCCAAATTCACTCTTGTATCCTATCTAATCCCTACAACTTATCCACTAATGACCAATTTTTATTCTTCACTTCCCCTTTTCCCAGGATGATCTAAGTGTTCTTAAAGCCCACACACTGGGAGACTATTTTCTATTTATGATCTTAAGCTATAATTATGTCGTGGTACAAGTTGACATGCACGAAAGCAATATGACCGCTACATGGCACCACTAGATCATAACCTGAAACCAGAACAAGAAATAAATAATATTCTAAATAATTTCTAATACTCTGGTCTAAATTTAATTGTTTAACGATCATATTCACTACAATAAAGTAATTGTTGTGGTACATGAACATCCATGTGATATAAAGAATACTTTATTATTACCTTTAAACAGATTACTGCTGATGATAGAAAGATAATGCTATGAAGTAACGAAATTTATTTCTTGCATCATTAATAAATAAAAATTTAAACATGAATTAATGCATAATAAAATCTTTTATTAATTCTCTTTAAAATATGATCTAATGAATTTGTTTGATCAATATTTAAATCCCTATTATATTAACTTCCTAACCTTCATTTCAAATTCTTTACAATCAATATTTAACTAACTAAATCCTACTCCAAATAACTACCAATGTATGCCATATAACAATTAATACAGTGATTATAAAGGGACCTCATAAGGACAACATCAGGACTCAAGCTAGCATGCACACATAATCTAACATAGAGATTACCCGCCACCATAATGCAAAATCTCTCACGATTTGAGTTACTTAGAATAAAATCTAAACTTTAAAATATCCCATCAATAAAATATCTGACTCTCCTAATTATTAACTAACTACTCTAAAATTCCTTGTCCAGGGATCAACCAAACAAGATTCATCAGATTACATAACTGATAATATTAAAATTAGACATAAAAGTATATATTATAAACAAGTATAATTAGATTATATTAGAATCATGCTCCACTGCTTTTAATGTTATTTCCTAACAGTTCTAGACATTAGCAAATAAATGAGTCTAATTGCATTTTATTTACAAAAGAATTCATAGTTATCCAGTCCAAAACTTGTTCGCTATTAAATGGGAGAAATCCGAGTAAATTCTTGTGTTGATCTGTATCACTTTGGAATTAGAATTGGCTGACTTAAAAGTATTATTGGAAGAGATACTGTAATTGATAATAATTTACTATTTGCAGCTTATTCATGTCTAAAATGGTAAATGCTCATTTTCCCAGCTGGAGTGCTTAAGTTAGCTAGCATATGATTCTCATCCTTTGAGCAATGATGCTTTTTTTACCACTCGGCATCTGAAAATACAGCTGTGGGAAAAGCATTCTCCCTGAGGAATTGTGGTTTTAATTGGCCAGAATACATTGGTAACTATTACCAGATTAAAATGTACAGAATAATCATGTTAAAAAATAAATTTGTTTTTATATAGTCTTTGCAGAGACCTCCCCCATCATTTCACTTAACATTTTCTTCTTCAAATTTCACATTTAGTTCTATTTTTAATAACAGTAACAAAGAAAATGTCGCACAAATATTTTCTTCTTAACTAATTCAAATTACTTTCTCATCTTTTTGACTGAGATTTCTAAGATCCTGGTTCATTAATTTGTAATGTAATTAAAGATTCAGTCATTGTAAAAGACTTACAATAAAATTTACTTATTTAAACATTTTAAACAATGAAGCGTGTTTATTTTTATCCCCACCACCATTTACATATCAAGATATAATTTTTTTAAAAAAACTTTGATTAGACTTAGTTAATTTATAGATTAGTATTACCAATCTATTTTAATCTGTACAGATTAAATTAAATAAATTTTATATGAAAAAAACTTAATGCTAAATTTAAATTTAAACTAAAATATCTATAAATTTTATTATGAGATGAAAAAATACCATCTCAATACAGATTTGTATACTTGAATATCAGAATATGCTTATCATCTATTTGTTTAATTTTAAGATTTATTTTAAAAAATAAATTCATCAAGATTAAAAATAAACTTAAAAAATGTACTTTAAAAAAAAACAACTATCAAACACCTTGCTTAACCAATAAGACAAAAAGAGTATTCCACTTTACTGCCACCTAATGTAAGCTAAAGCAATTATTAATCCCCAGATGCATACAGAACTCCTGTCTTTTATATATGAACCACCATACCCAGAATAGTTTTTGCTTGACCTTTATCAATGAGCTTAAAATTCAAAGTTGGAAGAAATACATATATATGCATTCAGCAACCACTTTAAACTCCATTTTACCTGTCAAGCCTAAAACTCAAAATTTTACATCAGCCTAATGTAAGTCAAACTGCTTGAACAATTATATAGACCTGAAGCTAGTTCAGCAATTATATATTTTAGTGTTCTTCATTAATTGAAGCCATCTTATTCGTTCATCTAGAAATAAAACAAAAACCACCAATACCTAGCTTAAAATAAGATAAAAGTAGCTCTCCACTTTATGCCATCTCATGTAAATTAGAGAAATCAGCAATCAAATTCATATTCTTAATATTTGAGCCTCCATTCTCAGACTGATTTCTGGATTTTGCAACTACTTTGACATCCACTTCACTTATCAAGTTTGAAACTTGAAATTCAAATCATCCTAATGTTTTGAATTCAAATCTATCTTCTTGAACAAATGTATAGATATGATATCAAATCAGCAACTATGAATCCCAGGTTTCACTGATAAAGGGGTGAAAGCCAGTAACTGGTCTGAAGATGGAAATTCAAATATTAAAAGTATATGGTGATCACCGATTATTGTAGCTTACACTAGATGGCAGTAAATTTGAGAGAGAGAGAGAGCAACTTTTGTCAAAAAATATATTATTAGTACAATAATATAAATTATCTATATGGGTTTGAATATACTGTATTTTCATTCATTTATTTGAAAAAAAAAAGGCAGCAGAGGGCCAGTAAATGTGTGCTTTTGTATATTCATTTACCAAAAAGTACAACTTATTTTAAAGTAATATTTATTTATATAAAAAACACAATGTATTCTAAAGTAAATTGTTCTCTGCTTCTCACTAAGACAAGGAATGCTCTTTAACAAAATAAGAACATAATTATCCGAAGCTAGTAAGATTGTCATCATTTTGTAAAAATAATATTAGGTCAGAGGATAACCCTCACTTTACTTGCATTGGTACAACTATATTTCAAGTTTGCAGTTTAGTAAGATATTACCATAAGCATCACTAAAAAAAGGTAATAATGAAGCAGAAATTTATCAGAAATGAAGCAGAAATTTGCATATTAATAAACTGTATGATTAATTGCTTAAGAGATTACATGACACATAAACCCAGGTTGAGTACTTTAGTTTAAATCAATTTAGCAAATGTCATTATTATTTCTTCTCACTTCACTCAACTGAGAAATGATTTGAGAATGTTACATTTTGAATCTATGTATTTATCACTACAATAAACCAGAATAAGCAAGGTATTGAAATTTGTAGACAAAATTAGTTGCAAATCATAAAGTCCATAATGAATAATCATTATATGTGTAATTGAATTATATAGATGCTGGCAATCAGGTTTGTAAATACTTATCCAATTATTCTTTGGGGATGGAAAAATGATGAATAGCAAAGCAGATATACATAGGCAATTTATTTAAATTGTTAAGCTAACAGAATATTCTTATTATATCTGGTTTATTTAACCACCGAGGTTAATCAGTATTTATTGCCAACCTTTAAAAAGTCCAACTGGTTTTGAACTAACTAATGTTCACTCTATTTCACAATTAATAAATACTACTACCAGATAGTTCCTGCGTAAGCTTTCAAGTTAATAATTCTGTATACATATATATTTTGTACAATACTCTCGATTTTTCTTACAATTTCGAGCGATATGTCCAGATTTGCCACAGCAGTAACAGTTTGTTTTTTTATTGTTTACTCTTTGCTGTTTTGACATTTCATTTTCCTGTTCAATGGTTCTATTAATTGATTGGTAAAAATTTGCCGATGGCATGGTATCCAGATATTCTTTAGCTTGGTTCATCACAAACTCGTGTGCAATTCCTCTTTTAATGGCATCCTTGTAATTTAACTCTGAATCGGCTAGTAGTTGTTCACAGAATATAGTGTCGTATATGCCCCATAATAACTGCTCCAACAGGGCCTCTTCTAAAAATTGTCCATAGACACAATTTTTTGCTAGTTCCCTTAGTGCTGTGTCAAATTCTTTGAAAGTTTCTGCTTTCATTTGCTGTCGATTTCTAAAATGCAGTCTAGCGACGTGTTTCGACGGAAGAAGGCAGAAGTGTGCTGTTAATTTTTGAACAATTTCATCGTATTAAAAAGTATCAGGCTCTGCCGGTTCATATAGACGGTTTGCAATCTCGAGCACTTTCATTCCGGAAAATCCAAATAATATGGCCACCTTTATGTGTTTTTCTTTGATATTGTTAATAAGGAAAAATTTTACCACGTGTTTAACGTATAGTGACCAGTTGGTAGGGTTCTCGATATCAAATTCACCTATTGACATTTGGAACATGGCGGACATTGCTGATTACGTTTAATGTTTCTTTTACAGGTTCTATCCATGACTGCACCAAATTGGTTTATTTAACCGCAGAGGTTAATCAGTATTTATCGCTAACCTTTAAAACGTCCAACTGGTTTTGAACTAACTAATGTTCGCTCTACTTCACAATTAATAAATACTACTAGCAGATAGTTCCTGCATAAGCTTTCAAGTTAATAATTCCATATATGTATATATTATATCACGCGAGCACATAAGTATGTTAGCAACAATGAATACTCCAACAATTATTATTGTTGCTTGTTCTAAGCAAATAATTATTTGACAGCGAATACGTTACCGAATACCTCATCAGCGGATGTATCCATTGTTCTGGGTAGTAACTCATGTCAGGTTTTAATTAGTATATCACAATATCACAGAATAATCTTGCTAATAATATTATTGAAGATCTCAAAAAAATAATAAATGCCCAACTCTTTGATGAAGCCTATTCAAAAAATATTAATTAAATGCAAAACAATATTTTCATACTTTAACAAATATCCAAAACAACAGTATCATCTATGTTCTTTATTACTTTTTACAATGTTTTTTTACAAACCACTATTGACGGTTTGAGTGCCCCAGCAATTAAATAGAAGTTCTGAAGAAGATTGCTGGGGTAATCGAAACTATCAACAATGGGTTGTAAAAAAGCATTGTTAAAAGTAATAAAGAACATAAATGATATTAATATTATATGGATAAAGTTATAATCATCATCATCATCATCATCAACCATTATCAATCCACTGCAGGATGAAGGTCTCTCCAAGTTTAATCCATCTTCTCCGATCTTTAGCTTCTCTTCTCCACAACACCCCTGCACATTTTCTTATTTCATCCATCCATCTCACATGTGGTCTCTTTCTGGGTCTTTTACAATCTCTTGGAATCCAGTTTAAAATTTCAATTGTCCATCTATTATCATCTCTTCTAGCAATATGTCCAGCCCAACTCCATTTCAATCTTTTAACTTTTTCAATAAGGTCAGTAACACCTGTTTGTTGTCTTACCCATACATTGCGTTTTCGATCTCTTCTTGTTACTCCCAACATACATCTCTCCATACTCCTTTGAGTGGTCTGAAGTCTCTGTATTGCTCTTCCATTAAGAGTCCAAGTCTCAGATCCATAAGTAAGAACTGGTAAAACACATTTGTTAAAAACCATCCTTTTCAAACACATAGGCATATTTCCTTTTAGTATCAAGTTATTTCTACCAAAAGCACTCCAACCAAGTTTAATTCTATGATTAATTTCCTCCATTATGTTTCCATCTGTATTAATAATCTGACCAAGGTATTTGTAACTGTTAACTTCTTCTAATTCTTCATAATCAATCTTTATTTTCATATTTTGAGCAAATCGATTAAACATTACTTTAGTCTTTTTAACATTTATCTTTAGTCCTACTTTTCTACTTTCATCTGCTAACTCCTGCAACATTTCCTGCAGCTCTGAAGCATTATTTGCAAAAACAACTACATCATCTGCGAAATCTAAATGACTTAAATACTCTCCATTTACTTTCACTCCTTTAGTTTCCCATTTTAATCCACAAAATACTTCTTGCAGCACTGCTGTAAAGAGTTTTGGAGATATGGAGTCATCTTGTCTTACACCTTTCTCAATGTTGATTTTTCCAGTATCATTATGTAATGTAATTGTTGCTGTTGCATTTTTATAAATATTCTTTAAAATATGACAATATCCTGGATCTAAGGAGTTTGCTATTAACTGAAAGGAGACCCTTTGATTCCTCTTGGAGGCCTTAAAGGAACCGAGCAGGGCAAATTCCTAATGTCCACTCCATACGTTCTTGTTGTTGCAGCTGTTATTACTATGTGATTATTCATATAGTATACGAACATGGATGGGCTGCTCACCAACACGCATTAGCCAGCGTGGTGAGTTTATTGGCTTTTTACCTCTGAGTTTAAGATCAAGAAACACCATGGTCTTTCTTCTCAGTGCCTGATAAGGCAGAATGAAAGTTATAATACTTCATACAAAACAATATTAGCCTAAAACTGTGTAAAAAAACTAGTCACTTTAAAAATAATACATACTGTCAAAAATAAGGATACAACTATATACAAAGTCTTCTTTTTTAATGATTAGAATTTCAAAAAATTAAAAGAATAATGCTGACTCCTTGATAAAAGAGATTTAGTAACCAAAAAATCTAGTATAATCCAAGGATTTTCATTTCATGATTACACAGAAGAGTAAGACACACTCCTCTTGACTTCAATGTCAAAATATTGCAACAAAAATTAAAAAAAAAATAAACATTAAAATCATCAAAAAAATTGATACTTAATATTCTGAATATTATCATGATACATCTTCATAACTACTTTAAAAATAAAAGATTCCTGACATCCTACATGGATACAAATTATTATGCTTCTTTCAAACTTCATCAATATAACATAAAATGTTGCAGCTTACAATTTTCTACTCTTAAATCAACCACAAGTAATGACAATTCTAAAATTTGGATAATTGTGATAGGCCATTTAAGACATCTAACAGAAAGACATCGATGATCCAAAAATTTCTTCCAATTATTCAGAAAGTAAAAGCAATAATTTTTTTTTTTCTTAAGCAATAATATCAGATAAGTTTGAAAATAATCCAATGTTCAATGAGAGAGGTATATTAAAAAAAAAAAAAAGAAAATTTTTATAACTTTTTCTCAGCGTAAGAAATTTACTCAAGAATAAAATTGTCACTCATTCTTCAGAACTTGATCATGTAAGATGATGCATTTGTTTTCCCAAAGACAACAACTGTTGGCCCATGAGATGATCATATCTAAACAAAATCTACAAAAATATGGTAGTATATAATATTATTGGTGATATCACAAAATTCTTAGCATGGTCATTCCACATAATGTAACTATTTCTCAGGAAATCAATGGCAGATATGTGTTAAGATTATTTACGTTACTAAGCAACATTATATATATACTCACACAGCCATAATATAAAAAAC
Organism: Epiperipatus broadwayi; assembly: GCA_028023455.1. NCBI lineage: Eukaryota > Metazoa > Onychophora > Udeonychophora > Euonychophora > Peripatidae > Epiperipatus > Epiperipatus broadwayi. The sequence continues at coordinate 13,240,188 of JAQFVV010012394.1, read as the reverse complement.
ATTATAACAGAGTAGATGACAATATTTATTTTAGTAAATCTAGCATGGTTTCAATTCCTTCTCATGACTATCAGAATTATAATCAACTTTAAATAATATTTAAATAATATACAATATAAAGAAAATGACTTTCTGGAGAATTATTTGTATATTAAACTAATAGGCAAGTTTTGTATGAGAAAAAGAAGTTATTTATTCATTGATTTATTAAATTATAATATTCTTTTATGGTTCATAGTTAGGATTGCTAAGTTTCAAAGTAAAAGTGAATAAGATAATAAAAAGTTATAAAGCTGTAAATTATATGTAATCATTTCTCACATCCATTATTCTTAAGTTCTTTCTCCTGTCTGTAATCAAGAGATTAGAATTTGTTTCCCCAAGCTTATTTATCAAGGCAAAAACACTCCTATCTTTAACCAATTTCCTGTTTCGTCTTCCTTATTCAAGTTTATCTTTTTTTTCTGATCTCACCATAAAATCTATTGTCTTATTTAATGAACATTATGTTCCAATAGGATAAAAAATACATGAAAAGATTGATTTATAGCACACATTATTAAAAATGAAAATTCTAAATCCGAGTCTTTGTCTTTAAGTATCCCAAGCACTTCTTAATTTTCTAACCATTGGGACTATTCCTATTAAGAAGTTTCTAATAAACCACTTTTGATTTTTCAAATTTTATGCTCTCTGCCAACTCTGTGGGAAAGAAAAAACAGGCAACATCTTTTTAATTCAGCTTCCTTTTTAACATGCTAAAAGTTTGTGTGTTTGGTAGCTATGCAACTTAATGTAATGGCAGAGTGGCAGACTTTGAAACTCAAGATTCAAGGATCATAGATCCGTGATCCGCTCCAATATTTCTAGTATTCGAACTTCTAATAAACCTCCAAGCAATAAAACATTTATTGTTTTATATAAAGTAAGATTTTAAATTAACGTTTTATTTATACAACATAATGAAACTCTGGCACAGATTAAGAAGCAAGTGAACAAACAAATACTTCATTATCTAAAAATAAATAACACCCACTTATAGACTGATGTCACCCCTGCTACCCCCAAAAAAAGCTATTACAATTTTAAGTTGCTACAAAAGGGAAGCAGTAACTCTAAATGAAACAGCTTCTAACCTAACTCTGTCACTGTATTTCATAATCTCACAAATAAAACAACAAATATAAAACAATTAATATCTTATCTCAATAAAAGTCTGATCCAGTTCTAATTAAAAAATTGCAGAAAGAATGCAATGCTAACTTTCAAAATACTAATATTGAGAATATTATAAAGTCAATTCAAAATCAAAAGTAACCAAACCTACATAAAACCATGTAAAAAAAAAAAATTATCTTCCATATTGAAAAAGAATATGATTCATCAAGAATTTAAATGATAGTTAATCCATAACTTAATCTGTTCTAAAATACTTTGAAAAATTTTTTTACAAGAGAATCAAAATAGATTCTCATTATTAATATTTTATTAATGAAAAAGAGAGTTTTCCTGATAGAGAATAACATTAATGAAAACAAACTTAACACTATATTTATTGCGAATGCCATCCTTGTCAGTAATATATGAATGAAGTTTAATAATAAGTCAGAATATCAGAAAACAGCATTTTGAAATACTAATAAAAATATAATTTTCTATTAAACCACTAAACACCATATGATCACCATTCCTTATGTTTGCTCATAACTGTTATTAAAATAGGCAAAACTCTCCATTCAGTAGTGCCAATCAGTGCAAGCACATATAGTTAAATAGAGATAAAAGATGGCTGTTGGAGGGTTACATTAGATTCTAAGATCTAGGTGCAGTGCTCTTAGATCCAAGGCTCCTCACTGATGAAAGCCACAAGCTAGAAACTAGTCTGGGAATATTGGGTGAGTAGGCACTAGATAGGGATTTTATGCACAAACCTTCTGGCATCCATTAATTACTCTGGTTTGCACTGAGTGGCACTACTGTATGGAGAGTTTTACTTGTTTTAATATAATTTTCTATATGAAAGAAGTCCATAACTGCTAGGACCAAATGACATCATATTAGGACCGCAATATTCTAATTAAAAAAAACAAAAACATTATATGTTAAGAAAATTAAGCAACACAAATAACTGTGCCATAAAAGTAGATCTCAAACAGTGCATATGTTAACTAGTCTAACTTATTCATATGATTGAATTGTTGTCAGAAGTTATATTGTAAAAACTAGTTATATATGAAATTATTGAATATTTATTATTGTATATGAATGTCTAATACCTTCTTGCCCAATATGGTATATCCTCCATAGATATTTTGTTTTTTCTATACCTTTAGATACACTGTTCAAAAAGGCAGGGCAGATAAAATGTTCTCTGCTAAAAGTTGGATGTAGTAAATGATGTACTACAAAGGGAAGAATATGCGGTTGCCTATTTAATTACGTAAGTATATAAGAGTGATAAAATAATGCAGAATATATTAATTACATAATGGAGAACTTTCAAAATGTTATTAGCTTTCCATTTCGCTCGCATAAATTGGCGACCTGAAATGTAACTATAGAAAAAATAGGATAGTCAAAATACAAAAACACTTCAGAATTCCTGAATATACAAATCAATACTTCTAAAACAAGCAGTGATAAAGTGAGTATTGAATAATTATTTCTCATGTTTAAACACTTTACTATAGAACAACCAACCATGAAAGCATATACATGGAGATTTTCTCTTATCTACAGTCCTTGATTACTACAATTCAATCTCCGAGTTAAATGGGTAATGCACAAACTAAAAATAATCATATTTCTAGAGTAAAATATATATATATATTATCCCTAACTCATGCACTATATTTTCACTACCAAAAATAAGGATCTTCTTTCACTGCAATATAATAGAATGGTGTTACAGCAAAACCTATTCTTTTTGAAAATTTTGTAATCACTGCAAAATATGTCTGCATCTCAAACAAGTCTCTAATTTATGTTCAATCATGCCCATGGGTTCATTCCTAAATAAATGTTGCAAAGAATTTATAAGACTAAGATAGCATGATTTCAGAGAAACAATAAAAACAACTCAAACTTTCATGTTCCCACAATGCAATGGTATTAATATATATTTTGCATATAGTATAGATGATAAAATGCAAGTTCAGATTTGCTAATAACAAGTATAAGCCTTAAAAATTATTGAATCAATAATGACATAAAAACTTTGTAAAGACATTATTTAGCTTCAAAGTTATTAAAAAAGAAGACAGCAACAAATTTATTTTGTAACTACTGATAGAGTAATTGCCCTATGATAGATAGTTATAACTAAAATTTATTGTGGCACAATGTTAATAAAACTACACATATTATTAGTTAAAATCTATTTTTTATTTTTCAAATTATCCATTGTTTCAGATCACATTATCTCTCTAAGAATAATAAATGTGACTTTATATTAAAGTCATTGCTTCATACTTTTGGAATCGTTTAATTTATAAAACTGTTTGCAAATTTTGAATGACCAATTTGTATAATGTCGATAGACAATAATTAACTTCAGTACAGATGTCATATTCAGTTTGAATCATTAATGGAAGAGTTCTTTCAAATCATAAATAAATTTTAAATTGCACATTTTACTAATTATTTGTTTAAAATTATAAATTATAAAAATTTGTTATAAATGCAATGAAATAAATAATGTCATTTATTTCAGTGTCAGCCGTGTGGTCTTCCACATGGTTGGACAAAGTTGTAAGGGATGCTAATAAATAAATCATTCAGAAGTTTTTAAATATTATTAAAGTAGAATAAATAGTTTAAAATAAAATAAGTATTACATAAATGTTAAAATAAATTATTAAATGTAACATTTTAAAATAATATGTTTGTTAAAAATGTTTAAATTTAAGAGAAACTTGTAAATTAAATAAATTATGTTAAAATTGTTGATCTTATCAAAGATTAAAAGAATGTATTAAATGTTGCAAAACAACTCGGTTAAGAAATAGATTTTAAATAATTAAATTAAATATAAGCTAATAAAAAAAAAGATTAAGTCTATTTTGACATATGAGATTTGAAAATAAGGGGAAAATTCAACAATTTAATAATTACAGTGTTTTGCAAGTTCAATCAATTAAATAATGAAAGTGTTTTTAAAATTTTTGTAATTAAAATAAAATCAGCTCATAAAGATATCAAAAATAAGTGACTATTAAAGGTGTTAAAAATAAGATCAAAGGTGTGAAAAACAAGATTGAAGGGAATTAAAATAAAATGTCAAAACTTATATATAGTCAGTTTTTCTTGAAATCAATCAGTCTGGATTTCTTGTTATAATCAAGTTGCTATGAATGTCACTAGGATGACCGAGTAGACTAGAAGAGAAAAAACTGACAACTGCTGAAGTCTAACCTGATCTCTGGAATCTGACTATGCTATTTGTGAAGGAATCTACAATCCAAATGAAGAAACATGGCCTAAAGGACATTAAGGCAATTTACAGATGAAATAAATTAATACATGCCATTGTGGGAGAAATATTAAACTAAAAAAAAAACCCATCAATGAACTGCAAAGAAACCTGGTTTCAGAACTTTTGCTTTGTAAGTTTAAAAAAAAAAATCTGTTTAGACTGTTATCCTAATATATTAACCATTTTTACGTTTTATTTAGTGTATATTTCATTATAACAAACTATATTTTATATTATTAATTGATTAACAGGAAGCGAAAGTTTTTTTTTTTTAAAAAAAAGTTAGTTGCATTTTAAAGCAACTGAAGTTAAAAAAAAAAGAAATGTGTATTAAAAAAATACACTCCATTCTGTCTTTACTATATATGTTACAATTTATTAACTTTTTTTTGGCAGATAAAATCATCAAAGATGTAATATTCATTTTAAACACAGATGTGTATGCTTGTAAAATATTTAAAGCATTCAAGTATTTAAAAAAAAAAAGAAAGTATGTAATATGAATATTGATATTTTATGTTAAAGATTCATTTTGAAATTTGATTGAGTCCATTTGTACATATATGAACCCTTGTATTAATTGCTGTGAATTAGATTTTATGTATATTAAAACTTATTATGTATAAACAATTGTTAAATCACTGTAGAATGGTTATTGCATACTACATCTATATGACCGATTTATTCATGGTTTTCTCTAGTAAACTGCTTCAGATTCAAAGAACCACCTCACATAATTAATTTGTGTTATTGTTAAATTGAAATTTGAATCCAAAGTAGCCACTCTCAAAAATTATCAATGTAAAAAAGTTGTAGTAGTTATAATTATCCCACAATTGATACATGTGTGTGACTATCCTATAAAGCTTCTGATATAAATAAATGTATTATATTTGTGAGGGTCGATCATATGTAGGGTAATATCCAGAGTGTATTAGAGGCTATGGATTTACTTTACAGCAAATGTGCTCGATCATAAAAAATAAGTTGTATTAGAAGATGTAATAGAAAGGTCAATATTTAAAATTAATCAAAATAAATACTTTATAAATAACTATTGAAATATCTTATTTACGAAAAAGAGCATTAAATTTTGTCTGGCAATTATAATATTTTGTAATAAACTATTACTATTTGTTTAAATAATTTGTTAACTTCTTTATATGCAATATTGTCTGGTCTACATATATATTCCATATTCATTTCATTGGGAGTAATTTATGTTCTATATGACCTTAACCAGATATTGAGAATAATGGCTGTGTAGTAGTTATCATTATCATATTAAGAAAAATATTTTCAAATCTTAAATATATATATATTAAAATATGTGCAGGTCTATTTTCTAATGTTTAAGGTCAAGTGGCACTCTAATCAATTAAATAAATGTAAATAATTTAAACATATATAATCAGACCATTACAACAAATAGATAGTATTTGGAATAAATTTTCTTCTCACCTTAATCTTTGTTTTCAAATAGTAATCCCGAATAGCCCTCACCATCACTATGCCTACAGGCAATGTAGCATTAACGGATTCTTTACCAGTAGAAGTTTTGATGAAATCTGAACCTAAAAGAGCAACAATGAAAATAAAAACCTCATAATATATTTATATTCAACAGATTTATTTACAATGCAAACTAGTTGCAATCAATTAAATTGCAACAACCTCCCCCCACCTTCCCCATCATCTATCATTCCATGATCTATCTATATATATATCCAGGTGTTTTTATGCTTCTAACTCACCAGAGAAAGAAGGATGTGTACAAAATGCATACATAGGGGAAGAATATAATCTGCCTTTCAGTGCTGGGGGATGGTAGCAATAAGATAAAATTGAGATAAGAAATGCATTGATAAAAAGTAAATATATATATATATATTGCTAGAAGAGATGATAATAGATGGACAATTGAAATTTTAAACTGGATTCCAGGAGATTATAAAAGACCCTGAAAGAGACCACATGTGAGATGGATGGATGAAATAAGAAAGTGTGCAGGGGTGATGTGGAGAAGAGAAGCTAAAGATCGAAGAAGATGGATTAAACTTGGAGAGACCTTCATCCTGCAGTGGATTGATAATGGTTGATAATGATGATGAGTAAACAAGAAACATAGTTATTAATGATCACAATGTAAGATTCCCAATTAAACATCTAACAACTGGAAAGTAAAATGAATATCTAGCTATTCTTAGATAAAAAGTAAAACAATTTAAAAAAACTTGCAAGTTCTCGCCATACAGCATTTGACTAGCCTGCTGAATACCATATTCTTCAATGAATGAGATGATAGAGAATCTTCACCCTGCTATATGCCATTTAATATATATATATTTTTATAGATACAATAAAATTTCTGATGGCAAAACCTTTTATATAACACAATATGGTGTATATATGAAATTAATAGTTATCAGGCAGAATTATTCTTGTTCTGCCTTTATGTTGACGTTCATATTTTCTATTCTTTATATGTAATCATCCACTTATTCTCTTGACGGATAAATTTTGGCATAGATTCTTTATGCAATTATTCACTATGCTCCCAAAACAATATATAGTAAATGGATCAGTTGATGAAATGTCTATACCCTCATAATTACCTGAGAAGTTATTCTCCCAAATTTCACATTATTTTCAAAGACCAGAAATATTTAAATTTTCAATGTAGTAATAATTTACATCTGCTGCAAAATTGAATTGTCATTCTGGTCCTATTTATTCTTTTTTTTTCCAATGTCTTCTTCTGCTCCCTCAGTACAGATATTTAAGCTTCTTATATAGAAAAACATATTACTTTTTTCGATATCCTCAGCACTATTACTGAATTATGAGAATACATTGCTATTAAAACTCATTTATAGTGCCATCTTGATGTTTATTTTAAAATTAGTTTTCCATGCCTCACCAATTAGATAATTTATCTAAATTATTATTTCTTAAAAATTGTCAATGAGCAGACCCAAGTCATTGGTATAATTTAAGTTCTTTAGGCAGTGTGAGTGCTAGGCAATTCCATTTTTTTATCTTCTTATTCTATTTAAACAAATATTAATTCTAATAATAGTAAACAATATTTCATCTAATTTAACCTACTATGACATTTAAAATATTATCACCTAATTTAACCTTCTACATTTAAAATATTATCATGTAATTAAAACAAATTTATTAACAGGTTTAAAAAGGATAAAAGGTAAAAAAAAATATTATTACAATGTACATTTTCTGGTTAAAAAAAAACTATTATTTTAAACTGAAGTTAAAACTAATAAAAAAATGCATAATTTATTTATATTGTATGATTAAACAAAAGATAAAATGTAATAAAATATTTATTTAAGAACAATCAATCAATTTAGAAATGAGTTTTGCAATGATTAAATTAATCTAAGAATCACAAATACATACACATATGTCCATTATTCAGTTTATTTGATATTTTGTGACATTGTTTTTTAATTTCTTCAGCAGAAAACTTTTCTATCTGAAATACTTTAACAAACACCATGTCTAAGTGTGGTTTTCCAATGTATTCTATTCTCTTCCATATCTTCTCAATGGAAACAATCAACAGTGCATTTCTTTAGAATGACTTTGAGATAATCCTTATAATGTAAATGGGATCTATTTCTTCCATAAAAACTATGTCCAAGTTCATCATAAAGCACATTTTTAGGAAAGCTTACATTGTTCATTCATTTTATATCTCCAATTCAACAAAGATTTTCTAATAGTGGATTCTACAGTATCTCATTCCAGAAAATTGAAGAAAGTATTGATTAGTTTTATGATTTTGCTATTGCATTTTTAAAATTTTATGGAATATCTTTAAATGAAACTTTTATAATGCCTTTACATTACATCGATAGCATCCAAATCTCATATGCATATAATAAATTAGATATAAATCTAACTGAATTAAAATAGTTTTTTTCCTGTGATAAAATACCCTATCGATTAACTTGTTAAAAGTAGCAGCAGCACATTAGAATGCATTTCCAGTTCGTCTCTCTACTTATAAAACTACCAAAATACCTTAATTCCTTTTACATTGTCAAATTACATAACCATTCAAGCTAAAAATTGTTGAGGATTTTTCTTCCATCATTGACTGCTAAAGAATTTGAATTTTTTGAACATTAAATATTAAAACAGAGTTTTTATATGTTGCATTCACAATATTAAGTACATTCTGTAAATCATCTTTTAAGTTGCAAAAAATAGTACAATCACCAGCATACTAGAAATCCAGAATCCAAGATGTTCTTATTTTTGCTTTTAATAGATTCAAATTATAATTACTGTCGTTAGCCGCTTAAAAACAGTTCTAAAGATCATTATCATAAAAACTGAAAACAAAGTTGAAGCAAAAGCATACCCTTATTTAACACTAGTTTTCATATGAATAACCAATAAATTTCTAATGCCATAGTCCTGGTCAATTAAATTAGTCAAATATCATGACTAAATCAACAAAGGAAATTTTACAAATCACTTTTTTATTCTCGATATTTCCCTTACATTTGCATAGCAACAAAATTCATGACTACAGTACTTATTGCCATATTAAGTTCTTAATAACTATTCATCTACGATTGGAAACAATTTATCCAATAAAATCCATGAAGTACTTTTGTTCTAATGGATTATAATATTCCATGATAATTATTGCAATCATATCCACTCTCTTTATTTTTAAAAATTAAAACAATGAAAACATCCTTAAAATTAGACAGCCCAAATTCATGAATCCATATATTCCAAAAAAAGTTCAATATTTTTGAAGCTAACATACTATCATATTTAAATACTTCTCCAGGAAATACAGTCCTTCCATTTTTAAGATTATAAAAAACTGTTTTAACTTCATAAACGAGTGGATAAATTGGATATACTGTCACCTCAATTATTGTAGCATTATTTGAAAAATAATCAAAATATTCCTTCCATATGTTCAAAATATCCTTGTTATCGTATAAAAAAGTTGCTAAATTAATAATTTTTGTGATATTGTATCTCAAGTACATATGTTCCTTTCACTCATCAAATAAAAATCTAGTGATCATGATCCGTGAATATCTGAATCTTCTTTACAGCTTTAATCCATCAATCATTTTTAAACTTTCTTGTTAGTTGTTGAACTTCTACCTTCAAATTCTACATTTATTATGAGCTCCACATTTATTCTTCTTCTAAACAGAAACAGACACTTCTTTTTAATCAAATTAGTAACAATAAGATCATCATCAGAAAAACAGACATGATTGGTTTTTTTTAGTAATCCCAAGAGAAGACTTACATGTATTCACAATGCATTCCTTAAAAGTATATCATATCTAAATAATTATATCAATCCTGAAAGATCAAATGAACAAATTTATTGTTTAATAACTGTTGAGATTTAGTATACCATTGTCTTGTAAATATGATTAAAATAAGATCTATCTTTCATACAATATTCATTTCAATTTTGAAGAGCATTATACTATAGCCTATCAAGCGCACAATATGAATTTCTCTTGTATTCCGATTCTTAATTACAATGTAATTTATTAAATGAAACTGTTTTGAATGTGGACACATGCATATTTTTTTTATAGTGAATTTTCTGTTGAAACAAATTATTTGTGATAGTCTGTCTTGTGCAAAAATTCAGCAATAATAGATGATTTGCATTATTTCCAAAAACTTTTGATCAAAATCTATTATTTGTACTAACATATGAAAGACACCAAAAAGAAACTTTCATATTTTTGATGATATTGCTGTAATAATGCTAACCAGTAAGGTGTAAAAGATTTTCTGAATCTAAGGTTGGGTGGAGATGGGCACTAATAGAATGAGCATTAGCATCAAGTTTTATTACCCGTTAGCCTTTCATTAATACAACAAGCAATTGAAAATAGTAAATTAAACTTTACAGAACTGACCTGCCCTTCCAAAAACATATATAACCATCCATCTATTCTATTAAATTTTCTTTTTCTGAAAGAACAGTTTCACTAAGAGCAGCTATATTGATTTTAAATCTTGGACAGCATCTCAGACAGTAGGGCAGTCTTCTATTCTGGCCTTGAAGAATTTGTATCAATTAGAGTTTACAAATTTCCATAAAGCTAAATTCAGAAAAAAAAATATATTTATAATATTTATCTTTAGTATTATCATTGTCTCCTGCTTTGTCACTATTATTGACAATATTATTTTTATCATTTTAAGAATAATCCATTAGGTATGACACTCTATCCAGACTGTATGAGACAAATCACATTTTCCATTCCCCTTCACTTCCCCGAGGAAGCAATAGGATCCCTAAATCCAAACTGCTTAAATATATAATCTCTGTCAGCTGTAACTCCTATCTCAAATATAGTTCCAAATAAAGTTATTAGTAACTGTACTGCCTCAAGCAAAGATTGCAACTAAGACTAACACCCAGCTAAATCTGTCCCCATCATTATTGTTTTAATTTTCAAGGGCTTAAACCAAAAAACATGCAAAAAGACATTGGAATCAGATTGTCTGTGCATGTAGCTAAAAGATGGAAATTATCATTAGTTGGTATAGAGATAATTATGCTCTGCAATAACTTAAATAATTGAAGAAGAAAAAGAGAAAGACTTTGTATCAGAAATAGTGTCTAATTTATAATGATCCAATATTCTATTCTACAAGGCAGGAGGTACTCTTGAAAGGACACTGTTTATTTGCTATTCACAGTTCCTTTATCTCTGAAGGTCATTCCACTACACCTTTGTAGCTCAATGCTAACCCAAACACAACACTTGCCTCAATTTTATTACTATATTAATTGAGACAATTGAATGATTTATTAATTAGAAGTTACAAAAATAACAAGGCTGAGTTGTGATCTATGAACTTTGAACTCTGAAATCTTCCACCCTAGCACTGCATCAAAAAAGGCATGCAATAATTTGTAAAAGTTACTGTTTGAGAAGGATTATATTGTATTAAGTCCTAGCACTATGGAAGAATAAGTTTGTCATATTCTTCCAAAGCAACAAATCCTAATATTTATACTGTTGTTTTAATAATCTGTATTAATTATTGTTTTAATTTATTGATAAATATTTATTGAAATAAAGTTTTTGGCTTAAACTTTTTTACTGATTTTAAACAATTTAAATCTTATCATTATTTCAGACCCAAATAGAGAATTATTTAATAAATCCAACTAGCTTACAAAAATAATTTAAATAAACAATATTCTTCAATTATTTTTCATTATCATCTTCCTTTCTCCATTTTTTCTTTTTTATTGCCATTATAATATACAGTATATATAAAATTGTAATACAAATAAAATATCCATTAATTAAAAAACTATTGTAATAACAATAAACAGAATAAATATAATGATAATTAACTATTATAAACAGTCAATCCGCAGAAGTACTTTTGGTTAATTCCTTAATCTGCCTTGAGGCGGAATTAAGAAATTAACTGAAAGTACTTCTGCGGATTGAAAGACAGTTTATAATAGTTAATTATCATTATATTTATTATTTTTATTGTTATATATATATAAAACATATAAATATTCGTAAATTATAAATTTATAACCTACATAAAATAGGTATTACATTTTAATTTTCTTACAGTAATCAAAAGCTAACATTCAGAACAGTCAAATATTTACCTGCCATCATGGCTACCATGCTTGCTTTATACACATTAGTTAATGAACCCAGTTCACCTACAGCAATAATGGTTTTCATGAGCTTACCTTCACAGGCTTGCTTCATGTATCTTAATTCATTGTACATCTCTAAAAATGAGTTTGCATTAATTGAGATTTGCGAAAAGATAAAAGTTATTCTATAAATACAAAAATATCATTAAAAAAATTCAAACCTAGCCAGTTGCCGGTCAGAACATGGGTCCTATTAATAACCACATCAATTTCATGAGCACCTGCAGATACTGCATGCCTAATTTCTGCAATCTTTACTTCAAGAAAACTCTGGCCACTAGGAAAAGCTGCAGCAACTACAACATAAATAAAAGTATGTATGTATGTATAATCTTTACAAAATTTGTCATATACTGAAAGTAATTATTTTAAAAACAATTTTATGCATGCATATTCAAGTTTGAAAAAAAGTACAATAAATAGGGCAGGAGGTGTCAAGGGTTGTTAGTCGAGAGGTCAGTGCAGCTGCCTTGCAAACAAGCAGTTGCTTGCAGACAATTGTTGCGGGTTCACTTCCTGGCCAATGCTACGACATATGGAAAAAAAAAAGAGGTCAGGAGGTAAACTATGAAAAGAAAAGAAAAAAAAACTGAAATATCTGTCTTGAACCAAATTATTTATAACTTTGATATAGTTTTAATATAGTAAACCAAGATAAATTAATTTGCTCAACTATCAATTCTATGTAAAAACACTTCTAAAAGTAAAAATATTTATAAGAGAGACTGTTTATTCATAAAAAAAACTATATTTCATTAAATGCCAAATGCCTTTAATTTTTCAATAAAGTTTTATCTTAAACTTATTAGAATCTGATAATTAATAAGAGCTTTTGAATTTAAATTAATATTGATCTGTAATTGGTGTCTAAGTTAGAATCACATTTATTTAGGAATTTATTTTTGATATTTACAAATAGCACTTAACATAATGCAAATAAAAATACAATATTTTCTATAAAAACCGGAATTGAAATCATCCAAAATTCATATAAACTGCAATGACATATATACTTAAAAAGTGCAAACTATAATGTTTAAGTTAATTTTAGTAATTTAGAAAAATCATTTTGTTGACCTTATTGACTTTGTGTAGAATTTTTCTAGCTATAGTATGTTAAATGCCTTCTAATATTGTTAAAGCATAATATCTCTTGAGACAATTCAATTTTAAATTACTTTCGGTATCAAACAGTTGATGAATTTATTGATTTGGTTTGAACATTATGAAAATGTTACTTATAATTTTTGCCAATCAAAAACTTATAACTTCACGAAGATGGTAGAAAAATTCCATAAACCTGTGAGAAAAAAATGTTGAACGTATGATTAAAAAAAGGTATATTTTGATGCTAATTAGTAGCGGTAGGAATCATCAATATAGAGCTCATACATATTAAGTTGCCTATTACTATTTGCTAACATAACAGACTGCATTACAAATTCCAACGTTATCAAAGCATTTGCATTCAGCACTTTTCCTTTATATCATATTGATAATCAATTGTTTTTTTCTTTCGCTATATGCTTGCAGAAATAGATTTATTTTTATTGTTATTATTGTATTTATGATGGAATACAAAAATAAAAAGACATATAACTTTAATATAGAGTAGTAGAAACAATGTAATGTGCAGATATTTCAATACCTTAATACAAACTTTGAAATTAGAATTGAATTCATTTATAATATTTTTCTTAATTTTTTCACTGCTATAGATGAAGATTTATCTATTTAAACTGCAGCCTATTTTCAAATCAATAATATGTAATAGGACTTGGAAATTACAAACATAAAAAGTAATATCACATTAATTATAAACATTCTGGAATTTAGTTGATGAAAAGGAGCTAATTCTTACTTTAAAAATATGATCTAAAAGTGACATACTCTTATCAATTTCTTTCTTCAAACATTAAATATTAAAAATCTAAAGTCCTAAACATGACTTATTCTCATTTGAAAGCATTATTTAACTGGAAATTCTAGTTTCAGACTATATTGTAATAAGTTAATTAAAGCGATGCAATTCCAAATACCACATTAATATTTTTTTAGAGGAGTCAGTATAAAAATCATTAATTAAACGTGGACAACTTCTCATTATCCAAAATTAAAAAACCTACTTATAAATATTGCTGATCCCTATGCAGGAGCAGAATTATTTAACGAATCAAACTTGACAGCTTCAAGATTGGTAAAACCTGTTAAAACTAACTGCGATTTTAAATCATTGTTTAATGAGAAAATCATGTTGAATAATATGAAATGTTGCGGACAACATCATAAGTGAAACAAATGATCACAGTACATTTGAAGTCTAGTAAATACCATAACAATTTATATAAACTTTACAAATGCAACAATTTATGACCTCTGACCTTTCAGAATCATTAGTTTCTAATGTGAATGCATCGATTTCAGAAAAAGAGATCACAGACAAAAAAAAAAAAAAAATGGACATATGGAAATGTTAGACAAATTATCATTTACATTTTTACCACCTTTTGGAAACATTTAGGTCTGATCATCATCTAAACAAATCTATTGATCAAATTGCTTTAGTCTAATTGTAAAATAGGGTGATGAAACTCTACAATTTGAAAAACCATATCATAGGATTCTCCTGCTCAAATGATTATATTACATCTGGCGGTCCCAGGTTCATTTCATGATGTAAATACCATTTTCAGCCAATATTGTCATTTTCCAATATAAAGCTCCAATACATACAATCCAAACAAAGCAATATCACTTTGAAGAATAGAAATATGATGTAGGATACCTTTCACAGCATGCTCCATCACCTGATCTAAGTAATAATGGGCAAATATGAAGCCATTCTCAAACAACATTTAAGTAGTTTACATACTTTCACAATAACTTGTGATTTCATCAATGAGCAATAGCTTATTCCTCATATTATATAATTCTGTGAATGTAATCAGTTTGTGATGCAAACAGTGATCTAAACCATATTAATAGTGATGTCATAGATGTTTTCATTATTTTGTTCTGCTGAACATAGATTAATCTATATTCAATATAAATTTTGCAACATTAAAACTATAAAGTGATAATAATTTTCATACAAAAAATGTCATATCAACAAACTCAATAAAGATGTTAGTAACATATTCATAGTAAAAGATTAAAAAAAAAACTGATATGAAAAAAAAAGTAACAGAAAAATTACCAGACGCTATAGCAATTTTACATTCTGGATCATTATCATTTTTTTTGCGACACAAAATGTCTCTACAATCTTTGATTCTTGATGGATAAACACAAACTGCTGCAACTTTAACATCTGAAAATAAATAAATAAAAATTGAGTCATATCATGATGAAAAAAAAAATAGCACTTCTGAGATTCAAATAAAACAATATGGCTTTGATTAAAAATTATGAAGGACCATTCAGTATCACGTAAAGGTCTAATGTACCTCTAACAATAAACAAACACACTTAAAAAATCAAATAAGTATGTATTTCAAATTGCTTGTAAGTACAGTGATACTTTTACTTTAATGATTTGTAGCACAAACAAGGCCAGATCTATTAACTTTGATGCTTGAGGTGTGTTTAAAAGCTGTACTTTTTAAAATTATTGAAAGGGCTTCTACTACTTATTCAGAAGAGCCTCATGATGAAGAGGTATGACCTCTGCCTTGCATTCTTCTAACTTGGAATTTGAATTCAATTTTTTTTTCAAGAGATTTACATTGTTCTCAAATTTCAAACCCACAGCAAATTACCTAATGCATCATAAAATAGGTATCCTTAGCTAGAAAGTAAAACAAAGATGGAAAATTGTTCAAACTTTTACCATCCAGCAACTGTTAACCTGTTGAAGAGACCTTTGACCTACTGTGAGTTACTTATTACAAAAGGCTATTTTATTTACTTATTTTTAAAATGATCTACTAGATGAAGCAGTGATAAGCAATTGTAAAATATATATATATATGGATTAAATAAACACACACACACACAAAATTATATATTAAATCATTTTTTCAATTTGATGGTTTTGTTATAATTTATTTTTATATATAGCGTTTTCTATAGAAATTTTTGAAGAATCACATAAATGATTTTGGGCTGTTATAATAATTTTTAAAAATTTTCAGATTAAAAAAAATTAACTTTGAAAAAATGGTTTACTTCATAGCTAAGATAAATAACAGATTCCATGAATTCATTTTTGTTTATATTTCTGCTTACATTTCTTTCTTTCTACTATATCTCGGAGTGATTCCTATGCTTCCGAACAGACATATGCTTATAATAAATTTTCACCTGTTAAACTAATAAAATTACAGTAATTTGGAATTATGATTTAATACATAAATAATGCAACAATGATAAGAATCTTAATATTACAAATACATATTAGTAAATTGCATACAACTTAACTACATACTAACCCAAAACATACAAAAATCATAATAAAGGTTGTGTGACCTGCTCAATTCCCTAGACCTGCTTTGGCATGTCCAGAAGCAAGTCTCTCCATGGTAAAAACTATCTAAGGCAATACCTAATGACATCCAGCACCATGTTGTTGCAAGTCCATGTGCATGCACATAGCTTCCACGAACAAGTGCCTCTTGGTTTCTTCTTTAGACCCATAGCTGACTTTTAATTAATAATTAGAATTCCTTTTTTATTTGTTTGATCTATTCAGATTGTGCTAACATCATTTAATATCTTTTTTATCTGTAGATGCATCCAGTATAGGCAAAATCTTCTACTTTTTAATTGTTATTAATTAATAAATTTTGGTTAGATTTTGAGGAAATTATCTCTTTTGAGATTTTAAAAAATGTAATAAAAGTTGTTTCCTCAGGCTATAATTAATTTTTCCATAAAACTGAATTCTTTTATATACTGTTTGATAAGTTTTAACTTCACTTATTTTATACTTAATTTATTATGCTTTTTAAAATAACTTTATTTGTGTATATATTTCAACACACATATATAACACTCAAATGTTTATAACTATTTTTCTAGTATCTATATGTATTTTAACATATACATATAAACAACATATTTCCCCCAACTTCAGAGATTTATATTTTCTCTGAAGTCAGGATAAAGTCACGAAGAAAACTTGATCTTTTTTTTCTTTTAACCCGATCGAGAAGTGGATTAACATCTACATCAGCTTCTTTTGTGGTAGTGTCATCTGGCGCACATTCCTGCTTTTCCTTGCTAGGTTAAGTCAGCTCAAGTTATTGTTTACGTTTCTCAGTTTGACCTTCTGGATTAGAACCAGTTTCTTTAAATAATCCCAGTATTAAGTCTACACTCTTGTTTTTTCAGAATTGATTTATGTCTTTATGTAATAGTTTGCCTTCATTTGTACAATCACAACTTCTTTCGAATGATGTCCAAAATTTATTTAGACTATTTTTGACCCACACTCATTCATCTGGCACAAACTTTCACGTAGTACATTCTTGTTTATTGCACACTAGTATTGCATTTGATAACTTGGTATGCAGCGTGCAATCTAAAAATAACTCTGTAGGTGATTTTTCCTGATTTAACAGCTGGAATCGAGTGCTGATACAGGAGTATGGTATACCTTTCTGTATTTTCATTTTAGCCAATTTTTTTATTTATAATTTAAAATTTTGGACAGCTTTTTCTGCCAATCCATTCAATTGAGAGTGATACAAGAGCAGGAATGTGTTTTAGCCCCTGTCCTTTCACAAACTCTTCGAACTTGTTCAATGTGAATCCAGTCTTACTCAATTTTTTAATTGACTCATCGGAACTAATGTTCTTAATTAATCTGTATTCAGCCTATCCTGAATATGAATTGATAATCACAAAAATAAATGACCATCAAATGAGTTAGCTTATTCTATATGATTATGTTGCCATGCTCTTAATGCTTTAGGTTATTCCTCAAAATTTTTAGATAGCAGTCTAACACATGATTGACAATTATTGCAAGTTTTACTGAATTTTTAATATCATAATTAATTTTCTGCCACCATACATAGCTAAGGGCTAAAGTTTTTGTCCTGACTACTCCTGAATGACTTTCATGCAATAATGGAAAAATAAAATCTCTACCCTTAATTGAGATTAGTCCGTGATCACACATCAGAATACAGCCTTTTCAAACTGATAATTTATCACAGGTGTTCACAATTCTTTAAGGAAAATTTTTGGATGCTTATTAAGACAATCTGCTCAGATATGGCTAATAATCTACTGGTAACCTTCATCTTCCTCTATCAGAAAACTACTGTTTTACTATTAATAGTATATAATTAATTTCAATTTCTTTTTCGTCGCTTCTGTCTCAACTGACAAATGGGATAGCACATTGGCACTTCATATTTGCTTTACCATTTTATATTATGTATAGTCATAACTAGATAATATGTTTAGCCATCTCAGAAAGTGAGGGCTAAGGTGCATGGAAACTTATTTGCTTGCAAAAATTCCAAATAAAGGTTTAATCTGGGTCCATATAGATAGTGATAACATTTATGAACTTCAAACAATATAGTGAAAGCTTCCTTGTCCAGATGACTAATTTTTTTCAGCTTTGGACAAGTGCATTAAGCAAAGATAATAGGCTGCTCATCTGTATTTGCTGGATAATATATTATAGCACTAATTCCAAATTCAAATGCACCTGTTGTAGGCATAATTTCTTTGGTACGCAAAAATGTTTACTGTTGTGTCAATTTCCTGTTCCATTTCTGGTTCTTTCTTAGTAAATCATATAATAATGAGTTTTACCTTTCAAAAAATTCTCAAAATAATTTAGAAGACTGAAAAAAACATGTAATTGTTTAAAATTATTCAGTATTGGGTTTTCAGCTACAGCTTTGACTTTTTCAGGAGATAGAGATGTATCATTATTTGAAATTACTTATCCTAAAAATTTAATTTTGCTTGCCTTCCAAATACATTTTTGGGTGTTCAATTTTGCTCCAAATACACTCAGTTTTTTGCATATGTTATGTAGACAAATTCTTGATTTATTTTCCATTATAATGATAACTAGAATGTCATCAAAAAATGGTATAACACCCTTAAATCTAAAGGTCTCAATTTTTGACTGGAAAATACTAGGTGCAGAAGTAGTCTCAAATGGAAGTCGTTTGCACCAAAATAACCCTATGTGAGTAATTAATGTTAATATTTCTGAAGCTTTATTTGTTACCAATATCTGGTGGAATGCTGAGTTAAGATATTAATTTTGTGGAAAAATTAATTTCTGAAATGAAGCAATTATTTCTCTAGAATTAGAGACAAGATATGCATTTTTATTAAATTTTATTTACCAATACATGGTAATCACCACACAATCTAATGTTTACCATTAGGTTTAATAATGATTACTAAGAGCGTAGCCCAATCAGATGTCTCTGTAGTTCTAATAGGTCATTTTGAACTAAGTCATTAATTGCTTTTTCAATTTTTTTCCCTGAGCAAACGGTACCTTAAGCAGTTTGCAAAGTATCAATATTGCCTCTAGAGATAATTCTAGCAATATAGGGATAGTTTTAATTTTTCCTGGTTCTCCATTAAACACTTTAAGAAATGTTTCTCTCATTTCCTTCACAATTTAATGTCCAACTTTTTAAACCAGTCATGACTGATTAGTGGGTTTATCAAAAAATAAACTACGTATAGAGATAAATCAATTTTACTGTCCATTCTACTAACATGAGCTTTAACTACTCCTTTAATTTTAATCGCATTTCCGTTTACAATTAAAGCTTTTAACTCAGTTTTCTTGATTGTCAGTGGTTTTTTATAAATAGCAATTATAGAAGTTCATTTACACAAAATTAAAGATATACCACTTTCGCTATCAACCTCCATAGATATGGGCTTTAACTGTCTCATAATTTTATCATACTCAGTCATTAACATATTTTTTACACTGGCTAGCTGATTTCTTTATCTATTTACATCTTTACGGCTGGTGCTGTCTTTACTAGGTTAATCTAATTTTTTTATTACACATTATTTTAATATGCTCTTTTTTGTTACAGAGTTTGCAACATTTCATTTTTGTGAAAATAGTTGCTGGTTTTATGGCCAACTTTTCCACAACAAATAAAAAGGGTTTTATTATTACTATTATTATTTTTAAAATTCTAAATACCATTCCTCAGGTTTATATGTCTTACAAATGTCAGTCCATTTATTATCTTTGACTTTTACCTCCACAAATTCTCTTGATTGCTCAAGAACCACTTCATGAGCTATATCGTATTTTATACCTTAAACTGTATTTTATTTTATTATCAGCTAACAAGTGTTGCCTTAAATTATCACTGCTCGTTCCCCAAAGAAATTGCTCAAGGAGTTTTCATTTCTGCTCTGTAGCAATTCCTAAAATGAAGCCTGGTGATGTACCTACAGAGATGTGGGCTAAAATAATTTAACAAGAGATATTTTACTTGATTGAAAGAATAATCATCAGAATTATCAGATTCATACAGTTTATTAGCAATCTCTATTATTCTTTTTCCTGCAAAAAATGCCACTTCAATTTTTTCATCTTCAACTTTATTTATGAAGAGATATTTTTTATGTGTCGAGTGTAAAGAGGTCAATTACTTACTTCACTGACATCAAACTCATCAATTAATGTTTGCATGATACTAGACTGTTTGATACCTAAAATCTGACACTTTATCTCTATTAGCTTATCATAAGATTTAGATTGTGACAGCATCAATTGCTATGTTTCAGAGTGATCGCTATGCTTCTAAACAGATATATGCTTATATAAATTTTCACTACTAAAACTAAAAAGACTACGACAACTTGGGATTATGATTTAATATTTAAATAATGCAACAATTATAATTAATCTTAATATTACAAATACATATTATCAAATTATATACAACTTAATTACATACTAATGTGAAGGCATACAAAAATCATAATGAAGATCAATGTGGCCTGTTCAAGCCTCTGGACTCACTTTGGCATATCCAGATGCAAGTCTCTGCTTGGTAAAAGCTATCCAAAGTAACATACGATAGCATCCAGCACCATGGTGTTTCAAGTTCATGTGCACGCATGTAGCTTCCATGAGCAAGTGATCCTTGGTTTCTTCTCTAGGCCATATGCTCACTTTTAATTAATTATTAGAATTCTTTTCTAATTGGGTGATCTATTTAGACCCTGCTGATATTATTTAATATATTTTTTATCTGTAGATGCATCCAGAGCAAGTAAAAGCTTTTACTTTTTAATTGTTATTAATAAATTTTAGCTAGATTTGGAAAAAATTCCATTAACTTATGAGATTTTAAAGTATTTAATTAAAGTTGTTCCATCAGATTATAATTAATCTTTTTATAAACTAAATTCTTTTATATAGTGATTTGATAAGTTTTAATTTTATTTATTTTATACTAAATTTATTATATTTATTTTTTCTAATTTCATTTGTGTATATATTTCAACATACACACATACATATAACATTTAAATGTTTATAATTATTTTTCTAGCTTTATATGTCTATATATTTTAACATACACACACAAACATAACAGTTTCAGAAGCATTTTAGGAGTGAATAAAATACATATTTAGAGAATTTCATGATTTATGATTAAAAAAGGAAGGATTATTCTTTCAAAAAGATGGCCTATAATCGTTTTTTTTTTTTTTATGTAAGTATTTTTCAATTAGTAAATTTAATAAAACTAATTTTCTAAAATATTAAGTCTCGTTTTAGCATCTTTCCATTTATAGTGCCTAAGACCCATTGTACTGGCTTTTACTTGTTTCCATTTTTTTTTAAAATTTAGCATCGATTAAAGTTACATTACTATTAAATAATAAAGATCCTTATACAATAATTTATTACGTACTAAACATTGTTCTATAATAGACATATATTCCTGATCTACATTATAGCAATTTCAAAAAACATTAATTCGCTTTAATATTATTATAATTTTTTCCTCCCTGAACAATCCAAAATGAACATTTTTTATGAATGAATAGAAGAGTTTTAATTTTCATTAAAAAATTTTTTTTTAAAAAAGAAGTTTTGATTAGAAACAATTTATAATTTATAACTATTACAAACAATATCTTAGACATTCCAAATGATTCAGCTAAACATTTGCGATTAAATAAGTGACTTTTCACTGAAAATAAAGCAAAGTGTATGACACAATAATTGAATATTAAGAGCTTTAATTAACACTTAAAGATACCTTTTATTATTAATCCTTTCTGCAAACATCTCATTAATTCAAAGAAATTGCATGTCCTTTGACAATCTTGAAATGTGAAATATTTTTACTTAAATATATATTTTTTAAATTCTATATCTGTTTGTGAGTGCAGCTATTACAATTAGTGTGTTCTCATAAAAATATAATGCTTAGTGTAGAATTCCACTAGAATAAATTGAATAGATAGAGTTTAAACTTAAATTTCACAATACAGAGCTGAGTATTCATGGAGAATCCATAAAGACTTGAAAAAAATATTATGGAGAACAAAATCTTAACTTCACTTGCTTTTAAATTTTTCATTAACTCTCATAGTAGTCCACAAGATATTATGTATAGAGCTTGCAAATAAGCTCTTAACAAGCTTTGCAGAGACCGTTTTCTGCTACTGGCTTCCTCAGTGAGGTGTTAGGGATATCCAAGCATTAGATTAAAAATACCAGGACAAGCCCAGCACTTTATCTAATGGATTAGTTGTAGTTATCCATTAGATAAAGTGCTGGGTTTGTCCTGGTATTTTTCATCTAATGCTTGAATATCCTAGCACCTCACTGAGGAAGCCAGTAGCAGAAAACGGTTTGGGATTGGGGATATTCTGCAAAGCTTATTAAGAGCTTATTTGTGAGCTCTATATATAACATTTGTAATACAACTACTCTTTCTTATTGCATTGCCAAATGTATACTCTGGGATACTAAAAGTTTAATGGTAAATTTCTAAAATTTGATTGTAAGACTTGCGGTTAGGAGATATAAAGTTCTGAAGAAGATTGTTGGGGCAATCGAAACTGTAAACTGTAAGAAAGGGGTGGTAAATAAAGCATTGTATAACAGTAGTAAAATGCTTGGACAATTTAGTATTATATGGTATTTGTAATACAAGCTTGTTAAATTAGGTCATGTGACTTCTGACTTGGATTTTTTTGTAGTCCATAAGAGTAAGATAATGCTAACATATGCTTTGTTTTCAAAAAGAACCTAATTTCATATATCTTAACACTAAATAAAAGCCACATACAAATAATACAATGAAAGGGGATCACATTATGAAAAGAGTTGAGAAAAAGTGGTACAAAACAGTATTTTAATTAATAATTTCATGCAAATATTTATTCAAAGTACAACCTTTAAAAATGACATATGCTAATAAATTTTATTCAAAAAAATATATTTTCATTAATTTATTCTATGATAAGCATTTATTCGTTTCCAAAGAAAATATTAATTTATTTAAACTTTAAATAATAAATATCTGAGCAAAGCGTTCAATCTAGAAAGTAAAAAAAAAATTCAATAATTCATTCTATAAGTGATAACTTGCTTCCAAAGAAAAAAATATTTATTTAGACTTTAAATAATAAATAGTTGGACAATGCTTTTAATCTAGAAGATCATATTCATCACATGATCACCATTTCTTATCCACTGATTACTCTAGCTTGCAGTGTGTGGCTATATGTATAGTGAGTTTTGCCTGTTTAGATCATATTCATAGCAGTGGCTGAGTTTAAGTGCTATGAATATGACCTTTTAGGTTGAAAGTATTGCTTAGACGTTTATTATTTAAGGTCTAAATAAATTAATCTTTTCTTTGGAAACGAATAAACACTCATTATAGAATTACATAGTAAAAGAAAAGAAGTAGAAATTGTAATAGAATTTCATTAATTTATATAATTAACATTCAATTAATTATGATACATTCATATTAAAAATAAATAAATTAAACTTAAAATGTGAATTACTGTAGTTTTTTTCTTTTCAAATATTTTTAGTATTTAATGTTTTAATTCAATCATATCTGAATAATTATGTTATGATATCATAATGGATAATCACTCAGATTTTTTCCGCAACTTTATTAGAAAAATGAACATTTTAGCTGTATTTCATTAAAGTATCAATGCCTTGAAATCCTGCGAGAAAAGATGATTTTTTTGCCATTATTTCTTATAAAACATTAATATTAGCATGATCTTTAATGGACTATTTAAATCATAATTATTGTCAATGAGATTATATTATTTCAATACATAACTTTTTGTTATTATAAAATAATATAAATAGAAAGGCACTTACTTTCTTTAGGAACATCAATTTTTATCAATAAATCATTTCTTATTGGATGAAGAGCTTTGAAGCAAAGTCTTTGGACATTACCAGGTGTGTCATCACCAGAAAGAGTTGTCAAATCAAGACAATTCACAGCTTTAAAAAGCCATCCTACCTGTAAAAATGTGTATAGGCACATTTTTTTTACAAAATAATAAACTGAAATAATAAAATTACAAAAATTACTAAAAGAAAAAAAAATGAATGAATTTAAATCAACATTTTTTTCTAAAAAGCAAAGTTTGATGGTATTTTAAACAATGTTATATCTAATTTTGCTCACATCATTAGAAATCACTTAACATTCTTTCCCAGAGAAATTTATTATTATTCTTTTATTTTTTAAAATAGGCAAAACCCTCTCCATACAGTAGTGCCACTCAAAGCAAGACAGAGTAATCAATGGATGCCAGAAGGCTTGTGCATAAAATCCCTATCTAGTGCCTACTCATCCAATATCCCAAAACTGTTTCTGGCTTAGGCCTTCGTCAGTGAGGAGCCTTGGATCTGGGAGTACTGCACCTCCTAAGATCTAGGTGCAGTGCTCACAGATCCATGGCTCCTCACTGACGAAGGCCATAAGCCAGAAACTAATTTGGGGATATTGGATGAGTAAGCACAAGGATTTTATGTACAAGCCTTCTGGCATCCATTGATTACTCTGTCTAGCTAGGAGGTGCAGTGCTCTCAGATCCAAGGCTCCTCACTGATGAGGGCCATAAGCCAGAAACTAGTTTGGGGATATTGGATGATTAGGCACAAGCCTTCTGGCATCCATTGATTACTCTGTCTTGCTTTGAGTGGCACTACTGTATGGAGAGAGTTTTGCCTATTTTAATAACAGTTAAGAGCAGGCATGGGTGATAGTGATCATGTGATGACTTATTTTTTGTAGAAATAAATTCATTTACTGAAATAAAATCATAAAAATAGATTACAAAATATGAATTACAATAATAATAATGAATGATTTATTGCTTGGGAGTTCAAGCACCAGAATTGATTGCTCTTAGCTGCAATCCATGGATTTTGGGTTCTAGAAGCCACTTACTATGTCACAGCATTAAACTATGCAGGCTAAAGTATAAATTAATTGCTCTGGAATTCAAATAAAGTTTTGGGACCAGAAGCTGATTAGCCATGATTATGGATTTTGATCTCTAGAATCCACCACGGCATTAAACCACGAGGCAAACAACTGAATAGATTGATGCACAGAAGTCCATGTAAAATTTAAGCACTAGAAATGACACAGTTGAACTGTAATCCATGAACACTGAGCTCTAAAGTCTACCATTCCATCATTTATCACCTAGGATAAAAATAATTGCATGGATTGTTGCTCAGGAATTCAAATAAAGTTCAAACACCAAAAGAGACAGAGTTGAGCTGTGGTCTATAAATCAAGAACTCTAAATAATGCCACTCTACAATTGAACGAAATCATGCAGAACATGAATTACATTTAAACATACAAATAACAGGACATTTGAATGTCAACAAATAAATAATTAAAGCAAAACTTGACTATGCAGTGCAAACACTATTCGCATAAGCTCTTGCTAGGAAGATAAAATACATTGTGTTATAGTATTTATATTATAGATGAATAATGAATATTTTTATAATATTGTATAGATTTCTACTAATTAAGAGGAAATGAAATAAAAATAGATGTCATTATCATCATTTTCAATCATTATCAATCCATTACAGGATGAAGGACTCTCCAAATTCAATCCATCTTCTCTGATCTCTAGCCTCTCTTCTCCACATTATTCCAGAACACTTACTGATTTCATCCATCCATTTCACATGTGGTCTCTTTCTAGGTCTTTTACAATCTCTTGGAATTCAGTTTAAAATTTTATTATTTTAAGATAAGTACCATCTTTAATTTTATTAAATACAATCAAATTTTTCTTTGAGTAGAGCTTCTCAAAGATCA
Source organism: Epiperipatus broadwayi (assembly GCA_028023455.1). Classification (NCBI taxonomy): domain Eukaryota; kingdom Metazoa; phylum Onychophora; class Udeonychophora; order Euonychophora; family Peripatidae; genus Epiperipatus; species Epiperipatus broadwayi. The sequence continues at coordinate 13,213,673 of JAQFVV010012394.1, read as the reverse complement.
TTTGGTTTATTTATATCAATATTTCCTTCATATTTGTGTGTGGTTGAATTGATATTTTCCTCTTTAAGTTCATGCAAATAAATAAAATATCAATAATCTTAACATTTGGTTAATATGACATGATCTGCCTTTTGAATAAATATTAGCAGTATTAAATATAGTAAGAATTATAAATTAACAAACTTATAATATTACTTTGCATGACTTTATTTTTTATTATTAATTCTTTTTGCTGAGGAGTGCCAAAGCACGAAACCATGGTCAGAGGTTAGGGGGGATTTCCTGACAGAGATATTTTAAATGCTTTCTCTGGCTTAGCATTTATCACAAAGCTTGTTGAGCAATTGGCAATGCTCAGTGTTTATATCTTACAAGCTTAAGAGAATTGGGTCATGTGATCTGTGACTCTTATTTTGACTATTCATTACTTTTTATGATTTAATTATATAATTATTTTGATTGTAAAAATTAATATTGATAGCTTAACATTAAATAATTTATATAGAAAGTAGGAAATGTAATGTTATGTATATTTAAATTTTCTGAATATAAAAAATGTTTGACTACATATTAATGTTTAAAAAATTATTTAATTTTTATGATCTAATAAAAAGATTAACTACATTAAAGGAATTAGTGTTTATTCTCTTTCAAAATAAGTTTTATTTGACCTATAGGTGAATACAAATAAAAAAAAAAAGTTTTAACTAGGTGAGATTACATGGTGATATATACAAAGGAATGATCCAAATGTTAGTAGAATACAAAATGATAGTTAGTAAAGAACTTAATCAGTGGATGCAAGGCAAATGTTTCATTTATCTAGTCTATAACAAGATACCATTGTTAGTGTGCCCTGTTTTGGTGAGCTATGGCGGGTTTTATTATTCTTAATAGTTATTTTCATATATATTATTTAGGGATTGGTTAGTCAGGTGTTGTTTAGGCCAGTTGTATATTCCCAGGTTAATATGGCCAGGTATGGATCTGCCTCTCTCTTGTCTGTTTCTTGGATATTTTTAATTATGTTGAGGAAGCAGTTATTAAGTTCATCAGACGGTAGTTTTTGAAAGATCACCTTGCATCTGGTCAGCCAGATGGCAAAGTTTATGTATGTAGCAAGCCTGATTTCAGCAAAAATGCCTCTATTTAAAACCCCTTGAAGTGATGTTAGATCCGGACCATTATGTTTAATGTGTTTCTGGAAGTTTTGTCTCAGTCCCTGCCAGACCGGGCAACAGCAAAGGATATGGTCAATATCCTCCGGATTGGAAAGAGAGAGACAACAGATAGGATCTATTTGGAAGCCTCTTTTATTAAGAAATGTAGCAGTGGAGAGGCTACCAAGGTTAATTTTGAGAAGGAAGTCTGTATGTTTAAGTGCCAATTTCAATCTACAGGCTAGTTTCCGCAGTTTGTTTATGTCAATGGGGAGGTAAGTGTGTGCCTTCTGGGTATTTGCGTTAGATAGGTTGAAGGCCTCCCAATAGGTTATTTTTGAGCTGAACATAGTGGCGGAAGGTACGATGTGAGCAAAAATGTATGAGATCTGTGTTTGAAGCCAGACTGGAGTGCTCCTCGGAGGGGGCGGTCTATCAGTGGAAAGAACTTGTTCCTTGGGGAGTGGGCATTGGAATGTCTTGCAGTCAGAGTAAAGTTTGAAGATTATATTGTAAGTTCTCTGTATTGCAAATACTTTTATTGAATGCAGACCCAGTCCATTCATGTCTCTTGGCTTTTGAAGGGTGTGCAGACTGATTAATGATCTGTGCCCAACCTCTACAGAGTCGCAGGCAATGGGATTCTACTTTTTTAATGAAAGCTTCTGTTGGTTTAAAGCCCGCAAGATAATATATGATCTTGGGAAGTATGAAGGAGTTGAGGAGTGATATCTTTCCAAATGTGGTTATGTATATTCTTGAGAGGCATGTTGTAGTGATGTCTATTTTGTTTAGTAGTCTTCCTTGTATTTCCATCCTCATTGCCATGGGGGAAAGGGACATATTGAATCCCAAGAAAGGCTGAGGCATAGCTTGTAATGAACCTGTTATCCTGTTAGCTGTTTTAATATTCCAAATTGCCGATTTGCTCCTGTTAATCTTAAGCCCGTGCGTCTGACCATAGTGATGTAATAGGCCTTCAAGAATGTTTATTTCTTCATGTGATTTAAGAAATACCACCATATCATCCATGTAGGAGATGTGGGTGATGTTTTCGTTAAGTAGAGGAATGGAAATCCCAGGAAGTGCGTCCTCAATGCTCCTAAGCAAGGGATTTATATAGATCATGAAGAGGAGGGCACTTAATGGGGAGCACTATGGGATAGAGGTGCAGGGTTTGACACCAGTGGAAATTCTCCCATTCAGAGAGAAAAAATCTGACGATTTGCTAGGAGATTCGCCATGATCTGAATGTAGGCCAGAGGAACCTGAAGGACCTCCAGTTCATCAAGTAGTACATCTATTCGGACAGAGTCAAAAGCCCTGGCAAAGTCTAGTTGGACTGCGACCGGGCGGGATTGTTTTGTTCTACGGATGTGATCAATGAGGAGTCGAAATTGGCTGACAGCATCCCCGGTCGATGAACCCCTCTTAGTGTTTATTTACCATTGATGTCTCATGTTTCTCACTGAATCAACTATAAGCATATGATTGGTAAATATAAATTATTCACACTAATAAATGACTTTATAAAGTAATTAAATGTTTGCATAGAATTATAAAATTATTAAATACAAGATTATTAATAGTATATTATACAGACGTAAATAAATTTATACATTTATTAAATGTATATATATTTATGTAGATTTTGTATAATTATTAAATGGAAAGTTTATATATAGTGTAATTTTTATAGTGATTAATTCAAAAATACTTTATTCACAGAATTTATAACTAACTGTTTTATGTACATTTAAAGATAATTAACGTAAGATCTATGTAAGAATTATTAATTTGAAAATATTTTTTCTGTATCTATTGTTACACAAAATTTGGTTTTCAGTGTAGAATTATTAATTATTTAGTGTGTATAACTAATCTAAATATTGTAACCTATCAAATATATATACATTTTAAATTTGACAGTGAGAAGGGATAAGGTATCTTATTTTTCAAAAATTGATATATTATTGTTACATATAATTTGATTTACATATGTTTTATATGATTATATATTATGAAGTAGCTAGTCCTAAAGAGATATATTACAATATCTAGTATTAGAAAAAAATTGGCTTTCCCAACAAGAAACTTATTAAATATTAAAAGATTATATGATAACTAACTTAAATATAATAATTTCAAAACAATAGTTTGATGATACTTATTCAATATATTAAATGTGAAATTTTTTATTTTAATACACATATATAAATATAAAGTATCGGTAACCACCCTTTTTAACAATTGGTTAAAATAATCAAGTTAACAATAAAATGAAAAATATAATATTTGTGAATTAATTTTGTCTAGGGGAATTTAAAGATAACTAATGGGCGACTGACTACATGGTGGAGTGACTAAGCATATCTTAATCTTAATTCACAAAACCACAATAGTCATAAGTAACAATCAAATTGAACATTCATGAAAAACAAATTTCCATACACATTCAATTATATTTCCTGATCATTACTCCCCTTCACCTAATACTGTTATTAAATTGACAAATAAATAATCGGTTTTTACTTTCGATGAGAAATTCCAATACAAAATTATTAACCATGACAATAATTTTAATTAACAAACAAAATTACATCATCATCATCATCATCACAATAATAAAATGTATTTATATATGTACACTTTAAAAATTATATGTGTTACATAATGAGCTTGCAAATAGCTCTTAACAAGCTTACATTTGTAATACAAGCTTGTTAAATTAGGTCATGTGACATACGACTTGATTTCTTTGTACTTTAAAAATTATATGACAAGTACGTGTGAGAGGGAAAAGAAAATCTTTATAGTTTTATAACTCATTGAGAAAAAGCTAATAAAAGGATCAATTAATTACCTTGCTATCTTTGTGAGCTCACATATATTTCCATCTCCAGAAATGTGGGAATATGGCCATTAATCATTCATTTTTAATGTTAATGTCTACTAGCAATATTAACATTTTATTTTGGTTCACTCAGTGGCAGTTTTCCTATGTGAATTTCCATTGCAATGTTTCTCTGAGCATTTAAAATAGGTAGATTTGCAGATTAATTATAGAAGCAAGTGAATGTAAAATATTTTTTCAGCATTAGATAGTGATGAATAGATTGGCAGGATCAAAGTTAATTTGAAGCACAGCTCCATATTCAGTTACAATGCTGGAGAGATTGAGGAAAGTATCCTGAAAGGTTTTCTACTCGATAAAATGCATAATATTGACTTGAATAATCATTATAATTTTTTTTTACATGATGAAGAAGTAGCTACAATTATTCCCACCGTTTCTTGGAATGCACACAATTTTAGAAAGCTTCTGTTGGTTCCCATAGCAATGTTTTTTGTTTTAAAAAAATATTCTTAACTTTAAAAAAATAAAATAATAATATATTTTATCTTTACACTTATTGTTATCATTTTAAAAACATTTTAAATTTTATTCTATGTATATATGACTTTTAATATTTTATTATACATAATAAAGAAAAATATTTGCATAAAAGCAATGCCTGTGAGAGTTACAATATATACACACACAATATATATATAATGATTATAATTAGAATTATTACCACTTGCAAAAAAAAAAAAGGACCCTTAAATAATTATTGTTATCAAAAAATTCAAGTATAAAAGCATGCTAAGAAAGCCAAAATAAACTAATATATAACCAGTTTTACGTAATACTATATATGTTAAATATACCATTCAGATATAAAAAAACTGGCATTTTAAATAGTATTGATGGTTTGGTGGAAAATAAATTACATATGTATACTTTTTATTATTTGGCAATAAAAACGATTATTTAGTTGTTCATTTATTAAATAGTGCTGTGTTCCCAACTATGATTGGGTGATCAGCAAACAAATTCAACAGAATAACAGCACATATATTTACCAATAGTAATTTATTAACAATTTGGAAAAATAATTATTACACTGTTCTTTAACACTAATATAAAAGCGGCATTTGAGCAAGCTTACTTCACTGGTTAATTATTGAATAGCGAATACTGTTTATATAATTAAGGAAAAGCTAATTAACTAACTTTATCTTCATTACCATCTAGAGGTTTTATAATACAACCCTTGACGAGCCGCTTGAGATGTTTCAAAATAATAATAAAACCGACAGTCTGTTAAAAGCACTAGTCAGCTTAGTGACCTACAGGAGCCGAGATCCTGGGAAAAGAAATCCTCTGATGATGATCTACTGCTGTTCAACTCGCGGACACACTAACAGTAACAGCTACCACAGAAAAAGCAAGAAGTTCTTTTAAATATCATCTCTTCTTTTGTTTCTCCTACCTTTTCTGGAGTAAATTCTTTGTCTTTAATCAGTTCGTATTATTTAGTTTATTATGAGACAACGAAATTCCTTAGCTTTTTAATTACACAATTAATTACTCTCTCATATATGGTAAGTTTATAAGGTCTACAACATTAATTAATCTTAGAAATTTATTTCCATATCTATAAGATTTTACAATTAATTTAATGTTTTAGGAATTCCTTTCCATATAAGGTAATTTATAAGCTTGGTTCTGTTAATCAATATATGCATGCGTCTATGTTTATTTAAATTAAACTACGTTTAATTTAAAATATTTCTTTTCAACAATTTATTTACTTAAGTTTAAACATTCTTTAATATTTTAGTATTTAAATAATAATTCCCACTTTTTTTTTAATATTACACTTTATTGTTCAATAAGTAAAATATCTACTTTTCACACTTAATCTTTGCAATATTTAAATTTTTATTACATAATATATAACATTTTGATTGTTTTTATTTAACAGACTCTTTCAAAAATCTAAATAGAAAAATTACACATTGTGTTACTATTAAAATGGTATCTAATTTACATTCTACATAAATTCAATTCTAATATATCTGCACATTTATAATTGTATTATATATTTTTTAATAATATATACCAATAGATAATATCTAAAACATCACGATTACCGTTTCTTATACTTAGACAAACTGTTAAAAATAGTAGAAACTCTCTCCATACAGTAACGCCATCCAATGCGAGTCATAATTAATTAAAAAGGTAAAAGGTGGTTGCTGAAAGATTATAATAGATCCAAAGATGTAGGTCAGGGCACTCAGATCTAAGATTTCTCATCTATAAAGGCCAGAAGCTAGAAACTAGTCTAAAGATATTGAATGAGTAGGCAGCACTAAATAGATTTTGGTGTACAAGCCTTCTGGCATTCATTGATTACTATAGCTTACACTAGCTGGCACTATTGTAGGTAGTGAGTTACTACTGTTTTAACAGCTTGTAAAAGCATAAGAAGTGGTGATGATGTGATGTCTTAGTAATATAATACCAATACTGGCCAAAGGTTAATGATGACTATGGTTATTAAAAAACCCAAAGATACCAAAATATATAAATAGTGAAATGGGTTCAGATCTATATGATTATACAAACACGAACTTAGATTAAAAACATTATTGTGTTTTCATTTTGGACTGATAGATTTTGGAGGATTGCATTAGATCCAAAAATCTAGGTGCACTGTTCTCAGATCTAAGGCTCCTCACTGATAAAGGTGACAAGCTAGAAACTGGTTTGGGATATTGGATGAATAGGCACTAGATAGATATTTTAATGCACAAACTTTCTTATATCCATTGATTACTGTGGCTTGCATTGGGGGGGACATTACTATATGGAGAGTTGCTCCTGTTTTATACAATATTTAATTATATTTTTTGTGTATAGATAAACAATATATTTTATATATACTGTATATTAAACACATGTGTATATCTAAGAAATTAATTTTATAATCTAATTCTTGTTCTCTTGTAAATTTTATCTTTTAATTTAATTTATTTAAATCTATATAATTTCTTAATTTAAATATTAGTTTTATAAAATATAGTAACTAATTATCTACATATCAATTATAAAGTATTGGTTTATTAATATGGACGTGTATACTTTTTACAAGTTTATTAATAAAAATATTACTTAAGATCCTACTTAATATTCTATACATAAATAATCTGTTATTAAATTAAAAAGTAACATCTTTACAACACATTTCAATTAATATTATTGATAGTTGATTTGGAATTTTTATTTTTTTAATCTATTTTTATTGCACTATCTATATTTATATACATAGATAGGATATCCAATTTAACAAACTTTAATTTGTAATTTTTATATTTATTTATTTTCTAATTTATTTCTAAAATTTTTGTGTTATCTATAAAAAATTATTTACTTTTAAGTTTATCATCTATATTTTGATAACCATTCTGCAATATTTAACATTGAAATATATCTTATATATAAAATGACATTAATACTTTTATTTAATCAATAAAATTTGCTTTATGTTTTTAATGAAATGTGCTCTAATATACACTTAAGTCAAATAATTTTAATACTTTAGTATTCATTTTTTAATAATCGATTATAGGAAATGATTTAAAATAAATTTAATTTTGCAAACAATTTATAATAAACATATTTCAATACAGAACTTTTTATATTAACATCAATATTCTAAACATTTTTATTATTATTATTTAGTTATTAATGTCATTATTTTAATCATTTCTTCCACAATTTAATTATTAAACACTTTATTATCATGATTCTATTTAAAAAAAAAAAAAATTATTAATTATAAATCTGCTAACGAGATTGTTTTTAGAAAGCTATAAATTATTATATAACTTACTTGATATTCTTTTTTAACTGTTCTTCTTGCCGCAAGAGTTTCTGCTCTACGTTTCACCGCAGGAAGATTTATATGAACATGGTCAAAATAACTTGTATCTTTATAAAAATATCATATAAAAAAATTATATATATATAATTTATTTTTTAGCTATGTATTACTATGTAACATCAGAAAAATATTTATTAAAACAATTATGAAAATGCAAATTAGCTAAATGAATTTTTTACTTTGAGGGAATATATATATATATATGCACACTAGTCCATTTGAGTGTGTAGCGCAATTGTCCTCAAAGCTGAAAAATTATTGATAAATAAATAAATATGAATGAATCTGCTAAGCATTTTCGAAGGGTCTAGCCTTCATAATCATAGCTTAACTGTTAATGAGGTTATTGATATGCAAATTTGTGTTGATTATGCTAGACATTCCATTTCCTTGATAAAACATAACATGTATCCTTCCTAGTAATGGCATCTTTGTCATTGAAGATGAAGAAGGCCTCATTAATTTTTCTTTTGAGATCATGCCTCTTTCTGCATATGATTGTGGGGTTGTCTGGGAGACCCTCATGCTGGCATATGTTTTAGTGCTGAATAAAAACCGAATAAATGGCGGGTTGATTGAGATCTCTGTTATATGAGTATCTATGCCATGCCAACTGAATAGATAAGGATGCTCTGCTTTCTCTATAGTATGAGCCTTTGCAGTTATTATTGGGGCATGCAATGTTGTATACTGTGTGTGGGGTCTCTAAAAGTGGGACTTGATCTTTGGTGTTATTGATTAAGTTGTTGGAATTTGAAGGGAAGGTGCGGAAGCAAAGCTTATATATGTTATTGAGGATAGAATGTAATTTATTATGTAAATTGAAGATGTATGGAAGCAGCAGTCTGGGTTTATCTTGTTTGTTGTGGGCATTGAGATGTTTATTTTGGAATTGTAAAATTCTTTTAACGATGGTGCTTTGCCTGAATCCCAGATTCAGTAAGTCATCCCTACATTTTGTTAAATTGACTTTGGTGTCTGCTTCAATTCTGCCCAATAGCTTGTTTCTGTGTAAAAATGATGTTAAGCCAGATAGTTTGTGTTCTGTGGGTGCATTAGAGTGAGGGTATATGTGGCACCTGATCTCTAAAGGCTTGATGGCCATGACGTAGTGACAAAGATCATTTCTCAATGCCCACAACAAACAAGATAAACCCAGACTGCTGCTTCCATACATTTCCAATATACATAGTAAATTACATTCTATCCACAATAACACATATAAGCTTTGCTTCCCCCCCTCCTCCAATTCCAACAACTTAATCAATATACCAAAGATCAAATCCCACTTTTACAGACCCCTGGCACAGTATACAACATTGCATGCCTCAATAACAACTGCAAAGGTTCATACTATGGAGAAAGCAGAGCATCCTTATCTACTCCGTTGGCACGGCATAGATACTCATATAACAGAGATCGCAATCAACCCTCCATTTATTCGGTTTTTATTCAGCACCAAAACGCATGCCAGCATGACTGTGTACCAGACAACCCCACAATCATATGCAAGGAGAGGCACGATCTCAAAAAAAAAAATTAAGAAGGCCTTCTTCATCTCCAGTGACAAAGACGTCATCACTAGCTAGGACACAATCTGTGCTTTATCAAGGAAATGGAATGTCTAGCATAATCAACACAAATTTGCATATCATTAACCTCATTAACAGTTAAGCTATGATTATGAAGGCTAAACCCTTCAAAAGCGCTTAGCAGATTCATTCGTATTTATTTATTTATCAACAAATTTTACAGCTTTGAGGACAATTGCACTACACACACAAACAGACTAGTATAATTATTAAAATGATAAAACCTAATATTATGAAAACATAGATTATAAAAGTTCAATTAAAGATATACTTTCAAATCTTATTCAAAATTCCAGAGGTTAAAAATGTAGTGTCTACAATGGCACATTATAATAGTGTAAATCAAAAAGATGCGAGTTCCTTTCTTTAAAAAGACTGTCAATATGCATCAAAACTTCACTGACCTAGTAGAAATCTACAGATTCTAAAAGAAGTCCATTATTTCTATCATCCCTAGCAGAAAGTTCTACCACCAGTAAAGAATCTTAACCTTTCACACCAATAAAAGTCTCATTCAATCCACGAGTTTAAAAAACTCCAGCTTCTTAGAAAGTACTAATAATACCTAACTTTAAAGTTATTCAATGTCTGATTAATCTAAAATTAATTTTGAAGCTATCAAATCTTCTACATTCAGAAGTAATCTAATTTTGAAGCATAAAAATATTATAAAGTCAATTAAATAAATGTTATATATACCAACTAATTGTGAAATCATTTGATATTGAAGCTACAATGTTACTTAATCATTATATTTATTAAAATCCAAATCAATGTACAAACTATCTGCTTATTACATAAATAAAGGAAGTTGAAAGTATGTGAAGAAAAGTCATTTAACTTTAGCATTTTAATAACTTGAATTAAAATAACATTGTTTTAATATACAATCCTTATACATTTGAATTCAATGCTCTTATTTATAGCTTTATTTGTTTAATTCCAGTTTAATTATATTATTATCTACCAATTTAATCTTTTCATGTGATCTGCCTCTGCATTTAAAGTATTTTCTAATTTACTTATTACTAATTCCCTTGTTATTTATATCATCACAATCCTTTGTTAGCTTTATTGTTTCATTTTTTCTTCATTCTATTCCATTTTTCTTTTCTTAATATATTTTCTATTTTTCATTTATGCAACTACCTAATTTTTCCTTTACTATTGTTTTATATTATCTTTTTCCTTTTATTTACAATTAAATTATATTTTATTTTCTTCTTTTCAACACATACTTATCTATTATGTTCTAATTTTAATATATCAATCTTCATACTCGATTATATTGTTAATTATTTATTTTACAAAACTTCATACTTTTATACTCTATGATTTTTAATTTTATTTATCTCTATTTTATTTTATATCTGTTTATTCTCAACTTTTATCAAAAAAAAGTTATAATCACTTAGTTATTCTTAAGCACTCATTAACTTTGAGTTCTAATGATAAGGTATAATAAACATAAACTAATTAAATGCACTGACACAGCTTTCAGCAAAATACTGGCAGAATCATAGTGTTGAGTAAAGTTATGCAATACAGGTGTATTTATATAATTGATGTGATGTAATATGTAAATAAGACACAATATACAAATAAGGCAATTAGGTATTCCATTTTTCGGACTATTGAACACATTAATCTTTTTTGTTGATGGAATGTGGATCCTTTGCAATTGCTGAAGCCACTGTGTATTTTTTTACTTATCGATCCTTTTAGAGCAAATTGTTCTAACATTGGATGAAGAAAATGTGTGACCCATGGCGGGTTCATAATCAAGAAAGATCGATCTATATTCAATCTTTTGTTTTGCTCTACTGTACAAATATATATATTGGGTGATTCTCGTCGATCTATTTGCGTGAGATTCACCGTAATATACAGAGCTGCAAGGGTTACTACATGCAATTTTATAGATCACCCAAGTAGTGTGCTCCATCGGTATTTTGTCTTTAATATTATTCAACAAATTATTAACAATTATATAGTTTTATGAAAAGAGTTAATATTTTTGTGAATCACTTAGTTATATAAAATGGCTTTTCTACAGAAAAATATGTTTCTGCACACAACTTCGCAAATTACTTTCTTCTCACAGAAACTTAAAAAATTATTGCTTCAAAGTAATGTCAATGAAGATTAAATAAAACTAAAGTTTATCAAAGTTTTTTTTTCTTTAGCGCCCGTAGGGTGCAGCACATTAACCACATACACAAAAAAAAAAACTACATAATTTTCACTTTCCTGGAAAATCAACGATTGCCAGGAATTTTTATCGCTTATGTTCTTCAACTTATCACAAATAAATTAAATATATTTAATTTATTACAATCTATTTTTGCACATAACTAAAAGTTGTATTATTACCAAACTAAGAGATTAACTTTCTTAATTTGTTGCTAACAAATATTTAAAATAACTTAACTGCTGCCAACAAAATATGTATATTGCGTAGTTTTACGCTTAATAGATTTTATTACATATATAATAAAGATATTATAAATATGATTAAACCTCGGTTCTTTTAATACTTCAGGTTAATATTATTGAAAGTAATTTTTATAAATATTATTTATACTACAATATTTAACTGATACATTATAATAATAGGTGTCAAATTTTCTTACTACTACGATTGGCATGGGAAAAAACTATATTTTCTTTTTTTAACATCTAAAAAGTTTTATATTAGATTTTATGAAAGGAAACTGCAAAAATAAATAAATGTAAATTATACACAGTATTTTTGGTTTTTAGTTATTTGCTCTAAAATAATATAAACCAATTTATTTTCATAATTTTAAAGAAATGCTGTAAATAAACTTACGCAGTTCGCAACCCTGATTTTTACCATCCATTTTAGAACTTAATTAAATCAAGCGAAAGAAATCGAAGTCCACTTTGATTATTGTTTTTTGTTTAATAATATCAACATTTAATGTAGGGAGAAATTTTTTTTAATTTATTGCAGTCTATTCTCTAGTCATTAAGTTAAGCATCCTTTTATTTAAAGATACTGATTCAACCGGAAATACCTCTTTTGTTTAGATTATACAATGAATTTCCGAAGGACTAAAAGCAACACAAACTATTTAATTTCCCATTTATATTTTAAATATTATTTTTAGAAGTAAATCTTTTAATTTATAAAAGTTTCTACATTTTAAAACTATATTCTGTAACTGTTTATTGGCTATTAAAAATGTCAATTGTTTTTTTTTTGTTTTTTGTTTTTAAAAAAAAAAGGTAAATATATAAAGAAAAATCCGCAGGGTTTGAATTTTTAAAACATAGCATGTTTCAAGCTTCAATCGTAAAATTGCTGATTTTGTAAGTTAATCGAAAATTTTAATGAAAGTAACAATTATTTTTCTATAATTAGTATAAATTTTAAACATGTTATTTTTGTGTATTACTACCCTATGATTTAATAACAATAAAACCATGATTATGACATAACTTAAAGCACATCAACATTTAATTTTAAAAAATGAACATCAGTTAATTGCAAGTTAAAGATTTTGTTATTGTTAAATATATAATTTAAATATTATACAAATTTGTATGCTTTTTTTTCTTGTAATATTGGGCTAAATTGCATTTCAAAGATTAAAAGTTCTAATATATCATGAAATAATTTTAATATCACGGTAAATGTTTATTAATAATTTTTATTAGTTTATTCATTAGATATAATATTAATATCATCTATGTTCTTTATTACTTTCACAATGCTGTTTTTACAACCTAATATGACAGTTTCGATTGCACCAGCATTATAAAAGTGATAAAGAATGTAGAAGATATTAATATCATATGGATTTGGCAATGCAATAGGAAAGATAAAGTTATAATCATTCATTAGATTAGGGATTAGCAACTTAATGAATAATATTGCCGTAGAGTAATTTTCGCGACACCACTCATACAATGTAGAGACTATTTTCTATTTGTGGAGGTGTATAATCATAAACATATGACCAAGGACATGAAAAAGATGTATGATCCCTAAGATGCTCATTTTGTGCTCAGTCAGCACTCATCACTTGGTCCAGATCACAATCTATTACCATTGTTCTGTATATATTGTAATCCCTATTCCCTGCAATAAATTATGACTAAAACAAACAATAGAACAAACAACATATAAGAACAGAGCTGGCTTCACTCATGAATATATGGGTAGAGCATATAAATAGAGTATGAACATAGCATGAGTATATGATTAGAGTATGAATAGGATAAGTTACAATACATTACAGATCTTACAGTCCCTTAACTCTTAAGTCTTTTATAATCTGACATTATATAAAGCTTTAGAATTAAACTAACTTTTAATACATGGATGATAATAATGTTAAAAAGACGTCTACTAAATTTAGTTATATTAAGTCATTAATAATCAGTATAATATCTGACTAGTGAATGATTCTGAAATTAGCAGTATGAAATGAATGACAAATGAGTAAAGATGTAGAAGATTTAAGAGGTTAATGAAAAGCAAATAGTAATATGAAATGAATGACAAATGAGTAAAGATGTAGAAGATTTAAGAGGGTAATGAAAAGCAAATAGTAATTAATTAATGTAAATAAATAATGAATAGACCTAAGAATGAGGAAAAGAAAGGGAATATGCTAAGGTAATGAATAGTTGATGTCGTAATGAAATGGAGATCAATGAAGGATGACTAAACTGTGCTGAGATAATAAAATGAGATGATGATGAAATTAAAAGAAAAGAAAATATGGATGAAGTTATGTTGGTGATGATGAATAGAAACCTGAGATATTAATTTGTTACTATTAAAATAAAAGCAAGGATTCTAAATTTAAATAATTAAAGATTTAAATCTTTGGGGATTTTAATTAATTAATAATAATAATAATAATAATAAAATTAGAGACCAAGGTAATGTAGACCAAAACAGGCAAAACTCTCCATACTGTAGTGCCACTCAGTGCAAGCCAGAGTAATCAATGAATGCCAGAAGGCTTGTATTTAAAATCCATATCTAGTGCCTACTCATCCAATATCCCCAAACTAGTTTCTGGCTTGCAGCCTTTGTCAGCGAGGAGTCTTGGATCTGAGAGCTCTGCACCTAAATCTTAGAATTTAATGCAATCCTCCAGCAGCAACCTTTTATTTCTACTTAAGTACAAAACTATGAGAATAAAATTTAAAACAATATTTTCAATCTAAGCTCATTAGCTTATATAGTCATATAGGTCTGAACTCAGTTTAGTACCCATACGTTTTGGTGTCTTTGGTTCTTTAGTAATCATAGCCACCACTATCCTATTAGGCAAGATTGGTATTAAACCACCAAACATCCCATGATCACCATTTTTTATGCTTGCTCATAACTATTATTAAAATTCTCCATACAAAAATGCCACTCAGTGCAAGCCAGAGTAATCAATGGATGCTAGAAGGCTTGTGTGTAAAATCCCTATCTAGTGCCTACTCATCCAATATCCCCAGAGTTTCTGCCTTATGGCCTTCATCAATGTGGGCCTTGGATCTGAGAGCACTGCACCTAGATCTTATGATCTATTGTAATCCCCCTACAGCCACTTTTTATCTCTACTTAATTACAAAACTGTGAGAATAGAATACAATAATATTTTCAATCTAAGTTCATTAGCTTATGTAGTCATATAAATAGTACTCATAACATTTTGGTGTCTTCGGTTCTTTAATAACCATAGCCACCACTATCCTATTAGGTAGGATTGGTATTAAACCACCAAACATCACATTATCACCATTTTTTATGCTTGCTCATAACTCTTATTAAAACAGGCAAAACTCTTGATACAGCAGTCCCATTCAGTGCAAGCCAGAATAATCAATGGATACCAGAAGACTTGTGCATAAAATCCCTATCTAGTGTCTACTCATCCAATATCTCCAGAATAGTTTCTGCCTTGTGGCCTTTGTCATTGAAGAGCCTTTGCACCTAGATCCTAGGATCTAATGCAACTCTCCAGCAGCCACCTTTTATTTCTACTTAACTACAAAACTATGAGAATAAAATTTAAAACACAATAATATTTTCAATCTAGGCTCATTAGCTTATTATATAGTAATATAGGTCTGAATTCTATTCAGTACCCATACATTTTGGTGTCTTTGGTTCTTTAATAACTATAGCCACCACTATCCTATTTAGGCAGGATTCGTAGTTGAATTGAAGTTGGAGGGAAGTATGAGTGTTTCATGTCAATGTAATATGAAGGGTGCTAGCATACAGAGCTTAGTATCCCACTTAAATGCATGGCGCAGAAGTGTAGCCATCGCATTGCCAAGGAACGCAGATGTATTCCCTGCCCCATGGATTTTTCTCATTCTATGGATTGGGACTATAAGTCGGCAAGGACTGCTCTCCCTCCATATGGAACATTTCGTATTCTTCATATTAAATGATTACTTAACTTGCCAGACAGATGCACATTCCTGTACTGGATGAGGATCATTCCTCCTTAAATAGTATCATGCTGCAGACGCACATTCCTATCACTATGGTTTTATGCTGACGTCTTCATGTTACATTGATCACATCGATATGTCATTATGCTGGCTTTGGTTTAACTGTGAACTTATAACCTGGAGTTAAAAGAGTAGTGTTGGTCAAGCGCTTAGTCTATGTAGCCTATCTATGCCTAACCTTCTAATACATTAAATTGTATAAAAAACTGCCTATCTGAGCAAACTTACTGAGATATCAAAACTTAAAGTTAAAAAATAATAAAACCTAAAGTAATATTAAATAATTTATTCCTCAAATTTATTTTTATATATGTATGCAAATAAATGTTTGTATGATTATTACTGACAGTGGCTAATTTTATTATCTTTTTTCTTTATTAAAATATATTTAAGAATATATATCATTAAATCTCTGATACTCCATGAGCTAGTGACTGGGGCATATCGGTCGAAGTAAAATGAAATCTTCACAAGAAGTATTTGCCCACTATATAAATTTTCCAGCTTTAAATTGCCTAATGGCACCCTATACGGCAGATAGAGTAAGAAAAATTGCCCGACCATTATAATTTGAAATTTAATAGTTTTTTTCTGTCTTGCAATACATGTTTGTATTTAACAGAATTGGGCGATTGCATTTCAATTTGATGAAAGAATTGCAAAGAAAAGTTGATAGCTTTAACTCATAATTCATTTTATTCTTTGTTTATCTTTAAAATGGTAATCTTGTGGAAGGAAATTAATCTTCACACTATGCTTAGAGCTTATTTTTATATAAACCAACCCTTATTGATCATGTTTAAATCAGGACTTGAATTTATTATGAATCTGATATTTCAATTGATAAATTATTAGTACAAATTTAGTTTGTATCACAGGGAAGAGAAAATTTTTTATTTTTAAGTACCTGCGATTTTGAATTATATTAGTTTGAATATATGTAAATAAATAATTTAGTGATGTATATAATTGTAATCTTGTGGCAGCTTCCCTGTGAATTATAAACTATGTTTGTATAAATAATTTGTCAATTGAAATATATCAGGCTCATAATAAGTTTAAATCCCAATTTAAGGATGGTCAATAAGAATTGGATTTATATAAAAATAAGCTCAAAATATAAGTGTTACTACACTTATGCTTTTAAAAGACTTATTGTCAGGTGAATGCATGTAAATTTAATTTAATAATGCATATGTGAAGATTAATTTCCTTTCACAAGATTACAATTGTATACATTGCTAAATTATTTATGTAAATATTTTTGAGATAGCACTTGTCAAATTAGAACTCTTTTTAATTTCAAAATTAATGTTTTAAATGTGAGTACTGGTAGTGCAAACAGATTAATTAAAGTCTAGAAAAATGCTCATTTTGTTTTGTGTTCAAACTCCATCAAATTATTGCTTTGTTAAAGTTTAAAGCTTTTGAATTTTTTAATTTTCAATTCTATGTATTATTTGAAGTATAAAACCTTATTTGATATGTGTGACAATCAGAGATTAAATTTCAAATTCAGCAATTGGTAATTAGTTGCCATAATTAGTCGAGCTAGCGTTGTGGAATATAATGCCATCGGGATTGATTAGTTATGTTATGGTCATGATACTACAATCAAAATTATAGATAGTGCTCATGTGATATCAATTATAAATTCAAGTCATCATCATCACATTACTTTAAGGCTAAGCAGTGGAGAGATGATTAAATAATTGAGCTTTTCAGAGATATAAAATGGGAGAATATTGTGTTTTTATTTAAATATATGAAGATACATTTAAGGTCATTGAGCAAGAATAAAGTCTTTGGGTGTAGTGATCATTGCCATTTTTTCAACTTATTCCATTTAACTGCTTCAGAATAAGAGCTTGTTATCATATGCAGCTCAGATTTTAATTCTGATACCACTTGCATATAGTACAATTATTTATTTATTTCTGTTTCATCTCTATCCTTATCTTCTATACCATTCCATTTGACAGATTAATGTGGCCATGAACTATGGATATAGTTATTATTTATTTTGCTTTGGTCTCTATATTTATTCTACTCTTTCTATTTCATTATGATATATACAGCATAAGTAAATGAGTGTATCAAGATCAAAATTAATTAAAAAAATATATAAGTTTCTAAAAGTGTAATGGGTATATTGTTGAATTATTTTTAATTTAATAAAAGCATTAATCTTGGGAGGCAAGAAAATGAGCATACTGGATTAACAGTATTGTTTCTGCATATATTAAAGTGGAAGTTTTTACAGATAAAAGATGTAATCATGCAGAAATAAATGGAAGTCTGTTTATTATCTGAATGTTTCCATTTATTATCTGAGTTTTCTTCACATCAGAATGCTGATATTCAATTGGCTTATTAAAGATGTGATTTATATATGATAATGAATTAGCTAAGTGCATTTAAGGTTTAATATATTATACCCTCACCTTCAGTTCGAGTAAAACTAGCTCAAATAAAATAGTAATGCTCTGGCTAAAATACTGATAATCTTAATATAATAAATAATAAAGATATCCTATAATAATTTTTACCATTCGACTAGCTCTAGATAATTAATAAATAATATATGGTTCAATTCATGAAAATTAATCTAATAAAAACACTATCCCCCCTATTATTTCAAATAATAATAAATTCATAGTATTCTTAAGACTTTAAACAATAATAAGTAATTTAGTATAATATTACTAAACTAAACTCTAATCTCTTTTACTAAAAATATAATTATAATTATCTCAGGTTCTTGAAAAATAAATCTAATCACTTTTAAAAATATCTACTGTAGCCAAGTATGATAAGGGATTTTGTATCATTTCTAACTACACCTAACCAATAGTAATAATATTCCTATTCCTAATTAAATAATTATTAATCTTATCTACTATTTAACACTATGATAACTAATAATAATGATAGCAACCATAATAAATAATAATATAATTCTTTATTTTTCATGTGGTATCTTAATTTGGTATAATCTGAAGATGTGTGGCAACAAACAATATTAAAATTCTATGCAGTAAATTGTGTGATCAATTATGACTATAATAATATTATTGCAAAAGAAAAATTATTCAAATATATTCTGGGTAATTATTATTTCTTAAAATGAATAATTTATTTTTACTGTGCAAATGTATTATATTTATTTTGGATGCTGTTAATCATGTATTTGTGATGGTGAATAAATCAATCAAAATAATACAGAGATTTATAAAACAATTTTAACAAATTTATTATACTTTTCATTAAAACAAAACTATTTACAATATATACAAGTTTCACTAAATAAAATCTAACAAAATAAAAATATAATTAAAGTAAGATTGAGTTACAGTTTCAATATTATAAAAAAAAAAAAAAATCAAAAGGAATAAACCTTCACTCAGGCTTATGCATTATTCATCATACATAATATAAAATATAATGTTAATTTAGACCTACACTTCATAGTCTAATTAAATTGTTTGCTAATTAAATAAATAGACGATATAGCTTTAATAAAGTGTGCACCAAAAATATAAATACTTAAAATAATGTTCATTTTGAAAAATATGTTTTAGTGTTCATTCAATAAATTGAATTTAACAAAAATAATGTTGATGTTATACTAGATACTATCACTTGGCACCATTCTCAAAAATCCTTCCATGTGTTTCATGTTTTCTTCAAAAAAACAATATAAACTAATATTCATAAAATAGAAACATTCATTACACTTTGTGTTCATTTTGATGTTTCATTTTTTTTAAAATATGCATTAATTTGTGAAAAATCAAAATAGCAAAATTATTTTAAAATATCATAAATAATTGTAATTTCTTTTATTTTCAAAAATTGTTTAATAAAAATATGAAAAAGTATTTATGATTCTTTATTATTTTACTGTCAGTATTTACATTCAATTTCATTTGTATTTCATCTTAATCCAAACAACAAAAACCTATCTTACTTCTTTTTAAAATAACAATACATCAATCCAAAATTATTTATTATTTGTCTTTCATAAAATACTCTGCTATACGATGTGATAACTATTGAAATTAAGATAGTGATACAATGCATAGGACATGAAGGAATAACTAGAGTAAAGACTCCATAGTATAAATATATTTAATAATCCACATGGAAACAGTGTGAAAGAATAGGTATGACTTTTCTGTCCAATATCTTCAAAAATAATGTACTGGCTATTTATTCAGCTCCTACAGATCATTATAAAATACGAAAATATCATTCACTGTCCACAGAAAATACAAGACACAGGGCTATGTTAACTGTACTTAAGTAAAATTACTAAGATAAAAATATAGGCTATTTCCCTATATTCTTAACATATCCTACATATAAGGCATCCAAGGGTTTCTTTATACACTCCCCCAGTCACTATCGATTAAAACTTCATAATAGATCTAACAATCTACATCGCAAAAACAAAGTTAACATATGAGACTATCAATCCAGAATTACAATAAGAAAAAGGCTTTATTCACTTAAAACTCAGCAATAAAAATACAAATGACTGATTTTAAAGTATTAAAATCAATATTCCAATATTTAAAAAAATATGGTTCATTCAATAAAGAATCATAAAAATTTTATGAGCATCAATAAATTGTATTAAACTTTGTAATATAAGAAAGAAAAATGTATGAATATCTCTTTTAAAATCATCTCAGAATAATAATAAGATTTATTATGTGTAATTAACGCACACACTCATGTTCATACATTCATATGATAAAAGCAATATCTTCAAAAATATTCCAAGCAATTCTAAAAAAAAAATAGTAAATAAAATATGTCACATAATAATTAAACAATTAAAAAAAAATTACCTAGTGGATATACAATTTGCAAAAACCACTATCTTGACGTCTTCGGTCCAAATCCAGATAAGAAAAACATATTAATCATAAATATCAGTCATCCAATACACTATTATACTTTTAAAATGTTTTCAAAACTTTAAAATATTAAAAGATTTTTTAAAAATATTAAATGTTGTTAGAATAAATAGGAAAAAAAATATTTAAAATGTAACCTTTCCTATCCTAACAATAAATTCTAATGCTAAGTTAATATGTTTAAAATAATTCCAATAAAGTCCAATTAAAAGTTTTTCATTACAATTCTATGCTTCAAAATGGGAACCTTCCCCAGTTGCTATGTGACCAATATTGTCTGAAAGTTCTCTAGCACAATGCACTCTCTTTTCTCCCACGGCATGTAAACTCACAAAAAAAAAAAATGTCGACTTTAAAATCTCAGAAAATCTAAAAATTTGGCTGTTTATCCTGTTCTTGAAAGTCTATAAATACAGTCAATTGTCTGTAGTTTCTTTAGGGTAACAGCTATTAATGTGATATCACTTTAAAAATAATTTTATAGGTAAGTTCCGGTGTTTTTCCATTCACGTGAATTCTATCGGCTTTATATGCATCATTAATGGCCATTCAAAATCAATACATACGCTAGCAGAAAATATGCATTTTTTCATTCTATTCAAAAATATTATTATCTCATAATACAGATATATATAATCATTAATAACTTTATATTTAAATATTCCATAAGTTATTTCTTTAGTCCTGATAATACTTATTTCTATTATCCATTTTTTTTTTGACGTATAATTAAGAGAACAATTTTTTTTTTTAATATGATATCAAAATATTCACGTATTTTGACAATACTTAATAAAGTAATTGATATTCATAATAATATTCATCTTTTATTTTTTAAAAAATAAATATTTCTTTAAAACTTTACTGCAACTTATAACAATATATTTTTTCTTATACTATGAATTAAGTGCTTTCATGAATTTAAAGAAAACATTAAAGTTTAGTTTTTTCCAGGTAACTTTTATTATCCAAATAACTTTAAAAATCCTTAAAATATTATACACATAAGTGTTCGTTCTTCAAATAATATCCTTCTCAATATCCAAAGCATTCTATATAAATAATTGTAAAAGTTTTTAAATAACATGAGAAAAATTATACTTTCCTCTGTTCACTGTTTTTTCATCATTAACCGTCTTACACACATTATTTCTGGTATATACTCCATAATTTACTATGAATTTGACTTAAGTTTTAATTAAAAAAATTAGCAGAAAATTAAGTGGTTTTAGGGAAACATTCTTGTTTTAACTTTAATAAATTTTTAAATCCTTTACACTTTTTTTTAAAAATAATAAAGTTTAAAAAATTGAGACTAATTGACTTATAATAATATACTGGGTACTATTTTTAAAATAATAAAATATAAAAGAAATAGTAATAAGTAGTAGTAGTAATAATAATAAGTGTCAAGAAGTGAGAGCATTCATTTATATACCAGTTCTAATTTACAATCTGATTGGTTACTTGACTTCAACGTACAAAACTAATTTACATAATTGTCAATTTCACATTTATAAAATTTAGCAACAAAACTATGACTCATCATTTATATCATTAATATTATTACAATATTCAATTCTAAATTAATTCTATAATTTTACCTAACAAATTAAACACTTTAGAACTTATTTTAAATAATATTTTATCAACTTATCTAATACTTAATTTTAATGTATCTATTTTTTAGTTTATCTTTATTAATTATAATTATTTTAAAGACAACTAATTAAATAACTTCCTATATTTTATTTTTATGATATTCAAATGTTTTCAATTTTTTAAAACAATTCTGAAAGTAATTTTGAAACTTTCTTTTAAAAACTTTGCAAGCACAAAATAAAATTACATGCATTGTTAGTCACATGACTAAAAAAAACCAAAACAGAAAGAATGTTGCAATTTTTTATATTCACTGTCTGAAATGGGATTAATTAAATATTTAACTACAAAATATTATATTATGAAAAATAATAAAATATGATAGAAACATTATTTAAACAATAAAGAAAATTGAATACACTTGTGTATCCCACAAAATACTAAAAATTTTAATAAACAAGTATAATATAAATTTAAATCTATTTTGATTAAAATACATTTAGTAATTTATTTAATTTTAAATCATTATTTAAAAATTAGTTTTCAACACTTGGTTTAACAAGACTTTTAATATATCATTTTCATTATTGTCACTATGGCCAGTTCCCACAACCATACAAAGTTATAATATTTAACTTTATTTTATAATTTTAGCAGTTTATCATAGCTTTTAAATATTTATAACTTTTAATTTCATTTCAACAAAGTTTTAAAAACTTATTAACATTATTATATCACTTACAAATATTAAGTTTCTTTTAATTAAAATTTTTTTAAGAAATTGACTTACAAAGCCTATTTAGACCTAATAAAAAGGGTACAATATATATATTGCAAATGATTCTCATCTTATATTTACAACATAAAATATTGTTTAGATTCTTGGTGTTGATAAGTGTAGGTTTTTATAGTGATTAATATATTTTTGAATATTTAAAAATTAAACAATTTATGGTATATTCTATTTTTTGTTTTTAATAGATTTCATCATGACTAATTATTTAGTGCACAATTCACATCATGGATGGTAGCAAATTTCAAATTATTATAAGCATTCAATTATTAATACTTGTAATTGATCTTCTTATCAATAGTTGTGCTGATCTTTTTAGAAGGGCTAATGTATTTCATCTTATATTATTCATGTAAGTATCAAATTTACTATATTCAATATATTTTATATAGATATTTAATATAGATTTATTCACCATATGTTTTTATATGTATATATGTACATCTTTTATATTACCCAGAATAAAGACATACATTTAATATAGTAACAAACTTTTCATACAGTAATGCCATCTAGTGCAAGCATTAGTAATCAATGATTGCAAGAAGATTCATGCCTAAAATCCCTATCTAGTGTTTACTCATCCAATTTCCCCAGACTAGTTTCTAACTTGTGGCTTTCATCATTGAGGAACCTTGGATCTGAAATCACTACACCTAGATCTTAGGTTCTAATGCAATGCTCTAGCAGCTACCTTTTATCTATTTAGTTAATTATAAAGCTATGAATCTAAAATGAAAACACATTTTTTTCAAAAACCACAGTGACCATCATCCTATGGCTAGGATTGGCTTTATATATATATAATATAGGATTAGTTTTATACATGTAATATACTGGAAAGATTATTGTTAATAAAGATCATCCCAATCCAAGATAAAAACTTTTTTATTAAAAAGAAAACAATAATTGTCCATGTTGTGTAAGTGGATAAAAATTCACTTTTAGCTATTTCCACATACTATTAAAGTTGTTCTTTTCATTATCTTAATTGCCAGTATTATTTTTGATGCCCCTTCTCTGACAAGTTATTCTGCAATCTTTATATTTAGATGTAACCCTAACCCATTCTATTTTTTCAGTTTTCTAATGATGAGATATTGCATATTTTCAACCCTAAATATAATGTCATGATTATATCTAAGATTGTTGTTGTGTCTTCAATCACTCCTGAATATTTATTTGCCATCCTCATCCAATTAGTTTCCCATATTAAATAAAATTTATATATAAATTGAAAAAAAAAAGATGACAGTATGCAGTTTTATCTTACTTCTTTGCCAATGTGAAATTAGTCTGTATTAGCATTTCAATTGTATCTTCTAATTCCATATATATATTGAAATCAATATAACTCATATAAACTCCTTTCAAGTATTAATTAACCTTATTTATTATTCAACTGCATCAGCAATGGTAATTATAATTTCTTAAGTTATAAAACCTGTTTGTACATCTGGAAATTCAAGACAATCCTATAAATGTTGTAATCTATCTAGTAGTTTTCAGAATATTCATACTTGCATGTGATTTAAGAGATATGGTAAAACATTTTCACACTGTGTCAATTTTTTTTTTCTGGTATAGGAATATAGTTCGATTTCTTGAAATTTGTATACTGTATGTTGGAAGATTCAATAATTAGTTTATATTTTTTTTTACCTAAAACTTTAACCAAAGAATCATACTTTGAAATGTTAGCCAAATTTTTTATGCCCAATTAGCTGATATTGCATTAGTAATTCAAAAAGATGATTTCAGTATTATGAGGTTCCCTCATGACTTTTTGAATGAAATATTTTTTTATAAAATAGATTAGATGATGTGGTCCTTGTGATGGTACCATGAACAATGCAAGTGCTAAAGAATAATTTAACATTAAAATTTGAAGCAATAAGAACAAATCTTACTATATGAAGAAATATAATCATGTGTCAACTAAGTCACAATGTGTTTAGAATAAAAGATATATCAATTTGAACACTAAGTGTAATT
Source organism: Epiperipatus broadwayi (assembly GCA_028023455.1). Classification (NCBI taxonomy): domain Eukaryota; kingdom Metazoa; phylum Onychophora; class Udeonychophora; order Euonychophora; family Peripatidae; genus Epiperipatus; species Epiperipatus broadwayi. Next base: position 13,188,332 of record JAQFVV010012394.1, on the reverse strand, counting down.
TTTAAGTAATTAAATAATATTTCTTAATTAAGTCTCTGTATATATAATTTTATTTTCATTATTAATCTCTTTTGGAGACATTCTTTTGATCTATTATATATATATACAAATGGGCATATTCATATCTTATTCATATTTATAAGTAATATACCAATTATGAAATTAGTATATTGAAGAGCTGTAATTTATAATATGAATATTTACGTTTAAATATATGGACATGTATACCACTATATATATAAATATATTCACAAAATATGCATACATAAATGTAAGATAAGAACACATGTGGCTGTATTTTTATATAAACCTATATTCTTATTTATAGGCAACTCTTGAAATACATAAGTAATTCTTTCTATAACTTTTTTGCTTAAATCGATTATCACTTTAGACACATATTTGTCATTAGCTTTACTGAATATATGTTCTCTCTACTTTAAACATATACAAATTGAGGTTGATAAATGTTTTGCATTATTTATATATGCCAAGAATTATTTGCATAAACCCGCTTTATGTAAAAAAAGTAATGACTGTTTTTTATACATTATAGTACATACATGTGATATAATAATAATTATCCACTTGAATTTTTGGTCTAAATATTAGTTATGAAATAATTAATTCTTTCAAAATTTTAGGCTAAACTGGTTTTCAATACTATGCATTTGTGTTATAGTCAGTAAATGTAAATCAGTAATAATAACACAGATAAAACATTTATATTTTATGATTATTATTTTGGTTTATTTACAGTATATATGATATATTGATTTTTCCCTTCATTTGTATTTGTAATTCAAATTTGCATACATTGGTTTGTCTACATAACCAAGTGGTTTCTTTCTTCTTTGTAACCTAAACTTTGCTGAGTGCACAATCGGTGAAGTTCACCATAATATTGCACTCAGCATTAGTTATAAAGAAAAAAGAAACCACTTCATTATGCAAACGAACAAACATATGTAATTTGAAGTATATATAATCTGATTTATATACACACACACACATTTATTTTAATGGTCAGGAGACAGCATAATGTGAGTGTCCGCTTTTTCAATATTGTCACCATCTTTATATGTAGAAAATGCCACAGCACCATTAATCGATACCAGCTGATTATTCTAGCCAGTAGCTAATAATTAGCACTTTTGATTAAATTTGGGACCTTTTTTTAATTTGACACAGGAAGACATTAATGCAATTAATTTTTATGATGAAATAAAATTTATTAACATGGGAAAGCAATAGCTTCTTAATAATAAAAATACTAATTGTTTCGGGATAAAAATATCTCCCCAAATCATCAATTGATTAATAGTTGTTAAATAAATTTAAAAAATGAATATACTGTAATTCATAACTGTGCATATCAATAATAAAAAACAGTCCTATTTATTTGGATTTTAAAATTATGATCTTAAGTTTTGACTCTTTATAACAGATCTGTTATCTTTACACACTTGAAACACTACTAAACTATTAATCAGATTTTGAATTTTATTACATAACATTATAACAAGTTTGTATATTAACGTAAATGTATGCATAAATGTTACACATTACTGCTAGATTTTCTATTCGATTTCTAAGATAAATATTAGAACAGTATAGAAAAATGTTACCTGCCAATGACATTGTAAATGCTAAAAAAAATAAATATATTTTAATATTAAATCTCTTGAGGGTTAATGGGTGTGCAACTAACTCGAGTACTATAGCATTTAAACAGTAAACAATATCTCATATGATGTAGTAAGATTTTTCTTTTTGATTCAAAACTACCAGTGATCTATAATCTAATTCTTTCATGGTAAATTCAGTGAGTGGTAATATGCATTGATTACCTTGATCTTCAATTGCAAGGATTACATTGTCTTTTAACATTGTATAATTATCTAACCTTCGATTTCAAGAATTTTTATTCACTTTTAACATTGTATAGTTGTTTAAACCGTCTATATATTTAAACTTGTAACACTTGCTGTTTATATTCATCTCTGCAAGTGCACTTAAGTTTGTCTAGATGAATTTATTTTACTTTAATCATCATTTGTAATACAACTTTTAAGAAGAAAAATAAAATACGTAGTTATTATTAACTTATATTTATTTTGAGCATACCTAAATTACAATAAGACTATTATATTAAAAGTCCAAATTAAATTATTTGTTATTTTATAATATTAGTAACATCTATATTCTTTATTACTTTTTACAATGCTATTTTACAACCCACTATTGACGGTTTTGATTGTCCCAGCAATCTTCTTCAGAAATTATATGCAATAAGAAAGATAAAGTTATAATACTTCATAAAGAAGATTTATAAGATCTTTATTGTAAAACTTTTGAGTTCCTTATTAAATATATTAATTTATAACTAAAACTTTTATTTAAACATGACTCTTTGAACTGATTGTTTGTAACAAAGTAAATATTAAAATTTGATTTATTATGTCAATTATTTCAAATACCTAACTTTATGTGTATCAAGTATTTATCCTTTTCATAAGTATGTATAGTCTAAATTTGTAATAATTTATTAATATTTTTTTTAAAAAATACTATGATTTGTCTAGTTTGTTTTAAATAGATAACATGTTTTATAGGAATTAAATTATCTAAACTTTCATTAAGTTGAGCTTTTCTATTTAAATTATTAATTTTAGTATCATATAATAAATGCAAAAATTGATCTGTTCATTTACTTCTATGGATAATTAATTATATATGCAATTTAAAATGAACTTGACTATATTTTAAAATCTATGTGATTTGTTAAATTTGTATCATAAATATTCTGGTTTATTTCAGTAATAAAAATTTCATAACATTAAATTTTTCATTCCCTAACTGGAGTATAAATAAAATAACCAAGATTTAAAGTAAAATAATTCATTAACAAACAATAATTTTCGAAATAGATATGCCCATGCCTTTCCTAAAAAGGATATTTATAGTTGGTGGTAATGAATTGACTGAACCATTATGTACTTCTTGTTATAGATAGTTTTTTTTTTCCTTCATTTTGGCCAATAATCATATTCTTATGTTGAAATGTTTTATCAGGATTGGCACCTTTGAATAAATATTATTAAATATTGAAGCATAATTTTGAAATAGCTGTTTTAGTGGTAGACGTGGATAATTAAATAGAAATATGTAATTGGAAATCATCCTGTTAGTTTTGTAAATTATTTAAATGAAGTTTTATATTTAGCAATTCAAATTATGGAAATGTTTAAATTACCATTTTTAGTGACATTAGCTTCAATGCTTTTTAAGCATCCATTTTATTCTAGACTGATTTAAATGTAAGGGATTTGTGTTTTCTAACTATTTTAAAATTTCCCACTTATTTATATAGCAGTGATAATCTTAATTATTTGATAAAGTTTACTTTAGAAAGGAAAAAACTGAACACTTTTAGCATTCCATAATGATTTAAATACTTTTGATTATCTCAATAAATCAATAGCAAATACCAGAAACAACTTAACAAAGATGTAATGAGAGTATTTGACAAATAACAATCACAAATAAAATTTTAAGTTACTTTAAATCATTTGCTAGGTTTAAATATGATTGCTTCCCAGTTTTCACATAATGATTTCAAAGATTTATCTCACTGGGTATGGTATGCAAAAATTGGTATTCTTTTCTAAGACTGAAGGGGAAAATAAATTTCAAAACAATCTGAAACACATTTTACATTTAGATCCATTTTAAAGTATATATATCTCAAATTTTTATACAATAATCAATCTCTCCAAAAAAAAAATTCAAGAAAATAAAATATTTATTATTTTTTTATTTTTTATTATTACAACTAGTTTAATTCTATTTCTGATGATAAAGTGTAAAATGTTAAAGTACATACAAATACAATATCAAATTTAAATGTTACAAAAAAAAAAAAATCAAGCAGATGTCACATGACCTAATTTAAATGTTTATTGTTTGAAATTAGTTCCTTATGCGTGAAAATATTACATTACACAGCTGTTACATGATGGTATAAGAGTAAATATTATTACAGTTGGAAAATTTGTAATATTTGAAATGAAAATGATGTTAAACAAAGATGTATGTATACTTGCTCCATACATTCCCACATTATTCAAATTTTAAACCATTAAGTATCACATGATCACCATCTCTTATACTAGCACATAATTGTTTATAAACAAGGCAAAACTCTCCATACAGTAGTGCCACCCTGTGCCAACCAGAGTAGTCAATGGATGCCAGAAAGCTTGTGCATAAAATTCCTATCTAATGCCTATTCATCCAATATCTCCTCACTGAGTTTTGCCTTGTTTATTATTCAAATTTTATGACAATAGTCTGGAATTGTTTATAAGTGATTTAATCAAATAGGCATTGAGATACAATGCAGGTTTGATGGTGGTATTTTTCATTTGAATGTATTAAAAATGAAAACAACAATTTTTTTTTCCTTGGATTCTAGATTAATGTTTTGAATGCAATATATAAAGGCTTTGGTTTGTTGATTAATGTTTTAAAAAAAATTAGTTTTTTATCAGCCAGTCATGAATGAAAAATTCTCAGCAACTTTTAGTTTGAATGGTTATCAACTTGAGAATATAAACCAGTTTAAATATCTTGATAATTTTATAATAGAAAGATGGGTTTGGATGTTGAGGGATAATACAGATTCCAATATGCTGCTGTCATTTTTAACAAGTTAAAAGATAAGAGTATTACATCATAGCAAAATAAGTATCGCAACTACATTAGCTGTTATCTTATTTATTTCATTATATGGTAATGAGATTTGGACACCCTATTGGCACAGTATAAAGGCATTAGAAAAGTTTCATTTAAGTATGCTCCATAAAATTTTAAAAATACAATAGCTAGATTATAAAACTAATCAACGTGTTTTTCAACTTACTGGATGTGGTATTAGAGAGTTCTCTGTTGTAAAATCACATCTTCGTTGGATTGGATATATAAAACTAATGAATAATGCAAGACGATTTAAAAGGGTCATTTTATAGTGAACTTGAGCATGATTTTTATGGGAGAGGCAGACTTCATCTACATTATAAGGTTTATGTTAAAGACATTCTAAAGAAGTGCAATGTTAATTGTTTCTATTGGGAAGATATGACAGAGAGTAGAATACATTGAAGAGCTACAATTAAACATGGTATTGAAGCATTTCAGAAAGAAAGTTTGTCCACTCGAAAAATCAAAAAACAATATCATAAAATATCAAGCAAACAGAATTTTATATATATGGATGTGAAATATTACCAAAATCAATCTTTTCTTTATTTTGCTGTAATATCTTATATAAATACAATTTATCCAAACCACTTCAAACACTTTTTAGCAAAACCTTTTATTTGTACATGTATACATACACTTATGTTTCGACTGTCCTGCAATCTTCTTCAGAGTCAGTTCACTTTAATCTCTTAAAAAAACTGGCTCTAAAGAAGACTGCAGGACAGTTGAAACATATGTATAAATAAGGGTTTTACTAAAAAGTGTTCAAAGTGGTTCGGATAAATTGTATGTGCGGATGTGTTTATGATTTGTAGATTGGGTTGTATAGTCATTGCAAAATTCGTTATTAGAGAAGTCCCCCCCCCCTTTTTGAGAATTAAAATGGCCATACTGACTGTTTATTATTTTTTTGTTTATTATTATTACATTTTAAATTCATTTAAAATAATATATCACTGATCTGAAGAAATTATTAACTTTTATTTTTTTCTTAAATTCTACATTAATAAATTTTTGGGAAAGTATTTGAATTTAAAATTTTTATTTTATAAGCATTTTTGCACTGTGTGTACACTGTGCAATTTGTTTAAATTCTAGTAATATTTACTAGCAACACTTGATTTTATTTATATAATCATTAGTTGAACCTATTGTAAACAAACATCTCTTCTTTAGCTCGTCATTTCCCAACTCTACATATCTTCTTCTCTTATACTAAATAAGCCATAATAAATTGTTAATCTTTAATATCAATACCTTAACTTATTTTAAATTTTAGAATTATATATATTATGTTTTGAATATGAATAGGTACTTAAAATGATGTTCATGAAATGGCATACATATATCTAAGTATTTCATTATATATCTACAAATATAAATCTGTAAAATGTCTATATATTTTTATAATATTTTCTCATGGTTTTGATGCCTTCATTGATAGTGGGTTCCAAATTATGTTCAGTTTATTTTGTATCTAGTATGTATAAAATGGTTGCAAAAAGGATTTTACTATTAGTTGAAAGGAGATTTTTTGATTCTTCTTTGAAACTTTAAATGACTACCAAAATATCACATGATCATCAATTCCAAGGCTTACACAAGCTATAAAACAATAGTAAACTCTCCACACAGTAGTGCTACCCAGTGCAAGCCTTCCTCACTAATGAAAGCCACAAGCTAGCAACTAGTCTGGGGATATTAGATGAGTAGTCACATAGGGATTTTATGCACAAACTTTTTACGTTCATTGATTATTAAGACTTGCACTGGGTGGTATTATTGTGTGAAGAGCTTGCTATTGTTTAAACTCTAAAAGAATTGAACAGGGCAAAATTCCAATGTTCATTTTATATATTCTTATCGTTCAAATATTGACAAGGTGTCAACATACCCAGTTTACTGATTTCATACCTAACTTTGAAATCATGAAGATACCACACTATCCTTCTCAGATTCTTGATAATTCTTAGACATTGATAGGATTTCCTTCACAAAAGTTAATCAGTGTATATATTAAATGACAATATATTTTTATATTTATATTATTGATGAACAAAATGACTTTGCAGCCTTTGTTGACCATAAATTCTCTCTTTATGATATTAAGTTAATGTTTATTTTGGTGGTTGCACCATTGTAAATCACTTTCAAATGAAGCAAGAATTGAAAAAATTGTAATATTAAATGGGACATTGATGATCTTTATGATAAAACTATTTTTCTAACTTTTCTTCTACCAAAACTTCAAACATCTACTTTACCTTAAAAGTACTAACATTGTAAGCAAAATTGGAATGGCATTCATCATTAACAAAGGTTAGAAGAAGAATGTTTTAGAGATTAATGATATATTTAGATAGAGTGGCAAGATTAATTGTTTATCATAATTAATGACATCGAATGCCTGCCATTCAGGGTTTATGCTCTAATAAGTTTTCATTATGATGAAGAAATACAGCAGCAACATTTAATTTTAAATATCATTATCTGTGCACAAAGCACATATATATATATATATATTTATTGATTTCAAATGCTAGTGAAGTAAAGCCGCAACTATTAAAATTGTCATGGAAAATTTAAATGCTAGAATCGGAAAATAATTGAAATATGAAAATGCCTTGGATAAATTTGGTTATTGATATAGAAATGGAAAAAGATATAGATTTATGGAATTTGAGAAAAATCCAAAATAGAAATGATATATAAATAAAGATGTAGCAGAGTTGTATTATATCTTGAGTGAAAGAAAATATGTGTTATGAATTGGTTAATATGTTAATGGATTTAACATGGGACATAGTCATTGATTAGTGAAATGTAGGGTACATGTAAAAAGAGTCATCCATGTCATTGAATAAATCATCCATATTATTAGTTACAAATTTAAATATATATAATGACACTGCAACATTAATATTTTTCTTTGCAGTGACATTAGTGATTATCTATTTATAATTTATTTGCAGTTTGATTAGATACTTTATATTGTAATGCTAGTGAGAAATATATGTTGCCAGGAATAAATAAATAACTCATGTTACATATTGTTCATTTAAAAATAAATTATTAAATTATTAATAAAAATGAAAATAGAAAGTATAATATGTTTTAGAGTAGTTTTCTTTTCTTTTTAAAAGCAGTTTTTTTTTTAAAAAATAAGGAAAAAATTGTGTTTTATATATATATTTTTAAGAGTACGGGGTAGGGGAGAATCTCAAATAGAATTGGAAAAAGATTTTAAAAAACTTTTTTCTCTCTCTTTGTAAAGAAAACTTCTTTTATAATATATAAAATAAGCCAATGTGAAAACACACTAAAAACTAGTCTGTAAAAATAAATGTTAGTAAAACTTTCAAAATGTAATTACTTTAAAGATTACTTGGCTGATAAAAGAAAATTATAGAAGTTATTAGATTAATCTAAGCAAAAGATTAGATTAACATGGAATGTAAAAAATTAATTAATTAAAGAAATGTAAAATTAATTAAAAGACAGCTCTAAGTGATGATAAAGATAAAATAATGAGAAGTATAAAAGACAAGAGAAAAGGAATTAAGATTCCAATCAGATTGTTATTCAGCCTGTCAAATTATTAGTCAGGCAGATTATTATTATTATTAACGCCCTGCTGTATTTACTATTAAAAAAATAAAGAAGGGAAGATGGCCAGAAAAGCTGTCCACATTCCAGTATGCATGTTCATCGACTTATCTTTACTGAAGGCTGACCCTTCAACATGCTGTGCTAAAGAACATTAGAAGTGTTCCACTGGTCTTCAAACCCAATTCCTCAGTATCATCCAATGTTCCCCACCTGGAATCAATGCTTGCCCTGTGATCTGTAAATCGCCAATATAATCTTTCTCTCATTGTCGACTTGAAGAATAGAAAGGAAGCCAGAAACCATCAATGGAAATCAAAAGGCCAAGCAGTTAATGATCAACAAGTAAAAAAACAAAAACAAATAAGGAACTGATTCAATGAAAGTGTGGCATGCTATTCTAAATCCTAGGTAAATATAATTTTTTCTCCTATTATAAATATCTACAAATATATATGAATGAAATTAACTTTAATGAACTCTCATAATTACAGCCAAATATAATCTTTAATTACTTATATGCTTTTTTATATGTAAATTTCAATATTATTATTGTGTTATTTTACATTAGATTAGATATGTGTGTGTGTGAATAAATATTAATATTTGCTTAAATATTATTTGGTCTATATTCTCTCTCTCTTGTCACTACGTCACTATTAATTTTAAGAGTATAATTATTTTTATGTGTTAAGTTAAATGTACTGGATCCAGGTTAAGAATATGAGCTAGTTGTGGGATATTTCAAGTGCTGGATTGTGTGCCTGTCATCTGAAGCATGCTGAATGTATAACCTATGGTTGGTTGGCACCTGAGGTTGATTCTCAAAACAAAATGCTTTGGATGGCTGCGGTTTGAATTTAGCAGTCGAGAAGTGCTATAGCCTGCAAATGTGATCATAGATTATGCTTCATATAGCCTCGTTCGGGTTATAAGTACCCATTGATGGTTTATCTATCAATAGTATTTTACTTCTCTGATTGAAGGACTGGTCCGTTTCTGTGTATTTTTTTTTTAAATTATTACAAAAGGGATTTAAGCCCAGTTAATCTACAAGAATAAAATTCTCTTCAATGGACCAGTTCAGATGTCATCCAGTGTGGGTGCCAAAGTGCCATAAATTGATCCAGCATAATTAAAGTTAAAAAAAAAAGTAAGATCGTAATTAAAATTGGAAAAAAAAATAGTTTGAAACTAAAATTTAAATTAAACACTAAATTGCATAATAAAAGTTAAAATCAGTCAGCAGTGTGAAAAGAGAAATAGACCAAAGCAAATATTAAGAATTAAAATAATTAAAGATATAAATTGGAAGAGTATGTAATGTAATTAAAAAGGAGAGAAAAAAAAGGGGCCAGAGACATAAATAAATTTGTTGTTGGGGGTTATTTATAGTCAGGTGGGAATTAGAGAAGAATGGGGTTTTGGGGCTAGTTGAACACTTTGTTTGATTTAAAATTATTTAAAATTTAAATAAATGTAAAATAAAATTTGTGTGAGAAAATCAAATTTAATGTATACTAGGGATGAAACAAAAATGGAGGCTCAAAATAAAGAAAAAAGTAATGTAAAGAAATACACTGAAATATTCAATGAATGAATAGATCAGTTGATAGAGGAAATGAGGATAGCCCATCTAGAAAAATGGAAAATACTAGAAAATAGAAAAAAAAAAATGAATACAAGTATAAAACAGTTAACAGATAAAATAGATGAAACTAAAAATAAACAGGAAGAGAAAATTGTAGGTATGTACTGACATTTAAATGGCTCAAAGATTGTGAATAAATTTTTAAAAATAAAAATATTTTCAGGCACACAGGGGAAACTCCAATTGAATACTTTGGCAGTCTGGAATGCTATTTTGTGTGGAATCAGCTGAGCGAGGAGCCAGTGGTAACTATAGCTTTTCGTCGTGTTCAAGGTGATGCCAAATTCTGGTGAGATTCCTTATTTACAAAACCAGTTATGTTCAGAGAATATAGACAGTCTTTATTAGAAAGCTATTGGAGGGAGGAGCAGCAAGAAAACGTTAAACACCAGGTATCACAGGATAAATGATGACCTGGTGAACTGTTCATTTTTTTGCCGGCAAGTAGCAAAGTTAAAATTGTTAATGGCTAACAGAACATCAAATCATATGAATAATAAAGCATAATTTCCCACATATAGAACAAATGTTGATTGGAATGGAACGTAAAACAGTAGAGTTGCTTAGTGAAATTGATAGCACAATGCCAAAGTATAAAAATAGCTAAAAGGGAATTCAAACCTCTAGTAATAGGCAGACATGTAAATAGCTTGAAGTGTGATCCACATAAAAGGAACTGGAATAGAAATAATAATTGAAAATTTTACAGCATAAAGAGCTATGGGCAAAAAGCTAAATGTAGAATAGATTATAACAAGCTTAAGTGTGCAGCTGGGATGAAAGAGAGCCAATATTAGCACCTCAGCATTTCCTGAAAGTAAAAGTAGTATTGGAAGGGGATATAACAGAAGCACTGCTGGACTTAGGCAATCAAATATTGATAATGTCACAGAATATGTTTAAGAGAATGAGCCATATCAACCCTAACATTAAAATTTTGCCATTAAAAACAGTCTGTGTTTCTATGGCTAATAATAAGAAGGCAAAATCGGTCTCAAAGCAGGTGTGGGTAAACATGTGTATAGCGGAGAAAGAGTACAAACGTATTGCTTATTTTAGAGGAACTAATCCACAAAGTCATACTGGGATCTGACTTCATGCATATAGTCTGCTGTGTGTTGGATTATAAACTAAACGAAATAAAATTAAACGATAAAGTATTAATGTTTATGTCAGTCAAAACATATAAATTGCTAGGACATGTTGCATACAAAATGCGGAAGTAAAAATGGAAATACATGAAAAGGTAAAAGAATCAAAATTTATAAATAACTATCAAAGAAGGCAATTGGAGCAAGTGCTGAACGAGTACAAAAACGTTTTTTCAGAAATCCCCTGAGTAATTCAAGGTTATGAGCACAGAATAAAAGTCATGAGAGATCAACCATATCCTGCCAGAGCATACCCTATTCCACATCAATACAGGGAGGTAGAAGAACAGATAGATAAAATGCTATGATGGGGAATCATATCAAATGCTCATCATCTTTTAACAACCCTATTGTAATCATAAAGAAAAAGGACGGGTTCATTTGACTATGTTTGGACATAAGACAATTAAACAAAATGACTATCCCTGACACAAATGCTCCTCCACCCATACGTGAATTATTGGTAACATTTCATAATAAAAAGATATTTTTGATGTTTGATCTAACTGCCAGTAATTGGTAGATCAAGATACATCCCATCAATGGGAAATACACCGCATTTTGGTATAATGGGTGCACTTACAACTTTAACTGGATATCGCTTGTTTACAAAATAGCAGGGCAGGGCTAATACAGTGTTTGGACCAGGTATTATCAGATGAAATCAAAAATTTAATGGTGATATATCAGAGAGCATAGAAGAGCATTTTACTCAATTAAAGCAGCTGTTGCAAGAATGTAAACAAAAGGGAATTTAAAAATAAATTAAAAAAAAAAAGCATTTTAATGACAGCTGAGGTCAAATTTTTAGATCACATAATAATTGGGAAGGGAATTCGACCGCATCCTGAAAAAATTCAAGCCATTTAGGATTTTCTGGTGCCAAGAAATAAAAAACATATAAGATCCTTCCTAGGGTTATGTAACTTTTATAACTGATTTTATAAAAAAAAAACTTTTTTGACATATAGCCACTATTGCAACTGCTAAAAAAGAAAAGGCCTTGGGTGTGGACAGAACAGCTACGATAGCAGTTTTCAAAATGTGAAAACGAGGTTTTTAGAGGGCATGCTATAATATCCCAAATTTGCAAGCCATTTTTCATATAAACTGACAGTAGTGGAATCGGATTGGGGCTACACTTTTTCAAATCCAAGAAGGGGGCTGGCAGAGTGTCCTTTTCTTTATAAGCTGTTTATTGAAGAGTCCTGTATTAAATTACACAGTGACAGAAAAGGAAACTTTAGCAATCATTTGGGCTTTTCAAAAATTCCATGTGTTTTTAATAGGGTCTGAGGTAATTGTAATCACAGATCACAAAAGCCTCATTCTTAAACCATAGCTTCCTAAGGTGGAGTTTATTTCTCCAATAATTTAACTGTAGCATAAAATATTGCCAAGGGAAAGAAAATATAGTAGCAGACATATTAAGCCATTACCCAGCATCAGAGGACCAACAGCATTTAAACTGTAATGACATATATATATTGCTGCAATGGAAGTAGATGTCAGTGAGGCTGTACAAAATGACCTCTGGAGGTTAAAGAAAAAACAAAGAAGACTTCCGACTGTGGATCGATAATAAAATATCTACAGCATCAACCCATAAAAGGAAATAAAAACAATCCATTGTGGAGAGATAGAAAGCACTGTTTCTTAAAGGGGGGGTACAATATAAAAATGAAGAAAGAAACAAAGGTGTATAGTTATTCCAGTCACTCTGTGGAGGTGGATCATATTCATCAAAAGTATGGTCATTGTGGTGCAAATAAAATTGAGCGTTGGTATAGTCACTGGTTTTACTGGCCGGGAATGTATGTCAGCATTCTGGACATCATAAATGAGTGTGAAGTATGCTTGAAAACAAACCCACTTAATGCATCCAGAGTAGGTCTGCTTAGCTTTGTGGCTATAGATTATTATGAACCATTGCCCCTGTTTAACAGAATGAGATATCTGGTAATGGTCTACAATATATTTTCGAAACTGTTTGGCTGCATATCCGGTGTCACAGGAAAATGCCAAGCAAACTATACAGGTGTTGGAACAGCGGCATTTTGAAACTGTTGGAGTTCCTGATAAGATTATATCGATCATGTAACACCATTTGTTTCTGAGGAGTGGAAGAAATGGATTGAGAGGCACAAAATAAAACTTACGTCTCTTCATAACCCACAGTCAAATCCATGTTCGCAGGTCATGTAGGAATTAGGGTGATTACTCGGAGTGTATACACAACAATCATCAAGGGTGGGTTAAGGAAATTTCACGGATCATCAATATGATGAATTGGTAAAAATGAATCTACAGGGTTTGAATCTGTATAACTTCATTTTGAAAAAACATATTCATTTAAAACTAAACTGCCAATGGAGATGGGCTCTGTAGATAAGGAGAGGGATGCTATACAAGTGTGGTTTAAACTAAGAAAGATGGGAGAGTTAAAGCAAGGGAAGGCAAAGGATATATTTATGATAGACAATGTTATGATAAGAATTAACCCTGTAAGCCACACAGAAAAAAATATGTATAAATAGTTTCAACAAATCTACAAGGGTCCTTAAGTGATAATATGTGGATATGATAACAATAAGTTTGTTGTGGCAAAAGATCAGGAAGAGAAAGGAATTTATAATGTTCATTCACTAAAATTGATTAAAAGGAAAAGGGAACCACCTGACAAACATAAACAAATCAAAATCAGACAGACCTGCAGGTAAAAAGAAAAAAGAATATCTACAATTTGAAACATATTTTAGACAAAAATAAATAAGTAAATAAATAAAAATGAATGTGAAAAATCAATAGTAAAGCTATTTAAAAAAAAAAGTATTAACTAAAATGGATCAAATTGACTCATTTTACCTCTCAAATGGAGGCAAGTGTGATGTAATGCTAGCAAGAAATATATGTTGCCAGGCACACATAAATAGCTCATGTTACATATTGTTCATTTAAAAATAAATTATTAAATTAATAAAACCAAAAATAGAAAGTATAATATGTTTTAGAATAGTTTTCTTTTGTTTAAAACATAGTTTTAAAAAAAATTAAGGAAAAGATTGTGTTATATATATATTAAGAGAATGGGATAGGGGAATTAGAAAAAGATTTTATACTCTCTCTTTGTAAAGACAACTTTTGTAATGTATAAAATAAGCCAGTGTGAAATCAGACAAAAACTAGTTTGTAAAAATAAATGTTAGTAAAACTTTCACAATATAATTAGTTGGCTGATAAAAGAAAATTATAACTCACAATTGAATTAATTAAAAAAGGTCATGTACATTATTTTATCGAAGTATTAGATTAATCTAAGCAAAAGATTAGATTAACATGAAATGTAAAATTCAATTAATTAAAGAAATGTAAAATTAATTAAAAGACAAATCTAAGTGATGATAAAGATAAAATAATGAGAGGGAGGAGTATAAAAGACAGAAGAGAAAAATTAAGATTCCAGCAAGATTGTTATTCAGTCTCAGTCAAATTATTATTCAGGCAGGTTATTATTATTAACTCTCTGCTGTATTTACTATTAAAAAAATAAAGAAGAAAAGGCGGTCAGAAAAGCTATCCATGTTTCCAGTATGCATGTTCATTGACCTATCTTCACTGAAGGCTGACCTAGCAACATGCTGTGCTAAAGAACGTTAGAAATGTTCAGCTGGTCTTTGAGCCTGGATCATCAATATCATCAGATGTTCACTTTGAACCAATGCTTGTCCTGTGATCGTTAAACTGCTGATAATCTCTCTCTTAATGTCAACTTGAATAAAAAAGAAGCCAGAAAACATTGATGGAAATCAAAAGGCCAACCAGTTGGTAGTCAACAAGTAAAAGAAACAAATAAGGAACTGAATTAATGAAAGTGTGGCACACTATTCTAAATCCTAGGTAAATATAATTTTTCTCCCATTATAAATATCTACACATATATGTGAATGAAATTAACTTTAATGAACTCTCATTATTACAGCCAAATATAATCTTTAATTACTTATATGTATTTTAATATGTAAATTTCAATATTATTGTGTTATTTTATATTATATTAGATATATGTGTGTGTGTGAATAAATATTAATGTTTGCTTAAATATTATTTGGTCTATATTCTCTCTCTTGTCACTGCACTACTATTAATTTAAGAGTATAATTATTTTTATGTATTAAGTTAAATGTGCGGAACCCTGGTTAAGAGTATGAGCTAGTCATGGGATATTTCAAGTGCTGGATTGTGTGCCTGTCATCCGGAGCATGCTGAATATATAACCTATGATTGACTGGCACCTGAGATTGATTTTCAAAACAAAGAAAATGCTTTGGATGGCAGAGGTTTGAATTTAGCAGTCGAGAAGTGTTATAGCCTGGAAATGTGATCGTTGGTTATGCTTTGCATAGCCCGGATCTGGTTATAGGTATCATTGATGGTTCATCTGTCAATGGTATTCTACTTCTCTGCTTGAAGGGCCAGTCCATTCCTGTGTATTTTTTTAAATTTATTATAAAAGGGATTTAAACCCAATTAAACCTACAAGAATAAACTTCTCTTCAGTGGACCCGGTTTAATATATATATAAATGATCACATACATGTTGGATATCTCATTTATATCTAAATGTGTATTTTTAAATGTTTTATGTATCTAAAATGCTTATATATATATATACACACACAATGTATATGTGGATTTGTATATTTTGTACAAACACCCATATACTCAACATAGATTCATGTAACTATAATAAAAAAGTAATGAAAGTATTTATTGGAAAGTATAAAATAATATGATAATTCTTTTCTTTAAAAATAATTTTATGACGCTTGTAGATTTTATATAGCATCTCTTGGATATGGTCCCAATATCTCTTAATAAAAAAAGTAAAGGGGGGCTTGTATTTGTTTGACATATATATTGAGACCAGATGTGAAAAGATATATTCATTTCAAACTTCCTTTATCTATTTACTTTAAAAAAAAGTGTTAGCAAAACTTAATGAATCAAATTTAAATTAATTATAAAATTAGCAATTTATAAAATCGCAATTACTCCGGTTTATTTATTTTAAAATTTTTATAATATTTATGTGTGTGTTCAATTGTTACTCTTTTTTTTTTTTGCAGAATTCGTTTTTTTTTTGAAAATATATAGATGAATATAAAAAATATATTTTTATGTCTGAATTTTTGTTTTTAATACAAATTCATTTATTTTAATAAAAAGCAAAAATATTAAAACAATTGTTATTTTAATTAATTTTCATATTTTTTTGCATATACTGTATATATATAAAAAACATTTATTCGAGTTTCCAAAAAAAAAAAATTTAATTTGATTTCAACCATATGTTGTGTGATTTTTTTTGCTCATAAAAAAAAAAAAAAAGCACACGCATCTAGTTTTCATAATTAATAGTATATATATAAGTGTTAAAACATGATTGAGGTCAAAATTTAACTTTCTTATCTGTCTTTTATAGCGCTTAAAAATAATTTTAGAAATAAAAGTAAAGAGAAACTTCGTTCAATTTGCAAAGGGTTTTTTTTTTGTGTGTGTGTGTATGATTATTTACACGCTATAGGAAAATAAAGTTATGATTATCCAAACCAAATTAATTAATGGTGGAAAAAGATGAAAATAACCAGCAGTGAGATGATTAAAAGCAAACACTACAATGATAAATGTGTTTACTCATTTTTGAAGAACTAACCATATTGAAATATCATTATCATTCCAGAAGAATGCTCTGGCGATGTTTGCCAAGAGTCCATGTTGAGTTTGCGATATTTTAATAATAACAATAGTAACATAAGAAAAAAAGAATACATACATATTGAATTCTCTCACTAGAGAAGTTATGCTGTGAGTCTTTTTTCATAGTTTTTATATTTTATTATTCAATACCACAACTAAGCTATATACTATAAGATTTTGAATATCCTTTTTTGAGATAAGTAGCCGAGTATGAATGTATGTCAAATTTTCTATCTGAAGAATATTTAGAGTAGAGAGACAACTGAATACTATGATCAAATAATAACAATTGATCATTCATCTGTGATAGTTCACCATGATTAAGTACCATCTAAATACAATTTATTCTAGCATCCTAATTTTAGAGCTAGGCCAAAAACTTTAATGAGTTGACACCATTAAGATGCATAATATTAGTAATAAAAATCTTAAATTAATAATTCTAATATGTTGCATTTGCAATATTCACTATATTTTGTTCCAAGGTATCCTTATGTCATACATCATATATAATAGCTCATATTTTGTTGATAAACTTTGACTAGAATGTTAAATATTGTTTATTGAACTACAAATGTACAGTACTTTTCAACATGTGCATATATATATAAAGATTATAATATAAACAAAAGCTTTAAATGATAATATAGTTATTAATAATAAATTGAAAGACACGTTTGTATATGTTTTAATGATAGTGTGTTCACTCATTCATTCACTGAAAAATAATAAGAAAAAAACTTTACTGTATTTTTATTTTTTAAGTAAAATGAACAACCAAATGTCAGATTTTCACCACAATTAAATACACTTTATCTATTGTTTTTTTTTTTCAATAACTTTTTTCTTTTATAGAAATTTAATAGTAGTCTTCTTATTGAGAAACTATGATCACTATAATTGTTTTGATATTTTAAAGTTTGTATCAACTTTAAGTATGTTCACTTAAATTTTGTAAAATCTTTAGCATTGTATTTAAAAAACACAAAATATTGATCATTAAATTTGGACAAGATAATAAAGAAGGAACAGAATATATGTGTACTTTTAACATAAACCAAAGAAATTCTCTTAATAAATAAGATCACACATGGCACTCTGAGATGGAAAAAAATTTACTGGTGTGGTGTAATTAGAGGGGGTTTGAACGCAGCCTTTCAAGCTCCCTTCAGCTATCCATTCTATCTTATATAACTAATACACCCGACCACATATATATGAATAGAATAAATGATTTCCAATATACATATATTTTGCTGAACCTGGTCCAGATCATCATCTCCCATATATATATAATTAGTGCCCAGTTATATTAAGATAGCAACAGGTTTCAACCTTCTCTATCCTCCAACTCTTCAAACATCTATTATTGTCATACCCATGTTGGTCTCGAATCATTCTGACCCCTCATATATAGGAACTTAATATATTCATTTTAAATACACAGAAGAGGGATGGGTAGAATAGAGGCTGAATATGTAATATTTAATACAAATATATTGTTTACACTGAACTTAAATGTAATTTTATAAGGGATTTGAACTCAGACTTTCAAGCTCCTGATAGCTATCCAGTCCATCTTATATAACTGATACACATGACCACATACATGTGAAAATGATCTTCAATATATGTATTTCGTGCTGAACCAGCACTCATCAGTTGGTTCCAAATCATCATCTTCCATATATATATGTAATCAGTGCTCAGTTTATATTAAGATAACAAATTTTAGTGGACAAATTTTAATTCTTCACCCTCCAACTCTTGGTGTGGTGTATTGTAAAAATTATATATAAATTTTAATTTTATTTTTTTAAAACATGATCACATGTGACACTCAGAGAGGGTAAAAAGGCCCTCACATATTATAAAATATATTAAATTTATGAATTTTAATGTTTGTTTTTTGTTTATTTATATTTTTCTTTGTTTATATTTTTTTGGGGACAGTATATAATTGAAAAATCATGTTTATTAAATACAGTATAGTTCCCTGAGCTGTTGTTTTTTTTTTTTAGTAAAATATTATAAAATTTTAATTGAAACTATGCCAAGTATAAGGTCATAAAATCATAAATTATTAAATTTTACTACCTTTGTAAATTAACTACTGCATTGTCTGTAAAGTCCAATATGGTAAATTTCATATTATCATTTTAGTAATTGTTTAATAATTATTGATTATTTCCATGATCAAAAAGAAATGAAAGCTCCGTTTCAGAAAATATAAAAATGACTGCTTGCTGATCACGATGAATTACTATAAAACAAAAAATCCGATGATTAATTTAACTAATTATTTGGCTATTTAATTAGATTGTTGAATAATTCATTTAGATTAATCTTAGAATTGTAAAATTGATTAAATATTTTTTCCAATCAAATATGTTTAAAAATATTTATTAACTTAATCATCAACGGTAAATGTGGGATTTGGGAAAGTTGTAATATTATTGGTGACCCAGATGAGTATAATGTTTTTTTTTTGGGTTTCTTTGTTTTTCATAGAAAACTGAAAGTTTATTTGTCAAGCGTTGGTGACCTAGCGGTTAACATAGCTGTCTTCCAAGCAGCTGGCCCGGGTTCGCTTCCCGGTCAATGCATTTGACATATGAGAAGAAAAAAAAAGAAAGTTTATTTGTGAATGTAATTATATTACTAATAGAATATTGAAACCTTAAGTATATAAATAAAATACTTAAAAATTATTTACTTCCTGTGCTAGTTTTTATTATATGGTTTGGCATTTAGAAGAGTGTTATTGCATCTTGTGCCTTTGTGGATAGAAATTTCGCATATATTAAATTTGGAATAAAGTACAAGTATTTGACTGAAGCTCATTACATATTACAATGTGGTTGAAATTAATTAATAAAAAAAAATACATGCAGTATGTCAGAAATATAAGGACTTCTTAATACAGAAGTAGTGCATAGCTCTTACTATAGCTATGACCTGGTTTTTGAATCTGGTACTGAAGAAAAAAAATTTTAGGAGAGTTAGTTTTTTTTTCTTAGAAAGCTGCTCCATATCCAAACCAGATAACTACCCAACATTGGTCAGTAAAAGAATATCTTGTTATCCATAACTAAAGATAAAACAAGGAAAATGTTCTCATCATACTGCATTTAACAAGTTTAATGTATTATCTTCTTATCCACTGTTTTAAATGAGAAGCTTCTGGGATCTTTGCACTGCAGTGGGCTATTTATTAACATGAGTTTTCTTTAGTGATAACTGTGGAGGACCAGTTGGATGATCAGGAAATGAAAATATCAACAATTGTTGAAATAAAGAATAAAAAATGAAATTTTGAAATAATAGTAATATCAAAAATAACTTGATCTTTTTAGTAGTACAAATATACTCTGAACTGAATATTAGAGAACTATGAATAAGATAATACTAAATAAGGAAGACTTAAGATGAAAATGAGATGGTGAATTTACTAATTTTAAATTAAATTATAATATATATATAATATTTCATACATTTTATTCTTCCCAAATCTTAGTTTATTATATAAACTATTTATTTTTATCTTCATGTATATTACATCGCAGTTTCTATCACATGGTTTTAACCATGTTTTTTTTTTTTGTGGTCTTTTTCAAGAATTATTGTTTTATTTATTTACTTGCTTGTGCACATTATATTATAGTTTCTCACCTATGTTTCAGTTGTTTCTTATAGTCATTTTTAAGAATTATTGCTTTTTTTAAATATTGGATAAATGTAAAAAAGGAATGATCCTTGAAAATGACTATAAAAGATAGTTGAAATGTAAGAGAGAGATTATAATGTACTGTGCATAAGTATATAAAAATAAATGGTTCATATAATAAATCAGGACTTGGAAAGATCAAAATATATGAAATATTTGATGCATTGAAATTAATGGATCATTTTATTAATAAAATACTTATTAATGAAATATTAATTGATTTAAATAAATTAGATCACTTTTTAGAATATTTTATTTATAAATTGTACAATTTTTGAATGTTCTTTTTTTTTTAAAGCATTGAGGATTTACTAATTATATTTGCGATGATTACGTTGTTCCTTATGTTCTTTAACACCTACATTTTTCAAGCAGGATTTGTAGGTCTTCTCGTTAACAAATTCTGTGGAACTATTTTGATTACTTTCATTTATTTGGCACTATCCATATCTTTTCATGTTTGGAAAATTGTAAGTATAAATATTAAACTATAAATATTATCTTACATATTAAAAAACATTTTAAATTAATTTACTAACAATACTAAGTAATTATCTATAATTAGTCTTGCTTTTCTTTTAAATAGACATTACATTGGCAAGATACGGATAGATATATATGGAATAATGGACTTTTAGCATTATATGTTTGTCAGAAAATTGGTACGCTTATTACATACTTTTATTCAATTTATTGTGTGTTTTTTGTCTGTCTGTGAAATCTTGTAACTCATTTTCACCTACTTTCCAATTTTCATTGTAATTAAAATTTTGTATTCATATTGTAACGCTAGCAAGAAATATATTTATAAAACTTACATATCTAACGTTGCATATTTATAATTTAAAAATAAATGACTAAATTATTAATAGAAACAAAAATAGGAAAAAATGTAATATATTTAGAGAAGTTTTCTTTTGTTTAAAATGTAGTTTTCTAAAATCAAAAAAAAGATTGCATACATTTTTCTTTTAAAACAGAATAAAACTATTGAGATCGGGTGGGGAAAAAATCTAAAATTAGAATAAAATTTGTTTTTAAAGAAAACTCCTTTTTTTTATATATAAATTAAAATAATGAAATGTCTAAAAAAATAAGCAAATGTGAAAACAGAATAAAAATTAGTTTGTAAAAGAAAAAGCTTTCGAATATGTAATTAGTTCATTATCTAAAATAAATATGCATCCTGAAAAATAGATCCAGATAAGCTGCAAATCAGTTTGTGGGAGAAAAATTTCCAACATGTAATACACCTTGTTTTTAGCATAAGCAGAATAGTCAGTGGATGAATACTGCCATTTGCAGTGACCCCATATCTTCTAGGATGCAGTCCAAAGGAGAAAGTCCTGATCTTATTCAACCCGTTGGTAGAGAAATTCCAGCATAGAAATTAAAATATTTTTTTATTGTGTAAGTTGGATATAAGCCAGATGTGTTTTGCCATTCGCAGCAATTACCCTCTTCGTACACATTGGAAAGTTGCATGTTGTCCCTCGTGATTATCACATATGACAATCATTGCCAGTCAATGTAGATTACAGCCTGTGAAATGAAATAGCATAAAAAATCACCCTCTGTGGCTTGTTGATCTGTATGCAATTGGACACTTATTAGTAGAAAAAAAGTAAATAAACAAATAAAAGTGAAAAATTCAAATGGTAAAGCTAGGGGGGGAAATAGTATCAGAACTAAAATGGGTCAAACTGATGCATTTTGTCTCTCAAACTGGGGTGTGTGTTGATGTAATGCTAGCAAGAGGTATATGTATAAAACTCACATATCTAGTGTTACATATTTATAATTTAAAAATAGATTATTAAATTATTAATAGAAACAAAAATAGGAAAAAATATAATATATTTAGAGTAGTTTTATTTAAAACATAGTTTTGTAAAAATCAAAATAAAGATTCCATATATTTTTCTTTTAAAACAGAATAAAACTATTAAGATTGGGTAGGGGGAAAATATAAAGTTAGAATGAAATTTGTTTTTAAAGAAAACTCTTTTTTATATAAATTAAAATAATAAACTGTCTAAAAAAGTAAGAGATTTGAAAACAGAATAAAAATTAGTTTGTAAAAGAAACAGCTTTCGAAAATGTAATTAGTTTATAAGATTTCTGATTGATAATGACATTGAAATTGTATTAATTAAAAAAAACTATGTAAACTATCGATGATATAGTAGGTTTATTCTAAGCAAAAGATCAGATTAAAGCAAATGTAAAAATAATTAAAAAACAGACTTAATATCAAAATTAAAAAACTATGATAAGGAATTAAAACAATGAGAGAAAAAAGTATATAAAGTCGCTATGGCCTACTGTTATTTAGTCGGAGCTGCAATCTGTAATTAAATCAGGTCTGCAGTCTGTTTGACCATTCTGCTCTTGAGTCTATAAATCAGTCTGGTCTGCATTTTGTGATTGAATTATTCTGCTCTTCATTTTGTGATAGAATTAGTCTGGCCTTCAATCTGAATTGAGTTCAGACAGCAATCTGAATTCAGTTCGGACAGAATGCAGACTCAGAGTTTTTTATTGAGAATCCAAACAACCAGAGATCCAGATATTCAGAAACTGTAAATGCAGTAGTAAGCCAGTCAATTACTGCTGCAGTGAACATCAATACAGAAGCAGTGTTTGACAACTTCAGGTCCCAATGGCCTCTGTTAAAATCAATGGTACTCACCTGGAGCCAATGCAAGGAACAAATGCCTAAGACCTAAAGAAGATGCTGCCACATACTCTTTATCCCATTGTTGAGCCAAAGTAATGAAGACAAACCTTGGAACCATTGATGGAGATCAAAAAGTCAGCCGGTTGGAAAATTCACACAAATGAAAACCTAGGTAAAGATTCTTTTAAATAATGGTCTATAGATACTTTATATTTATTTTAAATGAATTTTAATTAACAAAGGACTATCATAATTTAGCCTGAGTAATTACATATTTATTTTTTGTTTGTAAATTTCAGTATATTGTTATAATATATTAGATATGTGTGTGTTTGAATAAATATTAATGTTTCCTTAAATATTATTTGGTCTAATCTCTCTCTCTCTCTCTCGTCACTGCATCACTATTAATTTAAGAGTATAGTTATTTTATGTGCAGGACCCTCATTAAGGCTATAAGCTAGCCATGGGATATTTCAAGCACTGGATTGTGTGTCTGCCGTCCGAAGCATCATTGATGGCTATGGAATCAATGGTATGCTCCTCTCTGCTTTAAGGGCCAATCCGTTCCTGTAATATTAAAGTAAATGTTAAACTTATTAAAGTTTAAATTCCAAAAATTATTATAAAAGGTATTTAAACCCAGTTAAACAAATAACTTCCATGGACCGATTCAATATGTATTCCCTATTACAATATATATTTTTTTAAAAGTTTGCAACAATATACCAAAAAAAATTAATGAAAAATTAGAATTTTAAATTTTATATTGGATTCAGTATTCTTTATGTACTCCCATCTAGTGGTATTAAATTGTATCTAATTTTTTTCATTCCTAATTTCTGGAATTTGATAAAACTAAAATGCAGAAAATAGAAAATATATATAAAACAAATTTTAAGGATATGCTTTTATTCACAAAAGTTTACTAAAAAGTAAAAAATAAATTTTCTTTAGCTTTCACAAATCATGTTCAAAGCTCACCAGTTAGATTTCTCAAAGAATCATTTAAATAAACTTGCAACCAATGCACTTTTTGATATAAGTAAATCAGCTTGACTCTTTGGGAATCTGACGTGTGAATTTCTAAACATAATTATCCCAAAGAAATTTTTTTAAAAATTTTTAGTACATCTATGTGAATAAACACATTTTTAAAAATAAAATATTTTTATATTATTTTTGATACTTCTAATGTTATTTAAGGTCATTAAATAAAATTAGTTGCTTAAAATTCAACAAGAATTCATTCCAAAACCTTTAGCTCTTTTGATATTCTGTTTTTATGCTAACCATATGACATTTAAAATCATAGATCTTTTTATCTCATTCAAAAATTATACGATGGATTATATTAAAATGAAAGTTTAATAAATGTTAAGTAATACACATTAAATAAGAAATCTGAAATAGAAATATATGTATTTGAATACAAGTACAATGTGTATTATGAGGGACTTAAAAAAATCAACATGGGTACAACAACAATATTGGCATCAACTAGGGCTTTGAGGATTCCATCATCAGATTTTTAATGGAGGGTAGAGATGATTGAAGCCTGTCCATTAAAATTTGAAGATTTGCTATCTTAATATAACTGAGCACTGATTATATATATATGGGAGATGATGATATGGACCCACTGATGAAGGCTGGTTCAGCATGAAATAGTATATTGGAGATTATTTATTTTTTTCACAATATATGGTCATGGGTATTGATTATATAAGATGAAGTGGATAGCTAAAGGAGCTTGAAAGTCTGTGTTCAAATCCACTTTATATATATGGTAACTGAAAGGTAGTCACATCAGATTCCTATCTCTCAACTCCTTTTGCTGGATGCTTATGACTGATAATGATATTCAGTCAATATATATGAAGAGAAGAACTGTTTGTTTAGCCTTTTATCTTCCCTCCATATAAGAGAACTCTCATTTGCATGGTTGAATCTAAACGCATTGCAACATGAACTCTTGTTAGAAGTGTTTAATACCAATCTATATGGAATGAATAAATAGTGACATATATAACAAAAGCTAAAAAAAAAAAAACCTTATTTAATATTAACATAAAACTATTTATTTATTATATCCCTTTCTAGTTTTTTTTATTAATAATAATAAAATAATCATATAAACATATGTAGAAAATTCCTTATTCCAAAACAAACAACTATATATATATATAATTATTGCAGATTTGTACACAGAGCTTTCAAGCTTTCTTCAGCTATCCACTCTATTTATACAACCGTTACACATGACCACACTTGTGAAAAAGATAAATGATCTCCAATTTACATATTTTGTGCTGAACCAGCACTCATCATTTAGTCCAGATCTTCATCTCACACCCACATATATAATCAGTGCTCAGTTTATATTAAGATAGCAAATCTTCAAACTTTAATGGACAGGCTTCAATATACTCCACCCTATAACTCTCCAGCCATTTATACCATTGAAAATCTGTTGATGGAACACCCATACCCCTTGTTGCTGCCATTACTGTTATTATGCCCATGTTGGCTTTAAGTCACTATGATCCCTCATGTCTAGGACCTTATCCATTTAAATACACAGAAAAAGAATGTGCAAGATTCAGCTGAATCTGTAATATTTGAATACCATTGTAATTTTTATACTTGGAGTTTAGATGTAATTATAGTGAATTTGAACACGGTCTTTCAAGCTCCGTTCAGTTATTCACTACATCTTGTACAGCTGATACACATGACTACTCCCATGTGAAAAAGATAAATGATTTCCAATATACATATTTCATACTGAACCATTATTCATCAGGTGATCCAGATCATCATCTGCCACATCTATTTATAATCAGTGTTTGGTTTACATTAATATAGCAAATCTTCAAACTTCAATGGATAGGCTTCAGTTTACTCCATCATACAACTCTTCAACCATCCATATCATTGAAAATCTGGTAATAGAACACCTAATATGGATGGCTGAAGAGTTGTAGGATAGAGCACATTGAAGCCTGTCCATAAAGTTTGAAGATTTGCTATATTAATACAAACTGTGCATTGATTATATATCTTTGAGTGGGAGATGATAATCTGGATCAACTGCTGGTTCAGCACAAAGTACATATATTGGAGATCATTTATGTTGTCACATGTGTGGTCATGTGTATCTGTTATATGAGATAGAGTGGATAGCTGAAAGGATCTTGAAAGTCTGTGTTCAAATCTACTATAATTACATCTAAACTTCAAGTATATAAATTATACTTGTATTCAAAAATATTTATATGTATATAAATAAAGTCTATTTTGGGTTAAACTTTGTATTATTTTGCTTAAATTCCCAATGTTTTAATGAAATATCATTCGCCATTCTCAGGATTACGATCTTAAAGAATGTTAGCTCTTAAGTAATAACGAGATTAAGTGTGAAGTAAAAAACAATCATTCTTGTATATATTTGATGTTGATTATTCAGAATAGGTGGATTAACAAAAAAATTTTATTTCCTCCATTTCAAATTGATTTTAGAAAAAAGAGAAAAAATAAGTGGTGTCTACAAAGCTGGAATATGTTATACTCCATCAGATTTATTTAAACTAGTCAATCTTTTTAATATTTCAGTAGACTTTCTCATAGTTCACTAATCATATTTTTCCAAATTAGCAAGGATTTTAGCATTATCAAAATCAGGTGAGTGATCAGTTTCTAAAAAAATACCATATAAAAGCTGACGTATTTAATTCTTAATTGGAGCATTTATATGCTCGGTAATTCTGACATTAATTCATTTATTGGATTGTACATAGCTTCCGGAGAACTGTGAACATGGAATTTCATAGATACCTTGATATTCCAAAAGTACTCTGGGCTTTAGGTTTATGGAAAAAATACTTTTTTTTTGCTAGTGGAAAAGGGGAGTCTTAATATTGAAATGAGAATCTTCAGATCTTATCAGTGACTCCTTAAATATAAGGTAAAACAACTACATAATTAGTTGGATTGTCAATTTTATCATCTTTTTTGTTTCTTAAGCCAATAAACATCACATGATCACCATTTCTATAAAATCAAGAAAAGAATTTAAGGCATTGACCATGAGACTATATAACAAATGTTTCATCAACATACTTGAGGCAAATAAAGCTTATAGTTTATCTTATAAAGATCATCTTGCTCAAGAAATAGAATGAACTAAAATATTTTACATCATATATAAAGCTTTACCATAGCATTGATAGTAAGAAGAAAAAATATAGTAAAATTGAAAAACTTTATAGAGTTGTTTTACTTTATATTAAAGACTCATTGATAAGACCTGTAGAAGACTGTAATTACAATATTAAGACAACTTTTCCACTAGCAAAAAAAAATTGTGATTTTTTTTCCATAAACCTAAAGATGGAGTACTTTTGTAAAAACAAGGTGTCTTTGAAATTCCATGTTCATAGTACTCAAGAAGCTACATAGATCAATCCAATAGACAATATTAATATCAGAATTTAGAAATAGGTCACACACACCTGATCATGCTAAAACACTTGCTAATTTGGAAAAGTATGATTTGAGAAACACGAGAAAATCTACTGGAATATTAAAAAAGACTAAGCGGTTTAAATAAATCTGATGAAACGTAATATATTTCAGCCTTGTTTATTGTATTTTTTTTCTCCTAAAATGAACTTGAAATCAATTAATTGTAAAACTGAAGGAAATAAAATTTTTTATTAATTCACCTATTCTGAATAATCAGCCATTAAATATATATAAAAGTGATTGTTCTTTACTTCATGTTCAATCTTGTTATTACTTAAAACCTAACAATTCTTCTTTAGGATCTTAATGAGGAATGATATTTTGTCAAAACATCAGGAATTTTAACAAAATAATGTATAGTTTAACTCAAAAAAAGATTTTATTTACATCATTTAAATATTAAAAATAGTCTTGATTGTGTTATTGATATTGGTACCATTTAAGTAGTGACTTCTTTCATTGAATTTACATATGTATCACACATAAAATGTTCAAGTAAAAAGGTGGCTGGTTCTCTCTCTAAACTGCCTGCTACAACCTATTAATCAACATATATATTCTGTAGTGACATGGTTTAATTATTCATCACAAAAATTTTATCAAATATGAATGTTGAGTTATGCTATGAAATGTGGCAGTATATTTCATATCTTAGATAGGCGTATAGGAGATAGTTTATTTATAGTTACACAAGTTATGGATATGAGTAGGAATTCAGGTAAACAGTTATATATGAGTTTTATAGATATAGAGAAGGCATATAATAGAGTAAGTAGAAATAATTTATGGATAAGTTTAGCAAATTTGGGAATGAATGAAGCTTTAGTGGATATTATTAAGAAATTATATGAAAATAATTATTATATATATATCAATTAGGGAATATAGAATCAGTTAAAGTTAAAAATGGGGTGGGACTAAGGCCCTATGTCACCTATTTTTTTTGTGTTGTATTTGAGTGAAATGGAAAAGCAATACAATAGAGAGAGTAGGAAGATGGATAGAAATACCGTTATTAGGTGGTAAGGGAGTATATATTTTGCCGGGTCTTTTTTTTTTGCGGATATTTTTTTGTGTGCAGAAAGAAGAGAAGATATGGAAATTATGCTGAGGACATGTGCAAGGGCGAGTAAAGAGATGGGTATTAAATTTAGTGAAGAAAAATCAAATATAATGATGGTTAATACTGGGGAAAGAGAAGATGTAGAATTTTTATTGGGAGATATTAAGTTAAGTGTGGTGAATAGATATAGTTATTTGGGAATTATTTTAAGTAATCAGAAAAATTATTTGGATGAATGGGAGAAAAAATTGGTAAATGAAGCAAAGAAAAGAAAGGGATTGATAAAGAAATTATCAGTATTTTCATATAATAAATGTGATGTAGCTAGAATTATATGGAAGAGAGTTGCAGTAGCAGGGTTAACATATAGTAATGATGCATTATGTGTTAGTAAAGGGCTATTAAATTACTTAGAAAAAGTTCAAAGGGAAGTAGGAAGACATGCATTAGATGCAGATGTTTGGACAGCAAGGGAGGCAATTCAAGGAGAAATGGGCTGGTCAAGTTTTCATATGAGAGATGCAAAAAGTAAAATGAAAATGTTTGGTAGATTGCAGTTAATGGTTAATAAAACAATAGCCAAAATAGTATTTAATTGGGTTATGAGTAAAGGGCAGGCAATAAGATGGGTAAGAAGGGTAATGCGGTATGCAAAAGATTTGGATAAAGAATTTATATCAGTATATTTGTCCAAAAGATGGGATGATTATGTTATGAGGATTGTTGAGTGATATAGTGGTAAGGAATGGGATAAAAGAATAGATTTATTAATAAAAAATAGGGAGTTAGATGGAGAACTAGTATGGAGAGTAAAAATAGTTTAAATATATATAGAAATAAACAGAATATTAGGTGCGAGTTAATATATGATAATAGTAAGGAAAGTAGTTTATTGTTTAAGACTCGAATGGGACCTTTAGCAACAAGAGAATATACATGTAAATGAAAAAATATGGGTGATTTAGTCTGTAAATTATGTAAGGAAGGAATAGAAAATATTAGGCATCTGTTAATTGAATGTAAATGCTTGAAAACAGAAAGGGTACATATAATGAAATTATGGAAGAATAAATATGAAAAAAGTGATTATACAGAAAGTGGATTATTGGTTTTTATGCTGGATTTGGGAAAAGATAAGGGGGATTTAGATATAAAGGCCATAGAGTTGACAAAGATTATGTTGTGGAAATGGGATGGAGCAGAATATGGGTAAACTTAGACTGGGGAATGGAAAATAAAGGGCTAACAGATTTCTCTGGGCATAATTGCTGAGAGATTCTTGACTTTGTTTAAGGAGAAGTTACAGTACATCACATCACTAGAATGATGCCTTACTGAAATTGAAATATTTGATATGATTCAAATTTTTGTATGAATCCATGAGACACAAGAATGTTTTCAAAGTTTGATGATGGCAGGAAGAACATTGAAGATGATCCACAAAGTTGTGAAACACACTATCACAATTCATGTTATAATTCACGATCCAGATATAATCTTAAAATTTTTGTGATGAATAGTTAAATGATATATTTCTGTAACATGCATTTTTCAAAGAAGGCATTGCAAGCAGCTTGGAGAGAAAACCAGTCACCTTGCAACACATTATATGTATATTTTTAATATTAAAATCTTTGACAATATGAAGCATTATGTAAACACAGTCAGAACAAAGACTCACCAATGTAATGATTAGAGAAAGCAAAAAAAAAACAAAAAACAAATATTAGATAGTTAGAGAAAGTTCTTAAAAAAAGAAAAATTTAAAGAAACTACTTATATGACAATGGCAAATAGCATAAGTTAACTTAGAGTGCAACCAGTGTCATTTGCTCTGAAGTGAACGATATTGAACGCAAAGTCAGGGAAGCTTACTACATTGTAAGTGACCCAACAGCAATCAATAGAAGAGAGACCTGCTTTTCTCTGTCTCGGAAATGGTCTATGTAACATCTTCATATGAATTTTCATAAATTTGCATTAACATTACAGTTCTTAACCAAATACAAGTCGCCATGAATATGAGACTATAAACTGTCCCAAAAGCGCTTGGCTGTAACTTTTAATAATTTTATTTACATTTATTAGTTTCATTATCTGTGTGCAGAGCACATACACATATATATTAATCCGTAATATTGGAAGATACTCTTTAAGCTTGCTCTTGACAGAATATTGAAAAATTAGAAGGACCCTCATAAATAAGCATAAAAATTTACCAGAACTATGCCTTTGAGAATGATTAGAACTTCACCTTAAATTCAATATTTTATGACTCTAAAGTCCAGGTTTGATCCCTATGCTAGTATTGAAACTGATCAAGATGTCAACACCTGAAGAAGAGAGGAGAATAATACCACTTGAAATATTGTTATCTACCAATGTCTGCAAATACTTACAGTAGAAGGTGTTTGAAAAGTTTAAATAAAGTTTGAATTTTTCTAAGAAAATTTAACAGTTCAAACTAGTTGATAGAAGTAGTCCAAAGTATAACTACATACATAGTGATATAAGGCTAACAGCTTCAGAAGAATTTCTTTTATTAAATATGCCTAGCTGTAAATTAGAATAGGCTTCAGTCTTATTTATATTAAACATATTTTATAAGATTCAATCCTATTCTGATGTAGTGATATTGTGGCTTAGTACAACTGACAAAGGCGATTCCTCTGAAACTGAGCCTATGAGTCTTATATTATCATAGTTTATACTTAAAATTTAGTTGTCATTAAACAATATATATATCTTAATTGAATGACAAACTAATAGTGAGCACTTAGATATATTATTTGTATATAGCTCTGTAATCTATTAATTACTTAATTGGTTAATTATATTGATATATTGTACTGAAAGTAGATATTACTGAGTTATTAGAAATTAGTGTAATATAATATTAAAATATTAAATTCAACAATTTTAAACTGTTTTTTTTTTTTTTAGCTGCCCTGTATTATTATTACTATTATAAGAGGACTGCTATGTTATTAGGGGACAAAAAATTCTACGTTTCATCAGATTGGATTGAAAAGGAACTTTCTAAGAAATAGTGAATTATTAAAAAAATAGTTTAAATAATAAAATCGCCAATTTTATTTATTTCAAATAATTTATTACGACTATTATTGTAGATGTATTGATTGAAGCTCTTATATAAAAATTTTATATTTTTATAAGCATTTTAAAAAATAAAAAAGAATTTAAAATAAAGTTTGCTTTATCTCTTTAATTACATTTTTCCAAAGACATTACTACAACTCTTATTTCGGGTAAGATTTTAAAATAGAGTTTTTCAAACGTTGATAATCGACAAAATTTATTATCTTATTATGAACTACCATTTACTTAACGTTTTTTCTTAATTTTGGATATATGCGCATTTTAAAAAAATAATAAAAATATGTAATTAAATTAATATACACCTATCTTAAAAGATTGAAGTGGAGTTGGGCTGGACATATTGCTAGAAGAGATGATAATAGATGGACAATTGAAATCTTAAACTGGATTCCAAGAGAAATCTTAAACTGGATTCCAAGAGATTGTAACAGACCCAGAAAGAGACCACATGTGAGATGAATGGATGAAATAAGAAAGTGTGCAGGGGTGATGTGGAGAAGAGAAGCTAAAGATCGGAGAATGATTAAACTTGGAGAGACCTTCATCCTGCTGTGGATTGATAATGATTGATGATGATCTTAAAATAAAGTTTTAAAAAATAGAACCATTTTCATCCCGGGATTTGAATTTTATAGGAAATGAGAAACCCTAATGGAAACGGGTCCTGGTATTCAATCCTATGCAAACTTTAGGATCTATTTAAATAAAAGAGTAACTTTTGATGCGTAAATTTATTAGATCCAGATTTGAATTCTAGTTTTCCCTTATAAAGGTAAAATCCAGAAACTCATCTGGAGATTATTTTATTGCACTAAACTATATGATATTCATTAATTACTCAAGTTTTCAATAATGTTTCTAGAATGGCTGAAAATTGGAAGTCTATTAGTAAGCACATGAGTTGTTAAAATGATATATCTGTTGGTCTTACCAATAAATATAATTTTAGAAAGATGATCGAATATTTGATTATAAGCAAATGGGTAGAATTTCACCATTCTTTATTCCTCTTTTGATGTAATTTATTCTAGCATCCTAAATTTAAAGCTACCTAATAAATCAATGAAGCTTTTTACATAATTAAGGTGCATAATTAGCGAAAAATTTACTCATTGCACTTTGAAGAATTTATTAATTAATTATCTTTTTTTGCTTTTAAAACATTTTGTAATTAACATTGTTGTAAGAAAAAACTTTTTTAAATATAATTTTTACTTTTTATTTTAGTTAAAATACCATGTGGAAAAATAAAGTTTTTTTTTAATTTTATAAAACAGTTTAAATTAAATCTTTGCACATCTATCAATCCTATGGAAGTGTGTACGAGTGAAAAAGTAATGTTTTTTTTTTTTTTTAATCTCATAAAATGATAATTTAAATTAAATACAAACATTAAATAATCTTCACGCCACCACACATTCTTTTGAAATCATATGACTAAAGATATAATAAAAGACATGACATTCCAAGATGCATTTTGTACTCAACCAGCATCAATTGATTAAGGTCTCCATCTCATATATATCTTTATCATTTATACAATATTTATTCAATAGTAAATTGTTACATTTTGATTTACAAGTGTCAAAATTACTTCATCCACAACTTTGATACCATCTATTCTCTCTCTCTGTTTTTGCAGTGATATAGATTGCAGAGGCTTTTACTATATGGTGAAACTGAACTGAATTTGAAGATATTTACATATCTGAAAAATTCAGGCTGATAGAAATGAGTTTCATAAATGCTGATTATAGAGTTGGTGTTTACATCTAGTTTCTAGTCTTCCTACTCTTTACTGACGTGAGCCAACTAGCTCGAAACCATGGTTAAGGTTGGAGACAATTTGAAAGAGATATTGAATTTTATCTCTCTCAGCATTTGTGTAAAAGCTTGATAGTGGGCTATTGGTAAAGCTCTATCTAGTGATCATAAAATGCAAGCTATAGCAAGTTACGAAATTTATAACTTGTTTTGTTTATCATAAATGTACCCTTGAAGATTTTTGCAATGATATAGATTGCAGAGGCTTTTACTATATGGTGAAACTGAACTGAATTCAGACCCATATAGCTATCTAGTTTGTTTGACTGGATTTGAAGATATTTATGTATCCGAAAAATTCAGGCTGATAGAAACTAGTTTCACAAATGCTGATTATAGAGTTGGTGTTTAGATCTATTTTCTAGTCTTCCTATTCTTTACTGACGTGAGCCAAATAGCTCGAAACCATGGTTAAGGTTGGAGACAATTTGAAAGAGATATTGAATTCTATCTTTCTCAGCGTTTGTGTAAACAAAGCTTGATAGTGGGCTATTGGTAAAGCCCCATCTAGTGTATATATATAGTAATGATTATCACTCTAGCTCAGATATAAACTTCAAATCTCAGTTAAAGATTAATGTATATGATTTTTTTAATAAAACATACACATGGAGTTATTCATATTTCTCTTTCCCAAGTAACATCTTTTATAAATTTATTAAGTAATCTCCACACCCCACACATTCTTAAATCTTTGCAAGATTTTACTATCAAAATGATTTAATAAGATTGAAGGGTATTTGTAAAGTATTAACTGTGCAGCTTTTGGTGGCACTGTTTCTAGTTAAAAACAAAGCGATATAACATTATCGGGCTGCTAGATTTTTTTTTTTATCTAATAGATCGTACTTTTTTTCTTTTTAATATATTGTTGTTTGTTTTGGACATAATTATTTTTTTTTTGGTTTTCATTTGATAAATTTAAAACTATAATGGACACTTTGACCTTTCTTTTTGGATCTCAAAAGTACATAATTTTTGACATACGCCTTTTTTTTGGGGGGGGGGGTCCATTCTAAATCTACTGTTTCTTTTTTACAGACATCTTTTTTTTTTTGGTTTGGATTCGATACATTTCAAAGTGTAAGGGACAGTTTTAACTTTTTTTTGGAATATCTCAAATATACACAATTTGCTTTACATAAGATTTTCTTTTTTTTTTTTTTTTTTGGTTATTTAAAATTACAATCAACACTTTCTTTTTGAATTTGTTAAAAATGCAGGGGATTGCTGTTGATTGATTTAGCAAAAAAAATTCAAACCTGTCCGACAAACTCCGCCTCAGTTATCCGTATTTGCTTATAAACGAAAAGAATTGTTTGGTATTTTATCTTACATTTATAAATACATACGGGTTTTTTTTTGGGCGGCGGGTTTTGATTTTTTTTGTTTTTTTAATAAGAACAAATAAAACGGGGTTTTGATTTTTTTGTTTTTTTAAATAATAATAAATAAAACGGGACTTCCTTTTTTTCTCTTAGATTTATAAATATGGGGGGGGGGGTTTGGCGGTGGGTTTTGATTTTTTTAAATTTTAATAATAATAAATAAAACATTAAAAACAAAAAGTCAATCGCGGTATTGTTTTTTTAACCCAAAAAATATGTATGTTCACCGGTTTTGTTACGCTTTCACAAAACACATTTTTGAGCCTTCAAACCATATACCCTTGCGAATAGACATGGTTCGCCTGCAGGCACGCGAGTAGCATACGAACTGCCAAGTCCACTGTGTGAGATTCTTCTATTTGAGCTTGCAGAAACGCAACTGCCTCACTTTGTTGGTTTGGGACGTCCCACAAATGTAAGAACGTGGAAGACATTTTGTTATTCTTTTTTAACTCTCATCAGAGTCATGACAAAAACGGTATCGACATACTTTTTTTTAACTTTATTTACCAAAAAAAAAAACAAATTAGCCAAAAAAAAAAAACTTTAGACAAATATAAAGAATACGCTGATAATTACTAATCCGCAAAAATCTTTCAGTTGGGAAAGACAGAAAATCATAAACTTCAATAAATAAACACTTGAAAAAGATGACAATGCTCACACTCTCATCTCAAATTCTAGCAACAATACAAATTCTGTCAATATGCATAGGAATTTAACTCACAATGAAATCAATGGCAAACTATACTATCATAGTATTGTTAATAGACGTAGTGTTATTGAACGTGGAAGAATTGGCCGCGTATTATAACCACTACATATGATCTACTCGTATATTAATGATCACTTGTATATTAGCCGTAGGTTCGGCCGTGAAAGCGGTATAATTCTGTGTTTTTACACAAACAGCGCCAACACAGGCTGTACAGTGAATAGTTTATAAATACCGATTGAAGTTATCACAAACGTAGCTTATTATATATCTCATCTTAATATTAGTATTATATTGACAACTGCCTGGCTCTTGTCTACACATTTTGAGTGCATCTATACAGCTAATAGCAAAAAGATTCACTTCTTTCCATTTTTATCTTATATAAAGAATTTAATAATATATATGGGTGTTGCATGTTTTTCATGGGCTACAGATGTAAATGACATCTTGATTCATCTGTTTATGATTCACAATACTATCATACTAATATTTGGACTGCTGCATCTGGCATGAACCGGGCAATGAATGTTATGAAAACTATTGTAAAGGCACTGTAAGCATT
The DNA here is from genome assembly GCA_028023455.1 of Epiperipatus broadwayi. Classification (NCBI taxonomy): domain Eukaryota; kingdom Metazoa; phylum Onychophora; class Udeonychophora; order Euonychophora; family Peripatidae; genus Epiperipatus; species Epiperipatus broadwayi. Next base: position 13,151,794 of record JAQFVV010012394.1, on the reverse strand, counting down.
GACATATAACAAGATTAAAGGTTCAAGAAATCAGAAAAAATGGCCAAAACAGTTGTGATAATAAAAAATAATTAGAAGAAAAAATTACAACTGTTAAGGTTTTTATTCCTTATAAAAAAAGGAATGACAGACTGAAGGATTTTTTTAAAATGCTATAACATAAATGAAATCTGATTAACCAAAAAATGGATAATATTCTGACCAGTCATAATCCCTCTTGAGATTTATGGAATTTATGAAATCCTATGTAGAATTTATACAGCTTTTTATGTGTGCATAAACAATCAGTACTAGAAGAAATGAACATACTAATGCAATAAAACAACACTTGTCACCATTCTAAGATATTGATACTGGTCATAATAAAGATTTTTCAAGCACCAGGTTTTAGCCAATTATGATGCTCTCCGCCAAAAAAAAAAAATCAGTGAAGCCATTGAAATCTTAATAAATTCCATCAATAAACCTGATGACACAGATATGCAAACTATCTTCCATTTGTAATAAAAAAAATAAACTCATTAATCTCAATAGCCCATATTATTTTTCTTTTCTATTATCATTTCATTTTAAGTGTTTTCTATTGGTTATTATCAATGCTTATACCATCTACTATGGTTTTTTTATAATATTTATTCCCAGTTGATGGCCACTGCCACTCCAGCCAAAATGTCAGTATTATAGTACTATGAATCATATGTGGATGAATCTAGATGTCACATATATAATACCAGTGATTAATATTATGTAATATATTGAAATTAATATTCAAATTACTGGTTTATTATGCAAATGAAATACTCTCAATCCAAAGCACATGACAAAACTTTTATAATGAAAAGAACAAACCTTAACAGTAAAAGAACTGGCATCAATTATTCAGGTTTTACAGTTGCATTGCTACATGTGCAATTATAAATAATTAAATGAAAGAAATATAGAATAGCTTTGTAAATGATATTGGTCAGTCTCATTTCGTACAGCAAGTAGATAGCATATTAAATGGTTTATTAGCAGTGATTCTCGACTTTGGGTACATGCACTACAGGAGGTCACTGATTTTCAGAGGGGAAATTTGAGAATTAGTTATAATGAAGTTTTTTGTGTTATTAACAGTGAATTAAAAAGCTTGCTAATTGTTCTTATATTCATAAATTAAGCTAAGAATGTTTTTTTTAAAATTTCCCTCTTTCCACCCATCCCAATGTATTTTTTGTTTAGATAACTTTCACTCCTTGCCTTCCATTGTTACTTGGAGTAATTTAAATGGATTGAAAACTCCATTGTACTTCAACTATTCTTTCATTAATAGCCTTTTAGGTTTCCTCCATGTGAATAGGAGTTCACTTTTTGAATAATAATTATATGTCATGAAGGGGGTTTCAGGATTTTAGAGATGCTTAGGTGGGGTATGGCCAAAAAAAGATTGGGAACCCTTGGTTTAGAGTACGTACGTGCATACATATAGCAGTTATATCACTCCTAGTTTATACATACATCTGTAGAGAAAAAAAAAATTTTTGTACTATTTTATTCATATTTAAAAACTTTAAAATCTACTGTGTATTTGAATACAATACTTTGGGTATTTTATTTTACTTTTGCTGACAATTGTGATTGGTGCATATCACAAAAGATTTTCTGAATTTAAACAAAAATGTCAATTAGTACTTTATACTAGAACACCATCTTAATTTTAGATAAAGGAACTAACAATAAGCATGTTCATACATTCTAAACATTACTACTGTCTCACTATGTAATTGTATCAATGAAAAACAAACCCCAGCTTATTAAAACAAAGGGTCAAAATATTTAATTCAATGTCATTAAAACTTATTAAGACTAAAACATTAAGATTGAATTTTTAGTAACAAAATATTTACTTAATAACAATATTGTTAATATGTAATAATAATACACATGAAAATAACTTCATAAATATAAATATGTTTACTTGAATATGTCTAGTTGGATACATAAAGTGATTTATCAAGATACATTTCAGGATGGTTCTTATTTCCAAGCACTATTTCAAATAACTTTATTATTAAAACAATTAAATTCAGTATGCTATGGGTTAAGTTAGTTTAATATATATTTTAGAATATTCCAAATATAACTGTAGCAAGAATATCAAACAATTTATAAACCGAAATTATTAGAAGTATTACTTAAAGGATAATAAATACAGTAGATAAAACTTTTTTATCCTAGGCATTTGAAAAAAAACAACAACAAACAGTTTGAATGTACATTCATGGATATATTCTAGTGGCATATTATAATGTATAACAACTGATTAAATACTTGATGATTTAATTTCATGGGTTCTTGATCTTTTAAGTAAAGATGATTTCTTGTAGTTCTGGTTAATTTTTAATTTATAAATGTAAACTTCCAGTAATTGTATTTAGGCTATATGAAGATTATAAGACCACTGAGTTTTCATTCTTAAGCAGTTCTTTATGATTAAAATAAATTCTTGATATACTTTCCTTTCAGTTTGAAGTTTTACACTTAAGATGAAGATTCATTTGATCATATTCTTTGGTCATTTATAAAGATAGGCAGTAAATAGTTTATAAAATTTCTTCACTGATTGTCATTAGTAGTAACAGTGAATATACTAACCCATGCATTTACCACTCTGTGGACATGTCAGCCATTACCAATACTGCTAATGCTAGTACCAAATCTACTAATGTTGATACTACTGTACCAAAAATAATTATTTTTTATTTTTCCAACTAACTTTGGAAATTTCAATTATTTTGAAATAAATAAAATATAATTAAAAGAAAATGCACTAATTTTGATCAAATTGAATGTATTCTAAATTAAATATATAAATAGAGCATTCACTTGTAAATGAATATGACTGCTCGAACTTCAAGGAATGAAAATGGTAAAAAAAAAGCTGCTCCAGAAATGAGTTTTGCAAGTATTATGAAACCATACTGTGAAATATAAATATATCCATATATAGAATACGGTCTATTTTTGGGTTTGATATTTAGCAATGCCACCTTTTAATTTCATAGGCAGAAAATGTATCTTCCTGAAATACTTCAACATCTTATCTAATTATAGTTCTCTAACATATTCCATTTTTTTGGTATATCTTCGATGAAACAATTTAGTATCACACTTCTTTAAATATGTCTTTGAGATAATCCTTATAACATAAATGGATTTACCTCACCCATAAAAACCATACTTCATTTCACCACAAAACAACCTTTTAGGAAGTTTTAAATTGTTTATTCATTTTACATGTCCAATCAATGAAGGTGTGATTTTACAATAATGGACTCTATAGTATCATATCCAACATGTTAAAGAACATACTGATTGGTTCTATGATCTTACCATTATATTTTTAAAATTTTATGAAGTATCCATAAATAAAACTTCTAATATTGTTATTTTGGATTGAGGTAATGCCAAAGATTTACTTCCATTTCAAACAATTAGGTAAAATATTTCTATATGCAGCTACGTTGCAGTAGTAATTTTCCTGTGATGACTTACCCTTTTAACTTGTTAAATGCAGCAACCCATTAGGGTCTGTTATACTTGACCATCTAAGTCCATCTTTTTATTTATTAAGTTATCAAAGTATGAAAATTGATTTACATTTGTAAGTTGATATCATCAAACCTAAAAGATATTGAGAATTTTTTGTCTTCACTGGCTGATAAAGAATTTGAATTTGCATACATTAATAATTAAACCACCAGACCTATATGACTATATAAGCTAATGATAAGATTTAAAATATTGTGTTTTCAATTTTATTCTCATAGTTTTGTAGATAAGTAGAGATAAAAGATAGCTGCTAGAGGGTTGCATTAGATCCTAAGATCTGGCTGCAGTGTTCTCAGATCCAAGGCTTCTCACTGAAGAAGGCACAAGCCAGAAACTAGTCTGGGGATATTGGATGAGTAGGCACTAAATAGGGATTTTATGCTCAAGCCTTCTGGCATCCATTAATTACTCTGGCTTGCACTGAGTGGCACTACTGTATGGAGAATTTTGCCTGTTTTTTTTACATTAATAATTACATCAAAGTCTTTAAATGTTGCATTCAAAACATTAAATACATTATATAAATTGTTTTCTAAACTGGCAAAAATAGCACTATTATCATACTGTTAATCAGAATTCAAAAAGATGAAGATTTTGTTTTTAGTTGATTCAAATTAAAAATTATGCTGTCAAACTGGAATCGCATTTTGATTCCTGTTTCTTTAAGCCATCCATATACACAGTTCCAAAAACATCTATCATAAAAATTGAAAACAATATTGGAGTAAATATACAACTGCATTTAATATCGGTTATCTTTTCAAACAATAGATTTTCTGTCTGCAGTAAAAGCCCTTCCTCTCATTAATATTATGCAGAACTGGGTATTATAAATAAATATTGATGGAAAATTAACTGATTTCAAGCAATGCTATAAACTACATAACATTCTTTTGTTTCCAATACTTTTTTTTTTGTATTTTCCTGGCAATAAAAACTATAATGCTTATTATTCTCTAAAATGGATGGAGAAGGTCTGGTTATACAGCTTGCAAAATCATTTTGCCTGTTTACCAAGGTATCCACAAATAAGAATTGAGATTCTATAAAACTAGTAGCTTTTTTCACAAGTATATTCTTTTATTCTTCTCTTTCAATTTCTTTGCATATCTTCATATAATCATATATATTACTTATAACACTTCTTTCTTATACACTTTAATGCAACTAATTTTCTTAAAAACGTCTTTTTCTCCTTACAGTTTCGACTGTCCAGCAGTCTTCATCAGAGCTCTATCTTCTTTGCTTTAATTAAAATGTCATTTTAATTAAAAAGGTCATTTTAATTAAAGCAAAGAAGAATATAGGGCTCTGATGAAGACTGCTGGACAGTCAAAACTGTAAGGAGAATAAAGACGTTTTTAAGAAAATTAGTTGCATTAAAGTGTATAAGAAAGAAGTATTATGAGCAATATATAGCTTTTTTCACAGTGACATAAATGTATGTGATACAGAATATAAAAAACATTTTTTTAGAGTCAATGATATAAAATGTTCAATCTTCAAATTCAAAGTGCAGGATTAGCATTGTGATCAAAGCAAAATAATCTTATCACTGGCTATACACACTGGATGCTTTTTAAATCTTAAATGGTGTGATATTCTACAAATAGTGTCTACAAAGCAAAATACTATTGCTGATGATACAATGGCAAAGCAAAATAATATCATCATTGATGATACATACTGGATAATTATTAAACATTAAGTGTTGTTACATCATAATAATAGTTAAAAAGTTGATGCAGAGTATTATTTCCAAGAGAAGTAGACATTTTTTGTTGATGTTAAAGACAAATATGTGTGCCTAGCTTGTGGTGATGCATTCATAGTAATAAAAAAGTGGTTCTGGATGAGTTCAAAACATGCTAAAATCATTGAATTGGGAGAACAAAGGTATCTGAATAAAATCAGTGCTTTTCAGTGGAATTGCAATCACAATGAGCCCCTTTTTCTAGGCTTTGTTATGATAGAGATAACATTATACAGGTTAATTATGTAGTGAGTGAGCTAATCACATAAAAAACAGATTTCATGTAGAAGAAAACTACATGAACAAGTACATGGTAGCTGCTGCAAAGTTGTTAGTATCAGACAAAGCCATATTGGGTCAGAGTTAGTTTGCTTGGGAAACTGTCACAGATTGGATTACTGACATTGCTCAAGATACTGAAAACCATAAGGATTCTACAAGAGATTTCCAATTTTTTTCTCAAGTTTGTGATAAGACAATGGACATAACAAATGCTCAACTGATCATTTTCATTGAAAAGATAATCACAGAATTAACATATTGGAGGAACTACTGCTTGCAGACACTGCCCATGTCACTGCTAGAAGCAAGGACTTGTTTTGTCAATGAAAAACTTGAGTTAACAGTTGAAAAGTTTTGGCCTTTCTACAGATAAAGATCTAGCCATTTTTGCTTTGCAAAAAGGATTAATTATGTTTATCAAAAAAGGAAATGAATCGTCTCAATGTTAAAACCAAGTGATTTAATTATATACCACTGCATCATGCACAAGAGAATCTCTGTTCACAATTATTGCAACTCAACAATGTGATATCAACTGTAGTGTCATGCATAAATTTAGCAAAAGAAGAAAGTTTAACAGCCATTCATTTAAGGAGTTACTGAATAATTTTGATTTGAGTATGATAAACTTTATTTATCACAGTGAAGTGTGATGGCTAAGTCATGGTAATGTGGTCTTGAGGTTTAAATCTGTCAGGGAAATCAATTATAGCAAGTAACTGTAATTTAGCATTCATGGTGAGCATTATTAAATACCTCTTGAAGGTGAACATCAAATTGCAGAGCCCCTACCAGTTTTTCAGTTCCTTATTTTCAAACATGAAATCATTTGAAGCTAAATTAGCTCAAATAACACAAAGTGTCTTCCCATTCTGGAAGAACAGATACCTTCTGAAACACTAATATGCACAACTAATTGAGATATTTGATGAAAGTTTCAAGGATGTGAATAGTAAACATATGGAATTTAACATATTTGCTCAACTGTTCAATGTGGAATCAGCTGATATTCCTGATAGCCTACAACACAAAATCATTCAGCTGCAAAGCAATGATTAACTGAAAGTTAGGTGCAACAATCTCCCACTGCATGAATTCTATAAAATTTACATAAGCAATGATAAATGTGGTTTTAATTTCTCCTTATTTGTAATAATAAAAATACTTAATTGTAAATTATTAGAGAAAAAATATATAGTTAATAATAAATTTGGCTGAACGTTTTCGAGGAACCGTGCCTCATACTCATAGCAATGATAAATTTCCCACTTTGAGGAGATGTGCATTGAAATATGCATCTGTGTTTGGAACATTTTACTGCTGAAATCAGTTCTTTTCAAATCTTAGGCAAAGAATCAACTGCACTCCAGACTGGTCAATGCAAACCTAGAAAAGCAGTTGTAATTAGTAACATCACCAATATCAGCTACCATCATATGCCTCACCAAAGATAAGCAGGTTCAACCATCTCTTTATGAGTGAATTAATTAAATTTTTGATCAAATATAGCCAGTTAATTTTTTATGTTGATAAATTTTGTGGCCTGTGAATGATATTACAAATATCCAAATGAAAGTTCCCCACCACTGATCTAAAACCACATTCAGCCTCTCATAACCATTTCCCTAAGATTGGGAAGCAATCTACTAACATTATAAAAAGATATTAACATTTTTTAAAATAAAATAAGGGTATATGAGCACAGACTTTCACATTACCCACCATTTTCCACACTATCTCATAGCACTGATACACTTGAACACATATATGTTGAAAAGATAAATAATCACCAATATCCGCATTTCATGCTAAACCAGCAATCATCAGTTGGTCCAGATTACCATCTCTACACATATATGCTATAAGTGCTCACATATATATTAAGATAGCCAAACCTCATACTTTAATGGACAGGTTTCAATCTACTCCACACTCCAACTCTTCAACCGTCCATCCGGTATATTGGTGATTATTTATCTTTTCAACATATATGTGTTCGAGTGTATCAGTGTTATGAGATAGTGTGGAGAGTGGTGGATCGTGTGAAAGTCTGTGCTCATATACCTATATATTACATATATAGACACAGGTATATAGTAAGCCTGTGTATTCCAGTTAAACAAATTTTAATAATTTTTATTAGTCATTCAGTCTAGAGATTATCCAATAATAATATTTTTGTTCTTACGTGAGAATGGTATAGTGAAAAGTACAGAAAGATTATTCATTATTAAACAAATAATTTTCTTTCTTTTCACAATTAAAAGAAATATAAACGTAAATATTTTAATATTTTTATAGTAATTTATAATAAGTTTACTTTAAATATAAGTATATTATCTATATTGAATTTAATGTAATTAGAAGGGATTTTAACTTGGACTTTCAAGTTCTCTACAGCTATCCACTCCATCTTATACAAACCGATACATATGAAAGGTAAATGATCTCCAGTATACATATTTTATTCTGAATGAGCACATCAATTAGTTTAGATCATCATCTCCCACACCCATATATAGTGAGTACTCAATTTATATTTAGATAGAAAATCTTCAAAATTTAATGGACAACCTTCAGTCTCGCCCTTCAACTCTTCAGCCATCCATATCATTGAATGATGGAATGCTCAAAGTCTTTGTTGATGCCAACATTGTTGTCATACCCATATCGACTTTAGGTCAGTCTGGTCCTTCACATATAAGACCTTAATATGTCCATTTAAATACACAGAAGGGATAAGTAGAATACAGGTTGAATGTGTAATATTTAGATACAAGAATGTTATCTGAGTCAAGCATTGTTAGCCAAGAGGTCATCGCAGCCACCTTGTAAGCAAGTAGTTGGTTGAAGATGGTTGTGGATTCGCCTCCCGGCTGATGCTATGACACATGGAAAAAAATGTTATCCAAACTGAACTCAATGTAATTAGAATTGTTTTGAACTCAAACTTTCAATCTCCCTACAGCTATCCCCTCTATCATCAGATTTTCAATGATATGGATGGCTGAAGAGTTGGAGATTGTTCATTAAAGTGTGAAGATTTGCTATGGCAGATGATGATCTGGACCAACTGATGAGCACTGGTTCAGCATGAAATATGTACATTGGAAATCACATCTTTTTCACATGTATGTGGTCGTGGGTATCCATTGTATAAGATGAAGTGGATAGTTGTAGGGAGTTTGAAAGTCTGAGTTCAAATCCCTTCTAGTTTTTTTTATGTTATGCTTTAATTTATATATATGTATATGCTCTATCCTTTCCTAGTTTTATTTTTCTAATATATTGCATTCTTCTCTATTCTCATCTTTTTCTATCATTCAAGTCTCTACTTTAAAAAAAAAAAGAAAGAAAATCGTTTTTCTTAAAAATATTTAGCTTTAAAACATTTTCTTACAATTAAAAAATAATATTTAACTATTACAATTTTCATCATAATTTTTATCACTGCTATTATACATTATGTGATTTTTCAAATATCCTAATCTTTTATTTTCTGGAATTATTATTATTTCAATTACAGTTGCATTTATTTTCATCTTACATTTTTACTAATTTATTCTGTCTACTTAAGGATTTTATTAAATCTATCCGCAATATTCCCATTTACTGATATACCACGAAAAATCTTTTACAATAGTCATTCTCAATTCAAAGTTAAAATTTATTCTCATCAAAATGATTTTCTTTTTTTTTTTCTTTTATTCAAATATTCAAATTGAATAAAGGCATTGTTTTTGTTTTAAATACTGTAAATAAAACCTGATTAGATATATATGATTTACTCACCTAAATAGAACCTTATTTGAGTTCTGTATTTGTACTAATCGAATAGTTAGTTATTCATTTAGATCCTATGACATTTGAGCATTAGAAATGATAAGTTTTTCTGAGTGGAGATCATTCATTGTGATAGATGCATTTTCTATCTTATATGCAAATTTTCAAATAACATTTCTATTCATACATCTTAAAATATCCAATAGAGCGATCTAATTTATTCCATCAAAAGTTTTCCAAGGTTCAACGAAACTTTCACTTCTTTTAGTGCTAAGTTGGCTTCACAAAATATTTTTAAAAAATCGTTTTTTTATAAAACTTTTCTAATAATAGCAATTTTTAATAACTAATATTTTGAAAATTGGAAGTGCAATGGAAAATGTGGAGCAAACCAGTAGAAAGGACATGTAATTATGAATAAATGTAACTATGAATTCTAGTTAATCCTATAAATCTAACACTATGAGGTTTTGAGATTGAAAGCAGCATTCAAATGCATTATCAATCAGTCAATAAATTTGAAAACAAATATTTTTTAAATGATGATTAAAAAATAAGTAACTATTTAAAATAAAACTAATTGGTTTTAGAAAAACAAGTGTTTAGAAGATGCGTATGAGGAAATTATCATGAAATTTAAAAAAAAATTAAAAATAAGTATACTTATTTAAAAAAGAAAGTTATAAATACTATAGATAGAGCCTAATTAAACATTCGTGAATTTGCTCATATAAACAAACTGTGTTGTGTTTTCATATTAGTTTTGGTTTTAGCGTCAATTAAAAAAAAATCAGATGATTAATCGTTCTGGAGATCGCATATTTGAGCTTCAGAAAAAATAGATTGAGTTGCGATTTAAGAACCTTTAGCTCTCCAATTTGTCACTTTAACATTGAGCTAAGTCGCACAGGGCTCTTTTTAATTAATATGGTACATTTTTTATTATTAATTTTTTAGCTTTCATTTTTTTGACCAAGTAAGTATAATTAGAAAAATTATTATTCATTCTTTTTGTTCATAATTTTAATTTTTTGCCTTAATATGGATAAAGATTTTAATTTAACTTTTTTATAAATCATAATTTGACAAATTACTTATTACATATTTCAAATTTTTATCAGCGATAAATGAAAGTATTGTTTCGCTGCAATGACAGGATGACTCTACGGGTGGGTTGTCCCATGTAAGATCACACTTCTTTCGCTGACCTAATTTTTTTTTATTATTTGCTCAGTTCCTCGAAGACAGCTGGCATCTTTGAGGATAAAAGCTATAGGGATGAAAACGCAAATTGGAATCTATCTTTTAATTGTCTTAATTGTAAACATTTATTGGACAAAAGGTATGTAAATATTATTTTCCTATTCCTAATTCAATAGTTAAATTCAAATTTTAATTTATTTATTTATTACTTTCGTATATGCTTGTTTTCATAAATATTACCGAAAATTATGTAAAGCAATGCGAAATTCTTCGACTATTTATTTATACTGTATATTACAACAATATTATATATATTTAGATTATTAAATACGAATATATAATTTTTAGAATTATGTGTATAATAATCGGCAGATTATAATAAAAAATTTTAAGTGTTGATTTGCTAACTGCTATCCGTGGAAAATATTCATGTTGCGCACAGTATATTTTGTTTTTCAACAATTTTCCCTATATATACAAAATATGTGTGTGTGCATATTTGTGATTACTTTTCATTAGATTTAGATTATATATTAGATAAAGTTTAGCTCCTAAACCAGTCAGAAATTGATAAATTTGCCGTAAGCTCATTTATTTTTTAGTATCATGTTGCTTGTTTACAATTAAATTAAATAAACCTAAAGTTCGGGGGGGGGGGGTCAAATGACGATATAAATGTGTTAAGATGAACGTAACAGTTCCATTAAAAAAATAAAATGGTTTAAACTGCTCGGAATTTGTAATAAGTTTAAGCTCTGGAAATATCAGATTTGGAATCACAAGCCCTCTATTAATAAACAAAACATGCAAGGTCTAACAATTTCATTCAGTTGTTGGCTTCCTCAATTCGCCATTCTAATTTCTAGGAAGTTTTCTGCGCAACATTATGTTTACAGTGGATAGACCATAATCCTGTGAAAAATGCGGGATTTTGCAATGTCACCTAGCAACAATTTAACCTTGTTCTTAAAGTCATTTAATTAAAGTTTGGTAAATGTATTTTAATAATATAAAGGATTTCATTATTTAAAATGTTACAATGAATAATTGGAATGGACACAACAGTAAACTGCTCCCTGCAATATGATAAAAGTGTATCCCTATTGCTTAATTACCCCAAGTTGCATACGCGCAGATAACTCTATGTACATATATTAATAATAAATCTTTTTTTAAAAAAAAGTTAATGTAATAATTTTGGGTTATTTGGTGGAAAACATGTTGCAATTTATGATTAAATATTTTTAATACTGATTGATTGGAGTTTTTTTAATGCCTTAAAGTTTTTTTAATCGCCTAGTCTACAGTCAATAAAAACTTTTCACACAAAAAAAGCAGTCATATATTAATTACCATTTATTTCATCGCTTCTAAGAATTTTTGATAACTAAAAAAAAAGATGGAAGGGGTATAGACGCAACACCTTCAACTTCCATAAATTTTCTAGAGATTTTAATAAGAACCTCGTGATAAGTTATTTATTCTACAAGTTCTTAGGTTATAACTAAGGTTAAATGTTCCCAACTGGTTTTATTTTTTTAAATAGGAATGAAAAAAACTTTTGAGGAAGTTATTGTTACTTTAACAGCTGCAAGTAAATTTAGTTAATATAATGTGTGGGAAAAGATAAACTTTGGAATAACCTAAACTCTCCTGCAGTCTTACTTTCGTTTGCAATTATTCTCCAAGTAATAATTAAAGTCATCTAATATTTATATAAATGTAATCAAACCGTGAATATTCACATTAAAAATTTCACCTGAACACTGAAAAAAAATTACAAATGAGCTGGATATGTCTCATTGTTCTTAAATATATATTTTCCCACTTCAAGGGTGGGCAAAAAAAAGATAAGCATATATAGATGTGGTTTGAGAAATATGAATTCTATACATCTCTTAAATTATTATTTTTTTCCATTGCTCCCAACTTCTTACTGTTTATATTAGAAGAAAACAACTGCATCAATTATCCACCATTAGAATTTTTTTGAATTATCCCACACCAATTTTCCCAAGTCTCTCTCTCTCTCTGTCTGTCTGTCTGTCTGTACTTGTAAATAACATATTTGTATTTCTTTTAATCTCTTTCATTCTGCATCATGTTTTTTACAATCTCTGAATTTTTGAAACCATGCAAAATTCATCAGCCTTCTCTTAATTTCTTTATTAAGTAGTGTTTTCTCATTGATTTTGGTTAATATTATTTTTTAATGTGATATATCTGCATTACTGCTGTTATAATACTCCAATCATTCAGCACTAACACGCAATTGAATGTTAAGGTATTATTATAGTTATTTACAATAACAAGATATATACAATAGTTTAAAAGCAGAAGTTTGCCTCTATTACAGTGGGTCAACTGTGTATATTTGCTTGTTAAATGTACAGTTAGTGCTTAAGGGAAACTAAGACTTTTCAAATCCCGACACTTCCAGCCTACAGATGATTTGCTTTGTGTACAGATATCATGATGTCAGTAGCTTGTAGTTTTCTGTTCTAGGCTTGAGCATGCGTTATTGCTTTTTTTCTAAATAATGGATTATCTTACTATCATATTACATCTGACAGTTGTCTGATTATCCTTTCAAATAGACCATCAATATATAATAAGATCTCAGTACAGGAAACAATTGGATTCACTAAGCCAGTGCTCTCATTAGCCTGTTTATGCCATTTGGTTATTTATTTTCTTTCATTTTTATTTTATTGGTCAGCTGTATTGTAGTTAGATGAAATGGCTTATTAGTTGTATATATATAGAAAGGAAAAAAGTATAAGCTTAATCTCAACTAATAGACATGTCCAAACTACAACGTTATCAAAATGAAACTATCATTAAAATTCGGGATGATCTGAGTCAGATATCATCCTTAGCCTGGATAACAGACTATAACAACACATCAAAAGGAATAAAATTTCTGGATATGTATATTTAACACTCCAATGCAGAAGTAAACTTTTAACTGATCATCAAACCCATTAATGTTCATGGTACTATTCACCCTCATTCACATATTCTAACCTCACACAAATTACCAGGTTTTAAGTGTTTCCTCCACAGAAATCAAAAGCTATGCAAGTTTGAGGCAGACATAAGAGATAGTATTAAAAACTACATTAAAGACTTAATTAAGGTAGAATATGATCATAATTATTTAATAAAAGTTCTTAAAAATTTTTTATTCCGCAACAAACACCAGTTCTGTGAACCACAACAATACTAATGTACAGATTAACCTTCCATTTGCAGGGTACATCATGAAATTACAAAAACAATTTTCTCAGATGAGTTCAATATTAGCTTCAAGACCCTCCTAATCTCTATCAGTTATTAAATAACATTAAAGACAATTTACCTCCAAACTAGGTTCTCCAAATAACCTACAAAGTTAACTGCAATGAACCTACTTGCAATCTAATTTACTATAGTAAGTCTTGTGCCCAGGTCACTAGATTAGTGCAACACAAGTACATACATATATATGTAAATGTGCTGAAACAGACTATAACATAAAGCTTGTATTTTTAGAGCATAAGATCAACTTGGATCACAATTTTGACCAACTTGACATTAAAGTGTTTTGCACTGAGCACAGTGATCAAAAGAGAAAATACAAACAGGCACAGTTTATCACAAACAACACCCATGTGATAAATAAAAGAGATTCATATGTTGCACTATCATGCAAGTGGTATATGTAAATTTATAATCCAAATATTCATTTTGCCTCGTACCTGCCATTGTGCTATGAATATGATCAGCTTGGTCAAAAGCAGTGCTAAGCTGTAAAATAGTTACAATTGTTTAAACTTTGCTGTATAGTGAACCTTTTCTATTTATTGAATTACAAATGAAATTTTATTTTTATGCTAGCACTTTAAACTGTACAGACTTTTTTTAAAAAAACTTAAGTTCTTTTTGAAAAAGCTCTAAAAAAGATTATTTTATAGGTGAAACTGTTAGCATAAAATTGAATAAAAAGATTGTATAGAGGCAAGTGCATAGATGCAGTTATTTATTAGCTGTATGCACATAGAATACATGGACCATTTTTGTAAATATTGCCAGACGGATTTTTTTTTCTAATTTTTTTTTTTTACCTCATTGTCACCATTATCACCAACTTTTTAGATATTTAAAAATAGCAACCTACTTTATAATCTAATATTTATGAATTATTCTTAATTTTTTATATATTCCCCTCTATCTTACTTTCAAAAATAAAGTTTATTTACACTCTAAGAAAATACAGGAGGTTAATCCATATTCTAGGTCTCATTGAACTAATGACATATGGCAAGTCAGAAATTACAAACAATAAATGGATAAGGATTATAAATACAATCAAAGAAGTGAAAAGGTTTACACTAATTACAATGTGACTATTGAGCTAGCCAAGAATCCGATTACATTGGTAAAACAATGCTGGGTCATAGATCAATCATTTGACAAATATAAAGTAAAAAGGAAAACAAATATAAGTGGGTTACATAATGGGTTATAATATCAATACATTATAAGTATCAAATAGTTTTAAAAGAAAAAGGAAAATCTGGAATAACAATGCCAGATAAACTAGTCAGTGACCCCTCTATCTTTAGTTTTAGTTGTATTATTTTCAAAAGATTATTTCTGATTGCTGTTTTATTAATGATATCTTAATATTAATTAGATGTATCAAAACAATGATTTTATAACATTCATATTCAAAACTGAATTAGTAGTTTATCTGTCCTATGTCTCTCCCTATATCTATGCCATCTACAATATATATATATTTATTGTGTTTAAAACAAAGGAGAGATGTCAGACAGAATGATAACAGATTTTCAGTTTTTTTTTTTACTGAATGATAACAGATCTTCAGTTTTGGTTACTATTTATAATTTGGCTGATGTATTTTATAAATATTGTTTTCATAGAGAGATAATATTGAAACGAAAATTCATTATCTCAAATTCTTGCTAATAAAGCAGGGAAACTTAATGAAAGAATAACCAGAATTGGTATCTTTTGAAGGGCAAGTAAATATAATCTGTCCTTTGTTGAAAATATCCATCAAAGTTCATTAAAGTAACTCTTTCCAAATGTAACTTTTTTTTCAACTTTTTGAAGCATCTTTCTCCATCACTTCTTATTATTTTAACTGCTTCTATTAGCTTCTTACCCTTTTTATACTCAAACAACTTGGCACTAGATATGCAAGCATTTCTGTTGAAGGAATGGAAGTAGTACATAGATTGCTATGAAAATGGCAATATCAATGATGATACATATTTCTGATTTAACCTGTTAAAAACTATGAATATGAAAAAGTAATATTTAAGTGAATGTTACTATAATCTGTGCAATAAAATGAAATAAAGATGTTTATTATTAAAATAACACATTCAAAATAATATTTTATAATATCCCACACTTTAAGATGATATACAGTAAATTTATAAAAACCGTAATCGTTGAAAGTTAATTCTAAGAATATGTTAGAATGCATATTTATGCACTGCATATATATATATTAAATTATAGTAAAATGTAAAGACTATATTTCACTAATGTGTATCAATAATTAATAAATAATACTGTTAGAATGCATATATATATAAAATTATCGTAACGTTATATTTCACTGGTGTGTATCAATAATTAATAAATAATACAGTTAGAATGCATATTTATGCATTGCATATACATATGTTAAATTATAGTAATATGTAAAGACTATATTTCACTAGAGTGTGTCGATAATTAATACAGTTAGAATGCATATTTATGCGCTGCATACATATATATATTAAATTATAGAAAAATGTAAGGACTAAATTTCACTAACGTATATCGATAATTAATAAATAATATAGTTAGAATGCATATTTATGCACTGTATAAATATATACATTAAATTATAGTAAGATGTAAAAACTAAATTTCACTAGGGTGTAACGATAATTAATAAATAATACAGTAATAAAATTCAAAGACTGCTAAACTAGGCTTTCAACGCAAAGCATTTTTTTCAAAGAAAGACGATAATTTATTTATTTATTTTTCCTATGTCAAATGCGTTGGAAGGCAGCTATGCTAACCGCTAGACCACCAACGCTTTGCAAATCTAAATATATATATATATACCGATATAAATTGAAACTCTAGTTATTAATTAAAGCAGTACTATTGACATTTATGTGTTTGTTTGTTTTTTAAATTTATTACAAGCCCTTCATAAATTAAAATACTAGTTCTTATTAAGAGGAAGGCTATTTTTTTTTTTTTCCATGTGTCATAGCATCGGCCGGGACGCGAACCCACAACCGTCTGCAACCAACTACTTGCTTGCATGGCGGCTGCGATAACTCTCGGCTAACAACGCAAGACAGGAAGGCTATTTATTTGCTCTAACATTTACAAAATTTATTAATTATATGCCAAACTTCTTTTATTTTATATTTTTAATCATTTTTCTCTCGACAAATAATTTTGACATCAGCTAGTTTAAACAAATATCAATTCCATCTCATCATCAAAAAATGCAGAATTATATATGCTTTTGTTTTTAGATCTGTTATAATAATGAATATCCTGAACTATTCTAGACTTTAAATTTGCTCTCATCCTCGTAATATTTACTATTATTAATCGGGCAATCCAAATCATAATCCAATTGTAAAATTATTTTTAAAATTGTTAATTAGACTAGTTAAAGGTAACGAATATCCAAAAACAATATTAAACTGTTTATTCATAATAGAAAAAATTTCTCTATACAAATTAGGAATATAGATCATGTTGATCTATGATTTCATAATAGTCATTCTATCATTCTTATGTTTACACGTAAAAAAAATTATTTGCTTACAAATCATAATATTAAAGGATCTGACTATGATTAAAACATTTTTATAGTTACGTCTTTTTTCCTATTAGGTTTAAAAGTGCAATATATTGATAATGTTTTATATATAGGGTATATGAGCACAGACTTTCACACAACCCACCACTCTATCTCATAACACTGATATACAGGCAAAACAATATATATATTCCCACACTTGTGCATAAAATCCCCATCTAGTGCCTATTCATCTAATATCCCAGACTAGTTTCTGGCTTATGGCCTTCGTCAGTGAGGAGCCTTAGATCTGAGAGCACTGCACTTAGATCTTAGGATCTAATGCAACCCTCCAGCAACCACATTTTATCTCCATTTAACTACAAAACTATGAGTCTTAAACTGAAAACACCTTAATGTTTTCAATCCAAGCGCAAAATGTATGGGTACTGAACTGATGAAGGCCGTAAGCCAGAAACTAGTCTGGAGATATTGGATGAGTAGGCACTAGGTGGGGATTTTATGTGCAAGCCTTTTGGCATCTATTGATTACTCTAGCTTGCTATGTGTGGCAATATATATAGTGAGTTTTGCCTGTTTTAACAACAGTTATACACAAACATAAGAGGTGGTGGTCATGTGATGTTTATTGGCTTAACACTGATATACCTGAACACATATCTGTTGAAAAGATAAATAATCACCAATATACATATTTCATGCTAAACCAGCAATCATCAGTTGGTCCAGGTTACCATCTCTACACATATATGCTATAAGTGCTCAGATATATATTAAGATAGCCAATATTTATACTTTAATGGACAGGTTTCAATCTACTCTACACTCCAACTCTTCAACCATCCATCCAATTGAAAATCTGATGGTGGAATGCTCAAAGGCAACCTGAGGATGAGATTCTTATCACACCCATGTTGACCTAAGTTCAATCTTACCCCTCATGGACAGGACATAATCCATTTAATACCTATTGATAATGTTTTATATATGCTTCTCATATGCATATGCAAGTAATGTTTAATAATCTAAATCAGATCCCAGGAATTAAATGGGTTGAGAAAGATAATATCTTTAGATTTAAAATTAGAAAGATAGCTAATTGGTATCAGGGATTATCTCTAGCCATTATTAAAAATTCCATTTCACTATAAAATCGCCCATTACATAAATTGAAAAAAAAAAAAAAAAAACAGATTTCATTTTCGAAATTAATTGAATAGTTTTTATTGCTCAGGAGTTCATAAGAAGTTTCAGAATCCATGATCCATGCATCTTTGGCTCCAGACTCATGAAATCATGCAGGATTAGAGTTTGGATTGATTGATGTGGATACTATATTTAAAATTACAAAATAATATTAACATTTAAAATTTTTTTAACAAAGCTATTAAGTAGGGATTTTATAGTTTCAAATCCATTTTAAGCTTCTCTTGATATGTCTCAGTTGGGCACATTGTTTATTTCAACATAAAAATTTAATTTCAAAATTTGTTAAAAATCAATTGGACTGACCATGCAATGTCTTTAAAACACCAACGATATTTGGCTTCTTTAATTTACTCTCTTTTTTGTGTGTGTTTACACTTTGATTTAATCAAAGAAGCAAAACATTTAAATTATATACAAAGTAATATTAATAATGTGAAAGGCCGAAACCTTTGACAGATGCGCCTTAAAAATGCTTATATGACAGCCAATCAGATGTAATAATGACTGCACAAAGGAACTCTCAATTCAAAACACAAGGCAGAGATTTTACGAGAAAAAGATGGTAATATTAGAGGAGAAATGATATAAAATAATATTGTTTGCATTTATCGGTTGATATAGCATTCAATCTATATGCTTTGATTATCCTACTTACAAAATTTTAAAGTAATATATTTTACTAAGAACTTATTTCAAAATATACCTCATATTGTTTTTTATGATAAAACATTAATGTAAAAGATGTGTAAAAAATATCTAGATAAAATGTTATATTACATTTTACAATAGTGCTATGTTTAGTGAGCTTTTTTGTCTTATAATAATACTGTACTTCATTGTGTTACAGATTATTTATTTTAAATCAATTCGATTCATATCTTTTAATTTTGAATTTCTTTTTTTTTTTCACTTCACTGTGTATATAACTTCAGACAAATAGATGAGATACTTTATTGGCAAGTGTTAACAAAGATATATGAATATGATGTATCATAAACATCTGAACAATTAAATAGATATTAACCTAATTCACAAGAAAATTAAAAAGATGTCATCAAAAATTTTTATAAAACAAAAAAGGAGTAATTGAATTTTTTGTTCAACTAGCATTTCATTTGCTTAAAAAATGTGTTATATATTTTACTAATCCCTGAAATTGTTCTAAAAATATATTAATAAAGTAAGAGATGAAATATATCTTTTCAAATATAATCTCAATCTTTTTTTTTTTTTAAAAAAAAGCAAATAATTGTTAACTAAAAAGCACAAAACTATCCCTCACTATTAATATATACATTTCATTCCAATTAGTCCAAGCAGATTAACATAATCAATTAAAATTTTGCATTCTTTTAAAGCAGGGGTGTTCCTCATTTTGGCATTTCTGGGTCACATTGGACAAAGGAAATCAATACATTAAATACATGATCATTACCGATTAGCTTGAAGTAAAAACATATTACTTTTTTTTTTTTTATAAAAAATAAAATAAAATTGACTCTAACGATATAGAATGTAAGTATATAATGAAAATTAAAACTCGTTATTTCAGATCTAAGATTAACTCATATTTAATCAGACATTGAATTTATTAAAGTAATTGTTAAATAATTCTCAATATGGCATAACTAAATTGAATATAGAAGAAAGATGACCAAATTGTGTAACTGTTTTTTTTTTCCTTTCAAAATTACTGTGTATTTACGAAGATCAAATATTGATAATTTCAATATCCAGAAGTTAATTATAGTTAAAGAAAATAAGATCTGAAATTTTTTATAAAAATTTAAATATAAGAAACCTTATTGGAAGATTTTGTATAATAAACACACACACACAAAAACAAAATAATTAAAGATATGTAAGTAATATTAATAAAATAAAACTAAAAAAAGGAAAGAAGAAAGATATTTATTTGTTAAATAAACAAATAATAAATTTTGTTTTATTACAAGTACTTTCTCTAACCACTTCCTTTGAATAAATACCTGTAAGATGAAGTTTTACCATAAAAGAACTACCTGCAATCAAAATATATTTTGATTTGGGCAACTTAGTCTAATATTGTCAGCATAAATAACTAGCTTATGATGAAATAGTGAAATATTTTTTTACCTACTTATATATATATCATTAAAAACCAATCAACACTTAAACAATCCCAATATCAATAACAATCAACAATTTTCAAACTGTTGGCAAGGCAACCTCCTTGAGCATTATTATACTTATTATATATATATTAGAAGGGATTTGAAGTGAAACTTTCAAGCTTTCTATAGCTATCTACTCCATCTTAAACAAACAATATAAATGACCACATACATGTGAAAAAGGAAAATGATCTTCAATATATATATTTCAACTCGGTCCAGATTACCATCTCCAACACACACATATATATATATAATCAGTGCATATATATCTCCAACACACACATATATATATATAATCAGTGCAGCAAACTTCAAACTTTAATGGACAGATTTCAATCTTCTTCAGCTCTTCAGTCATCCATATCATTGAAAATGTTAATTACATTAAATTCAATAAAGACAATATATTTGTAAGTAAACGTTTTATATATATAATATTTAAATACATTTATATTGTCTATACTAAACTTAATACAATTAAGAAGTGATTTGAACTCAGACTTTCAAGCTTATCACAGCTATCCGCTGTATCTTATACAACTGATACACATGACCACCTACATGTGAAAAAGATAAATGATCTTCAGTATTTATATATTTTGTGCTGAACCAGCAACTCATCAGTTGGTCCAGGCTACTCTCTCCCACACATATATACAGTCAGTGCTCAGATTATATTAAGATAGTAAATCTTCAAACAGTTTCAATTTTTTCCACCCTCCAACTTTTCAGCTATTCATATCATTGAAAATCCAAAGTGAAAAGCCCTTGTTGATGCCAATATATATATATATATATATATTTATTATATATATATATATATATATATATATATATATATAATAAAGTCAAATTGGGATAAATAGGAGATTCATTTATCTAAGTCATTATGAAATTCTAATTATTACTTGTCCATTATATTTCATATATAATGTTTTTATATCTAGTCAAAATAAATACTATTTTTAAAATAATGGACTTACTCAAATGTTACAGATCTAAAATGTAAAGCCACTTAGAATATCTGTGTGATTAAAACATTAGTATAGCTATGAAAAATAACACCAAATATTGTCAAAAATAAACACAGAATTGATGCCTTTGTTAAACATTTGATGTTCACATTTTAAGAACTTTTATCAAAATAACTTCAATGGTATCTCTTCTTTAAGAAATATCCACCACATGTACAATATCTTCTGCAGCTTAAATACCTACTGATTGGAGGAAAATTCTGATTTTTTAATCAGTAATGCAGTGAAACTTATAAGCTTTTCGAATTTATGCAAAGGCTACAGCATGGTGCATAAGAACCAGTTACATATGTTGTTAACAATATTGACCAAAGAGATTAAAGTGAGGCCAAAGAGACAATTGATCCAGACACTGAATTGGGATAGACGTAAAAATGAGACCTAATATTTTTTTAAAAAATAATACCTATTAAATGAATAGACAAATATCCAAATAAAAATTTTAAAAAATTTTGTGAATATTTTTTAGGCCATTTCAATATACTGAAATTTACAAATGTTCCTAGGGATGTTAAAAAGCTAAAAAAAATGTTATTGCTAATTCATCATTAAGACCACAATGTGGCCTTATGCTGCTTGGAAGAGAAAAACATCAAGGATGGCAAGTAAGGCAACAACAATATTGTTATTTGTAAAATCTATTTTGCTTTGTTTAAAGAATAGAAAATTGAAAGGAAATAAAATTTTGCAGCAATTTTTACTCTTATGATCCCAGAAGATAATGTTTAATTTCCTTTTACTTAATCACATTTTTTTCTATTATAACCATTGCTTTGTTCAGTAGTCTATTTTAAATGAGTAGCCTTTTGTAACAATTAGCCATCTGCAGAGCAAAAATCTCTTCTTCAGACTTTTATAGAGAACCAATAAAGAGTAAAGCAGTATTCGTTAGACTTGTTAATTTTCAAATAATGAGGTTTTGAGTAATTTTTACTCTTGTTTTACCCTCTAGCTGAGAATATCTGGATAGTCATTTATTGATCAATGATGGATAGTTAGCTAGGTTGGATATGGGTTAGACAAAATTTCTAAGTCTTTTGAAGAGAATTTCATTTGGCCTGAATGTGAATTCAAGAACATAGATAGGTAAGATGCACTTTTTCTATACCATGATGGCAGTTTTTAAGGCTTACCTTATGTGCCAAAATTGATCAGTTACTTCTGATCACACCAGAAGCAATTGCAAATCATAATAATTTAAAATAGTATTGATAGACCCATCTTTAATTAAGTGATGCAGAGTTAAAACTATCCCATTTATATAGTCAGTTTAGCGTTGAAAGTAAGATGTATTAGATAAAAAAAATCATATAAATAAAGACATTTGTTTTTAAAAAGGTCTGTCCAAATAATATAAAAATATGAAAGTGAAAATAGAATACAATAGATTCATTAATTTCATTTAAAATGACAAAAGGATTCCAGAAAATTTCTTTTCTATTCTTTTTTTTTCTACTATGAAACAATTATTGAACAATTGTAACTATATTGAGAAGAATAATTGACGTCCACGAAATAATCATCTATCACAAAAAATATCAATTGTTTAAAAAAAAAATTAAAGCTTATTAGAATTACGTTCAAATATAACTTTATTAAGTTATATAATTATCACCCATCAATCATCTTGCCTTCTTTATATGTATGTATATAATCTGTTAATTTTTTTAATACTACTCTTTCCAATAATTACACTACCCAGATCTATATAAATCTTTTTATTTTTTAACACCCCCCCCCCGACCTTTTTTTTTTTTGTTTCTGCAACTATTTTTTAAAATACTTTTAACATTCTCATAAATATCTGTGTCGTTTAACATATCCTTTAGCATTGTCCATCGCCTACATTCTGTTTTCTTTGTCATTCCTACGATGCCCAACATAATTTAGCGCTGTGATAGAGTGGTATTCTTATGCACTAAAGATTCCTGGTTTGAAACTTATACTATGACTTTCTAGTGCTCAAATATGCCATCCCAAATGATGAAACTTACTATTATTTTTATTAATCATTCCATTGATCTTCAGGAAATTTCTTTAGACTTTAGACATTTTTATTTATTGTATTAATATTTTTTGAGTCTTCACTTTACTATTTTTCTGCTAATATACTCACTATTGCCTGTCTTGGTAATTATTCTCATCTCTTTTTAATATAATTGATCATATCACTACCTCCCTATATTATTGATTATTATATAGGGGTTTGAACTCAGACTTTCACACAACCCTCAATGATCCACACTATCTCATACTGCTGACACCCTTGATCACACACATGTCAAAAAGATAAATAATAAGCAACATCCGTATTTTGTACTGAACCAGCACTCAATCTGTTGGTTTGCATTATCATCTCTCCACATATATATAATCAATATTCAGCTTATATTAAGATAACCAATCTTCATATTTTAATAGACAGGCTTCAATCCACTCCACCCCACAACTCTTCAGCCTTCCATTTCATTGAAAATCTGATGATGGAATGCTCAAAGCCCTCATTGGTGCCAACCTTCTCATCCTGCCATGTTGACTATAAGTCACTCTGACCCCTTATGTACAGAACATAATCCATTTACATATATATATATATGAGGGATGGCCAGACCTTAGAGCACTATGGTGGAGTGGGTTGAAACCTGTCCATTAAAGTATGAAGATTGGCTATCTTAATATAAGCTGAGCATTGATTGTTTATATGTGTGGAGATGATAATATGGACCAACTGATGAATGCTGGTTCAGCATGAAATACATATATTGGTGATTATTTATCTTTTTGACATGCATGTGATCAAGTATGTTAGCAGTATGAGATAGCATGGATAGTTGAGGATTGTGTGAAAGTCTGAGTTCAAATTCCCTATATATTACATATTGGAGTGTAGGTATGAAAAAGCCTGCACTGTAGAAAAAGATTCATATTATTTATTATTCTGGATATCTATTTGCTTTTAAGATTTTTATTTCTAATTTGTTTTAGCTGTAATATTCTCATACATCATCTAATCACATCTCTCTTCACAGGTTACTGTTGATTTATTTATTGCAGTAATTCTGGATAATAACATGCAAAAGCAAACACATTACTTGAAAAATCAAAATGACTTCATTAACTGTCAACAATTTTATTTATTTACCTGCTTAATTTAAAATATCCATAACAATTCCACCATTTCTTGAAGTTTTCCTATTTGTCACAAATTTTTAAAACAAGAAAGTTGAATGGTTTTTCACTTGAGAATCACATGACATTCAAGCCCTAGAAGTACAGAAATAAGCTATGACTCAAAGTTCTAAATTCAGGGCATTTCTTCATTTAAAACATTTTAAATGATGTCATAACTGAATGAACTACTTTGTTGACCTACTTTTTATTACTATAAAAAATGAGTTACTTTTAAATATATATTCAATTTCAAATCAATTTATTCCAGAAAATAATCACAATTGTGAGTTACAAATAATTATACAAAAGTTCTAAACAAAACTAATTATTAAAACAGGCAAAACTCACTATATATATATATATATTGCCACACACAGCAAGCTAGAGTAATCAATGGATGCCAGAAGGCTTGTGCATAAAATTCCCATCTAGTGACTACTCATCCAATATCCCTAGACTAAGCATAAGAGGTGGTGGTCATGTGATGTTTATTGGCTCAAAACTAATTATGTGTGATGAACTTACATTGTAACAATTAAGAATTTAAAAACAATTAAGAATTTAAATTAATTGATTAACAATTTTGCATTCTCTTTTGTTCCACCTGGTGAGAGTTTTTTAAAATGCTCAACCTTCACTACTGTATAAAATCTTTATTTTACACTAAAAATCAATAAATTACATTTGATTTTTTTAAATATTAAAAAAAACTGACTTGTAAATTAGAACAGTATATCACATACATCATCAATTACATTAGAGTTAAACTCTTTCAAAAAATGAACAAAATATTTTTAATTTTAAGGTTTTTTTTTATGCGAATGAACAAAGTTAGATTTATGATAGATTTCTCAAATTCTTTTTTAAAATTTGATATTTTATTTATAATAATTACAATATTTGAAAAGATTTTAACATCATGTCAATTCTGACACATAATGACATGATAAATACTGTCATTTTTTTTTCATTATATTATGATCAAATTTATTAATGTTTCTTTCTAAAAATAAAAAATAAATGGATAAACTGAAAGTTTGTATGTGTATTTCTTCTTGTTTTAAATAATAATCAATCAATTAGTGTGCAAAAATAATCAAAAATATTTTATAAACAAGTGAAAAACATATTTCATTTATACCAAAATCTTTGCATGTAAACAAGACTAGGAGAAAGTAAATGTCCAGAAAGTGTGAAAAACAATAGTGGATTTTCTGAGATTTAAGCTAACTATACTGAACTCTTCAGATATATTTTCAAATAAAATATCAATAAAAGGATTATGGATCTATATTAAAAAAAACCCAGTGGTCATTATCACATGATAATGTTAATAGTGTGCTTTAAAACTGTAGGACTTAATAGGTAAATAAACCATGTTTTATAATGAAGGTGAGAGTTTTGGGGTTAAGAAATAGTAATAGCAATATGAATAGCAAAATAAAAGAATAAAATATGTAGTTTGAAATAATTAAATAAAAATATATACATATAAAATTAATATAAAAAACATGTTTGTGAGTTCATCCATGTAATATTTAAATTTTAAAAATTCCAGCATTTTGAAACATTGGGATTTTTAAATTAAAATTTTACACGAACCAACCTGCAAAATATATTTTTTTATATCTGCAACCTGGGAAAGCATTCATATGAATATATAAAATTAATGTATATATATATATCAATATTAACATTTACTGTTCAAACAATAATCTAAATTCTTTTTGAAATTCAACATATGAAATATTTTTTTAAATCTAATGAACACTTACATATAAACATTTAATAATTTAGTCAAGTTGAAATCTATTCAAAAGCTGAGTATTAATATTAGAAATCCTAGAATACTGAAATAATTTTCTTAATAATTGTAATAAACCTGTAAATAAATTATAGTTATTGAATATATATCACCGAGAATATACACATTTTATGGAGCAACATTACTAAAGTAATTCACAAATCAGATTTCCAAAGAATGATTTTTTAATAAATGTTGCAAATAATGCCTCATTTCTTCTACCAATGTTAATCTATTACTAAGATTTATTTGATCTTCATGTTAAATGGGAAATATATTTGTGGAAGTCAGATAAAAAGGTTGACATCAATACAGAAATTTGGGTGTTGCAGAAAATGATTCTTTAGAAATCTGACTTAAAAATTATTATGAAACATACTTGGATTTAGTTGCTTCAGGAATAAGTCTATATCCACAATGGGATAATAAGCTAGCATTAAATTTTATTTTAAATTGAACAAAACCATTAATGAAATGTTTGAAATGGCAAATTGTATACGGCAATGAAGTCATCAATTGCAAAAATGTTTTCAAGTGATTTGAAAGATTTTATAATGGCAGGAGAGTGTTGGAAATGACATTGTCACATTTAATGTCATATTACATGACCTAGGCATGCTAGTGCTTTAAAATTTCTGTTTTGACTATCTAAACTATGTCACAATATAACATATGTTTTGATTTAAAAATAGTGCTAAATCAACTCAGAAAGAAAACCAGTTATTTTTTGACTGAAATATTCTATATATAAAAAACCAATAATACAAAGTAAAAATCTTGTGATCACAGAAAACAATTAGCAAAGAGTATGTTTGTAGAATTGAAATATTTGTGTTTCTAAAGAATTCAATTTCCAGCTGATAAAACAGCAGTGGCAAATAATGAAGGTAATTTCCAGTATTTAATATTATATAGTGCATCAAAATAAATAAAATACTCTCAATCCAAAATACAAGACAAACATTTTTTAAAGAAAAGAATGAACCATAAATAAATAAAAACTCTCTATTCAAAGCACAAGAAAAAGCTTTTTACAGAAAAGAATGGACAGTCTTTTCTCCTTATCCCATTGGTTTATTCTTTTTTCGTTATCCCATTGGTCCATTCTTTTCTCTAAACAAGTTTGGCTTGTGCTCTGGATTGAGAGTATTTTCATTTACTTAATCAACTAGTAGCTTGAGTATTAATCTCAATTTATTATATATAGAATGCATAAAATTATAGAAATATATATGAATTGGAAAATAGCTCTGATTATGGGGAAAAGTATGTACTGAGACGTGGAAATAAATTGAAATGATTTTTGTAAATGATAAAATAAAAATAATAACTTGCTATACTGGAAATATTGAGATGCAATATTTAATTAATAAGACCAAGTTGATAAGTAAGCAGTAATAGCTAGAAAGACAAGATATTGCATAAATAGAATATTTTAGAATAGCAATAACAAAAATCAATCAATAACATCATCATTGTTAACCATTGTCAATCCATTTCAGGATGAATGTCTCTCTAAGTTCAATCCATCTTCTCTAACCTCTAGCCTCTCTTCTCATTCATCTCACATGTGGTCTCTTTTGGAGTCTTTTAGAATCTCTTGGAATCCAGTTTATGATTTCAATTGTCCATCTATTATCATTTCTTCTATCAATATGTCCAACCCAACTCATCTTCAGTCTTTTAATTTTTTCAATGAGGTCAATAACACCTGTTTGTTCTCTTACCCATATATTGCATTTTCGATCTCTTCTTGTTAATCCCAACATGCATCTCTCCATACAATGGTCTGAAATCTCATATTGCTCTTCTGTTAAGTGTCCAAATCTCAGGTCCATAAATAAGAACTGGTAAAACACATTTATTAAAAACTTTCCTTTTCAAACACATAGGCATATTTCCTTTTAGTATTAAGTTATTTTTAACAAAAATCAATAATACAACATATATGAAGCATAATTATAAGTCTGGAGATAAAGGCAAAATTAAAGATTAAAAAAAGGAACAAATAATGGTTGATAATAGTAAACTAAATATAATGTTAATAACTATAAATTTTTAGTTAGATTATTAATAGAGAAGAAAGAATAATGAATGAAATTAAGAATTAAACTTGTATAAAATATATTTGGTTGGAGTAAGTAAAAAAAAAGTAAAGAAGTGGTTAATTTCTTGGTAGTTCATAAAAATTGAAACATCAAAGGTAACAGCAGAATGGTGATCCATTCTTTGTTTATTTTTAAACAAGGGATGTAGACAGTTAACATAAGAGCTGCAATGAGATTTCATATTACACTAAAATAAAAATAGAGGATTATATGTTTGAATAAATAAAAAAAGGGACTGAACGCATAATATATGATTGTTAAAGAATACATGATTGTTATTGATATATTTAAAAGGATTGAGACTGAAATGAAGATGAAAGGATGTATCGCAAGAAAATATGACAATAGATGATTAAATAATAGTTACTGTACCACATTCAATAATTTTACTGATGAAAATATCTTATTTAAAGTTATTGTTATTCCAAATATAGTCATAATAAAGATATATTTAGACAGTTCTGGAAAAATATCAAGAAAAAAATCATCAGCTATTAAAAAAGAGTCATTATTTGTTCTGTTGTATTTTCCTTTTGGTAATATTCAGTTCCTTAAAAAAGACCAATACTTTCTCAGATTAGCAACAATAGAGTGGAGAGCTGAAGGGAGTTTTAAAGTCTGGTGTTCAAATCCCCCTAATTAAATTTTAAATTCTGTACATTTTATAAACTTTCAATAATCTCGTCTATATATCCTTCAATAATCTTTTTTAATTAATAAATAGTTACAAAAAACTGCAATTCTAGTAGATGTAAGATATTTTAAAAAATAATATGAGAGATGGATGAAAGACCATCTGATAAAGCAAAACTGTATTACGGATAATACAGAGATATTTTAAATGCTTTCTCTGGCTAAGCATTTATCACAAAGCTTGTTGAAGAATTGGCACTCCTCATTGATTATAACGTACAAGCTGAAGAGAATAGGGTCATGTGATCTATGACTCTTATTTTGACTATTTGTATTACGGATAAATTGATTAAATAACGAGAATCCTTTATTCTGCCATGTGGTAACAATTTAAAATAACAATATTCGTAAAAAATTTTAAAAATCTATTGATAATTCCAGTGCACCATTAAAAAGTTATCACGGATAAATAAAATAAACACCATTTGTTTTGGAATGTCAGTAATAAAGTTAAACCAAATAATATGAAAATACAGATTTAAAGAGAGAGAAATAAAAAGTGACGTGTGTTCTTTCAATTGCTACTGTCCTACATGGAGCACAGCAGTAGTAGATTATAAGACTTTGGAGCATAAGATCCTAGGATCGATTCTAGATCTGGTTAAAGGTGATTAAATTTCTTATGACGTTTCTGAGACCATTTGATTATTTATTTTAATTATTTATTGGCTACTCTATAAAACATTTTAAAAAATGGCTCAGTACTAAGTTTCAATAAATATAAAATAAAAAGTACAATGAATGGCAGTTAAATGGAGATACATTACCTTAACCCAAATGATATAATGCTATGTTCTGTCTAATAAAATAATTGCTGTTTTAGTAGAATATTAAATGGGCGAATATCAAGATCGCAGCATTTTAAAAACATTTCCGTTTTCTCCACATATATGATGACCTAGTATATTTTGTAGATCAAAATTAGAAATGTGATCGATCTTTACATATTTCAGATGACTGAGTTTATTTAATATCTAAATTTTCTACAAAATAAGATATTAAATAATCAATTTAAACTTACAGTAATTTTACTAGAAAAAATTAATGTATATATTATTATAAGATTTGAAATACCAGGCACTCTTATACCTGGAACCTAATTGTAAATGTGGGAGATTTGAACTATGACTTTCAAGTCCCTTCACTATCCACACTATCTTATACTACTGGTGCACATGACCACACACATGCAGAAAAAATATAATCACCAATATACATATTTCACGCTAAACCAGCACTCATCAGTTGGTCCAGACTACCATCTCGCATCCATGAGCACTGATTATATATATGTATGGGAGATGGTAGTCTGGACCAACTGATGAACTCTCAAAATTGAATAAGTGATTAAGTTAAAGTAGAATGTTTATACTTTTTTTTTCTGGAGAGATTTAATAGAATATTCTCCTAAAGTAGGATCACCCTGAGGGTGTTATTAATAATAAACTATTCCATTGTTAAATAAGGCATGTTACATGTGATGCCATTACATGTGTTATAATATTGTTTTTTTTTTTTTAAATACATTAAAAACATGTTTATAAACCCTATGTTCCAAACTAAATATTCCCTTGATCTAAAATCTTTTATATAAAAACCTACATATTTCTAAAAACATGTGATACAATATAATTACATATGCAATATATTGTATGTAGTTTCTCATTATCCAAAGCTAACTTTAATATGTGTTAGTTATTATATTAACAAAGTATTTTAAATTACTACATTTTCTGTACCATTTTTCTAAATCCTCTTAGTTTTTTCTAATATTTTCTTACTAATTTCTTGATTGTTTTTCACCCATTCTTAAAAATAAAAAACCCTATCAACTCTTTTTTTTACACAATGTTTTATTTTCAAAAATAACTTTATTGCCTCTGAATACAAGGAATAAATAGTAGAGCAAATACAAAGTGAAAAATTGAAAAAAATGTCTTGAATTATGATGAAGGTTCGGACAGTTTGAGGAAGACACACTCTTTTCAACAGTCTTGTTCTTTTTCTAAAATTGAGAGTTTGGCATCTTTACTTGACAAAACATGAGCAGGGAAGTAATATACATTTTCCAGTCTTCTGACCATGACCAGAGGCATCTTAGTGGCTTATGCATAGTGACTTCCAGACAGACCATGAAGGAAACCTCTCAGCGCTGAAGCAAAAACTATTCTGGCAACACCACCAGCCTCCAGATATCATTATAGATTCTTTCAGACAAGATTAAGTGATCCCTCTTCTTGATAGCCCCAATCTTGCACAAAAGTTCATTGTGTAAGTTACTATTACTCTTCCCAAATAAGGCACAGCATCTGTTACATTCTCATAGTAAATGATTAACATTTTCTGTCATCTACCCAACAAATTTGATGACAAATTTAACATTTTTAGTCACTTCTTAATTTATTTTTTTGTATTCAGTTTTCCTGCTGTAGCAGTAAAGACTAAATGTCTTTTAAGTAATTAATAATATACTGATGCGTTGCGGTGAAACTTTTTATGTAATAATTTGTAGGCTTTTGTATATATATTCTAATTTTCAGACTTAGCACTTTCAGAGCCCTTGTTGCTCCATATTCATAGTCTTTACAGATTATTAGTTATATGCAAATATATGCAAATTGCCTCCTATATCATCCATTTTTTAGAAATGGTGAAACAAGGGTCTCTTCTGTTTACTGATTTGGCATCGCTGGTGATGAAACAAGCTTCCTTAACCTTCCTCTTGATATCGTTTCTTTCCGTATATAAAATATCAGCCTTGGAGGGCTCAAATCTGTGGTTGAGCTCCTGCTGATGGTCAGCAAATACAGAGCTGCCTTCTTTTTTAGTTATTGCTCTTGTATATACATATTTGTGCTGAGCCAATCTATTGCCCACTATGGCACGAGTTTCTCCATAATAAACAGAATCACAACCTATTTGCAGGAACACAATTCTATAAACTACCTGGGGTTTTTAGTTTCAATACTTATCTTATTCTGATACCATATTAGTGATTGTTTACTGCATAGTTTTAATTTCAATAACATTTTCTCATTTTTACTTACTACATAATCTTTTTAACCAATCGCAACACAGTTCATGATTAATACTATATTAAAATATCCCTCCCAATTTTTTTGTATAAGTATAAAGAAAATAAATCTTCATTCAATTAATTGTCTTTCATATTTTATTACTTACTTCAACTACTTCGTCTTGATAATATTTCCAATTAATTCAATTAAAAGTTATTTTAGCAATTCTGTTTAATAAAATTTAAAAATTACTGAAGTATTTTACCATCTATTGAGAAAAAAATACCAATTAATAAATAAATAAATTTGAAATTTGCTGCTGGACATGTGACTTTATATATATATATATTAAGAAATGACACAATGTATAAATAATATTAATGTTAAATACTATTCAATATAATTTTCTTTTTATATCTTAATTAAATATAATTAAAGGGGATTTAAATACAGACTTTCAAGCTTTTTTCAGTCATCTAGTCCAGGGGTCCCCAACCCATATGCCCGGGGGCATCATGGCGCCCGCCGCTATCCAAACACGATAAAAAATTATTTATCTGATACAAATAAATTTAATTTTTGAATTTTTTTTTATGAATTATTGTATTTTATTGTAATCAAATTGTAGGGCATACTATACTTTTACAGCGTAAAAATATAAACGTCAATTATATGTTAAAATTTAATTTTTGAAATAAATATTTTTTTGTACATTATGGGTATTATTAACAATATCCAACTATAAATTTACATGTGATGTGATGAACTGTGGCTTCTCCATAAACGAAGTCAAGAATACCTCAGCAATTATGTCCAGATAAAAAATAAATGGTGCCCGCCACATAGCTGAAAAAATAAATGGTGCCCGCCACCTGGCCGGTATTATGGAATGTGCTCTTAAGTGCAAAAAGGTTGGGGACCCCTGATCTAGTCTATCTTATACAACTGATACACAACCATAAACATGTGAAAAAGATAAATGATCTCCAATATAAGTATTTCATGGTGAACCAGCACTCATTAGTTGACCCAGATCATCTTTCATATATATATAATCAGTGCTCGATTTATATTATGCAATTTTAAAAACTTTAATGGACAGGCTTCAATTCTGTCCACCCTCCATTCTTCAATCATCCATATCATTGAAAATCTGATGATTGAATACTCAAAGCCCTTGTTGATACCAATATTATTGTCATACCCATTTTGACCTTATGTCACTCTAACCTCTCATATGTAAGATCTTAATATATCCATTTAAATACACAGAAGAGGAATGGGCAGAATACAGGGATCAGAGTGACTTAATGTCAACATGGGTAAAACAATAATATTAGTACCAACAAGGACATTGATCATTCCATCATCAGATTTTCAATTATATGAATGGCTAAAGTATTGGAGGGTGGAGAGCCTTGAAGCCTGCCCATTAAAGTTTGGAGATTTGCTATCTTAATATAAACTGAGCACTGATATATATATATATATAAGATGTTGATAATCTTGACTAACTGATGAGTGCTGTTTCAGCACAAAATATGTATATTGGAAATCATTTATCTTTTTCACATGTATGTAGTCATGTGTATCAGTTATATTAGACAAAATGGATGACTAAAGGGAGTTTGAAAGTCTGTGTTCAAATCCCCTTTAATTACATCTAGTTTAAATATATACACTATACTTGTATTGAAATATCATTTTAATATAATAATAAATCAATAGATGGTACTTAAATCTCTCATTCATAATACCATACTATCATAATCGCATATCACAATGTATTACTTGGTTTTTAGAATAAATTAAATTTATTAAAGAAATAATAATTCTCAAAAAATCAACTTGAAAACAATTTGTGTATTTACCAGTATCCATTTCAATAGCCTATCTAGTTATTCAACCAAAATTGTAAAATAAAGAATATTTAGAGTATTTTTAGATTGAGAATGAAAGTCAAAGATAATCAACATTGCTCAGATACCAATTGATTCAAAGACAATTTTTTTAAAAAAATGATAATATTTATTATTAATAAGAAATGTACTAAAACATGCAAAACTCTCCATATAGTAGTGCCACTCACTGCCAACCAGAGTAATCAATGGATACCAGATGGCTTGTGCATAAAATACCAATTAGTGCCTACTCATCCAATATCTCCAGACTAGTTTCTGGCTTGTGGCCTTCATCAGTGAGGAGCTTTAGATCTGAGAGGACTGCACCTAGATCTTAGGATCTAATGCAATACTCCAGCAATCACCTTTTATCTCTACTTAACTACAAAACTATGAGAATAAAATTGAAAACATTAAAATATTTTCAATCTAAACTCAATAGCTTATATAGCCATATGGGTCTGAACTCAGTTCAGTACCCATACATTTTGGTGTCTTTGGCTCTTTAACAACCATAGCCACCACTATCCTATAAGGCAGGATTGGTGTTAAGCCACTAAACATCACATTATCACCATTTCTTATGCTAGCACCTAATTGTTATTAAAACAGGCAAAACTCTCCATACAGTAGTGCCATTCAGTGCCAAACAGAGTAATCAATGGATGCCAGAAGGCTACTGTATGGAGAGTTTTGCCTATTTTGATAACAATTATGTGCTAGCATAAGAAATGGTGATCATGTGATGGGCACTGAACTATATATAGTTTGCTTTTGATGTGATAATACTTCAAATTAAGTGATATGTAAATATAAAATCACAATCAATTTTAAATAAATATGGAATTATAATTTTACTTTTTTCATCTCATTTTGTTATATACAGTCATAAAATTTGAAAGCAAATATCTATAATTATTTTGAGTAAGAATACTTAATATAATTAAGATCCTAAAAATATAATGGCAGAATTGTAAGACCAATCATTATGTACTTAAGCTTTCTGATTGTAATACTACAAAATCCATTATTATAAATTTGCATTTTTGTTAGAAGGGTGCATGAAATAAATGAACAATGATGTAAATTCTCTTCACCTTATAAAAATTGACTTAAAGGCATTTTAAAAAAGTACAATTTCATTTTCTTTTATTGCAAAACTTTGCATAGTTTAATGCAATTAGAAGAGCATCCAATTTGGGAATGAGAGATTCCAGGATTAATTCTGGTGCTCGCAGATCTGATATTCAAATTTCTTAAGAACTCCAAGCAATAAGCCATACACCTTTTCTTTATTGCAAAGATATGGCCAAAGATGCCACAAAATGAATAGCTATAATTAAAGATACTGTAATACTTTGAAAAAAAAAGTATGATGCAGAAGTTAAATGATAGCATCATAAAATATTAAATAAAAAGAATAATAGATCAACATGTTTTATATATGAATCTGTTTATGGTTCTTGGAATGATTTGCACTGACACCACAAAATTAATATTAGTGAATTCTGTTATTATCTTGTCTTTTTACTTTTTTTTTTTTTGTAGTTGATTTTGTCTGGCTGTTGCTATTGATTTAATAAGTGTTTTAATATTATATATTGACATGCACACATATATCTGTTATATATTAATAATTTTTATTAGTCATTAATTAGACTAGAAATTATCCAATAATGATTAATATTTATGTAGTGTAATTTTAACTACATTACTCTCACGCTAGGTGAGGACTGGTGTTCTATCTACTTTCTGCACCTTGTGAATGGATGTAATCACAAACATATGACTAAAGACAAGTGAAAAAGATTTATGATCCCTAAAAAGTACATTTTGTGCTGAACAATCATCAATTGGCCCAGATCACAATCTCTTATACATATCTTTATCATTGTTCAGTGTATATATATATATATGAAACCGGTTGGGGTGGGGAATAAAAAAAAATTTTATTTTTTTTTTATATATATATATATAAAAAAAAAAAATATTTATATATATATATATATAGTGAATTACTACAGTTTAATTGATGTGTCAAATATGCTGCTCTCACAACTTTGACACAAATCACTTAATGAAGGACAGTATATTAATAATTTTTATTAGTTATTCATTAAACTAGAGATTATACAATAATCAACAATATTTCTGTAATGTGATTTTCATTACACCACTCTCACCTAAGGTAGAGACTAGTTTCTATCCACTTTTAACATCTTATGGAGGGATGTAATCGTAAACAGATAACCAAAGACATGTGAAAAAAATGTGTGATCTCCAAGATGCATATTTCATGCTGAACATGCATTCATCAGTTGTTCCAGACCACAATTTCTTATATCTTTATCATTGTTCAGTATATATATAGATAGTAAATTACTAAAGTTTTTGTCAAATTTGTTGCCGTCATCAATTCACAAGATATTAAAAGTGGATAGAAACTAGTCCCTACCTTGTATGAGAATAGTGTATTGAAAATTATACTACAGAAATATTATATATTTGTTGTGTGTGTGTTTGTTTGTTTTGCATAATACTCAGTAGAAAAATATGATCCATACGGGAACGTTATTTTGACATTTGTGAAATTATGTTTGAAGACATATAATTCTAAAAAAATAAACTGAGACTGTTTTTTTTTTTAATCAATTTCCAATTATCTATCAAGTTTGTTTTAAATAATTAATGTTAGAAAGTTGTTTCATGATTCTGTAATAGGAAGGGACAAAATAAATAACACCATAATTTATTTTTCTCTAACTAGTAATCTCTTCCATTTAAGTTAAAATATATTAATGTAATAATGATTTTTAAAAATGAGGTCAGATTATTATTTGTCAGAATTTTATGTATTATCAAATAACCATTAATCTGATTTTTAAAAAATGTCAAGACGTCATTTCGGTCTTTTTATAGTAATAATTTACCACATGTGGCGCTGAAGCAATTAATTGATGACCCATGAAATATTTTATTTTATTTTATTCGAAATTTTTTGTGAAAAGTGAAATACCATATAATAGATTGTGACAGTTGTATAAATAAATAGACTACAGATATTATTACTAAAATGTCCTGCGCAATTTAAATCTGATTTCTAAATCAAAATTCATTATTGATATTTAAACATCAGATTTCTAAATCAATTGGTCATTTGATTATTTACTTTTACTAAACTAACAAAATATTACCTGACATAGTGAATTATTTATTCATTAGTTTAATCCATGGACGTATTATATAGTAAGTGAAATGCCTAAGTAAGATACCTCTTATGAAAACTAATAAAGTCATAGATAACAAGGTAACAAACAATTATACTGTAGAAGAATTTAACAATCCTGAGCATTGAAATAAATTAGCAATAGATTGATGAAGAAACTGTGAAAAATAAAATATAAAAGGTATACATAAGCATTAAGGCAATAATTATCAACTCTGAAAATGCAACAATATTTGATACAACAGAGAAGAAAAAAAACAAAGAAACGAAAAAGCTCTAAGCAGATACAATACAATCCAGACTAATAAGTGGTCCACCCAATAATCATACTAATTAATGTCAAAAGGTTATGTTACTAATACTGAAGGAAAACCAGCATTTACAGAAGTCTGTAATTAAGCAATATGAATTGCTTTCTGAGCCTCAACTATAAAATATATATATTAAAAATACATTTCAGATAAAAGGCATTTAATAGCATTGAAAAATATTAATCAAAAT
Organism: Epiperipatus broadwayi; assembly: GCA_028023455.1. NCBI lineage: Eukaryota > Metazoa > Onychophora > Udeonychophora > Euonychophora > Peripatidae > Epiperipatus > Epiperipatus broadwayi. Next base: position 13,113,506 of record JAQFVV010012394.1, on the reverse strand, counting down.
TCTGCAGTTTTATTTATGCATTTATTTAGCACTTGAAAATGTTCTATTGCATATATCTTCCAATTAGAAAATGTAATGAGGACAGTAATCTATGTATCAGCAATTTTTATATGAGCAGTTTCAATTATCCACGATTTAAAAAAAAAAAATTAATAAAAAAGATATTTACTATATTTTAATTTTTTAATTCAGACTATATATGTATAAAATTTCCACATAACTATATACAAATATGTGTGTATTACACAAATATTCAACATATGTATTTCTTTTGTGTACTATATGAGTATGCTTTGTAAAGGGATTTTTTCTTTTTGTCCTTTATTTTATTTAGCTGAATGCACTTTTGGCGACTAACTCCAAAATCATAACTCTCTAGTTTCATAATATTGTCATTTTATTTATAATCCCAATTTGATAATTCCTATTATGTGAAATCAGTTCATTTAAATATTCCATCTGTGTGATAATTGAGTGCTATTTTCTATTTTATTTATCATGTTTTTGGGGTTGACTATGAACCTAGCTTCTTTTACTTTCCTTTTCTGGTCGTGTTTTATGCATATTAAGTTGATAGATTGTGGATCAAAGCTATATCTGTTTTTTCTTTCATATCCAAAACATGGACTTATATTATGAGCTATCTTTGATGCACTTAATTAAGAACCGACATCACAACTAGAATAGCAGAGCATAAATGTATAACTGTAATTTATGGCTATGCAACCTGGGCCATTGCACTGGATCTTATATACTATCTGTTGTGGTTTTTTTTTTCTTTGGTAATCTGTTTTGGGTGTTATTTATCAGCCTGTTGAGATTTTCTGAAGGTCATAAGCTCATGTTGTATTTTGACTCACAGATCTTTTTATACTTTGTACACTAGCTTCAGGATATAAGGTATGCAAATCCATGGCTTTGTGTTGTTTTGTGATTTTACATATGGCTTTTCTTTTTTTATTGAATTTTTAAATTTCTTTCATCAGACTTTTTTTGTTGTATCCCAAGCTATATAGATCTTTTCATATCTATTGTACCAGTCGAAAAACCACACACCACAACAACCTAAACTCAAAGCCAGATTCAAACTCAGTCGAACCAAACTGAATTAAAACCCAACTCACAAGCTCAGATCAAATCAATGGATGACCTAAGTTGATGGTACATGACTATGCGCCAAGAAACTAGCTCAATGGATGATGATGATTTGAGACCCCTGAACTGGCTCTAACAAAGTATAATAAAATAACTAAGGATATTTCTAAGTCAACTCATATATGTATATGTTCGGGTTGCCAATGCAGACAGCGAACATTAATATTAAAATAACTCTTGAATAAAAAAGAGAGTTAAAAAACCAAATGTGTTAATAAAATGTTTAATAATGATAATAATTTTGTTCAACTTTTAGATTATGATTATATAGATTACCTCTAATCTTTAAATGGAATTTATAATTACAATAAGAATGGCAGTCCTTATTATATGCCAATAACTATTACGCAATATTCTAGGAGGATTATATATGTCTATGCCCTGACAAGAAAATAAAGGTAGATAAAGGTATTTGGCTGTGACAGAAATTATAATTCTAAACGAAAGAATGTGAGATTTATTTTCACATTCGCAAATCAATTCACAAAGAGCAAGATACGCATTTAGGGCATAACTTTAATATTTAATAGAAAACTTACTTAATTAGAAATTAATAAGAATTTGTTCGACTTTAATGAAAATCAATTCATCATGATTTACGAGCATGAGGGTGGGGCTTTATTTGAGCTGAGAAGCAAACGGTACTGACATCTTATGAGCTATAAAAAATGAATACAAGAAATAATGGCTTGTCAGTGATTTAAATAGGAGGGCAGCTTGTGTTTTACAAGTCTTTATGCCCTATCAAGAAAACGTGGAACACAGGAAAGCCAGGTCGGGTTATGGCCATGAATCTTTGGGGTTCCAATATAATAAAAAAATGAGCAAGTGGAGGAAGTGGTTTCTTCCTCAGTAATTAAAGTAAAAATAGTATCACCGATGACAAGCTACGAAGCAGGAGATGGCTCACGCCAGTAACATTCAGAAGAATGATGACTTGATAATCATCATGGTTAATGAATAAAACCCATTTATATAAAGAATGCTCTAGAATTAAAGTCAAACGAGCTTTTAACTAAAATTATTTAATGCAATTATAAAATTATATTAATTATGCCCCAAACATCATGCCCTCCCTGAATATTAATAGAAAGCATAAAATTTAACTTAGAGTATATTCATTTAATTCCTTTATCGACCTTTTTGCAAAACATTTTAACATTATATATGAATAAATAAATATTGGTGAAACTCAAGAAAATAGCGGGGGCATGGGTTAGAAATAGCTAATAATCAATATCAGCCGTTAGAAAAATAGTAAACATTTAATTAATTTTTTTTGACTCGATGATTAATAGGACAGTATTAATTTAGTTCTAATGGGCAAGAATTACTATAAGACTTAATATTATATTACTTGCATAAGGCACATGAAACAAAGGAGATCATCTAGTCGAAGGATTATTGGCAGATAATAGAAATAAAAAACATTAATGATTATTTAATATATATAGTAAAATTAGATAAACGAACTGCCATCGTAAAAAAAAAAGAAAGTTAACATAATACTAATTTCAAAGACTAGAGATTAAGATAGAGAATTACTATATAGCATAAATAAAAAAGAAAATTTTACAGTAGATAGCTTAAAAGGTGGTGTAAAATAAAGTTCGGAAACTGGCCAGAAAGTTGCAGTTGCTAAGAAAGATATTACCATTCCTTCATGGTTGGTTCCTTAGATTACACATGGCAGAGTCCAGTTGGATGAAACATAGGCATGCATTTTGAACTTTTGAATGGCATTTGAATTGATTATTTCATGTTTTGGCAGCATGATTGGTCCGGAAAAGGTTTAGTTTAGTAGCTTCTTTGAAGATCTTCTGGGGATTTCAGGCCCAGCAGTCAGACTCCTGAAGTTTAGCCCTCATTATGATGGAGACACTATTGAAATTCCTAATTTAAAGACGCACATAGATTCTAGTAGCACTTCTTTAAAAAAAATATGGCTTCTCCTTTCTCCAAACTTTTCTGGGCTATTTATACTGTCCTCTGGTTTCCCGTCTATTCCAAATCTAGATGCCTTCAGGCTAGAGCTTCTTGCATTATTTAAGTTATAAATTTTTACTAATTGATTTTAGATACATTCCTTTGATAAGGCTTTCAAACTCATTAGAAAATGAATTTATAAATCTAAAAAACGATTTTAATTAGGAACCGTCCTTACATTTTAAATTATTATCTTTTTGCTAAGTAATAATACTTTCCCCATTGTCTTTGGAAAAGGACAATCTGAAAGCTTATCGAAAGAATGTAGCTTTTAATCACTAAAATTTGAACAAACTGTTTAAAAATAATATAAAACATTCCGACACAATGAAACTTTATAACGAATATATATATTTAAATATTTATAGAACATATTTTAAACATCAAACTACGCAGTTATAACATATATAAAAATATATATATTTAAATATTTATAGAACATATTTTAAACATCAAACTAGTTGGTTTTAACATATTTTTGTATAATACTATTTTTTTAATGAAACTAGCATGTATTGAACATATAAAGTCCCATTGCATCAGAAATTCATGGTTAGTACTAGGGTTTGAAGTGGGCTGCATGTGAGATATCATGAAGCTAGGATCAGACTTAGATCTGACTGTTTCACTATCTACATTATTTTTCCTATTTGCTTAGATATTTGATAAGGCAGTTGATTTTTATTAAAAAAATCCCTTAAAACTTGAAGTTTGTATGATATTGGTATTTTTGGTTGTGGTTGGATAATATCTCTTATTTTGAGTGGGTTTATCATCATTTTATATATTGTAACCAGTTGGGTTACATAACACAAAATAATATAGTGTATGTGCACAAATTTATATATAAAGTTGAAAAGAAAAGTAAAAATAAACACAGACAAAAGATATCTTCTACACTCACTGAAATAAAAAATAATAACTAATAATTCTGATTTAAAATTAAATTTCATTATAAAATAAATATTTTAAAAAGATCTAATAAATATTATTATTTGTAAATCTGATTTTGAAATTTTAAAATAAGCATGTTTTTTGATAATTGTAAAAATGTCTATTTTTGAAATCTTTTAATTAATTTGTAAATTTCTACTATCAAAATAAAAACATGTATATAGGTCACACCTTTGGTCAAATTCCGAAGGATTAAAGTTAATTGAAAACAGTCACTATGTTTTTATCACATGACTCAACCAAGATTATAAAAAGACTGATAAAAACATATCAGTTTTGCTTGCAGTTTTGTAATAGTTAGCCAGAAGAGTCTGGTTTTAATATTTTAAGCAGTGGCCAACTAAGCCAACTGCAAGGTCTGGCTAGTAAAAATTTTGAGTAAGTGGCAGCAATTATCTGACCAAAATAGATAACTGCAGTTTGTTTTTAGCTGTAGCAGAGAGTTGGCAGAATAGCTACCATGAACTGATATAGCTAAAGGCAGGACAGTAGATCCAGAAGCTGCTACTATTTTTCTTAAACAAAGGCAAAACTCTCCACACAGTAGTGCCACCCTGTGCCAAACAGAGTAATCAATGGATGCCAGAAGGCTTGCGCATAAAATCCCTATCTAGTGCCTACTCATCCAATATCCCCAGACTAGAGTTTTGCCTTTGTTTACAACAATTATGTGCTAGTATAGAGATGGTGATCATGTGATGTTTAGTGGTTTTTACTATTTTTCTTCATAGGAGTTTTGATTTACTTGAAGCTGGGTCACTTCTGAATCAATAACCTGAAAAAATGAGGACAAAATAACTTGTGGACCTGAAGCTTACCAAATCCAAGTCTCAGTGGAACCAACTGCAGAAGGGAGAAAGCCAACCATACCTGAATTATATACTTTTACCTGATGATGACATTTGCCTGGATTAACCAAAAAACCAGCTTGCCCAAAAGAAACACCAGCTGAATAAAGAAATAGTTGTACATATTCTGCTGTGTCTATATGCAGAAAAGCACAGATAAACATATATACAGAGAGTTGTATTTTTTTCAATAATCCTTATAAAAAACATTTTAACTTGGTAACTTAAAGTAAAATTTGCTTGAGTCAAATGTCTAAAAGAGAGATGATTTGCTATATATATTTTGCAAAGAAATAATTTTCATATTCATTAAAAGAATATATAATTTAAATGCAAGCATAATTTTTTTTTTAATTAAATAACAGTTGAATGTATTTGGAATATTTAAATAAAGTTAAATTTTTCTAAAGACTTATATTAGATGATGGAAATGGTCCAATATATAAATACAAACAAAACACCTTCATTACAAATCTTCAGGAAAACATGAAGATATTACCCTCTTCACATTTAGTCACTATTCCTTTCATAAATTAACTTATGCAAAATCTTGCAATTTATGAGTTAATATTTAAAATTATTTTTTAATGGAAATATAGACACTAATTTAACATTCTGATTATTTTATTAAGCACATAGTAAGTTGGCCTATAAAAATAAGAATTTAGATTAAAGATAAAATGGCCACTCTTATCTTTATAAAGTTCCTATATTGTGTTGAAGTTTGATAGTTCACTCTATAGTCAAAAACTACATCGTTTGGCTATTATACAAACTTTTAAGGTGCATGTGAAAAAGGTTAAAAGTCTTTCTTGTTCTAATTACATACTTACTGTGTGCTTAATAAATAATCAGAATGTTACACTAGTTTCTATATTTCCATTAAAAAAAAGATCTTACATATTCACTCATTTAAAATCACAAGATTTTGCATAAGTTAATTTGTGAAAGGAAATAGAGGATTAAATGTGAAGAGGGTAATATCTTCACACTCTCAAATCAATATGCTTCATATTGGCCTATATAAATAAGTATTTAGATTAAAGATAAGATGGCCACTCTTATCTTTATAAAGTCCCTATCTTGTGTTAAGGTTTGAGAGTTCCTCTATAGTCAAAAATCACATTGTTTGGTTATTATACAAACGTTTAAGGTGCATGTGAAAAAGATTAAAATCTTTCTTTATCTAACATTTATAATCATACAATCTTTTATGAATGTTAGGTTTTGGGTAATATCCACTACTCATTGATAAAACTGATGACTATACTAGCCAATCACAATTTTTTATATGATTTATTGCTTTTCATATATATATATATATATGACTGAACTAATTAAAATGTAAAGACTTGGAGATTAAGATAGATTATACCATTTAATAAATTAATGACAAAACAAACAACATTTTAAATTTATTTAATTAACAAATACACATATAATTACTAGAAATATATTACCAGTTCATAAAAAAAAATCTGATTTCTGCATTTAAATAATTAAAACTATTAATCATTACATTTTAGATTAATTACTTTCCAAATTTGTAAGTCAAAATCAAGATATATATATATATTTGAAAGCTTGTGGTAATTGTATTGTAATTATACATTGAACTATTTCCATTCCATTATCTAATATTAATTGTTAAATGTTTTTAGAAAAATTCAAATTTTATTTAAACTTTCCAAATACATTCAACTGTTAGTAATAGCATACATATTAGTATGTAACACAACATTTTAGTAGTATCATTCTATTCTCCTATTAAGATTTTTCTGATCTAGCCAGTCCAATGGGTCTTTAAATTTGTGACCTGAAGAAGAGAATAGAATAATACTGCTAAAGTATTGTGTTATGTATTAACCTGCATTCTATTACTACCAGTTGAATGCCTTTAGAAAGTTTAAATCAAGTTTATATTTTTCTAAAAACGTTTACCAATTAATATTAAATAAGAAAATCGCCCAATATATAATTACATATATAATAAATTGAAGATTTCCATGGACTATAGATATAAATGAAGTATTATCTGGATACATCCATGTATAATTTATTTAATATGCAGTACATATAAATCAATGTTTCGACCTAGTCATCAACCGGGTAACAAATATTATAAAATAATGTGGAGGCACTGTAAACACTGATTTACAACAATAATGAACATTTTATTAAAGAAAATAAAATAATAATTAAATAAATTATTATTTATATATATTATAAGAGAATAAAATGAAATGGAAGAGAATATATCAACAAACGTGATGATACATACAAATTACCTTCTATTTGGACTTTTTTAAAAAAAAAGTCATTAATCTAAATAATTTCTCATAATTATTATTTCTATTTTCTATTAAAATAAATAAATAATACTTCTGGAAATATATAATATAATATAACAATTCATCAATTGTTAATACAGAGTTTCTTTAATATAAATAAATAAAATAATAACTAAATAATATTTCCAAGAGCTTTCAACTTTTACGAGTCCTTATCAAGTCAGTGTAAAAAATTCTATTTTCTCCTAGGTGATGAATTTAACATTTCATTGTATTGGCCAGGAACAACTAATCGGAAAGCTGGCTAATTTCGAATTCATAGCACAAGATGAATTTTGTATAAGATATGATTCTTTAATCTTGCGTTTTTTATCATGTGTTTCATGCATTAATATTAATACATTGTACATGCTTTAACCTGCTTTTATATATAATATATGCGGGGTTTGAACTCAGACTTTCACACGACCCACCACTCTCAGTGCCATCTCATATTGCTGACTCATTCACACACATGTTGAAAAGATAAATAATCACCAATATACGTATTTCATGCTAAACCAGCAATCATCAGTTGGTCCAGATTACTATCCTCACACATATATATGATCAGTACTCAGCTTTATATTAAGATAGCCAATCTTTATACTTGGCTATCTTAATATAAAGCTGAGTACTGATCATATATATGTGTGAGGATAGTAATCTGGACCAACTGATGATTGCTGGCTTAGCATGAAATACATATATTGGTGATTATTTATCTTTTCAACATGTGTGTGATCAGGTGGATCAGCAATATGAGATGGCACTGAGAGTGGTGGGTCGTGTGAAAGTCTGAGTTCAAACCCCACATATATTACATATATAAATACAGGTTAATGCCTGTACAATGTATTAATTTATATAAATAGTATGTAAAAGCTCTGCCCATCCCTCGCATATGTATGTATAAATGGATTATTCTCCTGTACCTGAGGGGGCAGAATGATTAATATGTCAACATGGGTAGGATTACAACGTTGGCACTAACAAGGGCTTTGAATGTTCCATCATCAGATTTTCAATGAAATGGAAGGCTAAAGAGTTGTGAGTTGGAATAGTTTGAAGCCTGTCCATTAAAGTATAAAGATTGGCTATCTTAATATAAAGCTGAGTACTGAAAAAATATATATATGTGTGAGGATAGTAATCTGGACCAACTGATGATTGCTGGTTTAGCATGAAATACGTATATTGGTGATTATTTATCTTTTCAACATGTGTGTGATCAGGTGGGTCAGCAATATGAGATGGCACTGAGAGTGGTGGGTCATAAGAAAGTCTGAGTTCAAACCCTGCATATGCATTAATATTGTAAAATCCTTTGGACTACATATATGGCCTGTACTATTTTGGTAAACATAAAAAGCTGAATAAACTGTATCATCTTCTCTTGCTCTATTATACATATATTTATGTTGTTGAAGGTGATATTTAATATTTGTTTTGGTTTCTCCAACATACATTGCACTACAATTTATTTGTGGGCATCTAATAGAGTACACAACACTGCTTTTATCCTCTTTATTTATTACTTCCTTAGAATTATTTATTAATCTATCAAGGTTAGCGGAGTTCTCCATGCTAATCGAAAATCTTGACTTAAAACTTTTATTACATTTTTATTAATATTGGGAATAAAAGCTAATGACATCCATGGTTTATTATTCATATTTATATGATTACTATTATAACATTGTTTATAATGCTTCAATAACTAAATAATAGCATTTGTTTATTATAACCCATTTGTATTAAATCTTGCATATAACATTTTATATTAACTTTCTTAAACATTTCATTTGAACACAGTCTATGATTACGTGTTAAAAAAAGCTCTAAAACCAGCTAATTTGTGTACTAAAGGAACATTAGATGTTGGATGAATGTAACCTCTATTATCTATATGTTTTACAATCATTTTATACACTAATTTATCATCTACCCTTGATATTTGCAAATCTAGATATTTAATACTAGAATTGTCTTCTCTCTCTATTGTCCAAACTAAATCATCCTGGTTCTATAAACAATCAAAAATTTGTTTTATAATGTCTGGTTGCCCATACATCAAAACATCATCCATATATCTACAATGCAATGTGTTCTCATTTTTTACTAATATGGAATGCACAATTTGTGTTCTATATTATCTACAAACAAAGTACTTAATAATCCACTTACAGCCAAATCCATTGCTCATCCTTTTTCCATTCTATATAAGTTACTACCATGTGCTGCAACAATATCATTGCTTATCCAAATTAAAACATCTATAATATAAATATAACACTTCGTCAATTGTTAATAGAGTTTCTTTAATATAAATAAATAAAATAATAACTAAATAATATTTCCAAGCGCTTTTAACTCTAACAAGTCCTTATCAAGGCAGTGTAAAAAATTCTATTTTCTTCTAAGTGATAAATTTAACATTTCATTGTATTTTCTATTAATAGAATGTTCATTATTGTTATACATCAATGTTTACAGTGCCTTTACAATTATTTTTTAATATTTGTTACCTAGTTGATGACCAGGGTGACCTGGATTGAAACATCATTATATATATATACTTTAAATAAATTATACATGAGTGTACTTGGATAATACTTCATTTCTATATATATATATACATAATTTGAGAAAATGTTTTACAAATTTTTTCAAAATATGTATTTATATGCAGGCTGAAAGTTAAACTGGAGGGTTGCATTAGATCCTATGATTTAGGTACAGTGTTCTCAGGTCCAAGGCTCCTCACTGATGAAAGTCACAAGCTAGAAATTAGTCTGAGGATATTGGATGAATAGGCACTAGATAGGAATTTTATGCACAGACCTTCCTGTATCCATTAATTACTCTGGCTTGCACTGAGTGGTGCTACTGTATGGAAAGTTTTAACACTTGTATAAACATGAAAAATGGTGATCATGTGAAGTTTAGTGGTTTAATTTTGATTGTCTGTTTGATAGTTTTCCTATTTGTAACCTCCATGATTTATTCTATTTATTAAGCAAATGGTCAAGTTTCCTCATTCTTGAAGCTTGTCTTTTGAAAAATTGTATATAATTCTCCTTGTTCATGCATGAAACTTCTTGTGATGACTGGTATTGGACATCATTTTGATGGGTTTTTTTTTGTTCCAACATTTAACTAGGAGCACATATTTATGTTTTTAGAAATGGTTTGGATTTCTTCACCAAATGCAGGTTGCTTCCTACAAATGATCATTTACTAAAGGAAACTTATGTTATTCATTTAAGAAGGTCAGGAAACAAGTATTGCATAGAATTTTCGCTTAAGTATTATCTAAGCATTATAAATTTGAAAGACTTATACATTCCACCCTGGAGTGCTTCATATGCAGTAGGGTACAGCATCCATATTTGATCTGACTTCAAAAGTTTCTTAGGTTTTCCCTTATTGTTTTTATGGTTATTTGCTACTACTTGGCTACTCAGCTGGTTTTTTTATTTTTCTTTGAATTTCATCTATTACTTATTGAAAATTTGTCACATTCTTCTCTGTGCTCTCCAATATTCTGTTCACATTTTCTTTCCTTTTTTCTTCACCTTTTTCTATCATTTGAACAATTCTCTTAATTTACTCTTCCATATTTGCAATAATTTCTTAGTTTGCTTGAGGTATACCATTTACCTTGATTAAAATCTTTTCTGCTGCACTATTCCTTCTACCTTGCGGTTGATCTTTTGTATAAATCTTTTACTTATGCTTCTTCTATTTTTTCTTTGGCCTACAATTTTTTATTTGTCTTCATTCTTTTGTTCATTTGTTATATCATCTGATTTTTAGCTTTGTTATTCACCAACTTTCTATTCAGTTTTCATTTCATTTTATTTTTGCCTTATTCATTTTTGTATGCATTTATTTGATTTTAGTTTGTTCCCTAACTGTAGTTTTATTTTATAACTAGTTTTTTCTTTATTCACATTCATTTTTATATTTATTTCTTGAACTATTTTCACATTATAAAACTTTCTTCTCTTCTAACTTTACATTTATTTGTTTGACTTCAGCCTGGAGGCATATTTATTTTTTATTTAATTTTTTGAATTATCTTATTACTAACATTATTTATCATCTTGTTATTATTCAACTTAGCATTAACTTGTTTATACATCTGGAATGTTGAATTTTTTTTCTGGCTTTTTCTCTACTTTCTGCAGTTTCTATTGTTCTTAATTTTTCTTTTTTATTTTTAGTTTTTGTGAATTTTTAACTCATCTATGAGTTGTATTGTTTGTTTTGTTTTTTGGTTGCTTCTCATTTTCTTTTATTTTCTTCCCATTTAAAATCCTTTGTTTTTTTTCAAATATTTTATTAAACTTATGTTACCATCTCCTTTCTATTTTACTTTTTTTTTATTTTCTAGATATTCAAGATCTTTCTTTTCTTAATGCTATTTTAGTCTATCACTTTAGTTTGCTTAATTTGGATGTTATTTCTAATTTTACTAAACATGCTACTTTTTCATTTTTGCTCACTTCTTTGTTTTCTTTTTCCATGCTGTTCATACATTTATTTTCATTAATTATATTTATATTCTTGGTTCAAATTTATATACTTGACGAAACAGTAATATATACATTTGTTTTAAATTATTAATGAGATAGTTCTACGGAAGATCTAATATAATTATATATTCAACTTCTTTAGATTAAAGTCAAATTATGTAATGAATATCATTAGTTTGTAACCTTTATATTGAGAACTTATATAAGGAATGCTAGTGGAGATTACAAATATCTCTAGAAACTATTAATTATTAAAATGGCATTATGGCATAAAAGTGTGTACGCGCGCTATGGTCTCATTATATAAGTAGCAGATGCAAAATGCAAACAATTTCTTTTATGATTATTTTTATGTAATTATTTAAAGATAGTTAAAATAATTATTTAGATAAAAAAAAACATTTTTTTTTATTATTTGAAGAAAGTTTAAAAATAGAGAAAAGTAATAAAGTATATATATATATATTGCTCATTAAGTTAGTTTTAGAAATTATAATGTCAGAAATATGTAAAAACACATTAATAATTCCCACATATATTTGAGATATATATACATTTTATTGCTGTAAAATATAAAGAGCTGTGAAAAACGAAAATCATATGATCACCATTCTTTAAGCTTACACAGACTATTTACACAATGGCAAAACTCTCCATATAGTAGCGTCACTCAGCGCAAGCCAGAGTAATCAATAGCTGCAGGAAGGTCCTTATCTAATGCCTACTCATCCAATATTCCCAGACTAGTTTCTAGCTTGTGGATTTCATCAGTGAGATTTATACGACTATACAAGCTAATGAGCTTGAATTGAAAACATTATTGTGTTTTCATTTTGGACTCAAAGCTTTATAGTTAGCTAATAAGGTAAAAGGTGGCTGCTGGAGGGATGCATTAAATCCTAAGATCTAGGTGCAGTGCTCTCAGATTCAAGGCTCCTCACTGATGAAAGCCACAAGCTAGAAACTAGTCTGAGGATGTTAGATGAGTAGCCACTAAATAGGGATTTTATGCACAAATCTGCATCCATTGATTACTCTGGCTTGCACTAAGTGGTGCTACTGTATGGAGAGTTTTGCTTCTGTGTAAAAACAAAAACGATAATTTAAGTAAGTTAATTTTAAAAAAAGCAATTAATAGAAGATAGTCTGCAACAATATGTTTATTGATGGTGTAAATAAATAATCCTGATAAAAAAGGGTATTTAATGAATTGTCAGAAATTGAGTAGTTAAAATGTTGATAAGGGTGCTGATATATAAAAGCATTTCATCCAGGAAGAAAAGAATTATAGTTAAGATTTTGGTGATTATAAAAATGACTTAAATATAAAATGTGAGTTAGATTCACTTTTAAAAATCAGAATCAAAGGAAATGCAAGGAAAGCCAATAGATATTTTATCAATAGCAATTTTTTTAACACAATAGTGCTACCTAGTTTAAGCTCTAATAATTAATAGCTGCTAGAAAGTTGTACATAATAATTTCTATCCAGTACCTATTTATCTAATATTCCCAGACAAGTTTCTAGTTAATGGTTTTTATCATTGAGAAGTGTTGGATCAGGTAAGAGTGTACCTACACCTTTGGATCAATCCAAGTGCACAGCTACCAATTCTAAGACTTCTCACTGATAAAAGCCATCAGCTAGAAGCTAGCCTGGGGATATTGGATAGATAGGCACTGGTAGAAATTATTATGAATAAACAAACATTCAATAACAGTCTATACATACAGCATATACACATTTCTACATAGATTTATTTAAAACACTTAATATAACATGGATCAATACTATCTGAAAATTTAGGAACAATTTCAGATCTTGAAACCAAGTTGTGGATACAGAAGTACTATTTTAATGCTTTGCTCTTCACAGTTCCCTAATAGGAACTATTAGAGAGATTTTTTCCTGCAATAGACCTATGAAAACATTGGTTTATCTTTTAGATATATATAATATTAGAAATTATGTGGCATGAACTATTATATAAATGAGTAAAAATGAAGATTTATTTTATTGCTTCACAAACGATATAAAAAATTTCACAGAAACTTGTCTATCTTACAATCAATCTTATTTATTTTGTTCAATTGGTAATTAAACACCCAAGTTTTTGCAAGATTTTTAATGTTGTTTGCATATCAGTCAAAGAAATCTTCACTTTTGACACTTACATGATATCAAAACAAAGCGGTTAGCATAGCTGCTTTAGAAGCAGCTGGCCCGGGTTCGCTTCCCGATCAATGCTTTGACATATGAAAAAAAACAGTTTTAACTTGTTTTGATTTTTAAATTTGTTTATGTTTTCACAAAAATCTGTATACACTTATATATTTAAATATTAGATATTTAAATATATATTTTCACCATAAACGGCAAGTAAAATAAACAAAATTAAGAAGAGCAAGTACTCTGAGAAAAGCAAACGTGTTTTTTTTTATTTATTAAAATAGTGACAAAAGCTTTAAAAATTACTTTTCATTTCAGCTTGTATAGACTTGGAAGAGGATTGCCCCCAAAAAGCAACACAAGGCGAATGTACCAAAAATGTGAATCTGCTAATAGTGTGTCCCAAGAGTTGTGGAGTATGTGGTAAGATAATGCATATACTCACAGCTGTACTAATAAATAATAACGTACTTATCCAACTAATAATTTTAACGTTTTAAAAAAATAAAGTATGCCTACTCTAACTCAACGCAGTAACTTTAGAATTCTATTACTTACGTTTTTTTTTTTTTTTAATTATATTGATTACAGTAAACTTATAACAGTTTTAAATTTCATAATTCAGAGAATGCAATTTTTTGTTATATGATTTTGATCATAAACTATTTCAAACAAATGTTATCAATTACTAAATCTCTCTAGTAGAAAATTTAATCTATCTATTATTAATTTTCTCTCTCAAACTATTTCCATTTTTTGTCTATTCACTATTAATAATTAAATAAATATTTATTTCAATTCATTATAATAAGTTTCTTATGTTTAGTTTTAAATTAATTTTGTCCTACGTAGTTTCACATAGTGGTAGTCCTGGAGGTCAAGGTTCATGAATCTTGGCCCAGAAATTTTATTTCTAGTGTTCAAATTTCCTGAAAACTTCTGAGTAATAAATTAATTGATTATGCTTTCTAAATTGATTTTCAACAATAAGGGATTTTTTTCTATTTCAATTTTACATGCTGTAGAGTTATTTGTGTGCATTATTGCCAAATCAAACAACGTGATATTTGATTTAGCAATATTAAAACAGGCAAAACTCTCTATACGTATTGCAACATATCATGTGATGTTTATTTAGCAATATTATTTTGAAAAGTTGAAACATTTCTGTGATTTGGTGTTTAAATACTTACTATTCTAGTTCTTTTTTTTTTTTGCTTGGATGATATGTCATTAATTTTAATAACCTCCTAAAGGGAGTCCTATGCATCAAACAAAATCATTTATTTAAATTCTCTTCACTTGCTCATTTTTCAAAAACTCATAGCTACTTCCTTAAAGTCTTTTAGAAATTTCTTTTTTTTTTCTAACCTCTTTTCATACTATCCTCTATACTCCTTTGCAACAAATCTTTCATAATTCCTCTACCTCCATGTCTAATTCAATTTCTTTTCGTAAGTATTTACACTTACACTTTTTAGCATTTCTATGTTTTTATCATTATCTTTTAAACTTCCACAATCTTTTTCAACTTTATGCCTCCAATAATGTCATCCCTTTTTCAAATTTGTTAAGATCCTGTCTATATAAAATGAGACTAATATTAAAGTTAAAAGACATTCATTTTCATGTACAAACTATGTTTTTATGCTTCTATATTAAATAATAAATATGTGGGAAAAGATATAATTTCATGTATTTTTTTTTACTTATACAAAAGTATATATCAATAATAATGTGAAAGGCTAAAACCTTCAGCAGATGCGCTTTAAAAATGATTATGTGACAGCCAATCAAAAGTAATAATGACTGCATGTGGAACTCTTAATTCTAAAACACAAGCCAGAACTATCAAAAAAAAATGGCTTGTGTTTTAGAATTAAGAGTTCCACGTGCAGTCATTGTTACATTTGATTGGCTGTCACAGAAGCATTTTTAAAATGCATCTGCTGAGGTTTTAGCCTTTCATGCTATTACTATGTCAACTGCTTGCGCTTAATAAGTTTGATATATTTAAAAGTATATATCATTAAAATCAATTGACACTTAGAGACAATTCCAATATTAGTAATAATAAACAATTTGATTGTTATAGATGTTGGAATTATCTAAGCGTTGACTGATTTTAATGATTACTTATAAATCCATTTAGTCTTGAACATTATTACACTTATTAAAGTATATATATATATATATATTAAACCATGCATTGCCAATAGTTAATTGTTTTCCAAATGCAATTCAAAATATAGTAGTCAAAGCTTAATAAATCAATAGAATACTCATAATTTGTTGTCAAGGCAACCTCTATATAAAAGAGAAATAAATCCATAGAATATCCATAATCTATTATCAAAGCAAATTTTGTAGATAAAAGAGGAACCCACTTTTAGCATAGAGATTGCCTTGACAACAGGATTCTGTTTGTTTATTAAACTTTGGATTGTGCTATGAATATTTATATATATAATATCACTGATATTTCATTTCTTTTTTTTATTTTTATCATTTTTCTCAAACAAGTAAAGGTGCTATAATTTAGCACATAACTGAAATCACTAAATGTATAATTGTTGACTTAGTGCCAGACTTATATATCTATACAAAATTTTTTGGCTTAATTTATATTAACTTCCAGGTGTGTAAATGCAAATCCATTTCCTCTCATCTATGAAGACTTAATGGTCAAAACTAATCTAAAATTTTAAATGTGTTTCTACCATCAGTGCCACGATTACTTAGAAATATACCAGATGGTTCTGAAGTAGAGTAAACAGATCGCACTATTGCTTCCAATAGTTCTACTTGTAAAAATAAAAAAAAACAGACCACATTGGAATGTATTTATAAACTATATAATGTCCAAAAACATAGTGTTTATGTATTAGAAATTGCTTTTATTTATATATTATGTGTAAATGAGTAAATCCATATTTTTCATATTTTAGCTTTTCACTCAAAAGAGCGTATGTTGAAAGATTACTTATTCAACAATTATGATAAAGATATCCGACCAGTACTAAATACATCATCAGTTACAAAGATTGAAATAAATCTAAGTATTTTACATATTAAAGAACTGGTAAGTCCATTACTATAATTATTTTGTAATTGTGCTTAAAATATTTTTTTTATATATTAAAAGGCAAAACAGATAATATTTGCAAACATATATATTTGTATATTAAGTAGACATAAACCAATAAATGATGAAATGATGATGAGATGAGATGCGCTGTGACTTCTCCTTTATCGAAGTTGGGAATCTCTCAGCTACTATGCACAGAGAAACTTGTTAGTCACTTTATGTTCCCTTTCCATTCCCCATCCTAAGTTTTTCCCATATTCTTCTCTATCCTACCCCACTTCATTTTCACAACATAATCTTGTCAACTCTATGGTCGTTATATTTAAATCCACCTTATCTTTTTCCAAACCCAGCATAAAAACAAGAACCCACTTTTTGTACAATCACTTTGTTTATATTTATTCTCCCTGCAACTTCATTATTTGTACCCTTTCTGCTTGCGGCATTTACATTCAATTAACAGATACCTAATATGTTCTATACCTTCCTTACATAACTTGCAGTCTAAATCACCCACCCTTTTCCATTTAAAAATCACATGACTACAGTGGTTTTATCTCATGATGAAAAATATATCTAAAGTTTAAATTTATTTCTAAAATGAATATATAAATTAGAAATCATATAAGAATGTAATCAAAGACAAATACTATCACAGTGAGACATTTTATATAATCTCATTGTCAACAGGATATTGTCTACAAAATTAATTAACAATTAATCAGTATTATAAATATGAAATAATTTAAAGTGATATTAAAAATTTAATACTGTTTCAAGTTATTTTATTGCTGTTTTTACTAATTCTTTTTTTTTGTTCCCGTTATTTTGTCAAGCTGATGCTAATTGTCCCAAACAAACCTTTTCACACACACAAACCTTACAATGGTTTAGCCAGTATATATAAAACAAGTTATATATATATGAGAAGTAGGTTTAATTATTGGGAAGTCAAATTTTAAAAAGAGAAAATAAAAAATGTGCTATACTACCAAGAAAAGGTGGGAAAAGACAAATCATTACAAATTAAGACTTTTTGAAAACAAATGGAGCAGAAAATAATGAATAACCTTTATATGATACTTTAAAAATAAAAACTAGAATAAAAAATATATACGAATTACTTATGGGCAAAAAATATATAGGAAATATTTTTTGAGACTGATATTTTGACGATTAAATAATTAAAATAAATTTAAAAAAGAGAAATAAAAGTTTTCATTCAAATGTCAGAAAAAAAAATTAAATATATTAACTATCAATAATATTAAATCATTTCATATGGATACTTAATATTGAGATATATTTATATTCAACAGCTCATTCAAGCTAATAGACTTCTTCAGAGAGATATATTTCTTACAGAAAATATTTTTTGTAAAGAAAATATAACTCTGAAGAAGTCTACATAATAATCAAAACTGTTAGCCCAATTAAGATGTTTAATAAAAAATTGTTTGGTATTAAGTGCATATATGAAATAATTTAATATTATTGATATTTGTATTTAATGTAATATAAAGCAAGAAAGGTAATGTAAAATAAGTTGAATTATTTTATATATATTTAATATATAAAAAAATATATAGTGCCTAAGAATTACTATTAGATTATAAATTTCAATACCTTTGAACAGAGGGCATCAAGCAGAAGAAACTTTATTAGTGACATATTAAAATTTCTTTTCATAATAAAAGGCACAGGTACAGTACTTATGGTCAAGAGATAGGATCTTAGCCTAGATAGGCTATGCAAATTACTCAGTTAACTAGAAATGTTGGGACATCAAAATTGACAGTGAATATTGTGATCTGTGCAATATAAAATCATATTTGATAAACTAAAATGGAATGTATTTCTCATCAATAAAAGCTATGTTATGAAACCTTCACTTTAGATAGGCATAGACATCATAATATAAGCATTAAAATTATTTGGTTTATGGATGAAAAACTAATATAATGTGTAAATGTCCTAAGTTATTAGAACTTTATAATGTATTGAATAATTCATCCTGATTAAATAAATAAATATTTTTATCTTTTTTCCATTTTATTATTAATTTATAATTTATGTTTTATTTCAGAATTTAGATACCCAAACTTTAGTTCTTGAGGCATGGTTGTCTATGGTAAGTCATTACTTTAAAACTTTGTTCTACATATAAGGTATTAAAATCTTTTATTATTCTATGTTTTGGATATTGGAGAAATTTTGCATTGTATTTAAAGGCTGTTTTACTTATTTTACCTTTATATATACTATTTAATATTAATAAATGAATGATAATAATTATAATAAACATGCAGTGTAATAAAATTTAAAGCTTTAGAAAATCTTGATCAATACTTACTATTGTTAAACATAAAATAAATAGACTAAGTTCTCATTATACATGTTCAATCTACAGATTAAAATCATCATGTACTTTTTAACATTTGTTAAACACTTTGACATAGTTTCCAATTCACATTAATTAGTTTTAAAGGTACTTGTGCATTTTACTGTCTACTAAGCTTGGCAGCCATTTTTTAAAATAAATACAGTATACAGTTTCAGGGACTTTCCAAAATATTTACAAAAAAATGGCTGATAAAAAACAAAGATTGTATTTAATATTTATCTTTTTTTAAATTATTTTTAAAAAAGAAACATTTCTGCAAAAATTATATTTCCATTTTAATTATTATTTTGTATTAAGTCAACTTATTAATATAAAAATAAAAAAATAGACATATAAAGTGTCATATTGTGTCCCTTAATGCAAACTTCAACTATTAATCTAAAAATTAAAAAAAAAATACACGGAACATTTTTATAGGCATTATTTATAAAGAAGAGTGAAGATTGATCATTGTTTTAATATATTTATACATCCGTGTTTATATGTTATATTTAATTTTTTTTAATATCATATTGTTTTAATATATATATGTACATCAGTATTTATATGTTATAATATTTACCTTTTATTTAATATTGTTAATTATAATTAATTAGAATATTTCCACTTTATTTTGTATTATTTTTTTGTATTAATATGAAAATTAAAAAAACAGAAATGTAACATTATAAATATAAAAAAATTGAAATAAACTTTCTGAATGGAATTTATAATTGATTTATTAATTTTTTTATTTTAACAACTAACACATATTTCATAATACAAAATGGGGGGGGGGGAGATTTCTATGCCCCTAAAACTGTATATTTATATAAAAAAAGTGCTGTGAGGTTTGGTAGACAGTAAAACACACAAGTACCATTTTAAATTATTATAATTTATTGTTAAGTGACAAAATCTCTGTGCACAAAACTTGAACACCATCCTTCCCAGTTAAATAATGATTATTAATAATATGTCAGGCTATAAATTATCATATCAATTCTTGTTCAGATATACTTTATTTAAAAAAGAGCATAGTTATTATTAAACATAATGATATTAGTAATTATTTCATTCCCTTACACTTTTTCCATGGATAATATATAGATTTATAACTTTAATTTTACCACTTATATTCTAACATTGTCATAATTGGATGGGCAATACGTTTATCATTTTCACAATAAATTGGAATATAGGCTGAACAAAAATAAGATGTGAAAGTCGTGACCTCAGTCAACTAAATAAGTGCTGGTTCAGTATAAAACATATTTTAAGAATCATGTGCCCTTTCAGATATCTTTATTTCTGTCATGATAGTGTATGTGGTAAAATAAAAGTTTAATATATTAATATTTAATTTTTAAATTATGAAGATATCAACACATCAATCACAATTTTCAATGGTGTTTGAACTGATTATATAATATTAAACACTATATAATACAGAAACAATTATAATCTCATTTCAAATCTTTGGTAACTTTCAGTTTTTATAAATGCCCAATTATATATGTTATCGTAAATTCATGAATGTTACTATAACAAATGTGAAAAAATATTTGAGCAATTTAAAATTGCAATTGATGAGTTAATATCTTCATATTTTGAAATTAAAATATTTCACATGAAATTAGTTATATGAGATATGTTAGTATGGTTAACAAGTGCCTGGAATTATATTTATATACATAGTATAAAAATTTAATTGGTTAATATTATATTACATAGTGGTTAATATTGTCCAAAGTTTATTCTTTTTAAGATTTCCTACTAAAGTGACTTTCCCACACGCACATGTTTTATAACAGTCTTTGATTTTTTTATTATTATATGATTTAGATCAGCTAAATTATATACATACTGTCATGCAAGCAGAGGGGGAATATAGTCAATACTTCATATAATAACCATATTAATGGTCAGATTGGATACTGACTATGAATATATACCAGCTGTGGCCACATTTTAAGATCATTAGACCTGCACTTTGCCTACTAAAAGCAAAATACTTCTCCTATGCATTCTTTACTTTATATTGGGTTTGAACCCAGGTTTCATCTATAGAATTAACTAGAATATTCATGAGAGAAGCACTTCTAGTGCTTGTTTCATGGGCTAGTGCAATTGAACATAAGAAACTCACCTTAACTGTGATCAGATATTGAATATTTAAAATAAGACTATACAACATTTTTTGACTAAATTTCATATGGTGAGAGATTCAGAGAGAAAATTCAGGCCAAATTAACAATTAAATAATATATTTATTTATATATTATAACATACCAAATGATAACATAAAAATATAACAAAACCTGGAATTATTTACAAAGTTGTTTTAAACAGAAATGATTTAATTCTAAAAAGAACTAATAGTTTACATATTTCCTAGATTTTGACTATGTTTTGTAAGGAAAATATACATATCCTACTATGGACACAAATATATATGTTGGAGGGATCACACTATCATTTATTGGGATAAAACAAATTAATAACTTTGCCTGTCAAGAAAGTAACCTTAAATAACTCAATCAAATAATCCTTTCCAACAGCTATATTTTTCACACATTCAAAATATAAAAAAAATAATCATTCTGATGATTTAATGATTTAAGCTTGTGGTAAATTAGCATGATATAATCCAAAATATTTAATTCCTGATGTATAAATTTAATAGCACTATACTCTCATGTCTGCAACGTTATTTGCATATATTTAAATCTTGTTTGTTTGCTTATGAGTTACTAAATAAGTGTCATAATACAGACAATGCCATAAATCAAGCAACGAATATAACACTATTTCTGCTTTAAATATTTGTAAAGAATTTAGTCTTACTATTTATTTAACCACCACTACATTATATATAGCTATGATTCTATGAAAACAAAAAGATATATTCAAAAAAAAAAATTAAGCACATGAGAAATAAACAAGCTTCTTGATTAATAAATCTAAATGACGAATAATGACTCCCCACCTAACTTTGAGGTATACTATTGGTGTGGAACTCAGTCTCACCACCAGAATAAAGGAGAAATACACTACTTAACTTCATAAAATATCAACTTTGTAATACATGAATACGCAATCTGGAAATATACTTCATTCATGGCAAATACTTATATATATATATATATTAAGGGAGAGCGTTCTCAATCCCAATCAACATAGAATATATCATTAATAACTTTCTCACAGCTACTTAATATATTTAGTTCAAACATTGGAAAATAAATTCACGCACAGATAGTTTCCTAATTTTTTCAATTTTTTTAGCATACTATATTATCTGGAACTGACAGAGAGACACAAGGTCATAAAACTGAATATTTATTAATTATATATGAAATAAACTGCATAAGACAGACACCCATATATATGAACAGAACGTGTAAATAATTTCAAATTATATAGTATGCAAATGTTACGGTAAAGTAAATGGTAAACTGAAAATAAAACTTTTAGTTTATGACAAACTATTAGCTGTTTTACAATTTTAAATGCCAGTAGTTATTATCAATGGGGTTTCACCATTTCTGACAACAATATTTATCTTTCAACTCTCTAAGCCAATTGCTCTCTTCGAGACATTAAATAAAAAAATACCCCCCTTCAAAAAAAACACATGAATAGCATATGTATAATCCACATAAGAAATTATATTTAAATAATGATCAATTACTAGCATATTGCAACTTGCAATACACTATCCGAGATGTTCTGGAAATCAAGGAAACAGCACAAAATAAATAAACAAATAAATAAACCTATCTATCTGTCTATGATATATCAATAACAAAAAAAAAGTTACTCTTCTTTAATGTGCCAAGGCCAAATTGGCACATGTATATAAAATAATTTTGTCGTAAAAAAATTATTAAAACAAAAAAATCTTTCGCAAAAGAGTTTGAAATAAAAGTTGAAAAATCATTGATTTAAAGTGGGAAGGGGGTTTTCTTAAAGTTAAACTGAAGGTTTTATAAAAAGGAAGTAAAGAGTTTATTATTATTAGTGAAATACAATTTAAAAGCTTTAAAAAAATATATAAATCTCTTCATTTAAATTAAAGAAGAAAAATAATCTTAAAACTAGTTTTGATGTGTAGAGTAAAATTATATATGTGCGTGCGAATGTAAAAAAAAATGTATCAGTATTAAATATTATAAATAAATGAAAAATGTATTTAAAAAAAAAAACACAGTGGTGCGCTACTAATTAAAGATATGAAAACAACACGTTTTGAAATAGCTACTACTAATTAAACAATCAATCAAAAAACACGTTGTCTTAGGATTAATTGCTAAAGAATTTCGACAACAGATATTTGCCGGAGGATATCAAAAGGAAAACACTTCGTCGGTATAAATACGGAATATTTTATCGGACAATCAGTTAAGAGTTTTATTCAGTCTAGTTTGCAGTGACAGTCTTGATAACAGTGCATTTCTATTATGAATCCAGAAACAAACATGCATTGTTGAGCAGCTTTTGGAAATATACGCTCGTGCTCCAGCCTTTTTAGTCCAACAAGATCATCAAAACCTGCCTGAGAAATAATGTCTGCATAACAACTCAGAAATCCTCCGTCAAACGTTCAACTGTCTTCAAGAATAAAGCAAATGGTTTCGCATAAAATCTCTTCAAGAAACGTCCAAATCTAACCGGTTAGATATAATCCATCAGAAGCAGCAGAAGCAGTCAACAACAAGCAATATCCCCATTCCAAAAATCCTAGGTAAACATTTATTTATTATCATTTATACGTAGTAGCCACCGCTGTAATTCGTAAATATTCAAGATTCAAATTATATGAACTCTTATCATACATAAAATGAACTATTGATATGTGTGTTTAAGTTTCAAATGCTATTAATGCTTTATTATTATGAGTTAATATGTGCGTGATCATTATATCAGTGTTATTAGTTAAATTATATAAATACCAGTGTTCTACTATTAAAATCTACAAGAATATTTAAACTAGTTTAGAAATGTTAATTTAAAATGTGTGTGTTATTTAGATTCATAAAAATGTTTAAAATTAGTAAATGTTAGTTAATAAATTGTCTTTAAAATTAAACTTTATTTGTCGGTCAATTCTTTTTATCAATTCTTTTTCTATATTTTATTACTGATTAAAATTAGACTGGGCTAGTTAAGGGAATTGTTTCGAGCACTGGATTATGAGCCTACTGCCCGAATATGTTAGTCTTCAGACTAGCTGGCACCCTGGGGTTTACCCTGAAACAAATAAAGTATTTGGATAGTAGGGGTTTGAATCTAGCAGCCGAGATGGGCCATTGTTGATAGTTAAAGCTATCAATAAGATCTCCCATTTTGCTCGAATGTGCTGGTTCATTCACGTAACCTTTATAAGATTATAAATGTATTATGAAGGAGTTTGAAACTGGCCAAAACTTATATACGTGTAAGTAAGTGGTTTCAGCGGTTCGACCCGGTACATAATAACTTTAAAAAAATTCACTTGCAAAATCTTTAACATAAAGTCTCCTGAATGATGCGAAGATAAGGATGATGATTTCACATGAAGATGTGTTAGTAAAACATGAAGACAAATTCCTATAGGATAAACATTCACAATTTTAGATTTAATTAAGCAATCTCAAATGTTCTTAGCAATAATTAATTGAGCTCACTAATACAACACACAAGTAATAAGCTTTTTATAATAACGGAGATAATAGGTAATTTCAGCTACATATTTGTTTGATATTGATCATTTAATTAATTCTAGAAATTTCCAACTGAGTAATAACTTTAGCAGGCTTCCAAAAAAACATTAACTTATCATAAACTTCATAAGTTAGCACGAATGTAATTATTTTGGTCTGTTATTAATTGTTCATGGAAAATCTACAATTCCTTAGATAATAATATTTTTTTAATATGTCCACATATTGAGGAGAACAAGAAATATATAATATTAATGTCCTTCTACTCGACTCAAATCAGGTACACATTAAATAAATACTAATTATTAGTTAATATCTTGTGAGCCACACATTCACTTCTTTAATAAAATATTTATAAACATGAATGATAAGAATAGTTATTATCATGTAGTAGTTCAAAATATAGCACAATAAATTATACATGCATCCTCTCATTTTAACTTAACTTTTATATAATTAGAAGAGAATTTAAACTTAGAGTCTATGATAGGCTTTGTTAAACAGTCCTGCATAAATTTCCTTAAAAGATTATAAAGTTCACATAATTTCATTTTCTCCTTAACAATAGAAGACATAGGCAAATAAAGTAGATTTAAGTTATAAGCATATAAATACATTTCAAATGATAATGTTAATTTAAAATTTAATTGATGGAGACTGAAGAAAATATACCTTGTAAAAAAATTAGACACACATTTTCCCTTAAAGTTGTCTGGCAGCTAGAATTCCAATACTAAATTTTATAAAATAATAATGTTTAAAAAAAATTATACTTTGGATTTTAACCGACTTGATTTCTAGAAGAGATTGGAAAAATCATGTACATAGAAGAAGTTGCAGAAGAAGAAGCAGAATATATTTTATTACTGACTATCACTTAAATACATCTCCTTTCCATCAATCAAGGGGTCATCTTATCCTCCAATAATTATCTCCATCCTTCACACTCAGATAATTAAGCAACAAATATTCACAATATCTTTTCTTAAAAAAAAAAATCATTTGATTTTCTAAATTAAATCAAACCGAATAAAACAAAAAAAAATAATTTTCATCACTTTTGAAATAGATAAATATTAGTTAGTCACTATATAAAGTAGTTGATAATACAATTTTGTTAGTCGAATAATTTACTAATCCAGAGATCCATTAATCACTCAAAATATATTTGCATCTGCTATCAGAGATATTTGCTGTAATTTTAAGTGTTTTATTGTAAAATGTAAAATTCTGTACTGTAATTAAATATGAAAATGAAATTGGGAGATGATACAGACATACATGCACACACATATGCTGCTATCTGAATACTAAATTATCCTGACTAAAAAAAAACTTATATGGCTATTGGTCAAACATATTTCACTGATTATACTATCTATAATGGATAGATATGCCAATGAATAAACAGATCAGAAAACCATCTAATCAAATTCCAACCACTATTCTACAAATAAATAATACAAATTTGCATCAACTTAATTTACACATTAACAACTCCTGTAATAATCTACCTCCCTTTCTACTATTAAATACTTCATCAAATATAACAATAATATTAAAAAAATAAATAAAACTCCCAACTAACATTCATAAGCAACTCTCACATAAGGTTTTAGGCCATTAACATTTTTTTTTAAAATATTAACTCTATTTCATTTTTTTTTAATTAAATGCAATTATTCACCACAGAAACAGTAAGATTTAATTAAAGTTTGTTCTTGTGCCCTTTCAGAAGGTCACTATATATATATATATATATATATATATATATATATATATATATATCCATTAAAGTATATATAAAGTATTTCACTTTCTGAAAATAGTAAAACTCAACAAAATAACTGTCATTACCATTATCAAATTAAGAAATGTTTTTTATAGACAGTGTGTATATTGAAATAATAATTCTCACTAGATTGACAAAAACAATGTTTTTCATCACTTGATTCAATGTCAATAATCACACATAGCTTAGAATCAGGATGGTCATCCATTTCATTTCTAACATAACTTATTATAAAGGAATATCAAGTAATAATTTTTTTACAAATTTGAGCACCAATTTTGACATCCCATATCAAATGATGTCCTGAGCATACACCCATTTTGCCCTGCCATCCATCAGTGCAGTATACAAGACAGTTGTTCTTTCAGAAAGTATGAATTACATCAATAATATATTTATGAAGATATTTATAATGGAATACATTGGAAAGGTATGAATTACATCAATAATATATTTATGAAGATACTTAATAATGGAATTCATTGGAAAGATATACTTCAATGATTGTCTCACATTATTTGCTTTTTTTGTTGTCATAGGCCGTTCTTATCAATTTTCTTGTAGGTTTGTTTTAATCTCCCTTCAGTACTGGAGATTTTCATTTTTTCTTAGTTCTACTCTAAGTAAATAGCATTATTTATGATATATAAATATATTTACAAATCAGTTATTTCATGTAAGGTTGGAATAAATTATTAATAATATATATATATATAATTGTAACTTTTTTTTGTTTAATAATGCAAGAGTACTAATACACTAAATATGATATGCATTTATACTCAGGCATAACAATTGTATATATATATTACAAAAATGTCTATGGCTAAATAATTAGGATTTTTTTAAATTTTTAATTAAATAAGTTATTTTTCTTATATTTTTTTAGCAATGGATGGATCATTTTCTTATTTGGAATCAAAGTGATTTCAGTGAACTTTCAAGATTAAGAATGCCACCGGATTTTGTATGGAAGCCTGATATTTATCTGTATAATGGGTAAAAACATATAAAACAATTATATATAATAATTAATAAATATATAATAATTATAAATATATAACAATTATACATATAAATATATAATAATTAATTCATAATAAGTATATTGCAAATTTTATTTTTTAAACAAAACATTATTTCAGCATAATATTCATTTAAATATATATGCCAAATTATCATACTTGTGAATTTAATTTTTTATCTTCCTATAATAATTATTCTTTTAGAGACTTTCATATCTTTGCTTTTATTTTGATATCTATTTATATAATCATCTTTTTTGTCACTTAATAGCACAATATGCTATAGTAGTGGAATGTAACCAAAATTTAAATGTATTGTTTCATTAATATTGTAATATGTTAATATGATATGATGTAAAATGGTTTCTTCTTAAATGAAGTCGTAGCTTAATAAATGTCCAGAAACCCTGTTAACCAACTTAAATATTTCTTCCTACAAAATACCTCATAATAAATTTCAACTGTTTTTTACTCTTTATCAACTTATTGCCCTGTGTGGTTTAGCGCAGTAGTAGTATCTTTAAAATGTGAGGTCCTTGGATCAATTCTAGTACCAGTACTTCTGAAGCTTGAACTTCTTAAGAAATCTTGAGCAATACAGCCCTTCAATCATTTTACTTTACATGGTTTGTTACAATGGTAGAGTATTCAGATTTTGGATCATAAGTCCTTGATTTGATCCCAGTCTTAGTACTTCTGATGCTCAAGCTTTTTATGAACTTTAAAGCAATAAAGTCATGTGATTATTTTATTACTATTATCTAATTATTTTTTCAGCCCTGGTTCATTTCTTTTCCCCCTTCCTATCTCATTCTGATGTAATCTGTTTTGTTGGTTGTATTATCATGTCCTTATACTTTCTAATTTCCATTCACAAATAAAAAATTATCAAATCTTTTTTTTTTTTTTTTAAATTTTTTCTTATTCTCAACACCATTTGTCTTGATTTTCTTTCAACATCCTACACTTCAAAATTAATATTCAGTACTCTCTTTATCGTCTCCATAACTGCAATCCAAATCCTTGTATATTTCCTTGGCATCTAATTCTCCTGCCCTTGTTAGCAATCAAATATTTTTAGTGTTATCATACATTCTTTCATATCTTGTATAACTTTTATTCCTATATAAGTCCAACTAATTTTGTTTTTCTTGTCCATTTTTCATAACTTTCTTGTCTTTAATTTCTGCTACAAATTCTTTACATATTTAATCTATTTCTTAAATAATAAATGTAATAATGTTCAAGGTTGAATGGCTTTATAAGTGATCGTTAAACATCAGCCAACACTTAGACAATCCCAATGTCAATAACAATCAAAAATTTCTAACTGTTATTATTAAAAGAAGGTTGCCTTAACAACAGTTACAAATTGTTGATTATTATTGACATTGGGATTGTCTAAGTGTTGACTGGTTTTTAATTATTCTATTTCATATATAAAAACATGGAAATAAATTGTCTATCTATTAATTTTACATATTGTAAAACCTTTCTTGCTTGACATATTTGTTCTTCTGACTACATAATTCAAGTAAAAACTATTTTTATTAATCTACTTTCATTCTTATATTACAATCTCCAAACATTTTACATTTATTTAGAATTTCTCTCATTAATAAAGAAGAACAACCCATTTCATTTTAAATATTCTCTTTTGCTGTCTATAATTCATCTTTGTATTTATTTACCTACTTCTTTTTAAATTCTATCTAAAAATTTCTGACTTCTCTAGCTAATTCAAAAGCACATCTTTCCCAACTGTTAAATTAGTTTTATCATTTCTTTCTAAATAATTCTATATAGTGTAATGGAATGGGTCTTGGCCTTACATAACAGTAGATTTGATAGGCCATCAGAGTGGGTGAGAAAGCATATATAGGATTTCTAAACTTCTAGACTTATATCCACCGGATCTCACTTCTAGAAAATGATGTATTAGCATATGAGCATACATCAGATATCTCCATGTATACTCATTTCTTTTATCCATCACTTAATTCCATTTATCTCAGAATTCAAGGTTAGGGAGAATACCCATAATATTTTACTTCAGGGAATATTTATATTTATCTTTATTATGTGAGCATGTGATAAATCGATAAATGAATAAAGAAAAATGCAAATGACCATCTTAAATTTGTAATTATATGTTGTTTAACAGATTTATTCACAATTATTACAATTTATTCAATGAGAGATTATAATAAGAGCAATTAAATTGTTTAGATATCTATGACTATTCTTTGATCAGTACATTTGATATTTATTAATGCAATTTCTCTTTTCCCATCAAAGAGTAGTCATTCAATATCAATATTAAAAAGAAATTTTAAAACTTGTTTATATATATATATATTGTACCGTTTATTTATATAAGACAACAAATATATTGGCATTTGGTAAAAGCTTAAAAAAAAAGAGTAAACTTAGATTTTTTTTTATTAGCATAATTTACTTTTTTTAAAAGCGTACAGTGAAAGTTAAAATTGTCTTTCATATTTTTTTTATGTAATTAAAAATAAAAGTTAGAATTGGAGAGAACAAAAGACATGCAGATTACTAATCCAGATAAATTAAAAGAATTCCAAAAGTAAAAAGATAAGCTAAAAGATAAATATTTTAGCTAATTAAAGATGGCAGAATTATGCTACAAAAAAATAAAGACTTTGTAATGTAAATTTTATAAAGAATGTATGAGATTATCAGCGTATATTTTTGATAAACAAAAGGTATGCACAGAAGCCTGAAAACTGGACCTCAAGTATAAAAGGAAGAGGCCAGTTTGATCAGGGTCTTGTTTCGTCTGTTTCTCTATAGTTGGTCCTGGATAACAAAATATATCCAGGATTGCCCTATGCTGAAATAATTCTGCATGTCGGAGTAAACCAGAGCTTCTGTGGACATCGTGCCTGAAGATGGACACCAGAAAAGTCTTCATGATTGACTAGGAGAATAGATCCCAAGATCAATTTATAATCAATGGCCAAGCTCATTCTAACCCAAAAAACTATGCATAGTAATCTACAACCTTCTCGCTAAACTTACCGGTAAGCTATGACTCATTATTATTCCCGATTGTGACTAAATTGTCAACAAACCATTTTACAAATATAAGCTTATAATAGAATCCCAATAGAGATTTTAATTTTCGTACTCAAGGAACTTTCTTTTAAAGAACTTTATACAAGATCTTGGAAATTAATTATAAGAAGTGAACATTATTGAATTGCTTTAAATATTTTATTTAACTGTTATTTTTTTTATTAATTGCTTCATGTTTGGATTAGTGTGTGTTCTCTCCAGTTTATTTAATTAACAATTTAATGTTAAATATTTCAATTTGTTAGAATAAAAAAAAATATTTTTAATATCAACTTTTCATTTATACGTTATTAATAATAGTTATTAATTATAAATAAATTTATTAAATTTATTAATATTAGTTTAGTGATATTTAAAAATATTATTTACCTTTGCCAATATGTTTAATAAGTTCCAGGAATAATAATATTTAGAAAATAATTCTAGTTCATTGTAAAATATAATACCGATTATTTTTAAAAAACATTTTTCTTTTTAATTTGCAAGATGTTATGTGACAATTTCAGTGGATTCTTACAGAATCCTGACACCTTTCAAATAAATTAAAAACTGGTTTTGTCGATAGCGTAAATCATAACAATTACTAGGTAGAGTTGATCAGGAAATATAGTTATGTTTTTAGAAATAGAAATACAACTTTCTTCTTTTTGCATAACTTGATCAACTCATGCATTTATATGTATAACAGAGACCTAGTCAGACGGGCAAAATGCTACAATGGCGACCCAACTCAAGACTTTGAAACAAACCACAACCTGAGATATATTGTAATGGTAAAGAACATTACAACGATGACCCAAAAAACTCATAGCCGGAAAATAAATAGTAGTTTTTTTAAAAAAAAAAATTATAAAAACTAACTAACTAATTAAACTCTGATTATTAAAATATAAAAAAATATTTTTTTAATATGACTTACAGAAAAAAAAATATATATATATATTTTAATATGTCTAAAAAAAAGCACGATCGTGGCTGATGTAGATGTAAGTCACAAGTATTTGACTGGGTAGGCAGTTACTGAAGAGGGGGAAAAGCATATCCCCGGGTCCATGTTTGCAGTATATAACATAAGACTGTCTTTATATGCCCATCAGTCTATTTCTAGCAGGGATCCCAGTAAACGGGAGGGCGGATCAAGTTGGACCAAGTTGCCACAAGCCTATAAGACTCAAAACTATGAGCAATGCTTATAACTTGGGCTTCTGATCATTATTATTATGCTTAAGCAGAAAGGACACAGATGAATGTGGAAATATTTTGCATTCTCGCTGTGTTAGACCTAAAAGTGGGCGTTAAAGCCAAATGTCACTTGTTAAATGAGTCTATGAGATATATCAGCACACTAATACAAAAAAAAACCCACACGAATATGAATTCAAAACTTAAGAATAAAATTAGTGTAAATCCCTATTTTATTCTCATTTCCTGGCCCCGATGGTATGTACCATTTATTTATATAATGTACAAATATATTGGCATTTGGTAAAAGCTAAAAAAAAAAAAAAAGAGTAAACTTAGATTTTTTTTTATTAGCATAATTTACTTTTTTTAAAAGCATACAGTGAAGTTAAAATTGTCTTTCATATTTTTTTTATGTAATTAAAAATAAAAGTTAGAATTGGAGAGAACAAAAGACATGCAGATTACTAATCCAGATAAATTAAAAGAATTCCAAAAGTAAAAAGTTAAGCTAAAATAGCTAATTAAAGATGGCAGAATTATGTGACAAAAAATAAAGACTTTGTAACATAAATTTTATAAAGAATGTACGGGATTATCAGCGTATATTTTTGATAAACAAAAGGTATGCGCAGAAGCCTGAAAACTGGACCTCCAGTATAAAAGGAAGAGGCCAGTTTGATCACGGTCTTGTTTCCTATGTTTCTCTATAGTTGGTCCTGGATAACAAAATATATCCAGGATTGCCCTAAGCTGAAATAATTCTGCATGTCAGAGTGAACCAGAGCTTCTGCAGACATTGTGCCTGAAGATGGACACCAGAAAAGCCTTCATGACCTACTAGGAGAATAGACCACAAGATCAACTTATTACCAATGGCCAAGCTCATTCTAACCCAAAAAACTATGCATAGTAATTCTTGCTAAACTTACCAGTAAGCTATGACTCATTATTATTCCTGATTGTGACTAAATTGTCGACAAACCATTTTACAAATATAAGCTTATAATAGAATCCTGATAGAGACTTTAATTTTCATACTCAAGGAACTTTCTTTTAAAGAACTTTATACAAGATCTTGGAAATTAATTATAAGAAGTGAACATTATTGAATTGCTTTAATTATTTTATTTAACTGTTATTTTTTTTATTAATTGCTTCATGTTTGGATTAATGTGTGTTCTCTCCAGTTTATTTAATTAACAATTTAATGTTAAATATTTTAATTTGTTAGAATAAAAAAAAATTTCTAATATTAACTTTTCATTTGTACGTTATTAATAATAGTTATTAATTATTATTAAATTTATTAATATTAGTTTAGTGATATTTAAAAATATAATTTACCTTTGCCAATATGTTTAATAAGTTCCAGAAATAATAATAGTTAGAAAATAATTCTAGTTCACTGTAAAATATAATACCAATTATTTTAAAAAAACATTTTCCTTTTTAATTTGTGAGATGTTATATGATGATTTCAGTGGATTCTTACAGAATCCTGACGCCTTTCAAATAAATTAAAAACTGATTTTGTTGATAGCGTAAATCGTAACAATTACTAGGTAGAGTTGATCAGGAAATATAGTTATGTTTTTAGAAATAAATACAACTTTCTTCTTTTTGCATAACTTGATCAACTCGTGCATTTATATGTGTAACAGAGACCTAGTCAGATGGAAAAACATTACAATATATATATATATACTTGCTTGCTAATTCAGACTTTAGTAAAATCACAATTCTGTGTTTCCAATATATTTACAGATTGATTCATATTAGATAATCTGGTAGTGGTTTGGGATCCCCCTTTCTATTATGATTTGTTTTTATAATGCTAGAAAAGACCACACATGCTAGAAGTTTTTAATAATTTGTACTGAAAAAAACAAATAAACGACAAAATAATTAGTATCAACAAACAAACAACAAATAACAGTGTAACAATACAAGTGTTGGTATTTAATGTTGGCAAATATTAAGTCATACCTCTAACCCTGGTAGTGATCAAATTCATCCACAACCAAATTCATAGCTGATCCTATATTTTATTCCACTTTAAAATTAAGCTAATAATGTTTCACCCCATTTTTAGTATCAAGAATTTATATTCCTAGCAGCCTATGATAAAGGAAAGAAATAAAGAATATAGATAAATAAAATTAATCACATGATGTCAATCTAAGATAAATCAAGAGTCTATAAAGGAAATATTCTAAAAAGATTGTATATGTCCTTATTTCTACAGTTCATGATCCAATTGGTTGGGTACAAATGTTTTGGAATGTGCATGATGGTGATCTGAATTTCTGTCTTCTGTATGGCATGCCTTGAGTTGTTGAGTTTACATCTCCCCATACAAGTAGTAAAATTGGTAGTGCCTTCAAATAGATGCTGTTTTGAGTAAAATTCAGTTTTGACAGTTACAACTCGATGGGTGATAAATCTCTTCCAAGGTAATTTTACACTTAACAGCTCATGGTTATATGTATCTCTCTATATGTAGTTGATCAGAGTCCTTGAGCTTGTTGAATAGCTAGATAGTGGCAATTAGGAATCTCAAGTTAAAGTCAGTATAACTCTCTGGCTAAAGATTAAAAATATTCTTAAAGTATCAAATAAATTTAAAGTTATTGCTAGAAATTTATAATTTAAAATCCCTTATTTTGTCAAATTTAAATCTGTTCACTTTTATTTTTAGCTCTTATCCATCTTTAATGAGATATTCTCATTTAAGGTTTTACTTTGATGGCTGCAAACCTTTCTCTTTGAATGCCAAGTTTGATAACAGTTTACAAAATATATGTGTTGATTAGTCAACAAGAGTTTTTGATCTGATTTTAGAAAAGGAAAGTCATTTATATACTTATATTGTCAATCACCAAAACAAAGTTGTTCTTTTTAAGTTTTGAATCGACTCTTTTAAGATAGTGAGTTTGATGTCATGCATGGACTTTACTAGTTATTTCATGCTTTATGATTTATATATATGTGGTAGATAAATAATAATAAAAATTCATTTATTATTTTCTTCCTCTACGTTTTGTGTTTTCATTGCTAGCGTTTACATTTGATTATCTTTTCTCTTATATTGTTGTAGTAAATGTATGTTAAACAATAGTTCATGAAACGTTTTATAATAAAGATAAGTATAAATATTTAAGTTTTACAGTTTAGTTTGGACTATGGATTTTATCACACATTTGTTTATCTTTTAATTATATAAACAATTAAGTATTTTCTCATCCACAATGCTTGTGAACATTTTCATCTTTCGGAAATATTTTATTTGGGTTACATTCTCTTTATACATATAACTTATGTTACCTTATATGTATAGAATGTTGTTTTTGTGAGTATTGGTATTGAAGTAGATAAGGGTGTCTAATGGTATTTACTTGGGATATAAGATCACATCTTACAATACGTTATATTGACATATAGGGACCAAGTTAGGTTTTAATCAATCCTCTTTCTATTTTTTTTCCATTTAATAGTGTACCTATATATCTACATTTCTTCATTGTTTTAAGACAAATCTCTCATTTTTGCATCCTTAAGATTAAAGTGAAAGACTGAAACCTTTTCACATGCGCATTTAAAATGCTTATATAACTGCTGTCAAATTGCAGCTCAAGACAGAGATTTTATAAGAAAAAGGTGAAACCATCTTCTTCTTTACTTAAATTTCTATATATATAAGCCA
The DNA here is from genome assembly GCA_028023455.1 of Epiperipatus broadwayi. Lineage (NCBI taxonomy): Eukaryota > Metazoa > Onychophora > Udeonychophora > Euonychophora > Peripatidae > Epiperipatus > Epiperipatus broadwayi. The sequence continues at coordinate 13,077,536 of JAQFVV010012394.1, read as the reverse complement.
CTCTGAAGAGTTTGACTTAAGAGCATACTTTTTTTAAACATCTTCACATTTAACTCACTACATATTATTTCTAAATCAACAATGCAAAATCTTATGATTTACAACGAAATAATATTTTCAGAATTTATGAAATTGACAGTAACGTATGTAAATACTATTTATTAAGTGCAAGCAGTTTGTAATTAAAGTAAAAGGTTGAAACCTTCTTGCATGCACATTTATTGGCTGTTATATAAGCATTCTAAATGCACATGCGAGAAGGTTTCATCCTTAAGATTATAAATTTCTTATTAAATACTAGAATGTTGGATGTTTCTTTACTAAATTCAATTTTCAGAATTCTTCCTGCCTCTTCACACTTCTCTAATAACAATTCCATATTTTCTGCATTGTTTGAAAAAAAGTCATATTATTTGCAAAAAAAAAATGGGTTCAAATTATAGGAATTCCCACCTCTAACTTACATTTTTTAAAAATGCAAATAGATATCCCTATTTCAATTCAATTTTATACTTGGGTTCCACTGATTCTACATCTATCAGTTGTTTGTTATTATAAAAAAATATTCTACTCCATATATTTTAAGAATTCTTCAATCTATTTATACCCATCCTATTATAAAATTTTTTCTATATCCTAAAATGCAATAAATGATGTCTATATCCTAAAATGCAATAAATAGTGATTCACTTTTTTCCTCAAGATCAATGAATAAATTATTCCCTATTATTCTCTCTGAACAAATCCATTCTTAATCTTTTACAAAATTTTCCTCTCTTCTATTTAAGTACTAATTCCTTCAATTAAAATAAATATAAATAATTCATAAATTATAGAAGTTATTGCTATTGGTCTACAGATAGTTAATAATCTAAAATCTTGCCTCAATTTTCTTATGCTTTCATTATTTTTACATATCTACCTATTTCTATTATGATTTCAGCTGCCATATTGGTTTAATATATCTATTACTCTATTTAATTCCATATTTATCACAGACCCTAATTAATCATATTCTGTTATCAATTCTTCTTCCGCTAAAGTTCTTTCATATCCTTACACTTGCTTTTTTTTATATTTAGTAATGTAACATCTTTTTCTTTTTTCTCTTTCATATATCTTTAAAAATATTCATAACCCTCCCTTCCCATACTATTCATTTTCTCCATTAACTTCTTAGTAAGCTAACTTCATTTCCATTTTAATTCTAACAAAACATCACATGATATCTGCTTACACAAAATCTATTCAGCAGCCAATTCTTTTTTCTAAGCATTTTTATGCCACTTAGCATCTATAAATTACTAAAGCTTACACTAGATGGCATAAATGTGATGAGAAAAAAAATTACTACTGAACATGTTGATTCCATTCTATTTTTTTTTATTGCACAACTACTTCATTTAAACTATTAAGCATCACATGATCACATCTCCTATACTAGCACATTAATTGTATGGAGAGTTTTGCTCTGTTTTTACTTCATTTAACTTTTATCTTTTCATTTTTCATTTGCTTCTTATAGCTTTTTTTATAATCCCTCCATGACTTTTTTTTTTTTGTATTTGCTAAAGTTTTTCACCAACACTTTTTTTTTTTTGGAAATCCTATTGCTTCTAAATAAATACTCATTTGCAATCTTCTTTTCCATGTTTATCCATCCTTTATGATTTTTTTAAATGATCATCTTTCACAATTGTTTCCAATATACCATTAAATCTACTTCATTTAAAGTTATCACTTAGTTCTTATCAATTCTTGTCAATCTTTCTGCAAATTCATTACTTAGCCTCTCGTTTAAAATTATGACCACTATTATAACCTTTTTTTCTTTCTCATTAAGTTCTTTAATCATTTTTATACTTTTTTATTTCTCTTTATGTATAATCTCATAATCAATACCATACTTTAAGTTCTACCTTGATCATGTAAACTTTTTTATCATATAGTTTACTCAAATTTCAATTTTCAATCCCTTTTTTAATAAGGCTTCATTCATATTCTACATTACAACAACTTTAATAATATGATTAATTATATAACATACAATGAGTACTTTACAATTATTTTTTATTTAAAGTCAGATATATCCCTATCATTATACTCTTTCATATTTTAACCATATTCAGTAACTAAATATATCACACATTCGCTTCTTTTTATCCAATTTCAATTTAATCCGTATATTTATTTTACAATTTTTCTAAGACCCATATGTTTTGTACAATTTTTTTAAAGATGCCCTTCTTAACAAAAACCATTCATTATAGTCCTTCTCTTATCATATCTGTTTATCCTTTTCCATTCGCATTTTTCAGTATGTAATTATTTTTCCTCTCAAGTATGTTATAAAAACAGATCAAATTTTTCACCTATAAAAACTTTTTTTAATTTTTCAACTTATGCATATTTCTACTTCCTTGCATTTATATAAAACTAAGTTTTTATATTAACATTCTTTGCTTTTTCTTTAAATAAAGCATTTTGAATTAAAAATCTGTTTTATCTTTCCATTCTTTATTATTCCATCTTCACCCATTTGATTTTTTATTTTATTCATACTCTTAAATAAAAACATAACTATTCTTTCTCTTTTTTTAGATTTACATCACATCCAACCATGCGTTTTTAATTTTATTTCTTTTTATACTGTAACAATGTGTATATACACACATTGAGTAAGTGTGTGTGTATATATATATATATGAGTTACATGATTTATTTATTTAAAATAAAATAGAAAAAAAATTATATTTCAATATTTAATTGGTTGGAAAAAAAAAGTTAAAATAAAAAGTACAAATATAGGGAGATAAGTATTCTATTTTTATATAATTCTTTCAAACTTTTGATTAAAAGCACTTTTAATTAAAGGTTTATAATTAAGTGAAACAAATTTTGTTTATCTATTTGAAGACGCTATATAATTTTTGTACTTAATCAGGTTCTGGAGATCAAGATTCCAGACTGATTAAATAAATAATATATAATTAATTTCGATATAATTAAAATGGAAAAATACGGGAGTAAAAAAAAAGTACTAATTAAAAATAAAGATCAATTGAATTGATTGCATGGGTGAAAATTCGAGCAGGGGTGGAGTTGGGGAATATAAAAAGCTGAAATCGACTATTGTTCAAGATTATCCAGAGAATTTTATTGAAGACAGTTAAAAAAATAAGATAGTTGACCAGAGAGTTAACCAAGCTCAACCAGCAGCACTGAACAAAATCTACAAGCAGCTAAAACAATGAAGTCCATCATGATGAAACAATCTTTTTACGGTTGTGTTGAGAGAGAAGTGCATTGTTAGACCGAAGCTGGGTGTTCATTCATTTTTCCTCTGCTTTTCTCCTGTCTGCCAATAGCTAGATGCAGTAGTATTACTCTGACTTGCCTCTTTGTCAATGTTTGAACCTGCCATGCCAAATGATTGGAAACAGCCCACCCCATAGAATGCGGAGTGAAGAAGAAGCATCATGATACTAAACATATATGCCTACCAAGAATCTGACCAGATCACAAGACAGGGGTGATCACTCATATAAAAAACCAGAGTCTGTGTTTAAACCTAGGTAAATATATTCATTAATGTCATTAATAGAACTTGAATTCTTAATACCAGTATTGAACTTTTAAATTTTATCTTAAATAGAACTTTAGATAGCATTCTTAAATGTTCATATTTTATTTTATGTTTTGAATATTCCTTATTATTTATGTTATATTATTTAATAAATGTGTTGTAAATTATTAGTGTCATTTTATGTTTTTTTCTCTCTCTCAATTTACTTATAAATAAATAGACAATTTTGTTTAAATATTCTGTGCTGCCGATCTCATGTTTTGATAGCTAATCATGGGTCAAGCATTTGAGGCGTGTTAGCATTGTCTCTTGGGGTCTAGTCTCGTTGACTGGATGGCGCCTAGGGTTTAAATCCATTATAAATATCTCCATGAGATGTTTCACATTTCATGCAGCCAAAGAGAGTTATCTCAGTCTGCAAAAGTGACCATCATTTTAATATTTTTTATTAAATCTTAGTCTGATTGGAGTGTTATTAATATATAAATATTAATCATATTTACTCCTCTGCCTGAATAACAGGGTCTAGAAATAAGATATTAAAGATTAGTATGAGATAATAAAGTAAAATAATAAATAAATTTAGAATTGAATCCCATTACAATATATGTACATATGATAAAGGGATGAATAGATGGATAGATAGACAGACAGTTGAATAGATAGACAGACAGACAGACAGACAGATAGATAGATGGATGGATGGATAGATAGATAGATAGATAGATAGATAGATAGATAGATAGATAGATAGATAGATAGATAGATAGATAGATAGATAGATAGATAGATAGATAGATAGATAGATAGATAGATAGATAGATAGATAGATAGATAGATAGATTGATTGATTGATTGATTAAGGAGTTAAACTTATAGAATTGATGTGCTAAATTTCAGTTGATGAAATTTGTGATTTTTTAGAATAAAATGTATATGTTTATTATATAAAAAGCAACTTATTAGTAATTGGTAATTTATCTCTCATTTCCACATGCACATATAAGCAACACATGTATACACACATAAACATCAATCAAATTAATTCACATTTCTGAATTGTGCTTCATAATCTAGCTAACTAATCTGTTTTCATTATATATATACAATACTTATTGAAAAAATCTCCAACTATCTGTAATTTAATACCCTGTACAGGGTTACATGAACCTGCACATATAATGTAATATATAAGGGATTCTAATTCAGACGTTCACACGACCCTCAACTCTCCATGCCATCTCATGTTGCTGACCTACCTGATCCCATAAGCAGATGGGTCAGCAATATGAGATGGCATGGAGAGTTGAGAATCATGCAAAAGTCTGAGTTCGAATCCCTTATATATACTCCAACTATCTGGTAAACTAAAGGTTTAAACTCTGAAGTAATCTAAAGGTTTAAACCCTGAAGGTCTTAACTATATATGATATCCTGACTTTCTCTTTAAATATTGTGTTCTGCATATTTATTATTCTAAAGCGTGAATTTGTTTGCAGTCAAATATCCACATATATAGTACTACACCTTTTAATGCAACTTGTAATCATTTCATAAGGATTTGAGCTGATTTCTATTATGTTAAAACATCCACTAGAATCTTAGATCACATTTTAAGGAATATATATGTAAAGATTAAAACTACATTGAAAGAAAATATTCTTGAATTGCATTTCCTATCATAATGTGATTTGCTCAGAAAGACACGATGCTAAACGCAAGATTAGAGAAGCGTTTAATATAGCAAGCGATCCCAAGTCTATTACTAAAAGAGAAATCTGCTTTGCCCCGTCTCGAAAATGAAAGTTATAAATTATTTGCATCACTGCACAAATTTTCTTTTCTAAAACGCAGTTTTAACAACAGCAGCTATGAGTGTGAGAGCAAGAAGTCTCTTGAAAGCGCTTAGCTAAAATAAATCAATATATTCTTATATTTCAAGTAAATTAATATCTTGCGTCGAATTATATGTATTTACTAACTTCATTATCTGTACATAGAGCACATAAACATAGTAGTTTAGATGTGTATTGTAGATTACTAATTGATTATACATGAAAAAAAAAATCTTATTTCTTTTTTTTTTCACTTTCAAATTGATTAGTGGCATGCAATGACAAACATAACTGGTAAAAATGATTTTTGAAACTAATTCTGCAGACCTCGTAGTCATAATTTGCAACTTACATGTTCGCTATTATTTCATAATGACTGAGTAGAGGGCGCTTTTTTCTTTTGAGTTCATTAATAAATTATAAAAGCGATTATTTTATCTTAAAGATGCAAAAGATTCATTAAATTTCATAATGCATTAAAAGATTAAACTGAAGTGTTTTAAGGGTGTATGAAGTTGTGGCAAAGAGGCGCTGATAATGATCAAATATCATTTGATCAATGTATATATTCATTATTAAATTCCACTTGCCTTCTGACGGAGAAGTTAATATACATATGCATTACAGATGTTGAGATACATATTATTTAACTTGAATAAATAAGATATGATGTAAGGTGCATGCAAGGCAGAAATAATTATAGATTACTAATATCCAAGAATTCTTGAAGTCATTTGTTCTATTTTACTTGAAATGAATTCTAAATTATCAGGGATTACCCTCCCCCCTCCAAGCAATATTTTATTATTGTTAGCCGTTATTATTAATTCGATTAATTCAATAATATTATCTATAACTATATATTCTTGTGTAATCATTGCTTGCCTTTATAGTGATTATAGTATTTAGATAAAACTAACATAATTACAGATATTTCTATTTAATTGCATATACTAAATTATTCCCAACAAAAGAAGTGAACTCTATTGCTTAATATAAATATATTCCTCAAAGTAAAAAAAAAAAAAATCCAAGTCATACATCACGTGACTTAACTTAATGAGCTTGTATTACAAATATAACAATGAGCATGCTTACAGCTCTAAACAAGCTTTACCAATAAATACAACGAGAAAGCATTCAAAATCTCTATCTAGGATTGTTCCTATCCCCAAAACTGTTTTAAGCTCATGTCTCTCATCAGTGAGATGCTAGGATATTCAGATCCTAGATCTAAAATACCAACTCAAGCCCAGAATTTATCTAACACATAACTATTAAGTAGAAAATCTGAAATGTTCAGACAACTATATGTCTTCAAATTAATCTACCTAACTTAAATAACTATATGGGTCTGAATAATTTTCAGCTATACCGTAAAATAGCTTAGCAATATAACATCACCAAAGCCTTAAAAGGCAAGTTATAATAGAAAGAAATTCAAGTCATACCTCATGTGACTTAACTTTTAAACATTTGGCGATGTTATATTGCTAAGGCTATTAATGTATGGTGTAGCTGAAAATTATTCAAACCCATATGGCCATTTAAGTTAAATAGCTGGATTTGAAAACATATAGATGTCTGAAATTTTCAGATTTTCTACTTATTAGTTAAGTATTAGAAATGCTGGGTTTGAGTTGGTATTTTAGATCTAGTATCTGAATGTCCTAGCTCCTCACTGACAAAAGCCATCAGCATGAAACTGGTTTGGGGATAGGGATAATTTTAGATAGAGATTTTGAATACTTTCTCTTGTGGCATTTATTGGAAAAGTCGTTTAGAGTTATTAGCACACTCATTATATAATATTCCTTAAAGTCTAGAACACAAATTTTCTGCATGCCATTATAAGATATGAAACAAAACCAAGAGTTAGGACATGTGATGAACTTAAAGTTAATGATATGAACCATATAATAGTTTGATTCTCACCAATCAATATGGCAAAAAGCACTATTTGAAAACGTTTACACAGTAGCTTTGTTATTTATAGCAGTGCACTATACTCCTCTCTTTAGTTTTTTAATAGATGGATCACGCTATCTGACAATCTTGTAGGTGTTTGTGGTTCTTGTTTATTTTGGATTCTCTTTGGGCCTTTCTCTCATTGCAAACACTGGATTTTCTGCTGATGTTCTTTGAATTTATGGTGGCCATTTTTAGTATCTAAATTCACTACTCTCTGGCTGTCTTAGATTTGTCATGATCAGCTGTCTATAATAATTGACTCCGATTGATACATCATTGTTGATTATAAGCTTTCTGTATTGATGTGCATGGCCCAGAATAAGGAGGTTTCTCTGTCTTTTTATCAGACATTATTGTGCAGTTTCTACAATAAACATGTAATTCCCAATTGGATCATCTAATTTTTGCCAGTGACCATTAGTTTTTTCTGATGTAAATGCTATTCAGAATTCTATCCTTCTGTATCTATTTATTTATATGTCAGTGGATATACCTTTCCTTTTTTTCAGTGGATTGAGTGATGTTAGTATCATTCTATTAGTCATTTTTAGTAGTTGGATGTAGGTATGGAGTACTGGTTTAAGAATGTATATGCTTCACTTATCTTTTTGAGCAATACATTTTTTATTCCTGCACCATCAATTCTGTCAGATCATTGCTCTCTTATAGATTGGCCATGAGAGCATGTATTTAATATTGTTTAATCTATTTAAATGATGTGGAGTAAATGCTGTTCCAATGTCTGATAAAATTATTTGAAGCACTTTGTCAATAGCTCTTATTTTTCTTAAGACGGTAATTGTTATAGCTGCCTGCATGTTAAAGGATATCTATAGTTTTTAACAATTCTGCTTCTTCTTTAAGGGTCTATATAGTTTTTTATATATGTAAGATCATGGTTTCTTGCTTCTATCCACACTATGACAGATTGTTTATCCAGAATTTTTGCATAGACTGGCATTGCCAATAATTCATTGCTCTAAAAATATATATCCTGATCTATCCAATCATTACATGTACCACTGCGTGAGCATTTTATTCAAGCAACATTCAATGCCTCAAAAACTTATATATGACCTTCAGTAGATGCAGCAATCTGTGGCCCTTAAGTGATAGTTACCTATTATAGATACATTACTTTATGGCATCTAAACCAGAAAATTTTATATACGAGCTTTTTTTTTTTAACAACCTGATATTATCTACTTATTTAACTTTTGTATCTTGGGTCTAAGTTAACCCTTCCCTATATTGTTTCATTATTAAGTCTTTGATAATCCATTATGTCAATCATTTTTACTTTTTTTTCTCAATATTTTTTTCCTCTTATAGAAACATAAAAGGCTAATTTCTTTAACAAAAAATTAGGGTTTCTTTTTTTTTTTTTTTTACAGTCAGTGTTTCTTTTAAGTATGTTTTAAAAATTTCAAAACTTTTAGCATTACTCCTAAAAAATAATTTATTATGTAAAATACTGTACATAAAATTCAGAAGAAATAATAAAGAAATAATAAAATATATGCACCTTTATCATAAACTGAATAAATTTTTTTTAATATATGTAATTGTGTACAGTGCTCAGAGAAAATAAATAGCTGCTCAAATATAAAATTTGCTAATTTTAATGGTAGTTTTGTTATTGATTTATATTTTTGTTTGTTTGTTCAATTTTTTCTTTGGATAAGGAATAATTAAAGCCATGCAATTAGTTATAGCATAGTTTGTGATTTCATTGTACAATTAAAGTTAATACTATTTTTTTTAAAAATAACTTTGGAATAGTCATTTTGTTTTTATCTAATAGATGGCACCAGTGATAGAGTGGTAAACTCAGTAAAATGCTTGGTAGGTTGCAGTTTATGGATGATAAAAGAATAGTCAAAATAGTATTTAATTAGGTTATGAGTAAGGGGCAGGCAACAAGATGGGTGAGAAAGATAATGTGGTATGCAAAGGATTTGGATAAAGAATTTATATCAGTATACTTGTGTAAAAGGTGGGATGATTGTGTTAGGAGGATTGTTGAGTGTTATAGTGGTAAGGAATGGGATAAAAGAATAGATGCATTAATAAAGAATAGGGAGTTGGAGAGATGGAGAACTAGTATGGAGAGTAAAAAGAGTTTAAATATATATAGAAGTAAACGGAACATTGGGTGCGAGTTAATTTATGATTATAGTAAGGAAAGTAGCTTATTGTTTAAGGCTCGAATGGGATCTTTAGCAACAAAAGAATATACATGTAAATGGAAAAATATGGGTGATTTAGTTTGCAAATTGTGTAATATTAGGCATCTGTTGATTGAATGTAAATGCTTGACAGCAGAAAGGGTACAAATAAAGAAGTTATGGGAGAATAAATATGAACAAAGTGATTATACAGAAAGTGGGTTATTGGTTTTTATGCTGGGTTTGGGAAAAGATAAGGGGGATTTAGATATAAAGGCCATAGAGTTGACAAAGATTATGTTGTGAAAATGGGATGGAGCAGATTATGAGAAAGCTTAGGGTGGGAAATGGAAGGGGAAGGTAAAGTGGCTAACAGGTTTCTTTTGGCATAGTTGCTGAGAGATTCCTGACTTCATTTAAAGAGAGGTCATGGTACATCACATCACATCAGGATCTCAGGATCCATACCTTATGACCCAACTTGGTCATTTATTGTGCTCAAACTTTTTATGAACTCCTAAGCAGCAAACTATTAGATTATTATTATTACCTAATATATTCAAGTATACAGTTTTTTATCCTTTTCCTGGAAGTAGTACATTTTACAATCTCTTTTTGTAACATTTACTTCTTCACCTTAATTGTCTATAATCTTCTATGACATCTTTTGATCCCCAATTGCCATGCACCTTTGCCTGGCCATAAATTATACAAAAATGTTCTCTGTCTGTTACTTTCCAACTCTATTTTGGATGTTCATCTTTTCTCTTTTCCAATAGTATGCAGTTTAAAATTTATTTTGGTAATATCCTCTGAGATGAACACTATATTAGTACACATTATTCCAATTTGATTCTTCTGGCATTATTTATTATATGTTTAATATTCACTATTTTAGATTAATATTTATTTAATAATATTTCCTAAGACATACTTTATACATGTCCATATCATTCCAATTTTGCATCACTTATTATAATGTTTTTCAATATTCACTATTTCTCAAACTCTTTTATTACTTATGCACTCTACCCTTGACCTTTTTGCAGACTTTTTCTAGTAATTGATTTCTATAGCTATCAATTTCCTTTCTATTCTTCTCTTTAACTGCCAAATTTCACTTCCACATATAATTATACTTTTCACTATTGTGTCATATATCATTTATCGACTTTTGATGTATTCTAATCTCACAATTTCAATTTCTTATCCCTATCATTTTTCCATCCAGTATTTCTTTCTGAAGTATTATAACAATTATTCTTATTGCATTGCCAAATCCATATAATATTAATATCATTTATGTTATTTATTATTTTTTACAATGCTTTTTTACAACCCACTATTGACAGTTTTGATTGCCCCAGCAGTCTTCTTCAGAACATGCTTATATTTCTAAATCTTAACTTCTAAATTCAAACTTTTTTTTTATGGGGCAATCGAAACTGTCAATAGTGGATTGTAAAAAGGAATAAAGAACATAGCTGATATTAATATTATACTTCTTTCCCTTGTAACTTCATCAGTTGTTAGTCTTATAAGATCTTTATAATTTTTTACAATTTTAAAACATTCACATTTCAAAATATTAGACATTGATAGTGGTATTCTATGTAAGTAGGTTATAAAATATTCTGTTGATTTCGAATTTTAAAATTTTTCAAGTACAAATTCACAATGCTCTTGCTGAATACAATAATATTAATAAATTATTTGTTTATAAGTATTTAAATTTTATTAAAGAGACATATTAGTTTTAACTATATATTTCTAATTATATCTTTTTATGATTCTTATTTTATTTGAATATTTAATATTATGATATTGTTTTTTTTTTAAATTTATTCAAGTATGCATGCATTCTCAAGAATACGTAGATGGATTGTTGCAATGTTTCCAAGTTTTGGTGGCATCTGTTTTATTTTTTTAAATTTTTTCTAGAATCAGGGGACATGAATATAATACTATTTATCCAAACCACTTTGAACGCTTTTAGCAAAACCCTTTATTTGTACATATATACATACACATACATTTAGACTGTCCTGCAGTCTTCTTCAGAGCCAGTACATTTTTTAAAGAGATTAAAGTGAACTGGCTCTGAATAAGACTACAGGTCAGTCAAAATGTAGGTGTAAGTATATATGAACAAATAAAGGGTTATGCTAAAAAGTGTTTGGATAAATTATATTTATAGCAAAATAAAAAAAGAGTGATTTTGATCATATTTCTGATGAATATAATATTAAGTAATTAAATAAAATTTCTGATTTATGAAATACATTATAAATTAACTAATCTTTTCACACCATAAAAATGCATGAAAAAGAAGTTAGTTTTCATTTTAATCATGACATCAAAATCTAAAAAGATAGAAATTATAAAAATATACAGTATTTGAAACAGCTTTTTAGTAAAGGACAGAAGATTAAAATAAAAAGCTTATGGCATTCCAATCTTTTACCACAAATAATTTTGGTGTAGTTAGTATAATACCTATTTGACTAAATTTAGTGTATTAAGAGATTGACATTTTTGACTCAACACCTTGCACTTTACTGCAAAAAAATAACAGCTTCTATCTTGAAATTCAACTTGGCATTTCCAAGGCTCAAATGTCACATGATCTATCAAGTGACAAATCATTTGATTATTTACTTAACGACTTACGATTATTTCTGTATTTAACATTGAAGATACATCACCCATAATTCATGTGTATTAATTTTTTTATAACTAACACATGAAAAATTATGGTATTAAGTTGTTTAAAGTTTTTAATAATATATTTTGATTTTGGATTTGCAATACAATATTTGTCAAGAAATATATCTATCCTGAGTGAGTTCCAAGTAATCAGATACTAAGTGAAACATTCTATTAACATAAACTGTACTGACAATCCAGGATCTTACATAACTTTTGATTAATTATGATTTTTAGATTTACAGTGGGTTCATAAAAATGCATGTACACATAAATACTTATAAATAAAAGATTTGTAACATATGTCACAAAATCATTTTTTAAAAAAACTTTAATAGTTAGTTCAAACTAATCTTTTTTTATTTTATTTTATTTTAGCGCTGATTCAAATACTATGAAAATACATAGTGATGCATTAGTTCTAATATTTTCAACTGGATCAGTATTATGGGTTCCACCTTTGACTATATCTTCATACTGTGAAGCAGATTTGCGCTATTTTCCATTTGATGAACACCTTTGCGTTTTAAAGTTTGGATCATGGACTCATGATAGTACTACAATACAATTAAAACTACTTCACAGTGATATAGATTATAATGAAACAGTAGCCATTTCCCAGAATGATTTTATGAATAATAATGAATGGGATTTAATTAGCACTACAGGTAAAATAAATAGCCAAAAGTATCCTTGCTGTGCTGAAAAATATGAAGATATTTCATTCACATTACATATTAAAAGAAAATCCCATTATTATGGTTGTACATTGGTTATAGGCAACCTAGTGGCAGCCCTTATAACTATTTGTATATTTTTAATGCCACCTGAAAAAAGTAAGAGAATTATACTGGGGGCCATTAATTTGGTTATTGTTGTTCTTCTTATACTCTTCTTAGCTTCACACATTCCACCATCAAAAAGTAATATCCCTATAGTTGGTAAGTATATCGTTTAAATTAATAATAATTCTAAAAAACAGAAAAATTTTATAGCATTACTCTTAGAATAAATGTAAATTAGTTTTCTTATCAGTTATTTTACTCATCATCATTTTCAACCATAATTAATCCATTTCAGGATAAAGGTCTCTCCACATTTAATCTAGTTTCTTTGATGAATAATCTTTCATCTTTACACCACTAAACAAGCTTTCTTATTGCATCCATTTATTCCACATATGGTTTCTTTCAAAGTCTTTAGTAATTTCTTGGAATCGGGTTTAAAATTTCAATTGCCCATCTGTTATAATCTATTCCAGCAATATGTCCATCCCAGCTCTTTCAGTCTCTTAATTCATTCAATGAAGTCAATATTTGTTTGTTTTTTATCTAAATATTTTACTTTTTGCTAAATATGTGTATATTAAAATAAAAATATGATCAAACGCGTAATTTAGTGAAAACCAAAAAGACGGAAAATGTTTAAGTAAAAATTAGTATGTGCGTATATATGTTTAAGTAAAAATTAGTATGTGCGTATATAAACGTAATGTCATTTAAATGCCATTGGAAAACACGTATTAAATTCCTGACAAGAATCATCTGAAAAAAAAAAGTGAAATTAATTATAAAGATAAAAACTCGTATGATTAATTTGATTAAACAAAAATGCAGGTTGGAATGTAATAACATTATTACTACCATGTGATGCCGATGGATTCCACAATGAGATTGGTAAAACAAAAAGGTGAACCTGGGATCTTCACCAAAAGTGGAAAGAAAACATTATTAGTTACTTGTAGCCCTTGAAGAATGAACATGTTTCTTCCACTGACAATTATTGTCAGCCTTGCCAACTGGCCTTTCCGAGAACTTTCTCCGGACTCTAAACTAATTCTTGAGACAGCAGTACCTGGTCGTAGTTCCCACATGAATCAACTGCCTTGAACTCATTATATTCGTATGTGATAACTTTAAATGTTGAAGAGCTGGAACATTTAGAATAACTGTTTGTAATTATTGGAGTATCAATAATAAATTGCTGTGCTGCCTGAGATTATATTAGTGTTATTTTTTCCAATTAAATTTGCAATCCAGCTGTGCAATAACTTGGTCACCGCTGGACACAGCACTTTTGATTCCTTCTTATTACTCCTAATATATTTTATTGAATAATCTGAAATCTACAAATAATTATTTATCTATTTGTATAATTATTGACTCTACTATGTTCTCAACATACATTTACATTAGCTGTTACTACATTATACTCTTGAAAAGATTATTGAATAATTATAACTCAACTTTCAATCAGAATAAAATTGTAGTTAGTTATGTATTTAATTGGTTTTGATTGTTTAATTAAATTCTTAAGAACTATTTCATATATGTTTGATGTCTTACTATCTCTTTAGTGCTCCGTGTAATATAACACTTTTTTGTGTGCATTTTTTCGAGCAAATTGTATTTCCTTCTGTTTTAATTAATTCTATAATCTTAATCTTTTATATAAATCTATAAAAAAGATTAAACAGATCTCTGATGAAGACTGTAAATTCAGCTGAAATAAAAAAAAAAAACTGCTTAAAAAAGTACAAAAGAAAGAAATAGTGTTATATTAATAAATGCAAAAGAAAAAGAAAATTTTATTATTATTATTATATTAAATTGAACAACAAAAACATATTGAAGATATAGAATCATATAGTCATTCACCTTTCATATTGTTTTTTAAAATATAAACAATTATATTCCCTTTCTTATACACTTCATTCAATGCAATATTTTGTTCTTATTATTGTTTTATTTACTTACAGTTTCAACAGACAAACAGTTTTCACCAGGGCTACAAAATATATGCATATATAAACAAGCAAAACTCTCATACAGTAGTGCCACCCTGTGCCAACCAGAGTAATAAATGGATGCCAGAATGCTTGTGCATAAAATTCCTATTTAATGCCTACTCATCCAATATCCCCAGACCTGTTTCTGGCTTGTGGCCTTCATCAGTGAGGAGCCTTGGATATGAGAGGCTCCTCACTGATGAAGGCCACAAGCCAGAAACTAGTCTGGGGATATTGGATGAGTAGGCATTAGATAGGAATTTTATGCACAAGCCTTCTGGCATCCATTGATTACTCTGTTTGTCACAGGGTGGCAGTACTGTATGGAGAGTTTTGCTTGTTTAAAACAATTATGTGCTAGTATAAGAGATAGTGATCATGTAATGTTTATATGCATATATGTGAATACAATGGAAATAAATATAATATGCATATAATTTTTAATTTACTGACAAAAAAACATTACTTTTTATATAAAAAATAATATTTTTAAAAGAGCATAACCTTTAACAATTTCAAAGTAATACTGTCATTAATCCTAAAGAACATTTCTATTGCGTAATCATTTTTCAAAGAACTTACTACAAGTTATTTTTCTTAATGATTCATTGTGTATTATTCACTTCAACTTGCAGACATTGCTTTCATAAGATTTTAAATAGCAAAGTGATAATCTTATAATAATTGCTATTATGGTTCATTCAAGCACTTGGATGACAGGATCAACTCACAAACAAATGACATAATAGGTATTTAAAAAAATTCAGAAAATAATCTAGAAAGATTTGTAATCAATGATTAGAATAAACATAGTAAATTTTATTATAAGATACTTTTTTTTCTTATTTGAACATGCAGAATTTAATCCAATATAAAAAATAATGGCCAAGTGTGACTTTTTGTAAGTTCAATCCGATGTAAAAAATAAAGGAAAGAGTAGCTAATTTAGGTATAAATGTAGATGTGGAGAGAGAATGGATCTGTAAAGTTAGTGGTAAGCAAATCAATGGTATAGATGGCTGAAGAGTTGGAGTAGATTGAAGCCTGTCCATTAAAGTGTAAAAATTTTCTATCTTAATGTAAACTGAGCACTGATTATATATGTGTGTGGGAGATGATAATCTGGACCAACTAATGAGTGCTGGTTTCACATGAAATATGTAAATTGGTGATTATTTATCTTTTCTACATGTATGTGGTCATGTGTATCAGTGGGATAAGATAGGATGGATAGTTGAAGGGTGCTTGAAAGTCTGAGTTCAAATCCCCTATATTTACAATTAGGTTCCATATATGTGACAAGTGTCTGTATTTCATATATTTATGTAAAGGTATTTTATATACCTGGAGTCTAGATGTAATATAGGAGATTTGAACACAAACTTTCAAGCTCCTCTTAACCAATTCCCTATATTAAAAAATTATAAAAATGTATTATGGCATAGTAATTAGAAATTCCACCTAATCATTCATATGATCTTGGATTTAAATCCAGATAAACTTATAAAATGTTTCTGTTTGCTGGGAATTAGATTTTTTCTTCTCAATACTTTCAGATAGTCAGTTTTTAATGATTCAAACTAACTATCCAATTACTGATCAGAAAATGGGCTTCTATCTAGTATTAGTTAAAATGTAAAAGCAAATAAACATAAAAACTTATTATCCCCTGATGAACATTATTTTCCTCACTATTTTTCTAAGGAGAGATCTGAAGAATTTTGTGTTTTTGGAAGAGACTATTTAAATCAGTTTTTAAATTTTGCTTTTACATAAAAATCTGAATATATTATGTGTAATATAGTGTTTATTGTATTAACCAATGAAGTGATGCACCTTAAACATTAGCAATGTAAACACTCTCTATCTATCATAATTCAGTCAATTTCGACAGTAAGAAAACAACCACTTCTTATCGCATAGTCAAGACTATACTTAGAAATATTTTTTGATTCACAACAGCTAGAGGAATGAATATTAAATCAACTAAAATATTTAAGACAGATTGATTTGAATTGATTGATATTTACATTTACAAAGCAGAGCTATTTCTATCTATTTTAAAACTATGCAAATAAATGATCAAATGAGACAAATGTGTAATAATAGATAATTATTTTAACTATAAAACAATAATGATAATATTTTACTATATTCTTATTTTAAAAACATATAACTGAACAAATATAACCATGCTTTTGGCAGTCAAGCTCTTTTAGTAATATTATAACTAACAATTTTTACTAATAAAACCTTTGTACAGAGGCAAAACTCTCCATACAATAGCACCACTCAGTGCCAGTCAGAGTAATCAAAGGATTCAGGAAGGTTTGTGCATAAAATCTATCTAGTGCCTACTCATCCAATATCCCCAGACTAGTTTCTAGCTTGTGGTTTTCATCAGTGGGGAGCCTTGGATGTGAGAGCACTTCTTCTAGATCTTAGGATCTAATGAAACTTCTTCAGTAGCCACCTTTTACCTTATTAGCTAATTATAAAGCTTTGAGTCCAAAATGAAAACACAATAATGTTTTAAATTCCAGCTCATTAACTTGTATAGTCATATAGATCTCAGTTCAGCATCCATACTTTTTGGTATCTTTGGCTCTTTAATAACTACAATCACAATGATTAATATTAAACCACTAAACATCACATGATCACCATTCTTTATGCTTACACAAACTGTTTACACAGGAAAAAAACTCTCCATACAGTAGCACCACTCAGTACAAGCCACAGTAATCAATGGATGCAGGAAGGTTTGTGCATGAAATCTCTATCTAGTGTCTACTCATCCAATATTCCCAGACTAGTTTCTAGCTTGTGGCTTTCATCAGTGAGGAGCCTTGGATCTGAAAGCACTACACCTAGATCTTAGCCACAAACTAGTAAGCCACTCAGTGTAAGTCAGAGTAATCAATAGATGCAGGAAGGTTTGTGCATAAAATCCCTATCTAGTGCTTACTCATTCAATATCCCAGACTAGTTTTTAGCTTGTGGCTTTCATCAGTGAAGAGCCTTGAATCATCTAGTGCCTACTCATCCAATATTCCCAGACTATTTTCTAGTTTGTAGCTAAGATCTAGGCGTAGTGCTTTCAGATCCAAGGCTCCTCACTGATTAAAGCCCCAAGCTAGAAACTAGTCTGGGAATATTGGATGAGTAGGCACTAAATAGGGATTTCATGCACAAACCTTCCTGCATCCATGGCTCTACTGTATGGAGAGTTTTGCCTCTGTGAAAAACAGCTTATGTAATCATGAAGAGTGGTGAACATGTGATAAAACCTTTGTAAAGCATATTGTTTATTTGTTGTTATATTAATTTCTAAGTATCACAAACACTAAGCATGAATAATAATAAAAATTATCTATTACAATAATATTTTTAATCTTTTTTGCTGGTGTAAAATATTTAATCTGCCAATCTGAGATTATCAAAATCAAAAAATATTATTTTTTGCTTTTTTTTGGTTTTCATTTTTTTAACTATAGTTGTTAGAACATTGTCATTTGTTGTTGTTTTTTTTTTTTCAAAATTATATTTGGTTTCCCCAATATAAATATTTTTAATTTTTGGACACATTTGATTTTATAAATTATAGTTTTATTTTTACCAACTTTATCTTTAATATTTAACTACAAGTACTGTATATTGAAATATACTGAACCTTATATGTAATTAAAAGGGATTTGAACACAGACTTTCAAGCTCCCTTCAACTCCTCTTCATCTTAAATAACTGATACACATGACCACATACTTGTGAAAAAGATAAATGATCTTTAATATATGTATTTTGTGCTGAACCGGCACAAATCAATTAATCCAGATCATTATCTCGAACATATATATAATCAGTGCTCAGTTTATATTAAATTAGCAAATCTTCAAACTTTAATGGACAAATGGCACTTTTGTCCACCCTCCAACTTTTCAGCCATCCATATTATTGAAAATTTGATGATGGAATGCTCAAAGCCATTACTAATGCCAATATTGTTGCTATGCCCATGTTGATTTTTAAGTCAATCTGACTTCTCATATGTAGGACCTTAATATATGGTCGTGTGTATCAGTTATTTAAGATGGAGTGAATGGCTGAAGGGAACTTGAAAGTCTGTTCAAATCTCCTTTAATTACAACTCATTAAAATTGTTCAGCAAGCAGTTCAAATTCAAAGGCATTGCACACACTTGCAATATTTAGATTACAGCGAACCCTTGATCCATACCATACACATATATTAATTTTCAATATTCATCATCTCTTGATTTTTGTCATTCATTCACAGCTATAAAAAATGTTATAAGAATACATATTCATTGTTTTGAATTATTTTTTTTAGCCTTCAATCATTGATAAATCACACTTCTTATGCAATATTTATCCATATGGTTAATTTTCCTGAAGATTTGTAATGATGGTATTTTAGTTATATTTATATATTAGATTATTTCCATCATCTAATATTAAATATTAAATGTCTGTAATAGCACACAGGTTAGTACATGCACAACATTTCAAGAGGTATTATTTTCTTTTCTTCTTCGATGTTGCTGAATTGACCAGTGACAGTATTAGCATCAGAATTGAACCTGGACCTTTAGACTCTTGAATATTGAAATTTTAAGGCAATGCTCTAAGCTTTGTTGGGCTGGCCCAATTGGTTAGAGCATTACCTTAAAATTCAAGAATCTAAGAGTCCAGATTTTATTTCTATGCTAGAACTGTCATTGGTCAGGCCAGCAACACCTGAGAAAGAAAAGAAAATAATACCTTTCAAAACATTGTGCATATACTAACCTGTGTGCTATTATTAACAGTTGAATGTAATTGGAAATTTTAAATAGTTTATTTTTCTAAAGATATTCTATACTTAATATTAAATGATGGAAATAGTCCAATATATAAATACAAACATGGTTAATTTGTTTATTTTAATTTGAATCAATGTTTTTATTTTATTAAAAAATAACAAAAGCAATCATGTCTTTTTTTTCTCTTTTTTAACTTTTTTAATATTTCAAGATACCATAACCATCATTTTTTAAAGGATTTAATTTTTTCTTTCAACCATTAATCATTTTGCTATAAATTTAAAAAGAGATATTTTGTTTTATTTGCAACATTCTGTTAAAAGCATTAATTAAGACAATTTTTTGTTTTATTTGTAACGGTTATCGTCAATTAGACCACACACACTGCCAGATGTCACTGCTGCTAGACAAAAACCAATAGATATAATGTTACTGGGCTGATTTACAACTTTCTATTTAAGAAAACTTAACTTTTTATTTTTTATAATAAATTAATGATTAGATATGATTATTAAAAAATTGGAATGATAATACATAATTAATATTAACTTTGATTTCTTTAATCATATAAGTAATTATTGCATTAAACTTAAATATATATACTGTATTTTATATAAGCATCCACACCCACACATTTTACAAATAAAAAATGAGAAATGTTTTGAATAATATCTGAGTTGTATTAATGTTATATTTATTTGTATAGTATTTTAATGAATAATCATTAAATTGCTTCTTATTTATAATCTTTAATAGATTTATATTTTATATTTTGTAAAATTTCTGGTCCATTTAAAGATAATAAATTGAAAAATCACTGCATAAATATATAGATTTAAATTACAGATTTATTTTTGAATATACGGCTACACGATTATATTAAATAAAATCAAAAAAATAATATATTTTGCAATACAAATAGTAAATTAATTTATCCAAAAAACTATCACTTATTTAACAAGCATAGATTACAATCAAAAGTTATACGATAATGCAAATCCATAAGAAATATCTGCATTTACTTTTGAATTTATAGCTATAATGTATATTAAAATTTAAAAAATATTCTATTAAATAAAAGAGAACAAAATGCAGTCAGTGACAGTAAATATTTAATGAAAGCAAAACATTATAAATCAAAAGCAGATATGAAGCCAAATAAAATTCTGAAAATAAAACCATTTATGGCAGCAAATTTATCAATTAAAAACATGAATTGTATTATGTTTCAACAAGCAAAAAATTACTGAAATTGGAACTTGACACTATAAAAATGAAGTGAATTCTAATGTCGTGTATGGCCGATCTACTTTGTACATTTTATTTATCATCAGCACATTTTTATATTCTTTTGGTAAATTAACTATTATTTTTACTATAAAATATATTTTCTTCATTTTTGTTAATATGCACTTATAACTATAAATTTAAAAGTATTTTTTTTTATTGATTGGCAATTTTTTGCTCATTATTCTAAGTACTACGTAACTCCATGAAACAGATAGATCACGTGGTATATCAGCAGCACAGTATTGTATTTTTTGATTATGATAATAAATGGAAGAAAACAATAACATTTCATAACCTAAATATTTTATATCAGGAAAGGAATACCAAAACAAAATATATATATAAGCTATTTGAATTATAGTTGTTACTATTAATATTTGATTGTTAATTTAATTGTATTATATATACCTTTTTTCCTCTAGTGTAAATTGAGTATGATTGGATATGTATTTAAATAATAATAAAATTAAGTGTAATAATTTAAGAATGAAGAAATCGAAGAATTGTTTGTTAATTATGCATTCCATATAATATTAATAAAATAAAAATCTGTTATATATTGCATAAATATATATTATTTTTTTTAGCACAAATTTGTTCAATAATTTTTATAGCTTTACTTTTATTCAAAATATTTTCATATATGTTTATTTAGCAGACGATTTTTTTTTGTGTGTGTGAACAGTTTAACTACTGACAAAATACCAAAAAAAGAACTTTAGAAATTCTAATCTGGAAATAGATTCCTTAGTGGGTCTATTAAGATCTTCAATTCTCCACACTAGTCAAAGATGAAACAGTTATTACTATGTTATCAATGATTTGTGTTTGTCCATATTTATGTAAATCAGTAATTGCTAAATTCCATTTAAGAAGCAGAAAAGTACAATGACCATAGGTTGTTCTAAAACTATTGGCGAGACTCCAGTTGCATGTAGAAAGATTAAATCTAACTGGTTTTATTGTTAGATCTAGAGAAAGAAATTTGTGTTCAACTTCATGGGAATTCCATTTTTTATACCATATTCTTCGATTGTAGTTTCTTCATTGAACATCCAGAAAAAATATCTTAATTTGGGACAAGCCTTAGGTAGTGAAACTATATCTTGAGTTATTGGCAAGTCTGATGTACTTAAAGAGTTTTTAAACATTTTTTGTGAGACAACTTCTCTTCTGGTATCTGATGTAGGAATATTTAACAGAACAGAAGGCTACTGGAAAGGGTTAGATTTGAATGAATGTTCAATCAATATTTCTCATGATAATTTAATGGAGTTTCCAGAAGTTTAATGTGAAAAACTTTTTCTCCAAACAGAGAAACAATATCAATTGAATATGCTAATGTTAAAGAAGATGTCCTTAAAGAATACAACCCCAAGTAGTGCCAGCCACCTTTTCAAAGAGGATATTCCTATAAATTAATTTTGATATAAACTAAGATAAATGAATAAAATAAATTTGATTATGATCTAAGGTTACTTCTAAATTGCATGGGATAGGATTGTGTTTCAGTCTAATATTGCAGAAAATATATTCAGATTACAAAATGTTTTTTTACTTCCTGTTGTTTAAATGAAAAATTGAGCATATTATTTTCACTGGATTAAGAATAAGATCCCAGTCTTTGAAAAAGAGTAGTCATCGATTAGCCACCACACACCGCTTGATGGCGCTGTTGCTAGATCTTTTCACTACCTTATTATTAGACTTTTCTACTTCAGAAAATAACCTCTTTTAGAAAATCAAAGCAATATCACCAGAATAGATTAATTTCTTCCATTTTGTTTCTAGAAGATCACTGATATATTTACTCAATAAAGTGAATGAGAAAACTAAATCTTGTTATAAACTATTTGGTAAAATTTTGCATCTACTATAATTATAATTTAGTATCACTTGAATTTTTTTATTGGAGAGTGCATTAAGAGTTTTAGAAACATTTAAAAGACCATTTTTTCAAACAGAATCATAAATTACGACTAGATCAATAAAGGTAGCACCAATTCATAATTTATTTTGAATCTTTGTAAATCAAAATGGTTAAAGATAAAACTAGTTCACAACAGCTTCTTCCTGGCTTGAAGCCAGTCTATTCTATAGACAGATAGCTTTCAGATATTGGCAAAATCCTTGCTTATAATTCTTTCAAAAAGCTTGTATGGAACAAACATATAGCAATGATATTGGACAATAATTTTTGTGATCATCATTGAGTTTATTCGTTTTTAAGATTGCTATAATTTTTCTTTTATGCCAAATTTTTCATAACAGTTTCTGTATGAACAATATTACTGAATTACTTTTGGTAACTATGTTATGGCTTTAGATTCTCCTAAGTTTTTTAGAAATTCTGGAAATTTGCTATCTACTTTTAGAGCCTTTTCTAATTTAAGACAATCCAGGTATGAGTTTAAATTCATCAATGGTTATTGCTTTTATCAGATTATTAAAAAAAACTTTGTTAAAAAGAGCATTCAATTGTGCACTAATGATGCTATCCTGTAAATTTTGGGTTTAGAAGTCTGATATATAAGATTGGTAATCTGATTACCAATAATAGTAATAGTTTACCTAGAACTATTTTTGCATTGACCAAACTGTTGTAAAAGTGATCAAGCCTTACAATTGAATCTTGGTTTCTCCATGGTTTTTTTTCTAGTATAATCAGTTTGTCAGGAATTTTTAGATCTTTGATAAACAAAAATTAATTATAAAGAGCATTGCTGGTTTTATTTCAACCTTGAATGAAATTCTTTTAATATCCATGAGGGATGGATTCATTGGCAACTGTTCTTATAATTTGGTTAAACCTATCATAACAAGCATAACCTTTTCAGTAAGATTTCCTTAAATTCTGTCTTGAAATGGGATATCTTTTGTCTATAAAGAATGTAAATTCCATGAGTGATCAAACTTGATTTTTGTGGGCCAAGTGGAAATGATCCAATATCATAGTTCATTAAAAACTGAACATCACATGATTATCATGCTTGTTTGTAACTGTTATTAAAACAGGCAAAACTCTCCATATAATATTGCCACTCAGTGTGGATGCCAGAAATCTTGTGCATAAAATTTCTATCTAGTGCCTACTCATCCAATATCCCCAGACTAGTTTCTGGCTTTTGTCAGTGAGGAGCCTTAGATCTGAGAGCACTGCACCTAGATCTTGGGATCTAATGCAACCCTCCAGCTAATGAGCTTGGATTGAAAATATTATTGTCTTCAATTTAAGACTCATATTTTTGTAGTTAAGTAGAGATAAAAGGTGGCTTCTGGAGGATTGCATTAGATCCTAAAATCTAGGTGCAGTGCCCTCAGATACAAGCCTCCTCACTGACAGAGTCCACAAGCCAGAAACTAGTCTGGGGATATTGGATGAGTAGACACTAGATGAGGATTTTATGCACAAGCCTTCTGGCATCCATTGATTACTTTGGCTTGCACTGAGTGGCAATATTGAATGGAGAGTTTTGCCTGTTTTAATATCATTAAGAACTGATTAATCATTTTTTAATTGAAACAAAATGTAAATCAAAAATTATTTCTGTTCTCAGAATCTACCTGAATAGAATATTCTACCTTCTTTGTCATTATAAGCTAAATACATATAGTTTAAATTCACCTATTCTAAAAATAAACCACATGTTTGATCTTTATTTACATAACCCTAAAGACTCCAATGAGAATAGAAATTGATAAATACAAGAGGAAAATTTATAAATGTTGCAATATGTAAAAATTATTTATAAAATGGTAGTTTTTGCAAGATGACTTCAAACAAAGTGGTCTTACCATGTTTAGAGTGCATTTCATCAATAATCAAGTAAGTTCAAGAATATTAAAAAGAAGTATATCGTTAGAATGATGAATTTCCAGAAATGCAATTACATCAATATTACATTGATTAAATAGCCAATATCAACATTTTAAATAAAAAATAGAAATAAATTGATTCACAAACAAATAATAAATATAGAGAGTAACTTTCCAGCTCCCATGACTTTTGGTTTTAAGTTGCATGCACGGTAGCACAAATATCTAAATTCATGAATAATAAATTGTAATACATATTTTAAACATACATTTGAATTTAAATATGTAAACATACTGTATATACATGTTGAAAACATATATAACATACACATATAAGGATTGTTTACATATGCATATAACAACCAATCATAAATGAATATGGCTATTCCAACTGCAAGTTAAAAAAACTAATATAGAACTGATATTTGCAATGAATACCCTAACCAATCTATAAATCACAAATATATCCACATATAGAATATACTGGTCTACTTTTGTGTTTCCTTGATCTTTTACAATGTTGCCTTAATTTCTTCAGCAGAAAACTTGTTTCTGCTTCAATATTATATTTAATTGTTACTTTCCAATGGATTTACAATCAGTATTGTGCTTCTTTAAAATGTCTGGGGATATTAGATGAGTAGGCAGAAGATAGGGATTTTATGTCCAAAACTTTCTGCAGCTATTGATTACTCTGGCTTGCACTGAGTGGCGTTACTGTATGGAGAGTTTTGCCTCTGTATAATGTAGACAAGAATTAAAAACTTAAAATGTAGAAAATAATATTTTTTTTATTAGTCTTGAATTTTTTATTTAAGATATATTTTTTAAATCTTAAAAACTGAAATTGCAAATATCAGGTATTTGCTTAATGTAGATTTTCTTGCATCTTAATGACATATACTATTTTCTGTCTAAAAGAATATAATACTGTAGCTAGTGGAAAACTCTCTAATTTAGTGCTTGTCATTATTTAATATTATTTATTGTAATATCTTAACATTTTTAGAGTTACATGTTGGCATTTTGCCACTTCGATTATAAAGGATTCATTTATTACAATTTATGATATAGCTTCAACTATTAAGCTTCTAAAATAAAATGTGTTGAGGGGTGTCAGACAGTACTAAATTGTTGCAGATGATTATAATCACAGTCCTTTTTTACCTAATTGCTTCAAATTATCTTCATACATACAAAGAAATTACATAGGCATAAGCATATTTTATATATATTTAAAATGTGTAGATTTAATGTATAAATGAATGATTACAGCTATTACTCATGGAAATATTTTTACAAATATCACCTTGTTGCTAAACATAAAATTGATCTTATTATAGAAAGGTCTTTTCTAATTTTAGAATCCCTCTTCCAAAATAATCATTATAATCTGTATATGACTATACTGCTTCACCTCAGAAAATTTTATTTTATTATGAATAATTTCCCAATATTCTGATTGAATGTTGATTACTATAAAGGAAGGATCTTAAGGTGCAAAATTGTGTATTTGTCTGTCATGTCGATGACAGGAGTTCACATCTGGGCTAAGGAAACTTGGAAAAACATTTGTACAGGTTTGAGATTTTTTTTCAGGTAAGATTCATAATCAATCCATTCAACATTCAATATTTATTGGCAGGTGTGTAAAACAAGGATAGAAAAATCCTCAAACCCATATTATTCAGAAATTAACAAATATCTGATGAATACAGCAATCTTCTTTATCGTTCTTCTATTAGATGACACTGGAAAGACTTTTACCTTGTAATGGACTATTTTATTTTTTTAATTTTTTATTAATAAGATTTGGGGTTAAATAGTTACAGAATTAATAAAAAAATGAATTGTCTTATTTGTAAATTATATTTTGTGATATACTTGTTTTCATATAATACCTTGATGTTTGTGTATACAAATTTATATTTGTTATGAATTTATCATTTCAGTGGTTTGCCCAACAGTGATTGCAGTTCTGACTTTGATAGCCTTAGTTGTCTCCACAATACTCCTTCATCTAACCAATGGATCAATGGTTATGAGTGTTCCTCACTATCTTCATGTATTTTGTCTGGATATTATGGGTCGTTTTCTTTGCATACGAGATATTAGTTCTCCTCCCATGCTATTAGTAAAAATTATTGATGACAAAAGGTGTACTGTAGATACTTCATTACAACAAAAACTGGAATCAGGTACTATAGGTCAAGATATAAAACGAGAAGTTGAGAGTCAAAATAGACATCACTGGTATACGATCGCAGTTGTGATTAATCGTTTGTGTTTAATCTGCTACATCTTCATAATGTTAGTAGTTGTTATTGCTCTTTGTGTTGGATCTTAAGAAGCAGTATGTTTATTTCTATAATTTGACTAAATGTAAAAATATTTTTTATTGGTGCAATTTGAACTTGTGGCACTCAATATTATATATGTAAACAAACCAAGAGCAAAAAGTGGAACTGTAAAAACAAAATTTACAATAATTACTACTTTTGTTTATAAAATTTTCTGCTTTGGTTTTTAAAGTAATTTGGAAATAAAACAATTTTTTTTTCTTATATATAACCTTTTTATGTATAATTTTTACATGTACACTTGTGTATATGCTAAATATAAATATTAACATATATATATACTGGCACACCCATACACTATGTATACAATCACATCTTCCTGTACATATGCATTGTTTAACTAGCTCCAATCAATGTTCTTTAAAACATCAAATAATATTTTAATTTGCGAAGCACCGATAGTTAAAAATTGAAATAAATCGAGATACTGCCAAATCTCTAGCGCTCGTTACAATACTTAACTGACAGCCAATCAGATGTCAAAGATAGCTGTCCAAATGACATCCAAACCTTGACATCTGATTGGCTGTCAGTTAAGTATTGCAACAAGTGCTAGAGATTTGGTAGTATCTCGATTTATTTCAATTTTTAAAACATCAAGTGAATTTTATTCAAAAATGTTTTTTTATTTATTAGCCATTCTGTTTTGTGATTTTTTAATTTTTTTTTACTTGTAATTTATCTTATTCAATCATCATAAATTCATTGTCATAATTCTCAAAAGAATGAAATATTTGGGTACAAGTATAATGTATATACTAATTTTAGATGTAATTAGAGGGGATTTGAGTATAGATCTTCAAACTCCCTTCAGTTATCCACTCCATCTTATATAACTGATACACATGACCACATTTATGTGAAAAAGATAAATGATCTCCAATATACAAATTTTGTACTAAACTAGCACTCATTAGTTGGTCCAGATCATCATCCCCCACATACATATGTAATCAGTGCTCAGTTTATATTAAGATAGCAAATCTTCAAACTTTAATGGGCAGGCTTTAATCTTCTCTACCCTCCAATTCTTTAGTCATCCATATTATTAAAAATCTGATGATGGAATGCTCAATGCCCTTGTTGAGGTCAACATGAGTATGACAATAATATTGGCATCAATGAAGACTTTGAGCATTCTATCATCAGATTTTCAATAATATGGATAGCTGAAGAGTTGGAGAAGATTGAAGCCTGTCCGTTAAAATTTGAAGATTTGCTACTTTAATATAAAATGAGCACTGATTACATGTATGAATGAGATAGTGATCTGGACCAACTGATGAGTGCTGATTCAGCATGAAATACATATATTGGGGAGATCATTTATCTTTTTCACATGTATGTGGTCATGTGTATCAGTTATATAAGATGGATAGCTGAAGGAAGCTTAAATGTCAGTATTTAAATATTCTTTAATTACATCAAAAGGGTGAAGTGATATCATATGAAAGACTTCCATTGTCCTCTTCTGTACTTCATGATTTTGAGCCATATTTAACATCTCATGGCTAATGATCTGCCCATTGCATTGACAAGCAATCATGTGGAGACATTTCCACAATGACAAATTTTTTCTATAATGATGGGTCCCTTCACAGTGTTGAATGTAGTCTGATCTCTCTAGAACATTGGAAAGTGACCACAAGTATGGTGACCCTCTGATATTTCTTTCAATGACAAGTTTTTCTGTAGTGTTGGACCTATTGAAAGTGCTTTAAATAGGTATTATGGATGGCTTATTCCTTGGGCTAATCAATCATTTTGTTACATGCTTTGCTCAATTGACGTACATGCCTTAGAGTCTTCTTCTATTACAGTGATACAAGTCAATCTCCTTGAGTTGAGGATAACTAGTTAATTGCCTGCAGCCTTTTGTCTTAATAGTGGAATATATCAAATTCTTTTGGTTTTGGTATACAAAACTGTAACATATTTATCATTTGTTTAATTACTTGTATAAATTCTTATTTCATTTGTTTTCTCATGTAATTCATACATGGCAGATGTCTCATTTTAATTGATCAACTGATTTAACAGGATTTAACAAGATTATTACTTAATATTAATTTTTACTTTAATTTTGGCACATACTTCTTATTGATTATATTTAAAACTGTAATAATGTTCTCAAAAGATAATGTGCAGCAAAAATATAGTATATAAATCAGAGCATAGATTATATATATAATTTCTTACATCTTATTTTCAGGAGACTTAGTAGAGGCACTTCGATGTAACTGATTCTTCATTTAATGAATGCACAGAGGTTGAGAAATTAACTTTAAATTCTGGTGTTAACAATATCAGTGAATTGCGCTTACTGAAATATTTTTTATGACATTATTAGTACAAGTGATAATTCTGAAAACAACGGGTTTGAGCAGGGGGAGCTATAATGGAAGTTTGCAAAATGATTATATGCTACAAAAGTAAAGTACAAGAATGCAATATTGCATGATTTTATGGTTGGAAGATGTGCAAATGTTAACTAAAAATAATAGGAAAAAAAAGGTAAGGGTATGTCTGCCAGATGTAAGGAGTTTAGATGATAAGGTATTATGAAAAAGAAATAAAAAATGTTATAGTATATATGGGGACAAATGATACCATAAACAGAAGTACTGAAAGAACAATGAGGCATCTTGAAAATATGAGTTTAAAGAAAAGAAATAATCAAGTAGGGTTGGCGAGTCTATTGTCAAGCTTTGACAATAGGGTAAATTTAAATAAGATTTGTGGAGTAAATCTGAGACAAAAGAAAATATTGTGTAATAATAATAGTGTTTAATTGTTTATATATATATGATGTGCTATTAAAAATACAGATTCATTGAAGAGATTGATTCCATTTATTACAAAGGGGAATAAAATAGTAGGTGAGTTAATTTGTAATAAATTTTAATATTCATTAAACTAAAGGACAAGAGTGGGGTATCTATAGATAGAAAAGTACAATATAAAGGTAGATATAAAAAAAACATGTTTATATTTAGGGATAAGAAGGTGTGAAGAAAGAATGGTGGAGAATGAAGGGATAGAAACTTTTTTTTTTTTTTTTACAGAGGAAGCCTAGTTATAAGAAAAATAATATATTTTAAAACGGCACAATATGTTGGTATAAAGCTTGAGTTTTGTAAATATGCAAGACAGTGAAAGATATTAATAAGTGGAGAAAATTGGAAGTTATAGAGAAAAATTAAATTTGTTAGCAGTAATAAACACATCTGAGGAATCAAGAATTGCATTTTCAGAATTGTGAATGAAAGGGGCTACATAGATGTGATAAGAATAAGAAACAAGGGATTACTGTATTGTTAAAGAGGACATCCTAGAAAAAAATATATATGCAAGTTAGATTGAAATTAGATAAAAAGAAATGAATGTGTGGATATATTTAACTATTGGAAATGTAAAGGATGTGAAAGGGTAGAATGAGAATATTTGATATTTATAATGGGACATGTTTAGAAGAAATAATAAAATGATTATAAGTGATATAAATGGCCATGATAATAAAATTGATGAAGTGAAGAATATAGAACATTATTAAAAAGAATATATGACATGAATTTAATAGTGGGGGTGTGTTTTTGTAGATAGAGGAATTAAAAAAGACAAAAAATTAACGCATTTGATGAGATAAAAAAAGACATAGTAGTTATAATTTTAATATTCACAGAATTGTGATTATCTGAAAGAATAGATAATGAAATTTACATATAGAAAAGTTGGTAGAGATAAATGATTAAATTGGATATGTTTAATATTATCATAGACGGGAATATGGAAGATGGTTAATTTAAAAAAGTTATGAAGAATAGATGGACACAATGAAAAACATTACATATGAGTGTTTCTTTAGAATCATCAGATTAATAAAGAAAATGGAAGAGCGATGATTAATAAAGAAAATGGAAGAACATTTTTTTAGAATGTTGAGTGAAATGTTTTATAATAAAAATAAACCAGATTAAAAGTGAAATTGGAATGAAATCAAAAGGTTCATTATCATCTTTATTATTTATTTTGTTTTTAAGAAAAATGAAGGTTGAAACATGATTATAGATAAAACGAACTAGAAGAATGCAAAATATGAACCTTTTTTTTTAAAACAGTATACAAAGTATGGAGTTATTAAAGAAATATGAAAGGTAGGAAAAAATATGAAAATAAAATTTAAGATTATAGTATTTAATGAATAAGAGCAAAAACCAAAGAAAAAAAAACAGAAAATATTTTTGTTTTGAAGAAATCGAGAAACATCAAAATTTTGCTAAAGTGTTGGAAAGAAAAGCAAAAAATAAAATGAGATCAATTAAAAATCTGGCATATTTCACATATAAGTTAAATAGAATTAAGCCAATAAACATCAAATGATCACCATTTCTTTTGCTTGCTTATAACTTATTAAAACAGGCAAAACTCTCTATATGTATTGCCACTCAATGCAAGACAGAGTAATCAATGGATGTTTTGCTTGCTTATAACTTATTAAAACAGGCAAAACTCTCTATATGTATTGCCACTCAATGCAAGACAGAGTAATCAATGGATGCCAGAAAACTTGTGCATAAAATCCCCATTACTCATCCAATATCCAGACTCGTTTCTCACTTGTGGACTTCATCAGTGAGAAGCCTTGCATCTGAGAGCACTGCACCTAGATCTTAGGATCTAATGCAACCATCTGGAAGACACCTTTTACCTCTACTTAACTACAAAACTATGTTTACTGGCTTAAAAACAATCCTGCCTAATAGGATATTGGTGCTTATGGTTATTAAAGAACCAAAGTCACCAAAATGTATAAGTACTGAACTGAGTTCAGACCTATATGACTATATAAGCTAATGAGTTTGAATTGAAAATATTGAGTTTTCAATTTACGATTCATAGTTTTGTAGTTAAGTAAAGATAAAGGTGGCTGCTGGAGGGTTGCATTAGATCCTAAGATCTAGATGCAGTGCTCTCATGATCCAAGACTCTTCACTGATGAAGGCCACAAGCCAGAAACTAGTCTGGGGATATTGGATGAGTAGGCACTAGATGGATATTTTATGCACAATTTTTCTGGCATCCATTGATTACTCTGGCTTGTATAGAATGGCAATATGTATAGAGACTTTTGCCTGTTTAAATAGAATTATTTGAGTAGTGCCTGAATTAACATTTGGAAATGATGTTTGTATTGATAAGGGAATTAAAAACTTTTAGATCAAACAGGAAAAAAAGGGTATCAAGTGGCTAAATATGGACAGTAAATGAGACTATATAATTCTATAATTAAAATACTTCTTTTTTCTTTTCAAAAACTTTATTTGTTGTGTGTGTGTATATATATATATACACACACTTGTTCCAACGTTTCAACTATTTTTACTCTATAGTCATTTTCAAGGATCTAGAAAAAACATATTACATTATAACAAACTTCACATAATAAAACCAAAAAGACCAAAAAAATATATAAAAAACACACAAAAAAATATATAAACCCCATAAAAATTAAAATAAATACAATACATTAAAATCATTTAAATTAAAACACAAAATATACACCACACTTACTTGATTCCCTTCTCAAAAAACTTTCCCTTTTACATTTTCTTTTATCCAAAAAATCAATTGTTACAATAAAACACTTATTTCCTTCTTCTTTCTTATATATACTTCAAAAATAAATTTATTTCCAAACATAATTCTTTATGCTTTACTTATCCAATTCTATTTAAAACAGGTTTTATCCAATTCTATTTAAAACAGGTTTATATCTTTTTATATATAAACTCTCTTTTACCATTCTTTCTTTATATAATCTAACCCCCTCCAACATTTTAATCTTAAAATCTGTATGTCCAACTTCCTTACTATGTATATTTACATTAGAATTCTTATCTCTCAAATGCTGTTTCAATCTTGTCTCTAATTTGTTCTTTGTTGTACCAATATATGATACATCTTTATTATCTTTTTTTACAATCCAAACATTCTATTTTGTAAATACCATTCATGTTTTCAACATTCCTATTTTTTATCATATTACCTAAATTACATTTCCTTTTATATACTGGTTTCAACAATAAACCATATTCATTCCCATATTTCTTATTCATATCCCTCATTATCTTTTTAATCTTAAAAAAAGTACTTTTTGACATTGTATACCCACTATACCAGGGGTCCCCAACCCTATGCCTGCAGGCACCATGGTTCCCACAGACCATTTTACATGTGCCCGCCGCTATCCGAACACGATAAAAAATTATTTATCTGATACAAATAAATTTAATTTTTAAAATTTCTTATAAATTACTGTTTTATATTGTAATCAAATTGTAGGACATACTATACTTTTACAGCGTAAAAATACAAACGTTAATTATATATTAAAATTTTATTTTTGAAATAAATATTTTTTTTTGCATTATATGTATTATTAACAATATCCAACTATAAATTTACATTGAAAAAATAAATGATGCCCACCATCTGGTTGAAAAAAATAAATAATGTCCGCCACCCGGCCGGTATTATAGAATATGCTCTTAAGTGCAAAAAGGTTGGGGATCCCTGCATTATACATAAATTCCTTCTTTTTTTCTTTCTTTTTCCTCAATTTCCTCTCAATTTTGTCTATATTATTTTTCCACATAATTTATTAATAATCTTAATTGGATACTCATTTTTTACTGCCTCATTTTTTATATACTCCATTTCCTCTTTAAATGAGACTATTGAAAGTGAAATGGGAAGACTTCCTTTTATTAATGAAGGAAATTAAAAGTAGATTTAAAATATTTGGTTTATTACAATATATAATTAGTAATAGATTAATAAATAATGTTTAATTGGATTTGAAAATTTTCGTTTTTATCAGTGGATCTTTCATCTTTAGCTTAGTCCTACTATGACTATATCTCAGCCCAGAAGTCAGGCCAACTTCCCTCACTATAGGTACATTTGAAATAAGCCAGTAAACACCACATGATCACCATTTACATTTGAAATATACAATTTTTCAAAAAGCCATATAGCACATGTTATGATTTAACTTCATTTACACATAATTTTAGAGATACTTAATCTTAACTTCATATAATGTGTATTTAAATATATTTCTAACTTCTATTCCATCACACATTACTGAAACTTAGGATCAAAGACATGGGTAATTAGATTGTGTTAAGAGAGTAAGATTGTTAACCAGCAATTTACAATATGCAAAGATAATAAATAGAAAATATTTTCAACTATTTACTTAATGAAGAAAATCATTCCCCCCTTAGTTATAAATGAAACAAAATTGTTAATGAATCAAGAATAAAATGAAACTATCTTAAACGTTTAATATTTAAAAGTTTTATTCTTACCAACGCTCATGAAAATTCAAAGTGAACACAATATATCAGCTAAATCAGTGGCCTTCAACCCTTGGTCTGGGGACCGGTGCCAGGCCACAGAAGTTTTCTGCCAGTCCACACTAGACTGCCAGGAAAGTTTATAATAACAAAATAAGAAGATTTAAAACTTTTAATTAATATAAATAATTTTTATTTATTTTTTTATCTCATTTTTACCCAATTAAAAAAAAAGAAACAGAACGAAAACAAAATCTAATCAATCATACATAAATTAATTTGTTTTTCTAGTTATCACATGTTTATGGGGGGGGGGGGGTAGAATTAAATTGTTTATTATTTTTCTAAAAAAATCAAAATTAAAAAAAAAAAGCTTTTAGTATACAAACTAAATACAGATATTACATTTATCATAGTCATTGTCATGTATATACATTGTGATATTTCCCAACATTCAGGTGAATAACATTTTCTTCTTGCATGTTTTGACAATGAAATAATAAACATAGCAATGCAGGCACATTAATGAGAATGATTGTTATTGTATTGTTTTCTGTAGCAGTATGACTACACAACTCAAAAAAGAGTGTTCAGCATGTAAAAGCAAGCATCACCATTAACAATACACAGTAACTAGTTTTGGTCAGTTATAACAATTATGCTCATCTAAGGCTAAGCCGTTTAAATCTTTAAAAAAATTTATCTGTAGACTTCTGCCGGTCTGCGAAAACTTATCCTTATTTTTGTTGGTCCGCAAGTGTGAAAAGGTTGAAGACCACTGAGCTAGATGGAAACATGGCATTAAATAATTATTAAAGTAATAATTATATAAGGATGGAAACAATCACTTTTAAAAACATTTTATTATTCAAACATAAGTCAATAATTCTAAGCATTAAATTATCATAGCTCAATGTATGTGATTAATAGAAGGAAATTAACCTCTAATCATGCGATTTTTTAACTGTTATAAATCTCCAAGCACTGACCTGCCAGTAAGTTTTAAAAGCTTAAGTGATTAAATTAAGCTTTTAAAACACTAACTAGTAAGTGAATGTGTGGAGATTTATAACAGTTAAGAAACGGCGCATGATCGGAGGTTAATTTCCTTTTGCACAATTCTAGATTTTCAATGGTTAATGATAGATTTACAAGTAATTAATAAAGTAAATCACTATCCCACTCAGAATATGAATAAACAACATTCTTTTAATAAAGGAACAAAAAATAAAATGGATTGTCTATTAATTACTTATGCATTGTGTTATGCTAATTTAATGTTTTCATGTACGTACATAAGAAATCATATAAATATACAGAAAATGTATTACAGATATATAATATAAATATGACATAGTCACCATTTCTAATGCTAGCACATAACTGTTATTAAACAGGCAACTGCTGTATGGAGAGTTTTGCCTGTTTAATATGAGAAAAAGTAAAAAAAAATAGTGTTATGAAAAATGAATATGAATTACAAAATAGTAGATAAGAATAAAAACTATATAAGAGGATATTTGATAACACTAAAAGAAGCTTTTAGTTTGTATCTATATTTTATAAACTATAAGCAATTATAAAAAAGCTACTTGAGCAAAAAAGCTACTGACTTTAAATATATAGACTTAATGCATTTTCAAAGACAAACATTGAAATGAAATAGATGCTATATGCAATATCAAAGCTTGGCTGAATTCAATCATGTGATCATAAAAAGATGGTTATAAATAATCCTCTTTTTTAAACCATATCCCTAAAACTATAAACAATGATTAAACCAAGTACTCTGTTCTGATTAGAATTATTCCATAATAACCTCTTTTCAGTTTACTAATTACATTTCATGATTTAGAATGTAAGCTTGTGATTAAGACATGTAGAGGCCCCTACTATCGCATTTTTATCTGGGCATAATTGCTGAGATATTCTTGACTTCGTTTAAGGAGAAGCCACAATACATCACATCACATCATCAGCATATTCTTGAGGTTATAGCTTAGTAAATATTACTTACGTAAATGCGTTTAAATAACATTTATAATTACATCTAACTTTAAATAATTGGCAAAAAGATCATCTATAAAACAATAGCTTTTTATTTATACTTACTGCTCATAAATCTATCAGGAACTACTTTCAAAATGTGAAAAACTATCTTACAGGCATTATTTTAACCTTTCTATATTTTATTAATTTTTCTCTATTATTGCTTCTGGGTGTACCTAGCATAATTTAGTAAATATTGAAAATGGTGGTTGTACATACCAAACTATTTTTAACTAATTAATTGGATGTCATGGAGAAATACATATACAAATATCAGAATAAATTGAGATTTGTCTTGTTTAATATTTAATAACATTCATTAATGAAAAGAAATCAACATAATAAATCATAATTATATATATATAGAAATTAAACAAATATATTTGTCAGGTATATATTTCTCATTTATTTAACAATGTAATTCTATTTTGCTATACTTCTTTTATTGTCCATAAATGTCCATGGAATTATTTTTTCAATGGATTATAGACTTTGAAATATATGACAAATGCTTTGATTCATACATGTTATAATAGACCTTATCACAAAATCTCATTCTCTTCTTACAAAACAGGCAAAAATATCTGCTTCCAAAATCTCAAAGTTAAAAAAAAACCCATTATATTTAAATGTATTTCTATACATTTCAAATTTAAATATTGTTTTAATTGGAAGTTCTATACACCATCATTGTTATAAACTCTACAGACATTTTGACCGTTGAAGCTTTTTGCTAGTACTTTCTGCAGGTTCAATTTCTTTTGCAATCAAAAAATCCACTTGTAATTAAAAACCTAGCTCACTTTCCTAGCATGTTTATCTCTAGATCAATGTGAGGTTTATTCCTTGGTATCATTTCAGGTAGGTTTATTAATTCATTGGTATTCTTCAGTCTCAATTTTGAAAAGCAGATACAAGGGTATCAATGCAGAATAGGTCTAGGCATGTTAACATATCCATTAATCAGTGGTAATAGGTTAATCTCAGGACTTGTAGGTCATGAACATCTAGTGTCTCTCACCCAAACATCCTGAGAAAACTATAAGCACAAAGATAAATGTATCATCATTGCAATTTGGGCTATGCTAAAATTTACTCTTCCACAATGATAACTTGCTTATGCACTGAGTAATAATGCTTTTTTTCCTGATAATGCAATTGGTATATACTGTTGCAATCCCTGGTAATCAGTGCTATTCTTTTATTTGGTGAAATTTGTTATTCTTTAAACTGCTTTTTATATCCCTTCCCATCTATGCATACAAAAAACATTTTTTAAGGCTCAGACATCTATTCTGCAAGTTTTTTAAAAACACTGCAATTAGCTTGTTGATTCCGGTAAGTTATTCGCCAAATTATATCTTTTTATTCTTCTGATTTTTATACAAATGACAAACATATAATTTTAAAAGTGTTTTAATAAAAGTGAATTTTGTATAAAAAAAATTAGATTGTAAATCATTATTTTCTCTATCATTTTATTCATTCTCAAATATACGTATACATGTGGCAATTGTATTATTTAACCGATCAAACTTACTATTACAAAATAATGCTTATATATGTATTCATGAAAGCTGATCCCCTTATCCACTGCACTCAAAGTATAATTTAGGACAGCAGTCTTTTATGAGCACACAATGCAAAATTTATCCAAGTTGAAATGTTCACATAAATATCATACATTAAAATTTAATATTTGTCTAAAAATAATTCTGAAAACGGCTTACAGCCCCCTCTTTTTGATTTATCTTACAGAATCAAAATACTTTATTCATGGAAGTCTAATTCCTCTTATTATTATAGACACATATACATATATGTAATACACATACCTTTAAATGTTATTAATTGATATTTATTTATTTAAATTGTTTGTTGGCCATAATGTTATAATATCAAAACTTTTACTCTGAGTTATTTTCCTATTTAAATTATTGTCATAGATTTAAATAAAAAAATGTAACATAGTATGTTTATTACTTTATTAACCTAAGTCCACATGAACATAGAATAAATAGTTAAAAATAATTTACAATTTCATTAAAACATATTACAAATATACTTAAAATCAGAGAAAATGTTTTGCTTAATACATGTAAAATTTTGGAAAAATCTGAGTGGATGTCAAATAATTTAATAACAAATAAAAGATAGAACTTCTAATGACACACCATTATTACAATTACTGATACACTATGCCTTCATAAAACCAATTACTATGGAAATAAATGTTCATGTTGACATCTCTATTATTCAAGAGAATGATACACCAAATCTATATCACATATGTTATGAAGCACCAATACATAATTTAGACCAGAAGACAACATGCAACTCTCTATCATGAATCAAAATGTGTTATTTACTGTTAAGCGATGATACAAAGTATTAAAAATAGAAGTAAATGCAATTTCTAAAATCATACATATATATATAGTATATATATATGTGTGTGTGTAATATAGGCAGCGTATCAATAGCTCAAACAAAAAGAAAAAATATTTAAAATTTCTATCTAGAACATTCCCATCCCCATACCAATTGGTTTCGAGGTTTCGTCACACCTCAGTGAGAAGCAAGAATATTCAGACACTAAATCTAAAAAAAACCAGCATTTATTTAATGCATAACATTTAAGTAGAAACTCTGAAATTTTCGGACATGAAAATGTCTTTAACTTCAGCTATCTAACTTAAATAGTAATTGGTTTGGTGATGTTCTAGATAGAGATTTTAAATATTTTTTTCTTACTGCACTTATCAATTAAGAGCATGTTTGAGCTATTGGTATGATTATGACCAGTAAAACATCTTGCATCTGTATTGCGGACTCTGTGACGTAGGGGTCTCACAATAGATTTCATTTCTGAAGCAGACACCCGATGATAGTTCCTGATAGAATGGCAAGTAGCGGCTTTGTTTCCAAGGAGGACAATCTACAAAATATGATCACTAGGATGGGCTTCCATAAATCTGCTGAAATCCATGGAATTCATAAAGACTTATCATGGGAAGTATAAACTGATATTCAATGTGAACTTTTAAATATTTTAAAAAAACTTTCAATTAGTAACCTAATAGTAACTTTTAAATGAACTCTTATCTATCAAAAAACTCTAAATCCATTTTTTTTTTTAATATGTATAATGTTTACTTTAATCATTTCCATTTTTTTATTTATTAACTAAATTTATTAAATTTAAAGTTGAGTGTAGATGGCTGCATAGAGTCATTAAGTTTGGGTTAGGTCACATGGGGTTAATTTCAGACTGTTTGTTTCATAGTTGAATCAAGGCTGGTTGAGGGATATACAGCATTTATATCAATGTAATATGAAGCATATTAGCATGTAGGGCACCGATCCCAAACAAATGCATGGCCCAGAGGTATAGTAGTTATTGTGTTGCAATGGATGTGGATGTACTGTAACGGTCAGAATTTGTATGCCTCGTTAACTAGTTGCACAATTCAACCACTACATTCGAAGAGCAGTACAACAAGTGGGTTCAGGGCCTACAATGCCTTGTTCAAACCTAGTAGATCAATCCACAACATACAACTACAGGACAATGCACCTGCCATCAATCTAGTAAACATCTTTAGGTCACAGGGGTCAGGGAGATAAAAGAGACTCTAACTTACTAAACCTACAGTTATTATTATTACTTTACTCATGCGTAACCTTTATGCATTTAACTTCTTATCAAAGTGAAATACTATGGTTATAAGACATTAAATAACAGACATACAGACACAGACATAATTAAAACATTATATATTTAATATTATAAATAAAGTTAGACTACATATTCTGAGGTGGATAACCTCTGAGACTCCTAATATGATATGAAACTTTACATTTGTATTTCATTAATTCTTCGATCCAGTTCTTTTTGGGTATTAACTTAGGAGCTATTTGATGCCTAAAAT
The DNA here is from genome assembly GCA_028023455.1 of Epiperipatus broadwayi. Classification (NCBI taxonomy): domain Eukaryota; kingdom Metazoa; phylum Onychophora; class Udeonychophora; order Euonychophora; family Peripatidae; genus Epiperipatus; species Epiperipatus broadwayi. The sequence continues at coordinate 13,036,852 of JAQFVV010012394.1, read as the reverse complement.
ATTAATCATATTAGTCAGAAATATGAGATAAAAATAAAAATAAAAGTCATAGATCAATTCATAGATCACATGACCCTATCTCTTAAGCTTGTAAGTTATAAACACTGAGGATTGCCAATTCCTCTACAAGCTTTATGATAAATGCTTAGCCAGAGCCAGCACTTAAAATATCTCTGTCAGAAACCCCTCCCCAAACCCCTGACCATGGTTTCGTGCTTTGGCACTCCTCAGAGAGGTGTCAGGGTAGGTTCAGACACTAGATCTAAAAATACCAACCCAAAGCTAAGCACTTAGCTAAAAGTTATCTATTGAGAGGAAAATCTGACATTTTCAGACATGTACATGTCTTCAAACCCAGCTATTCAACTCAAATAGCTATATGGGGCTGATAGATCTTCAGCCATGCCATATAGTAGTAGTCATAGCAATATAAAATTGCATAAGACTTTTTGGCAGAGACTATAAATAGGCTAGATAGATCATTCAGCCATGCCATATAGTTAGACTCATAGTCTGAGGTGGATAATTGCATAAGACTCTTTATGGCAGAGACTATAAATAGTCATTAGTCTCTGCCAAAAGTTCTTATGCGTATTAACTTAGGAGCTATTTGATGCTATGACTACTACTCATATTGCAGAATATGGCTGAAGATCATATCAGCCACGATCAATTCATAGCTATTTGAGTTGGATAGCTGGGTTTGAAGATATGTACATGTCTGAAAATTTCAGATTTTCCTCTCAATAGATAACTTTAGCCAAGTGCTTAGCTTAGGTTAGTATTTTTAGATCTAGTGTCTGAACCTACCCTGACACCTCTCTGAGGAGTGCCAAAGCACGAAACCATGGTCAGGAGGTTCAGGGAGGGTTTCTGACAGAGATATTTTAAGTGCTGACTCTAGCTAAGCACTTATCATAAAGCTTGTAAAGCTATCCTGACGAGGATAACTGACAATCTTAAGACATAGGTACATGAGATCTATCGAACTGATGCTATGACTTTATTTTAACTATTTATATGTGGTCTGCATAAAGTCTTCATGCCATTTTATATTGCTAGTGACTACATACTATATGGCATGGCTGAAGATCTATCAGCCCCATATAGCTATTTGAGTTGGATAGCTGGGTTTGAAGACATGTACATGTCTGAAAATTTCAGATTTTCCTCTCAATAGATAACTTTTAGCTAAGTGCTTAGCTTTGGGTTGGTATTTTTAGATCTAGTGTCTGAACCTACCCTGACACCTCTCTGAGGAGTGCCAAAGCACGAAACCATGGTCAGGGGTTTGGGGAGGGGTTTCTGACAGAGATATTTTAAGTGCTGGCTCTGGCTAAGCATTTATCATAAAGCTTGTAGAGGAATTGGCAATCCTCACTGTTTATGAGATAAAAATAGTTTGTACAGTTTGCAGCAATGAATCTATATGCCTTAGAAACAGAAAATACACTTAAAGTTTTATCTTATATATTTCTAGGGCCTGTTATTGAAGAGCGGTTAACATGGAACACTTGGGAAATGTAATATAAGCATACAATAAAAGATAATAGAGTAGGTGAGAGGTGAAATGTGTAGAGATGCCATGCAATAATTGAAAAGTAAACAGTGATATAGTGAACACATATAGGAAAATAAAAAACTCAAGGGTGGCTTTATGCCTGGCACCCCCTCACAAACAATCATATAAGCAGGTTCGGGTGTAAGGAGGGATTTTTGCCACTGTTACTTCATGATCACATGATGAGCTCAGCTATCCATGGGAGAAACTCTAAATATGTCCTACTGTATGAAAGCAAAAAGATACATTTTTAGATACATATCCAGTAATTTCCATGGCTTTGACATAGAACATGGCAATGCTAGGCTATAACACAGATCGCTGGCAGAACAGTTAGATTTATTTAAATTTGCCTAAAAATGAGACGATTCACTTCCAAGTCCCATATTTGTGAGTTATTTACTTAAAAGCCCTCAAATAACATAAATACTGGTTTATTAGCATAAATAAATTAATGTAAACCAATTAATAAAAGGGATATTAAAATTCTATCTTATTACTATTGCTAATTTGTTAAATCTGCCCGCAATGAACTATGACACACTTGCATTCTTAACTAATATCAAACATCAGATGCATCTCTGCAATTTATTTTAATACATAACAATATTGGGAAGCATAGTAATACTAAAATCATGAGAATGCATCCATAGATAGATTATTTAATAGTCAGGATGAGTAATTCTCGAGCTGGTGGCTTGCTAGTGTAAAATGAGATTATCACTATTGTATTAACTTGATGATCATAACATTTAATAAAACTAGCGATCCAGGTCAGAAATTATCTAGGCATGAAATCATATACATAGACAAATAAATGATAAAAAAGACACCCAAGGTGCAAGGGAAAGGATCAGAATAGGTTAATTTACATTTAAATAGTTACAGAGTTTTAATATATTTTAAATATCACTGAATGAAACTTTAATAGATTTTTACACAAATAGAAGAAATTATAAATAAAGAAAATACAGATTGTTTAAATGAGCTATAGCTTCAGATTAAGGAGTGAAAGTCTTTAAATATTTTGGGTAATGGTTACCTTTTGAATTCAGTTGTAACATGCATGTTGATGAGTGATCCTTCATGGTCCATTTATTTATCAGCAGCAGTTTATTTAGGATTTTGGTTGATGGCAGCATCTTAATCAGGCAGCAGAATATAGATTCTATCAAATATTAACAGTTCATTTTAGAGCAAGTGGGAAGTTCAACACACAGAGGAAAATAGCACACGCCTTACTCCTCAGCCATGGCAATATAAGTTAGCATAATGATTTCTTTTTAATAACTAAAATGACGTAAATACCACTGACCAAAATTTGCAAAGAGTAAGTCAGAGATCTTATAATGATTTGAACAAGTACATTTTTAAATCACAGCACAGGAACACTCTTAAAAATAATATAAAATTCAGCAATTTTTCTCCCCTTCAAATAAGAACATTCCCCTCTTTATACTTGTATTCCCTATCTTGTGGATCCATCTGACATGACATAGTCAGAGTCTCTCAGGTTCACTAATGCAATACCACCAGGTAAATTGATGCTTTAGCAGCATGTTACATTTGCATTTTCAATCTGATTGAATTTATTTTGTGCTTTATTTTTTGGTCTATTACTCATGACCTGATTACTATGCAGATTTTATTTTTAAAACTAATTAAAAAAAGCTTTTAGGAATATTTCTCAGTGTTCTATTGTCTCTTCCCCATCACCATGACTTTGCAATTTTAATTAAACAGGAGGGATTTCTATTTTTGTATATTTATACGTTTATAAGTTGTAAATAGATTTTTAAGTTTTATAAATAAAAAATATAAATATAAATAGACCTAAATAAAGGTTTACACGAAATTTTAATATTATGAATTTAATAAATTATTTAAATTATGTTATTTAATTTAATATTTACCTGATATCGGAGTGTGTGTGTATTCACAGCATATTTAACAAACGTTTACATATATACCTAATATCATTATATGCACACAATCGAATATTCAAGGTTTAAATTTAGGTAGGATGTAGGAGTGGGTCTTTGATAAAACAAATGGAACTGAGGTGAAACTAAGATTCGAACTTGAATCTTACTGTTTCAGTACTTCCCATGTCATTGATCTCCTTTCACTCTATGGATAGGGACTATAAGATGGTGAGGACCATTCTCCCTCCATATGAAGCATTTCTTTTTTAATGTTTTATATATATGATTCCTTTGCCAGACAGATATGCACATTCCTGTACTGGATGAGATTTTTTTTTAAATAATATCATGCTGCATATATGCATTTCTCTCAGCATGTTAATGTTTTCATGTTGCATTGGTTACATTTGTATATCAGGAAGCTAGCGTTGGTTTAGCTGTTTAGCCTAAAGTTAAATGTTTTGAAAGTTGGTTTAGCTGTTTAGTCTAAAGTTAAATGTTTTGAAAGTCTTTAAGTGTGCATTCTATGTAGTCTATCTATGCTTAACATTATAAAATATTAAAATGTATAAAAAATTTTCATTTGTGCAAATTACAAAAAAATATCTAATATTAATAATCAAATCCTCAAATTTGTTTTTATATATGTGGGTAATAAATGTTTTTGTTATTAGTACTGGCAGTGACTTATTATTTTATCTTTATTAATAATACTTTTAAAAAAATATAATTGAATATAAGTAAAATAAGTTATATTAAATCCCAGTTACTCCATGAACTAGTGCCAAAGGCTAATGCTCTACAAGAGTTGGATTTTACCAATATGTATCTGCCTACTATATAAATTTTCTACTTTCAAATTGCCTAGTGGTGCCCTGTATGGCAGACAGAGTAAAAATCCATTTACCTTGACTGTTATTTAAGTGGCTTCCCAATGAATGGGGCTGCAAAAACAGGAGAATGGCAGGTTGGTAAGATATTTTTTTAATTGTTTTGTCTCATTACTATTGCATTGCATTGAAGAATAACAGACCAGATAGGGAAGAGAATAGGAGGATTAGAGGTTCATCAGTAGGGCAGGTGACAGTCAACATAGTACTTTGTGAGCTGGGATGGTGAGTCCAGCACGTTAATAAAGATAAATTTTTAATAATTATTTCACTCAGAAATAAAAGTTTGTTTCCCAGAAATATAGAAAATATAAGTAGAAATAAATGAAAACCCATTCACAAGAAAGAAAGGAAAACAAGATAGACCAAGACACCAGAGATAAAGCAAGAGAGACTGGCATGATGGATATGATGATAGAAAAATTGCAGGAGATAGAGGGGATGGAAATAAAGGAATTCAGAGAACAGGAGGAAGAAAGTCTGAGAGAACATATCAGCAATTTACAAAAATACTTTAGAAAATATAGGATGCTGGAGGGACACAAAATAATCATAGTGCATATCTACCTTCACATTAACAAGAAAAAAAACAGGATAGACCAAGACAGCAGAGATAAAGCAAGAGAAACAGGCATGATGGATATGATGATAGAAAAATTACAGGAGATAGAGGTGATGGAAATAAAGGTATTCAGAGGACAGGAGAAAGAAAGGCTGAGAGAATATATCAGCAGTTTACAAAAATACTTTAGGATATATAGGATGCTGGAGGGACACAAAATAATCGTAGTGCATATCTACCTTCATACCTTCAAGTGTATGCCAAAACATGGTGGGATTCAATCTTACATCAACTCCGAACATTCAAGAAGTATGAAACCACCATGAAGAAGTCATATTAAATAGGGAAACAGCAGAATATTAAATGCAAATCATCAATTAGAAGTTTTCAGATAATAGTAAGAAAAGTTATGTAAAGTTTTTCAGATGACAAGTGGCTATGCTAAAGGCATTAGAGAGGTGTCAACTATCTGAAAATCAGATCGTAAGAATGGTATGCTGAAAATTGCCATTGAAAATAAAATGCTTGGTGGGGATTAGAGGTAGTAGGTCAGCTAAAGAAACTGACAAAAAAAGTCAAATTGAGATAGATGCTCCAAATGTGGTGGATTGGAGACAGAAA